>CM042155.1:56046159-56108659 GCA_023376005.1 Doryteuthis pealeii | reverse complement strand
ACATATTGGAAGAGCACCGATTATTTTGAAGAAAATTAACATTTAACCCATTGTTCATTTGTGTCTTGCTAAATTGTATAATTCTGAATCATACTTTTTACTTACAGGAAATATCTCATTATTTTAATCTGTTTTTTATATTCTTTATAGAAAGTGAACAAATATCTTTATAAACCAGATGTAAACGAGAGAGGGGGGGGCTTTAACTTATTCATTTTGTAGATAATGATTCTTTTTAAATGAATTTTAAGAATTTTAATTAATTAATCAGTTATATCTGTATCTGTAATCTTAAATAGATTAATTTATTATGCTTTTTAATGTTAGCCAAATTAATTTGATCTCCTCTTTCTATTTCAATGAGTAAGCTTAACATTATTTTCTTATTAAAATCCTTATATTTTAATTAGTTAACACTTGATAATTTTTTCTTTATAATTTCATAATCTGCAAGGTGATGATTAACTGTCTTTCATTTTTAGAACTGATCCGTTATTTTTCCCAAAGGTTTATTAGTAAGTTCCTAGTTTGATACCGGTCCTCGCCAACTCAGCGTATGAGTAGCACAGGGATCTGTGCGATAAAGTAAGGAGCTGACGGTAGGTGTGGCGCTCCACCTCAGGTTATTTACTGAAAAAAAACATCTATTCATCTATCTATACATATATAAAGGGCAGTTGGTGTATATGTATGTCCAAATGAAAGTACGAAAATAAAACAATTAATGATAAAGTAAATATATATATGGGCCGGGTTAGCTCAGTCGGTAGAGCGTTCAGCTAGAAACCACAAGGTTCCTAGTTCGATACCGGTCCTCGCCAACTCAGCATATGAGTAGCACAGGGATCTGTGCGGTAAAGTAAGGAGCTGATGGTAAGTGTGGCGCTCCACCTCAGATGCTAAAAACAATCTCCTTGGTCTAGCACTATTGAAAAGGGGATAGACGCCCTCGCTGTATGGCTGATACCGACTTTAAGCCGCCCCGTCGACTTATTAGTAACTATAAACTAAATGATAATTAAATTTATTGCATACAGTACTCAGGTGCACCACAACTCATCAAAGGCTCATGTATAGTGCATAGAATGATGTACTAATGTCCGGAACATGAATAAGTAAAAGTAAAAAGTCAACGGGGTGGCCTAAAGTCGGTATCAGCCAATCAGCGAGGGAGTCTATCCTCTTTTCACTAGCGCTAGACCAAGGAGATTGTTTATGCGTCTGAGGTAGAGCGCCACACCTACCATCAGCTCCTTACTTTACCGCACAGATCCCTGTGCTACTCATACGCTGAGTTGGCGAGGGCTGGTATCGAACTAGGAACCTTGTGGTTTCTAGCCGAACGCTCTACTGATTGAGCTAACCCAGCCCTTTTAATAGCGTGCAGTAATAATATATATGTATGAGAGCGTGTATCTTCATTTTTACTAAGCTTGGTGAGTATGGCACAAGGCCAAAGATGTTTTTGTTTTATTCATTCTTGATGCAGTGATGCTGATAGCTTTTTAATTTAGTGCGTCCTGGGATGCATGGATTTGATTTGAATGAGTCCTCAGGAAATTTGATGGGTACCAACTAAAGTTTCTTAATAAATTGTAGATTTTTTATCTATGAACAACTAAAGCCGTCTAACCCCTACCTTGTACCCCATACCGTGTAATTCGTTTCCAAGAAAATATTGAAATGTATTTATTGTTAACTGGAAATGGTGGGGGCAAGAAAAAAAATCAGTGGGATGCATGGATATGATTTTTTTGTGTCCTTTTAGATTTTTCTGCATCAGTGACACTGGACGCATGCCTATCAGCATCTCTGTTAATGGGTACTCAATTTGTTTCTATTTAACCCATAGATGGGACCCTAACAGATACTACCACTCTGGGTCAAAGTGGACCTGGGAGCAATGGTGATGAAGGGGTGCTCCACATTCCTCAGACCTCCAGAACTTGAACCTCACCATCAGAAACTTTAATGTCATAACAAAGACATTTTTCAGTTTTTACTAAGTTTAATTTTATCTAACCCAATTTTGACTGTACTGACATAAAAAAAAATTTTTTTAAATAACTTATAAATTTCCATTATTTTTTTTATTTTCATTTTTTTAATTGTCTGCTAAATTAACTCTTTGCCTATCAAATTCCACCCATGGCTGTACAAAATTTTATTGGTATTTTTTACCTGTATGATGGGAAGTTTCAAAATTCACTATCTATTCACCTCGGAACACATTCTATTCAAATAAAGTCCTATTATTATTATTGTAATCCTTCAGCTCAATTATAATGAACTAACCATCAGTAGGATTGTAAATGGTTGGAGAGAAGCTGTGAGCAGTTTAAAGTAGGCAAAGAGTTAAACATATTCTATTCAAGGATCCTTTTTGTACCTATCCTCATCTTTAAGTTTTCTCATCAAGTAAAGTTTTATCTGGGTTTATTTATTTATTTATTTTTTTTTGCTTACATTCACTTGGTATTTAAATGAAGTGATAACTATCATATACATATAAAGATAGATCAGTAAGTTCATAACCTGATATGTAGGTATTAGATTAATTTCTATGTTAAATTGTAATTGTGTAATATTTGATCTATGTCATTAATGAATGAAGTGTTAAAAAGAAAGAATATTATGTTTAAAAAAATAGATACTTAATCACCAGGCAATGAATTTATTATTGAATGAACATATGTGTTATATATATATATATATATATATACAAGGTGTGTCAAAAAAGTATCAAGATTGAAGCTGTATTTACCAAGATAGTAATGAAGAATGAATGGAAGATTTTTTTTTCCAGAATACAAGGTGTCAAAAAGTACAAAAAATCTTGATACTTTTTTGACACACCTTGTATATATGATGATGTATGTATGTATATATATATATATATATATATAATATATATAAGTTTGGTATATCTATAAGTAAAGAGTGCTGAATATCATTGATAATATATGCTGGATGATGAAGTGGTTTATACCTTTCCCAAAAGTATTAGTCCATAAATAAATGTAATAGTTTATATCTAAATACTGTCAGATTTATTTCCATTTCTCTCTCTCTCTCTCTCTCATACACACACATGTTATAGTTTGCTATATTTACAAGTAAAGAATGCTCAATATCAATAATATTGTATGTTGGGCAATGAAGGGGTTTATATCTTTCCCTTGGGTATCAGTCCAAAAATGAATGTAATAGTTTATATTTATTACCCTTGGATTTATTTCCATTTTTCTTGCACACACACACAACACACACATATATATATATATATATATTATAGTTTGCTATATTTATAAGTAAAGAGTGCTCAATATCATTGATAGTGTTTGTATATCTAAGTTAGGGTAGCAAAGACATGTAGTCAACAGCGCTTTGTAACTGACAGTTTCTCACTTATTCTCAAATCAAAAACTTTGTTTGAAAATAATGTAGACAAGAAACTGTCAGTTATCAAGTGCTGTTGATTTTGTATCTTTGCTACCTTAACATATATATATATACTTTGGTGCGGTACCAAGTTTCTTGGTACAAGGTGATTCTAGGTGGGTCCTAATTCTCTACCAGTAGTTTGTTGTAGAGTTCAGGTTCCGTATGAGAGCTCAATGTTTAATTATTGTAAACAGAGCAAAGTTATTTGGGAATAAAAGGCCTTAAATACCATGGGTATCGTGGTTATGGACCATTTCCACTCGCGAGTATGTTCACGAGCTTCTTCAGACCACTGATATATTTAATAAAATATATCAGTGGTCTGAAGAAGCTCGTGAACATACTCGCGAGTGGAAATGGTCCATAACCACGATACCCATGGTATTTAAGGCCTTTTATTCCCAAATATATATATATATATATATATATGTCTGTGTGTAAATATAAAAAATATGAAAAAACAATATTGAAAGGATGTATTTATTTATAAATGATACATCCTCTGAACATTTTATTTTTTCATATACTTATATTCATAGGTTTAGTCTTTGTTTAATGGTATATCAATCTTCATGGGTTATTTAATGCTAAAGCCACCCTTATTGAAGAGCAGTAGTGGTTCTATTTAACCCATAGTTAGGTGGATGAGGAGGTTTATAACTTTCCCAAGGAAATTACTCTGAAAGTGAATCTAATAATTTATAATTATATACCGTGAGATTCATTTCCATTTTTCTCACACACACACACACGCACACACACGCACACACACTTATGTATAAAAAGTTGAGGACTTATTGGTGAACATATAATATCAAATTAGTCACAACTTTGTCAATAAAACAATTAACTGAATAAGTTGGAATTTTACTTCTGCTTTTGTTCTTAATCAATTACAGTTAGCCCTGAAGATTTGCATGTTGAAACTTGAGTAGGTTTATCTGACTATAACATTTTACTATATATATATATATATATATATAATAATATTGATAACATAGTTTACTATATTTCTAAATAAAGAGTGCTAAATATCATTGACAGAGCATGTATATCTAAGTTAGGGTAGCATGTACGTGGAGTCAATGATGCTTGACTTCATGTCCACACTACTCTAACTTATATGTATATATATAGGAAGCGCGTGGTGTAATGGTTAAAGTTATGGGAAATGGACTCGTTGCCCCGAGTTCAAATCCTGGACGTGGTAATTGCATTTCACCTAGCGCTAATACCCTTGGGAAAGGTATAAATCCTACTCTCCCTCCAGCTATGGGTAAATAGTAGGGCAGACTGGGCTCTTTAAGCCCTGTACCACAGCCACCTGTTTCCTAGGTGGATGAGCAGTTCATGACATGGGCTCTTTAACCTTGGTTAGGCAACCGGTCTAGGAGAAGGAAAACTCTGAATTCAAACCTGTTGAACTCTGCTTAAGAAACTGACCATGTGTCACATCCTGCTCGTGCGGAGGGGTTGGTATATATATATATATATATAAAGGTTAAATGATAGCTCTCAGATACATAATTATAGTAACATAAGTAATCATTAGTAGTGCTTGTATGATTGGTTAATTAAACCTAGTTAATTGTAATAGTTTATAATACTTTCATCATTAATAATCAATAGTTTCTAACTCGGCCTTTTAGGAGAAAGGCATACTTAATTACATTTACTTATTGTTTGGATGAAACTGCATAAAAGAAAAAATGATGGATGAGATTAAAGTCTCTTTTTTAGTATCTTTCTTGGCTTAATAGTCACCAGTGTATTCAGTAATTTCATTATTTATAACTGCTACAGTTACAACAAACCTAATCAACAAAGTTTCCATTGATTCTTTCCTACAAGAGAGAGAGAGAGAGAGAGAGAGAGAGTCATATAACTATATTTTCTTTGTGTGCGCTATAAGTACTCATTCATTGCTTGTAATGTGTATAGTGAGTGAGTGTCTTAACAACACAAAAGAAACAATTTGATTAAAAAAAAGATATATATATATATATCTTTCATGCTGATATTTAACAAGTAATTTAGAGACCTCTTGAGAATCTAAAAAAACAATATGGATTTTTCATTCATTCATTGGATAAGTTAATTGATTATTCTACTGTTCTTTGTATAATTAAAGAAAGAAAAAAGATGATGATAAACATTCCATTTTTTTAACAAATCACTAAACTGCTTATTCTTTTATATTTTTAGTCATTTATTTATTTATTTTTTGTACTAATTTGCATATGAGGTTTGATGGTTATAGCATCGTAAATCCTCGAGTATAGTCCGCCCTTGAGTATAATACGCAGCGGATTTTTAGGGGGCTGTACCTCTGAAAAAAAAAAGTATCTGAATAAACATTGCCAGACAGCAAATAGACTCGGACATTGCTTAGAAAATATTTTTCATTTTTAACTCGTATATAGTACACACTAGGGATTTTGACCTTTAAATTTTGGAGGAAAAAGTGCGGATTATACTCGAGGATTTACGGTATCTAGCAAAGTCTGGTAAATCAAACACTCCTTTTAATGTCTTGTTTGTTTTCAATATTGTTAGTTTAAAAGATAGAGAAGTAATCAAATACCAACAAAAAATGAGACCAAGTCTCTACTGTATATTTAAAATTAATAATCTTTGTTCATCTTAAAAGAATTACTTATATCTGTTAAAATATCTTAAACCTATTTAAGCCTAAAACCCATGAAATAGCATAGGTGGTCACTACTAGAATAGTGATCATCCTCCACACCATAATCATTTGTTGTGTTTTTTGTAAAAAATGTAATGTGAGAAAATAAGCATATTTCTTTCTTTCTTGTTTATAACAACAGCTCCACTAGATTTGGCCAGAAAGATATTAAGTTCATGTCCTGAAATAAAGTGAAGTTCTTTATTTCATTGTGCTTACTCCTATGTCTGCTCTGACTTGGAGTGGTAGTACATGTTAGGGTCCTATCTATAGGTCAAATAGATCTGTTTAAAAATTTATTCTTCATGGTCAAGACATGCTGAAAGCATCAGTTCCCACTCGATCACCAAAGTTAAACAGCGATTTCTGTTGACATGCTTCCCTCTGCTAAAGACAATGGCGTAGTGTCAAATTTTTTTTTACTGCATCTGTGCGAGATGCTGAACAGGCCAATTTTTGAATGGCAATTTCTGGTGCAGTGACTGCATACAAACAGTGCTGCTTGCTGGTGTTGTTGTTGTCTCTCCTTCTTTCTGGCTCTCTTTGCTGTTGCGGCTTCTTTTTGCTCTTTTTCACTCCTTTTCGTAAACAGCAATGAGCCTGTTCAGTACTTAATTAGGTGACCACTTAAGCAATAGCACATACTGTAAGCAACACGAGTTCTTTATTTATCAAAAATGACTTGATTTTAAAAGACCTGAAAAGGGTTGATATGCTGTAAAACAAAACAACCCACCAACTAAACTTAAAACAGAAGTTAAGCAATGATGAGCCTGTTCATTACTTAATTGGGTGACCACTTAAGCAACAGTGGGTACTGTAAGCATTCAGAGCCCTTTGTTTATCAAAAATAACTTGATTCAGCATTAAATGATCCAAAAAGGGTTGATATGCCATAAAACAAAACAACTGACCAACCAAATTAAAAATCATTTTAAAAAATTCAAATCTTAAACAATTATACAAAAAGATGTAACATACAATAAATGTGCTTTCCTAACCTCTAGTCCTAATATAACCCTAGACAGGTTGACATGCCGTTAAAATCAACAAAATAGTTACTTGAAGATATACAAATGATTATTATCATTAATTGAAACCATAAAATGCTGTAAACTTTTTGTCGTAGATTTTTATATTTAATAGAAACAATGAAATTATTATTTTGATTTTTCCCACTGTCATCCTCATCTTTATTGTAGAATATACATACACAACATTTTTGGCCATTGTACCCTCAGCCTTTTTCTGGTCCTCCTTGTAATCTGGGTCAGACTGCTCTCACTCTGCTATAAGTGTCAAGACTGTCTATTCGAGCAAATCAATGATTCAACTTGGGAAATCATTTTGAATAGTGTAACTGTTGAGCAAACAAAGCATTGAATAAAGAAAGGGTACAATGGCCAAAATTTTTTGTATGTAAGTATTTTCATGACCCCCAACCAGGCAAGATTGACACAAGGACTTTTTAATGGGGAGAGCTACACATAAACCAAATTTTATTTAGTGGCCAGTGCAAAAAATGCAGCATTCCTTCAGCATTCTTCTTTTGGGGTGCCAAGCAATAAAGCCAGCCCTGATCCTTTTAGATGAGAGGGCAGGCGCTACCTGGAGGGATGACCCCTAGGATTACATGATTTATTTTAACTTATCGAAACGTGTATGTATATTCAGAATAAAGATGAGGACAACAGTCTGAAAAATCAAAATAATACATATCAAGTCTCATCTCAAAAATTCAGACGAATAATATCAAATCAGAACGGATCTCCGATACATTTCAACAATGGAGACAAATCTGAACACCTGAAAAAGGGCAGAGGGTATAACGGCCAAAACATTGTCTTAATATATAATTTCACAATAAAGATGAGGACAACAGTTCTAACATCAAAATAATACATATCAAGCCTCATCTAAAAAATTCAGATAAATAATATCAATATCGATATGGGCCTGATATATTGCAACAATGGAGACAGATATAAACACCTGAAAAAGAGCGGAAGGTACAACAAAGATAAAATTTTAAGAAATGAAAAACTAGTCAAAAATTAATAATAATACCAATCTTATCTTATTTTAGGCAGAATAAATTTGTTTTATTTTTACATCTGAATTTTTTTAGTTTTTTTTTTAAATTTATATTTTCTGTTATGGTATCTATATTGTTTATTGGTTTCCTCCTGATATTGTGTAATGTGGGAATTATTATTATTAGTAACAGTAGGTGGGAGAAATCAGTTATGAAATTCAATTACATTTTTTTTATTTATTTATAAACTATCTCATGTTAAACCAAATATGAGATAGTCATATCTCTATGATAACAACAAATAATCTATATATTAATATGCTTGTTCTTTAATCTTCCGTCAGTTATCAGCTTGCAACACCCCCTGGTTTAAAAAAATAAAAGGACCTGGACGGTCATCCAAAATCAAAATGCAAAAATATAAAGCCTGATTATCTGGTGTCTCTAATTCTAATTTCTCATAAGTGTCCTCACCTCAGCTAAATAATGGACCATTCCGGGGTTTTTTATAAAGAAAAAAAGGGCATGCTACACAGAGAAATATACAAAGAAAGAAAGATAACAGAGAGGGTGAGAACACAGAACCAACAATGCTAATCTGTTTCAATCAAGAATGATGAAAAGAAGGTAAGAAAGAGTGAGAGAGAGTTAAATCAAGATTATTATACTTTTTATATATTGAACTATTTAGCAATAGCTCTTAAGTAAGTATATCAAATGTTGTAATAATTATCATACAGTGATATATTCACAGGTCCTGCTAGTACATTGTTATTTTGAAACATTATTTGTGTGTGTTTGTGCATTTTATAGATATTTCATCACATTAATATCTAAAATAGTTTATACTCACAAAGAATTAAGTTAGAAATAATTTTCTCCCCCCCAAATGAATCTTGATAGTTTATTCTGTATCTACAAAGCCAAATATTACTTAATTATGAAAATATTATTTTTTTCCTCCCCAAAATTGGGGTACCTTTTGAAAATCATGAAAAATATAAAAAGAATATCACCATCACCAGAATATATGAACTCACTTATGGAGGCGCGTGGCATAATGGTTAGTAAAAAATGGACTCATCAATCTGAGTTCAAATCCTAGATGAAACTGTTTGCATTTTAAGCACTAGTACTCTTGGAAAAAGTATGAATCTAACTATACTCCTTCAGCTATGGGTAAATTGTAGGGCAGACTGGCTCTTCAACCTTGGTAAGGAAAACTCTGAATTCAAACCTGTTAAACTCTGCTTAAGAAATTGACCTTGTGTTGCATCCTGCTCATGCGGAGGGGTTGGAAAATATATATGTGAACTTAGATAAACAGAGTTCACATTTTAAATAAGATGGATACATCTCCACACTAGATGGCAAGCTTGAAAATAAGTAGACCAGTTCACCTACCTAGGTAGTAATATCTCATCTACAGAAAGTAATGTCAATATATGTATAGGAAAGGTATGGATGGCTATAGAAAGATTAATGGTCCTATGAAAATTGGTGCCAAGAGAACTATTTTGAAAGAAATCAATGGTTCATCCATTATTCATTTCTGTTTTTGTAAATCTAGCTTCAGTATTTTTTTAAACACACCTTGATAGATAGAAATATTTCTATACATGTCCAGACTTGCAGTGGATCAGTCTGTAATAATGTAGTGCATATTTATACCTGACACAATAAAGCATACATTCATGTAGACATATATTTTATTTACAAGTTCAGTCATGTATCAGGACAGATCTGACTCTTTCTCATATATAGGATTAGAACAAAATCTTGTCCGATACAAAATAGTATTTATTAAACCAATAAAAACATGTAAATTGAGAAATATAAACAAATTATCATTGAAAGATTTTAGAGAAACTGAAGAATGATGTCTTGTTTATATATTTCTCAATTTATATTTTTATTGGTTAAATAAATACTATTTTGTATTGGACAAATCTTTTGTTCTAATCCTATATAAATTACAATGAATGCAATTCCCTAACCTCTAGGCATAAAATAAACCTAAACGTGTTAACATGCCATTAAAATCAATTAATCAATCCATCATAAGATGATTTTAGCTTATGACTTGAGGAACTGCAATGACTTTTTCATCCAAAATGTTAATTAGACTCTATGGTTTCCAAATATAGGATTGGAATGAAAGTCTTGTCCGATACAAAATAGTATTTATTTAACCAATAAAGA
This sequence comes from Doryteuthis pealeii, assembly GCA_023376005.1. Lineage (NCBI taxonomy): Eukaryota > Metazoa > Mollusca > Cephalopoda > Myopsida > Loliginidae > Doryteuthis > Doryteuthis pealeii. Next base: position 56,098,289 of record CM042155.1, on the reverse strand, counting down.
CAACGTAAATTGATAAATATAAACAAAACATCATTCATCAGTGTCGCTAGAATGTTGAAAATAGTCTCTTATGGTTCACATATCTTTGCCAATGTTCTGGAAGTTGTTTTATGCCGTTTGCATAGATTTCTACAGGTTTTGAAGCAAACCAGTTTTCCAAATCGCTGTTAACTTCTTCAGTGAACTGATACATTTTCTCACAAAGTGAGTTTTTCATAGGAGAAAACAGGTGATAGTCTGAAGGGGAAAGTTCTGGTGAGTATGGTGGATGTGGTAATACCATAAATTAGCTCAGTCGGTAGAGCGTTCGGCTAGAAACCACATGGTTCTTAGTTCGATTCCGGTCCTCGCCAACTCAGCGTATGAGTAGAACAGGGATCTGTGCGGTAAAGTAAAGAGCTGATGGTAGGTGTGGCACTCCACCTCAAATGCCAAAACAATCTCCTTGGTCTAGCGCTAGTGAAAAGGGGATAGACTCCCTCGCTGATTGGCTCATACTGACTTTAGGCCGCCCCGACGACTGTACTTTATATATAAAGGAGCTGTGTGGTGTAATGGTTACTGTCATAGGAAATGGACTTGACAACCAGAGTTCAAATCCTTTGTTTGGATTTGCATTGTGCTAATACCCTTGGGAAAGGTATGCATCTAATTACTCTCCCCCCAGTTATGGGTAGATAGTAGAGCAGATTGGGTTATTTGGCCTTGTTTCCTTCAGCCTAGAAGGAAAACTCTGAATTTAAACTCTGCTTAAGAAATTGATCTTGTGTTATATCTTGCTTGTACGGAGGTGTTGGCAAATATATATAAAGAGAGAGAGATAATTTTGTAAAACTATATTAGCAGCCAGTTTAGCTCAGTCAGTAGAGCATCTGCTGAGGAACCACAAAGGAACCGCATGAGTAGAACAGCTTGGATCTGTGCGGTAAAGCGGGTGTGGTGATTTACCTCAGATGCAAAGACTATCTCCCTGGTCTAGCTCTAGTGAAAAGGGGATAGACTTCCTCACTGTCTGATTGATACCGACAATAGACCACTCTGCCAACTTCTACTATATTCACTTGAAAAGAAACTTGAAAAATGGGAAATCTTTTTTTTTTTTTTCTCTGAATGTTTGGACACATGGCCTAGTGGATAAGGTAGTTAGGTTAAGACAGTTCTAAGTGACAGTTATCTCTGGATTCAGTGTTCAATCCTGAGTAGAGGCAATAACATAGAAAAATAATTAACACAACTCCTACCCCAGCTATGGTTAGCGAATGAGAACAGGATACCCCTGTGGGACTAAATAAAGGGTTAGGTTCAAAGTTCCGTGATGGCTCCCGATTACAACAAGAAAGTTCCCGAGTTCGAAAAGAAGGTTCCCAAGTCTGACAAGAAATACCTGAAGAAGGCTGGAGGGCATATCAGCCGAAACGTTGTACAAATAACAATGAAGATGGGGAGAATAGTCCGAATAACACAGATAATACTTTTTTTTCTCTTAACATATTTTTGTGTATTTATGAAATGAGGCTTAACTCTTAACATCCCGTTGAGAATTTTCTAAGTCCAGAGCCCCATTCCTATAAGGATTTATCAAAAATGGCTAACAAATGGCCTTTTCATTTAAAGTTACCTGTTATTTCCCTAAAAATAAAGACTTCTAAATATGTTGAATATTACATTTAAACAAAGGCTATCGTTTGGGTCAGATTAGGAAAACGAATGTGACTTTTGGCCGGGTGGAATGAGGTGGTATATATATTTACCAACCCCTCCGCACGAGCAGGATGTGACACAAGGTCAATTTCTTAAGCGGAGTTCAACAGGTTTGAATTCAGAGTTTTCCTTCTCCTAGACTGGTTGCCTAACCAAGGTTAAAGAGCCCAGTCTGCCTTACTATTTATCCATAGCTGGAGGGAGAGTAGGATTCATACCTTTCCCAAGGGTATTAGCGCAAAGTGAAATGCAATTATCACATCCAGGATTTGAACTCGGGACGACGAGTCCATTTCCCATGGCTTTAACCATCGCACCACGCGAATGAGGTGGTATAGGACGTTAAGAGTTAATATGAATAATGGGAAAATCTTTGGGAAATCAATGGGAAATTTTTGTTCATTCAAACAGGCATGAAGAAAAAAAACCAGTTTTATAAAAATAGAGAAATCTACTTGTTTCTTTTCAAGTGAATGATTTCCTCTTTTTACTCTTAAATCCACTTGTTTAATAACTCCTAAGTGGGGTATTATCATTTGACAAGTTTAATTCTTTTCTTTTGTTTGAAAAAGGATATTGAAAAGCTGAAAGAGCTCCTCTCTTATTTCATATACGCAACTTGACCATGACATTTCCTTTTAACCTTTCAAATCTTAAATATTTCAGAAGTTCAAGAGATTTGCTTGAACATGTCATGATATGCACTAACAAGTTCTCAAAATCATTTTTTTTTTTTTTAGATTCTTTATTAAATACTAGAAGTGGCTACCTGGCATCACCTGGGTAGAGAGGTATGGGGGAGAGATAGTCTCACAGATCCATTATTGTTGAATTACAAGTGGGATCCCGCAGGATACTCCACTAAAATCCCCATGTAAAAAAAAATAAAAAAAAAATAATATATATAATAAAATATAATATATCATCAGGTTGATCCATACACTCTGAAAAGAAAAATTAATGTCTCCTATTTAAATTATTAGATGCAAAAAAAAAAAACCCATGCTGTTATCATTTTATTTTTATTTTTTTTAATTATCTTCATGAATATAAATAAAATCTTCATTATTTTTGCTAAAAAACCAAGCCCTGGTGATATTTAATGTATATATATATATATATTACTATATTTAGCTATGGGTTAAATAATATCACTGCTATTCTATAAAAAAAGGAGGTTTTGGCATTAAATAACCCATGAAGGTTGATATGCCATTAAACAAAAAAAACACACCTATAAAAAAAAACAACAACAAAGAAATGCATATAATTATAGGTTATATATTGATTTTATGGTGTTTATAGCTTAAGATTATTTCTTTTTATAAAATACCTCTTGATCTTGGCTATTAAATATTTACTGTCTTACATTACCCAGAAAACATCTGTCTGTAATATATATATATATATATATATAGATAAAAGGATATGAAAACAACACAATATGCTGTTAAAGTAAAAAGATTTTATATCATATTCATAGCTAATATTGAACAATATTTCAATTTATAAAAATCATCTTCAGAGCTTGTTTATCAATAGCGGATATTATTTTCGTCTCCGCTATTGATAAGTCTGGAGTATAAACAAGCTCTGAAGATGATTTTTATAAATCGAAATATTGTTCAATATTCGCTATGAATATGATATAAAATCTTTTCACTTTAACAGCATATTGTGTTGTTTCATATCCTTTTATCTATACTCATACCGTCGGATTCATTTCCTTTCTCTTAACTTATATATATATATATATATATACACCAAGCACTCTGCACAAGCAAGATGTGACAAAAGTTCAATTTCTTAAGCGGAGTTTAACAATGTTTTCCTTCTCCTAGATTATTCACCTAGCCATGGTTAAAGAGCCCAATCTGCCCTACTATTTACCCATAGCTGGAGGGATAGTAGATGGATGCATACCTTTCCCAAGGGTATGAGTGCTATGTGAAATGCAAACAGCCTTGTCCAGGATTTGAACTCTGGTTGACAAGTCCATTTCCCATGACTCTAACCCTTAGACCATACACCTCCATCTGTCTATAATATATAAACAAGGAAGCACGTGGTGTAATGGTTAAAGTCATGGGAAATGGACTCGTCACCCCGAGTTCAAATCCTGGATGTGGTAATTGCATTTCACTTAGCGCTAATACCCTTGGAAAAGGTATGAATCCTATTCTCCCTCCAGCTATGGGTAAATAGTAGTGCAGACTTGGCTCTTTAACCTTGGTTAGGCAACTGGTCTAGGAGAAAGAAAACTCTGAATTCAAACCTGCTGAACTTGCTTAAGAAATTGACCTTGTGTCACATCCTGCTCGTGCGGAGGGGTTAGTAAATATATATAATATATAAACAAAAACCTTTTCTAGTTTTATACATCTTTATATACATTATTCAATGTTAAATCAGAATGACAATACTGGGTAGAAGTTTGAAATGTAATGACTGTATCCTAACTTATAGATTATAGATTATATGGGTGCTATTTTTATAAGTAAACAGTGTTCAATATCATTGATAGAGCAATTATATTTCAGTTAAGTTTGAATTGGTCTCAGGATCGTATAGGCAAGAAATTGTCCACACTACCTTAACTTGAATATATATATATATATATATATATATAATGAATAGAGAATAAATGAGAAAAGTATTGGTATGAAAAGGTGCACAATGCTAATAAAGTAAACTGTTTTTTAAGATCCCAACCATTTGACTCATCTGAGGATTGCATAACCATGAAACCATGAAACTTTAAGTTATGAGTCCAAATCATCCATAATACCATTATTATGGTAAAGAAATATTCCATGGTTTTTAACAGTACTTGCCTAGACAATAAATTGCTGCCAAAATACACAACATTTTATATATATATATATATATATATATATATATATATTATATTTGGATTATTCGGACTATTGTCCTCATCTTTGTTGTTATCTGTACAACATTTCAGCTGATGTGCACATCAGCCAAAACATTGTACAGATAACAATAAAGATGAGGACAATAGTCCGAATAATCCAAATAATACTAATTATCAAACCTCATCTAAAAAAATATATATATATATATATATATATATATATTCATAGAGGTTCATTTTTAATGTGTTTTTGCTAAGAATAATATGTCAAAATACTTTATAATCCCATATTTATAAGCTTTTCTCCCTATTCAGTTAAAATTCTAATAAGTATTTTATTTCTACATGAATTGCACCTGGCCGATCGTTAATACAACATTCAGATTTGTTCAATCCTTATCTTTAATCCTCTTTTCTATTCGAGACATTTAAGGTCAACCACTCTTTACATTTCTCTGTCTAATTATCTATCAATTCTTTTTCAACTGCTATTTTTAAATATATTCCTTAAAAAGAGAATATACTTTATCCACTTATCTCCTACACGCCCACATTTGTATACTTAGTTTTCTTGCTATATACAATGCAATCTATGCTAACAAACAAAAAAAAGAAATCCTAAGAAACAACTGCATAAAAAAAATCTTTATATTAATACTCTTGTTCCATTATCTTCTGACCGTTATCATCTTGCAACACTCTCTGGTTAAAAATGATATCATCCAAGGTATGAATCCAACTACACTCCCTGCAGCTATGGGTAGATAGTAAGGCAGACTGGGCTCTTTAACCTTGGTTAGGCAACCAGTCTAGGTGAATGAAAACTCTGAATTCAAACCTGTTAAACTCTGCTTGGGGTGGTCACTACTAGAATAGGCTTAGTCCTAATTAGCGATCTATTTCACTAATTTTGATTTTTTTTTTTTTAAATAATGAAATTTTTAATTCAGTGCCTCTTATTTAATGGTGGTCATAGAATGTAAAACCAACTAGAACATTATAAAAAAAATCAGCATTGTTAAAATGAAAGTAAAAAATAGTCAAACATGATATTTACCACATACCCCACATTGTACGGGTTAGGCACAAGGCACTATTAATGTGGGACCACCCACAAACCGAAGCTCATGGGTGGCGGGTGCAAAAAAATGCGTTGATCCGTCAGCATTCCCTCTCTAGGGGGGCACCTCAGGCACCGGGCAATAAACCCAGCCCTGCCCCTTTAAATTAAAGGTGCAGGATGGCCCCCTGGGATCAATGATATTAGCTTGTAAGATCCAGGGCCGAAGCCACTGGACCCCCACACCGAATTCAAACATTAGTCATCTCGGAAATCTGTACAACTTAAAATAATATATTTACCTGAGGAAGTAGAGTTGCATAGAAAAGTTGTTTTCATTTTTTAAAATTTTTTTGTTTCGTTATTTTTTTAATATTTACTGACAAGTTCACTATAAAACTCACTGCACTAGCAAACATTCAAATTAGCTTACTAAAAATTGCTCTACACCAAATCCACTATTGCTGGTATACGAAACAAACAAACATATTTTAGATATGTATTCATTGATTTTTAGTTGATAATAAAGAAATTAATGATAGCAATCATCACTTTGTTCTGTTTATGTAGGAGAAGGATTTAAAAACTTAGTTGTCATATACAGCCCTCATGACAGACGTATGTAATCCATGTGGCCCTCATGACATACATATGTAATCTATGCGGACTTAGGGGTCTACTCAGTTTGACATGCTTGCACTACTGGATCCTTCTTATGACAAAACTACAATCTACTTCTTTTTATTTTGATGAGTATATATATGTAATATTTCAAACAAGATCATTATTGCATATGTTATAGTAATACAGAGATTAACTATTTATCTATACAATGAACAGTGTGACTTTTCTGTTTTTCTTTTTCTTTGTCCATTCATGAACTTGAGGCAGCTACCTGGCAAAGCCGAAGAAAAAAAAAAAAGTAGTTTAATGGCTAGCTAGTCTTGCAGATCCATTACTGCTGAATCGCGAGTTCAATCCTCGCTAGATGCCCCATCCTTACAACCTTGTGTTACATTCTGCCTGTGGCAAACAGGTTGGGTAAATACCTACTCAAGCTGTATTCAATATAATTTAACTGTGGTCCAATTAAAACGAAGATTATTAGTATTTATAGTGAACTGATCCAGGAGGAGACAACTATGTTTGACTTTACCACAGTTTTGAACGGGTTGGATAAATACTTACTACACTTTGATCTTAGACAGAATTACCATTCCATATGCAAATAAAAGCAGTAAGTAAAGTCGTCATCAGCCAGACAGCGGGGCGTCTATTCCCTTTTCACTAGCACTAGACTAACGAGATTGTTTTTTAGCATCTGAGGTGGAGCACCAAACCTACCATCAGCTCCACAGATCCCTAGGCTACTCATACACTGAGTGGGCGAGGGCCGATATCGAACCAGGAACCTGGAGGTTCCCAACCTGACTGAGCTAAACCAGCCCATATACAAATAGTCCTGTCAATTTTCACAGAATCTATACAAGTTAATATATTCAGGGGGGGAGTTTTCTTTCCTTTTTTTTCCTCATTTTATGGTTCATTACTTGATATCTGTTTCATTATAATGAAACAATCTCTTTGTGTCCATGATTCTAGCTGTATTTCTATTTATTTTGCTTGATAGTTAATCATTAAAAGAAAATCTCTAAGGCTGTTCTATCATTTAAAATGCTTTTATTTTATTACATCTGTATCATTTCAAAATGACTGTGTGTATTATCATCTTCGTTGTGCTCAAGGCAAAATAGATTTATCACCTAATCCATTCTTGTAATTCAATAGGTGTGTGCATGTGTGCTAATAGCCTGTGACCTGATATAAGATATTTTATCTAGACAGTGTACAACAATCATTCAGGCAAACAGTGTTTGATTTATTTATTCTATCCGTCACTATCAAATGAAATATTAATGATTTATTTATGATAAGCTTTTTCTATCATTCAGGAAGTGCAAGTGGCCTAAACATTAGCAGCAAAAGAAAAAAAAAGAAAAAAGATTGGAAAGTAAAGTTCAAATTCCAACTAAAATAGTTTGTTTTTATGTTTATTATGAGATGAGACACCTACAGAAATAAATAGAAAAAAATTTTACATCACTTGGGTGGGTGGGGGGGTTGAATTGGAAAGTATAGTATTATCTGCATTATTTGGACTATTGTCCTCATCTTCATTGTTATTTGTGCAACGTTTTAGCCGATGTACCCTCTGGCCTTCTTCAGGTATTTCTTGTCAGGCTCGGGAACCTTCTTGACTTGAAGAAGACTGCAAGGTACATCAGCCAAAACGTTGTACAGATAACAATGAAGATGAGGACAATAGTTCAAATATTGCAGATAATACTAATCATCAAGCCTCATCTCAAAAATTCAGAGAAATTGGAAAGTACAGTTCAAATTCCAACTAAATTAGTTTGTTTTTATGTTTATTTATGAGATGAGACACCTACTGAAATAAATAGAAAACAAAAAACAAAATTTAAACCTCTTTGTGGACCTTTTTTTAATATAGAATATTTATACGCACACACGCGCACACACACATACACAGGTATTATACAAAAAAACTAACCAATCTTTTAATACACACACCAATAAGATGTATTTTTGTGCAGACTAAAATCTTAAGTAGACATGACCTTGAACTTTAGTATAAAAAACTGCATCCTGCCACATTGGTTAATACCATGCTGTATATGCTACAGTGAATAATATTTTGTTGTATATATATATATATATATATATATATATAATTGCATGTTATTAGTATGTAGATATGATCAACAGTAATAATAATGTAAAACAATTTTATTAATAATTGAGTTTAGATAAAAGTAAAATCATGGAGAATGTAACATAAACAACTAAGAGAAGGAATTGTGACTTGAATATTGATATAGTTTAAGTTACAAACACACAATCTCCATTATAATAAGATTTTAAAAATAAATTCAAATAAGATATAAGTTGAAGATGTTTTTTCAAATAGAAAAAATTTTTTAAAAAACTTTTCTAATATTGCAAAATGCCTGTTTGTTTGAACCCTACACAATCTCATGAGTGATACCAGTAGTTTAAATCCAGAAAAGAAATATCCACCAAAGATTCTCCTAAATCTGGATGCTCTTCCATGTAATGGACAGCAATCGTATTGAGAAAATCCTTGTTTACATATATTTTTATGTGTATTTATGAGATGAGGCTTAATATGAATAATTATATTTTAGACTGTTGTCCTCATCTTTATTGTGTATTAACATGTTTAGGCCACTGTAACCTCGAGCTCTGTTATAGGTGTTTTTTTTTTTTTTTATTATTTTAATTACCTTAAAATAAGTTTACAGCGGCCTGAACATTGTGTTTATATACAATAAGGATGAGGACAACAGTCCAATATATCATAATTATTCATATTAAGCCTTATCTCATAAATAAAAATAACAGACATGTTTTAATATAGAATATAGGAGGTACATATGAATGATAAAGATGAACCATATTGAAAGTGGCCCCCCTCCCCCATTAGGCTTGATCCTTCTTATTTTGTTTCTAAACATGACAAACCTAAAGGAAATTAAATTTAAATATTCAAAAAATTCCATTTGGAAATACACAAAAAAGGAAATTATATTGAAAAAAAATATTTTAGCAAATAATTTTTCATCATTAGGTTTCTTAATGTTGCATATATATATATATATATATATATATATATATATATATATATATATATATATATATACACACAGTGAGGCAGATAGCTTTTTGATTTATGTGGCCTGGGATGCACATATTTTTTGAATGAATCCCCTGGAAAATCTATGGGTCCAAACGTAAGTTTTTAATAAATTGTTGGGTTATTATTTATGATCTGGGGAAAATAACTAAAGCCGGCTAACTCCTACCTTGTAACCTATCCTGTTTAATTTGTTTCTAAGAAACTATTGAAATGTATCTAAAGTTAGCTTGAAATGGTGAGGGAAGAAAAAAACCCCACTGGGACACATGAATACAGTTTTACTAAGTCCTTTTAGATTTTTGTGTGTCAGGGACACAGGATGCTTACCTATCAGCACCTGTGTGTGTGTATGTATATTATATATATATATATATATATATATATATATATATATATATCAGCCGGACAGTGAGGGAATCTAGCCCATTTTGCTAGCACTAGACCAGGGAGATTTTTTTCTGACGTGGAGTGCCACACCTACAGCCAGCTCCCCACTTTACCTCACATATCAGATTACCCAATTTGTGCTACTCATGTACTGAGTTGGTGGGGATTGGTACTGAACCTGGAACTTTGTGTTTCCAAGGCGGTTGCTCTACTAACTAAGCTAAATAAACATACCTACACATACACATATAGGGTGTCCCAAAAGTCACTGTGATCTATGCTACTTACCTAATAAACATTTTATATGTTACGATTTAAGTTACTATTATTTTATTACTATTTTTACCCACTATTATCAAAAGAAGAATGGATTAATATACTTTTGACCTAAAAGCAAACTTTATGAGATTGAAAATATATTTTTTTTAGATGCAAGTGTGAGTAGAAAAGTAATGCCATTTTGTTTAGGATAGGTATAATTACCAACACAGGAACATGTATCATACATCAAAATGAAGCTGGTCCTCTGTGCATCACATCCCTACTACTTCACATAGTCACCGTTTCTCTCAATAGCAATATTCCACCTTCGAATGAGAGCATGTATCCCTGTCCCTTAAAATGCTGTTGACTGTTCTTTGGGCCACTTTTTCACTACAGATTTCACTTCCTCATCACTGGAATAATGTTTGCTCCAAACTATCATCTCTTTGGCCCCATGAAAGAGGTTTGAGAGGCAAAAATTATTCCAGTGATGAGGAAGTGAAATCTATAGTGAAGAAGTGGCTTAAAGAACAGTCAACAAAATTTTATGGGATAGGGATACATGCTTTAATTCAAAGGTAGAACATTGCTATTGAGAGAAACAGTGACTATGTGGAGAAGTAGGGATGTGATCCACAGAGGACCAGCTTTATTTTGATGTATGATACATGTTCCTGTGTTGGTAATTATACCTGTCCTAAACAAAATAGCATTACTTTTTGACTCACACCCATAGTAGTTTCCAACAAGTCTTAAGTTCATATCTAAAACCTGGAAGATCACCATAAACAGTTTGGCCACAGAAACTTTGATGAATAAACCTTTAGTCTTTGGACTTTCAGTTACCCAGTACCTAAGGTCATAATGTCACATTACTCTTAAAGCAAATGAAATTTTTTGATATATTTGTTTACTAGATAGATAAATAGCTACTTTGTAATAATATACCTAAATCAAATAACAGAAAACAGGTTATAAACAAAACCAAAAAAAAGAAGAAAATGTAAGCTCACAGTAAATCTCACTAAAACAAACAAAACAAAACGGGCATATAATGTGATTGAAATCAAGGCCACCTGGCATGAATTTAAACCTTCGCTTTATATATTTCAAATGTATAGAAGAGTCGAGCAATGGATAATTTTTGATGGAGAAATAACAGAGTAAATAATAAATCTGTTGAGAGGATTTGCTCAGGCAAAAAAAAAAAACACAAGCAAAAAAACAAAACAAAAAAAAACAATTGATAAATCATAGTAATTAATGATATTCACTAAGCTTAACTTATTCCAGCACGATGCTAATTGGTGGGTAAATGTAGCATAAAAGATTTTCTTGTACCAATTTCACTGTTGGGGTGGGCCTGCCGATCTTGAACAATCAGAACCATATATATAGGGTACCTCACGTAGTGTAATGGTTAGCAAGTTAGATTCGCAGACCATTGTTAGTTAGTTTGATTCTCACTGGGTGCCCCATACTTCTGGTCTTCTGGTACATAAGTGGGATGCAAAGTAAATAAATACTTGTGACCTTGTGTCAAATCCTACCCATAGGATAGATAATTTTGGACACCTCACGAGGTGTAATTATTAGTAAGCTAGATTCACAGACCATTGTTAGTGAGTTTGATTCTCACTGGGCGCTCCTTATTTCTGTGCCGCATCTAAGCTACACTTAGTAACTAATTATAATCCAGGTTTAAAAAGAGTAATTCTTAAGAAAAAAATAAATAATAAATAAAAAAAAAAGTTATTCTCTCAACATCACCTCTTACTATTGAAACAAGTACTTATTTTTAGGAGCCCTATCAGCTGCGGCTTTAGTATACACCAACGACACCTCTGCAGAGGGAGAAGATCCCCCCCCCAAAGGGGTCACCTGTTGGCTCTGGGTGGCAAAGGGGTGCTTAAGGATGGAACCCTGGTGGCTGAGCAGTCCATGATATGTGACACGCCACTTTGGTCCTTACTTGGGCTAGACGGGGGTGATCAGAGACCCCCTCCAATCAACCAGTTGGTCACGTCAAGCCTTACCACCTATATGTTTGTTCCAACCCTATTGCACTTATGGCAAGCCCCCCAACCGTTTTTATCATATATGTGCTAGAAGGCGGTGGCTGGGGGTCTTATGTCCTGGGTATGACATTAAACTGATGGTGAGGTTCCAGTTCTGGAACTCTGGGAAATGTGGAGCACCCCTTCATCACCATTGCTCGCAGGTCCACTCTGACCCAGCATGGTAGTACCTATTAGGGTCCCATCTATGGATTTAATAGAAAAAATAATTAAATTATGAAAAAAAAGAAAAAGATATTGAGTATCCATTAAGAATAAATTTATTTCAAAACTTTGTCGGCATTAAATGACCCACCAAAGTTGATATGCTTTAAAACAAAACAAAACAAACAAAAAAAGAGAATCAAAAACAAATAGTTATTCTCTCAACACCACTTCTTACTATTAAAACAAGTACTTATTTTTAGTATTTCATTGTTCTTGTATCTCTTAATGCAAAAATCAATTGCTACATTACTACCATTATTTGATTGCACCCTTCACTCTAACAATGTTATCCAATCATCTAGGGATTCAAGCTTCAATGGGAGGAGCCTAACTAATGATTGACACTTAGAAGATCTACTATGACAAGTTTAGAATTGATTATTACTGTTGTTTACCAAGAATTTAATGTGTATTTTTTTGTTTCCTTTTTTAGGTTAAGTTGTAACTTAGTTGTTTTTGGGTTTTTTCTTAGACAGATCAGAATCTGAGTAACAATTTCTTTGCATGTATTAACAAGGGTTTGAATATGATATGCTGGATATTGTTTCCCTCCCCCTAATAAACACGCTAATGCAGTAGATACACAATTCCACAAAGCTACTGTTTTATCTTTTAACAGCTTCCCCTGATTTGACCATTGATTTTTGTTTTTCTTTCCTTTTCTTTCTGTTTTTGTACAGATTGTAAATTGTAAAGGGAAAATAGATATAAATGCCACACGATGCCATCTGTCATATGAAAAAAAACAAAAACACGATAAGCTTTAAACTTGTTTTACAAGCTATGCTTGTAAAAACAATACATTTGCTTGGAAATCTTTATGTAGAAATCTAAAATTACTGAGCAGTTTATAGCAGTCAGGGGTGAAAAAAAAAATGTATATTTTGTTCCATACTTAGAAATTGTACTATTAAGAAATCACTTAGAATATCTTATGTATGTTACTTTTAGACATAAAGTAAGTTGTCAGGGCGGCCTAAAGTCTGTATCAGCCAGAGTGTATCCCCTTTTCACTAGCGCTAGATCAAGGAAATTATTTTGGCATCTGAGGTGGAGAGCCACACTAGCATCAGCTCCTCACTTTAGTGCACAGATCCCTGTGATACTCGTACACTGAGTTGGCGAGAACCGGTATTTAACCCTAAAGTCAGTATCAGCCAAACAGAGAGGGAGTCTATCCCCTTTTACTAGTGCTAGACCAAGGAGATTATTGTTGCGTCTGAGGTCCAGCGCCACACCTGCCATCAGCTCCTCACTTTAGCACACAGATCCCTATGCTACTCATAACTGAGTTGAACCCGGAACCTTATGGTTCCTAGGTGTACACTCTACCAACTGAGACATTGCAAGAAAGTGAAAAGGATGATAAGCTGTTACTGATAAATCTGATCTTTAGAAATATTTCTCTTGATAATTTGGATTATTTGGACTATTGTCTTCATCTTTATTGTTATCTACACAATGTTTCTGACAATGTGCCCTCCAGGTTTCTTCAGGTGTTTCTTGTTGGACTCTGGAACCTCTCTTTAACTTTGATTTGAGCTTCTGCAAATCAATAGTTCTTCATGGTTCAGTTGGTAGAGCAGCTGGTGTGTTTGACCAGGTTTTTTGGATGCATAGTTTATATCAGTTCAAATCTCACCAAGAGCTTAGTCTTTATTATTTCTAACTTTAACTTTTACTTGATATAGTAGACTGTGCATTAAAAAGCAAGTAAAAAAAAATGTTTTTTTAAAAAGATGGATGAAACTATTAGTCAAAGTTAATCTATTAATAATGGAGATTCAGTTCTATTTGCCTCTAACCAAAACTACATCACTGCTTACATTACAATTATTAAAATCGTCAATATATAGAATAAAGAACAATTAATATAATATTAATAAAATAGATAAAAGCTGTTCAACATTTGAATCCTTTCCATTGTAATAAAAATTTAAATAAATAAACTATATAAGCTATGAAATTAATTAAAAAGAATTGTATCACATTAAATGGAAAAAAAATATTTGCGAAATCTGTAATCAATTTTTAAAAAATATTTTTTACTCTCACACTTTTTTTCAGTAACAAGAAGTTAACTAAAATGTTTACAAATACCTACAATTTTCTGTAAAATTTTGTGTAAAATATTCAAAATAATCATTTAATTAATAATTAATAGATATGCGCAACATTTTATTTGAGGGGACAGAACTAAGTTTCCATTTCAAATTATTTTATTCTATTTTTTCCTCCTTTAATAAATTTGATTTTACTTACTTATGATACAAACCCTCTTACATTGAATTTTAACACCCCCCCCTTTCAGGCAATATCTTTCAAAAATACATTTTTACACTAGCCAGAGGTGCTTTTTATTTTTGTTTTGCTAGTAATACTAGGGCCAGGATAGCTCAGTCGGTAGAGCGTTCGGCTAGAAACCACAAGGTTCCTAGTTCAATACCAGCCCTTGCCAACTCTGCGTATGAGTAGAACAGTGATCTGTGCGGTAAAGTAAGGAGCTGATAGTAGGTGTGGCGCTCCACCTCAGATGAAAAACAATCTCCTTGGTCTAGCGCTAATGAAAAGGGGATAGACTCCCTCGCTGATTGGCTGATACTGACTTTAGGCCACCCCGACGATTTAAGTAATACTAAAAGAAATTGAGAAAAATAAAAACTACTTGTGACAAGATATATTTGTCTTTTTAATTCAAATATAACTAAAATGAAATACATTAAGTACAAACACATTTAGTTTAATGAATTTTACACAAGTTCTTTTTCAGAGAACTATTTTGAATTAATGACTTGTCTGTTGAAATAAATCAATTTGTTTTTAAAAGTTTTACAAATTCTTAAATGAATTCTAAAAGAGGAATCTCTTTTAATCATTTATTACTTATTTTTGGTTATTTTCATTGCAACAGTTTGTACATTGCAATTTCCTAAGTACAACTCTTGCCTTATCTCCAACTATGATTATTGTTCTGATTGAGAATTACAATTTGGAAAAGTTTTAGATTTCATCATTAGGGCATGCTGACAGCATAGATTCCCTTGTCTCTCTCTCTCTCTCTCTTACCATATGTCCCTCCATCATTGCTCATCAAGGTGTGCTGACAGCACGGATTCCCTTGTCTCTCTCTCTCTCTCTCTCTCTCTCTCTATGTCCCTCTCCATCATTGCTCATCAAGGTGTGCTGACAGCATGGATTCCCTTCTCTCTCTCTCTCTCTCTCTCTCTCTCTCTCTCTCTCTCTCTCTCTCTCTCACCATATGTCCCTCTCCATCATTGCTCATCAAGGTGTGCTGACAGCACGGATTCCCTTGTCTCTCTCTCTCTCCCTCTCTCTCTCTCTCCTCTTCTCTCTATCATCATTGCTCATCAAGGTATGCTGACAGCATGGATTCCCTTGTCTCTCTCTCTCTCTTTCTTGCCATCTGTCCCTATCCATCATCACTCTTGGCAAGTCCTGTAGACAGCATCCAGTGTCTGCACAGAGCTGATGAATTAAAACTCTTTTTCCACATCTTCATAATGAAAAACTTTATATACATTCTCAAGGTGTGCTAACAGCATAGATTCCCTTGGCTCTCTCTCACCATCCATCATTATTGGTAATCATTCTTGGCAAGTCCTCTTGCACAGAGCTGATGAATATATATATATATACCAACCCCTCCGCACAAGCAGGATGTGACACAACAGCTGGTCAGCCAACACTGGTATGTCCATTTGTAGGAGTCCATAAGACAATACTGCTTATAAATTCATTCTTACTTCTCCAGCAATGCTTATCTTACTTAGATGGTTTATGAGATGAAAGGAAATGTACGTAGTCATACAGTTATTTCTTTGTTTTATTATACAATATTAGTGACCTCCAAAACGTTTCTAAAAATTTCTGATTTAATTATTCAGACTCTTATCTTTAGAGAAAAATTTCATAATAGTACAAGTAAAATATGTTTTGTTTGGATTTCATAAAATAAGGCCCCAATATATTTTAGGAAAAATTTTCCCCCTAATAAATTTTAGGAAAAAACTATTTTAAACATAAATTCATCTAAAGGTGAATAAGTATCGAAATTTTCATGAAAACTTGACAATAAATTGATTTTTCATAGAATAGACAAATAGATACTGAATCTCTATCAATAGATTATTATTATTATAAGGAAAGGAGTAAACCCCAAAAATTAATCAGGAGCCGGTATCGCTAAGGTGGTGTGATGCTGAAATCCAGTGCTACCCATCAACTCCTGCAACACTACCGTTGCCAAACTGCATTGGTTCCTTACCTTTCCTTTGGATCATAGCAGCAGTGTGGAGAGGGGGGATTTGCTGCATGGTCAACAGCTCATCCTCATATGAACTATGTAGTTAAAATAACAAAAAAAAAAAACTCCACTTTTGACACTACTCCATCGTCTCTCATAGACGGAAGCTGCCAACAACAACAATTATTATAATGATGATGATGATGATGCTGATAATATTCTTTTTATTTTTAAAGATTTTTTTTTTTTTTAAAGAAAATAATGGATTAAGTTGTATGAGTGCAAACTTGTGCACAAAAGCACCTGAAAAAAATCTTCAAAAGAGAGAAGAGGTTGTTCATTACTCTTGCAAGATACTTGTTATCTTTTCAGTCATAACGCTGCTAAAATAAATTCCTTAATCATTCTCATCTTCTATCACATTTTAACCCTTTTTTAATTTTTTTATTCTAGGTTTTTGTTTAAGGAATTCTTTATCCGAAGATAAAGAAGGGGAGGAGAGAGAAAAAAACAGATTCAAATATTATGAATGATTTTCTTGTGTTATTCAATAGGAACAATGCAATGACTTTTTCATCCAAAATGTTAATTAGACTCTATGCTTTCCAAATATAGGATTGGAATGAAAGTCTTGTCCGATACAAAATAGTATTTATTTAACCAATAAAAACAACATGTAAATTGAGAAATATAAACAAAACATCATTCATCAGGGTTTCTAAAATGTTGAAAATAGTCTCCCTTATGGTCCACATATCTTTGCCAATGTTCTGGAAGTTGTTTTATGCCGTTTGCATAGAATTCTACAGGTTTTGAAGTGAATCAGTTTTCCAAATCATTGTTAACTTGGTTGTACAGTGAGATTTTGATGATCCAAATAGAATCATCCCTTACTTACCAGTCAATTAGATTATCTTATATATATATATATATATAATATGAAATTACAGCTAGCATACCATATATTAGGTATAGGTGAATGAATCCAAATGATTTGTGAATATAAAATCAGGGTAGTTTTTTATAGAACAATTTGAGTTGATTTTTATATAAGAAACATTTGATTAAAAAAAAACAACATATTTACATCATATTCTACATAGGTGCATGGAGGCACGTGGTATGATGGTTAGTCATAGGAAATGGACTCATCAAACCAAGTTTAAATCCTAGACGAGGCTGTTAGCATTTCACATAGCGCTAATACCCTTGGGAAAGGTATGCATCCAACTATTCTCCCTCCAACTATGGGTAAATAGCAGGGCAGACTGGGGTCTTTAACCGTAGCTTGGTAACCCATCTAAGAGAAGGTAAATTCTGAATTCAAACCTGTTAAACTCTGCTTAAGCAATTAACCTTGTGTCACATCCTGCTCATGAAGAGGGGCTGGTAAATATATATTCCACATAAGTGTGAAAAATGATATAAGCAAGCAAAGATGCTGATAGGTACGCGTAAAATTGTATCCATGCATCCCAGTGTTTTTTATTTTCTTCCCCTACCATTTACAGTTTACTGTAAATACATTTAAATATTTTCTTGGAAATGAATTACATGCTATTTGGTACAAGAGGTTAGACAGCTTTTGTTGTTCAT
The DNA here is from genome assembly GCA_023376005.1 of Doryteuthis pealeii. Classification (NCBI taxonomy): domain Eukaryota; kingdom Metazoa; phylum Mollusca; class Cephalopoda; order Myopsida; family Loliginidae; genus Doryteuthis; species Doryteuthis pealeii. The sequence goes on along the minus strand of CM042155.1, from coordinate 56,080,115 downwards.
AGATAAAAAAAAAAAAGTACAATTTTTAAGAAATTTTAGTTTGGACCCAATTAAATTTTCTGGGGACTCATTCAGATCAAATACATGCATCCCAGGATGCGCTAAATTAAAAAGCTATCAGCATCACAGAGCAAGAGACTAGTAGAAAATTTAAAGTCAAAATTGAATAATTTAGGAAGGTTTTATCTAAAGATGTGGAGAAATGTAGTGTAGATTGTATTAATAGGAGAAGGGTATAATTTACATTTTTCTTGGACGAAGTCTGAATAATAGTCAGAGAACATAAAAATAAATAAAAAAACAATTATAGAGAGAAGTGAAAGGAAGAGGTAGATAAATAGAAAGTGAGAAATGTGTAAAAGAAAGAAATAGGGAGAGGAAAGTGATACAATTATATAGAGAGAAGAAAAAAAGGAAAGTTAGATAGAGAGAAATGAAGAAAATGAGAAAATGTGTAAAAGAAATAAAAAGTCGATTATTTTGAAAACTTATTTTGGAAGTTTATTTTCAAACAAGAACAAATTGACGTGACACATCAATAGATTATTCAATTGTTGATAACCAGAAAAGTAATGAACCACATGATAAACTTGAACTTGTCCAATTACTCTTACTAGCAACAGAAAACACCCTCCGGGCAGTGTAAAAATTCATTTTTGAAAGACATTGCCTAAGAAGGTGGGAGTTAAAAATTCAATGTCAGAGGGTTTGTATCATAAGTAATCAAAATCCTCATATTTATTAAAGGAGTAAAACAAACAAAAACAATTTGAAATGAAAACTGAGCCCGTCCCTCTCAAATAAAATGTTGCATGCATGTAATAATTAAACAATTATTTTGAATATTTTCCACAAAATAGTAGGTATTTATTTATTTGTAAACTTTTTAGTTAACTTCTTGTTACTGTAAAAAAAAAAAAAAAAAAAAAGGACGAGAGTAAAAAAAAAAAACATTTTTTAAAATTGCTTACTCAAATTTTGGGTGTATATAGCATAAGAATATTGTGGCATAAGCTGTGACGTAGGGCTATGACGTAGTTTTTGTTACAGGCAGAAATACAGACATTTCCATTATTAATAGATGTATTTAGTATCCTGAGTCTAAACTGTATCTAATGGTGAACCACCGGTTCTGGAGATTCGAAGTGCATGGAGTAACTCCTCATTGATCCTTACTCACACGTCCACTCTGACTCATTTTCTTGGATAAAGTCTGAATAATAGTCAGAGAACACTGATTGACAGTAAGAAAATTTAAAGAATCGGCAAGATTCAACTTTTTGGCTAAATGCATAAGTTTTATAAATTTGAGCCAAGAAATTAACGAAATAAATATTAGAAGAATTATATTCTAATTAAGTGAATATTCATGTAAGATATTTTCTTAGAAAAAGCAACATCTTGCCAGACAAATATTTCGTGACTTGAAAACTATTTTTTTTTTTTTCACTTGTGCAAAAAAAAAAAAATAATAATAATAATAAAAAGAAATAATAAATCTAAAAAATGATATAAGAATTAATATGAAATATATTCAGAATGATGGCTCCTAAGATTTTATATGCACCCAAAGAATAGATTCATGTGAATTATATTGAATTTTCCTTCACTATTAAGAAGCATTGTATTCATTGCTGTTCTTTTCTTCATCGACAACAAAAGTTTGAGTTAATTATTAGATATTGAACATTTCAAGATTTGTGAGATTTCCACATGTTCTTTTATTTGCATACAAAGAAATAAGGTGTTATTGTCACTAAGCTGTGGAGTTTTCTCAATTGGTTTTCGTTTATTTTATGTTGTCACAATTACTTGGAGATATTTGCTTCTTGCTGTGTACAGAATAATGACTTTTTTTTCTTCTTTTTTTATATACTTGCCATAATACAATCAAATTGTACACAGGGTTTTATCATCATTTATCTTGTTGAAAATTAATCCCATTTTGATGACTCTAAGATGACAAATATTAAATCTTTTGGCTTTTTTTTTTTTTTTCTGTCTCGGTTTTTTTAGAAACTCAACACAGTCTGAAAAAAATATTTAGACTATTGTTGATCTCCCTATTGCGCTAGACATTTTTTGTTGTTGAAGGAAGGATTGTTGATTTCATTGTTAGCAAGTAACATGTGCCTGAATAAGTCCTAATTAGAATGTAGTTCTTTCAGTATCTATAGATTTATTTCTTAACATGGAGGCGCGTGGTGTAATGGTTAAAGTTGAAGGAAATGGAATCTTCAACTCGAGTTCAAATCCTGGACAAAGCTATTTTCATTTCACATAGCACTAATACCCTTGGGAAAGGTATGCATCCTACTACTCTTCCTCCAGTTATGAGGAAATAGCAGGGCAAACTGGGCACTTAATCTTGGCTAGGTAACCAGTCTAGGAGAAGGAAGCTCTGAATTCAAACCTGTTAAACTCTGCATAAGAAATTGACTTTGTGTTGCATCCTGCTCATGTGGAGGGGTTGGTATATATATATATATATATATATATATATATATATAATATTATCCATTACAATGTTTGATATGTATACTTAAGAATTATTGCTAAATAGTACAATATGTAAAAGTATAATAATATTGATTTAACTCTATCTATCTATCTATCTATATATATATATATATATATATATATATACATTCCATTCTATTAAAACAGACTATAGCCAGATTAGCTTCTGTGATTTTGCTCCTTCCCCCTCATTCTTATGTGTTCTTTCTTTCTTTTCCTGATGTTTCAACCCTCTCTTATTTTTATTCCCTTCTTTCTTCACAATCAAAATGGAAGGGTCCATTATTTATCTGAGCTAGTGACAAACTGTGACACACAAGCATTTTAATTATAGAGATGATGATGATTGGAAATAACAACTTTCTATTTTATTCACTTGTTACTTTGAAAGAAGAAAAGCAATAGATGATCCACTTAGGATCATGCCTTAATTAGTTGAAATTCCAATATATATTTACTAACCCCTCCAGACGAGCAGGATGTGACACAAGGTCAGTTTTTTAAGCATAGTTTAACAGGTTTGAATTCAGAGTTTTCCTTCTAGGCTGGTTACCTAGTCATGGTTAAAGAGTCCAGTCTACCCTACTAAAGTAAAAGTAAAGTCGTCGGGGTGACATTAAAGACATTCAAAGAGAAACAGTCAGAAACCACAACGGTGTAAAAACATTCTTCTTTACAATATCTAAAAAAAATATATAAGTAAAGTCGACGGAAAGGTCTAAAGTCGGTATCAGCAAGGGAGTCTATCCCCTTTTCACTAGTGCTAGACCAAGGAGATTATTTTAGCATCTGAGGTGGAGTGCCACACCTACCATCACTTTACCGCACAGATCCCTGTACTACTCACTATTTACCCATAACTGGAGGGAGAATTGGATTCATACCTTTCCTTAGGGTATTAGTGCCATGTGAAATTCAAACAGTCTTGTCTAGGATTTGAACTCAGCTCAACGAGTCCATTTCCTATGACTTTAACCATTAGACCACAGGCTATGGAATTTGAAATTCCAATATGAATCTAACAGCTTTATTCCTCTAATTTTGATGGCATAATCATATTTTTTCAAATTTTTAATTTTCAAAAAGCATTCAACTTGCATGATTGCATTTGTCTGTAATAAAACAGAAAAGAATAATCTATTTATACATATATAAAGGGCAGTTGTGTGTATGTATGTCCGGAGGAAACTACAAAAAAAAAAAAAAGACAGTAAATATATATACACATTCACTATCACTAGATCTTGCTTTTTGAGCAAAACAAGATTTGATTTATATTCATGAAGATAATTTAAGAATAAAATTTATATAGTAACAGCATGGAATTTTTTGTTTTTTTATTTATTTTATTTTGCATTTAATATTTCAAACAGGAGACATTCATTTTTTCTTTTCAGAGTGTCTGTGCAATTTTTTTTTCTGACGCCCCACCAGGCTGAATTAATGCAAGGTCTTTTTTACATAGGGGTTTTAATGGGACATTGTGTGAGGATCCAACTCTTGATTCATGGATCTGCAAGACTAACTTTTTGCTTCCCCCTCTACTCAAGAGACATACATAAAGAGCAGCTGTGTGTATGTATATATATATATATATATATATATATGTATGTATGTATGTATGTCCAGAGGAAACTACGAAAATAAAAAAAATTAATGACAGTAAATCTGTATACACATTCACTATCACCAGAGCTTGCTTGTTGTGCAAAAATAATGAGGATTTTTATATCTGGGAAGATATCTAAAAATTAGGATTTGAATAGTAAGAAAAGGGAAAGTCATTGGTTTCATTCATGATTAAAACGTAAATCAATTATGTAAGACCAAAACAATCAATGGATCTGTGATACTGATATTTCATTATCCCCCCCCCCCATACACAGGCAATGCCAGGTAGCCACTTCTAGTATAAAATAAAGGAAAAGGCTTTATTATTACTCAACCAGATTGCTTGTTACTGTTGCAATATTGATGATAGCTTCCTGGAGTGGTGCTTGCTACTTGACCAGTTGACTAACAGTTATAAATAGAACTTCAGTGAAAATGAATTTGCAGCAGGACTTGTCAGCTCCACTCTCTCTTTTCCACATAGCAGTTGTTGTATCCCCAAACTAATACCATGCTGCTGCAACACATGGTGTGCATGCATCTATGTCAGGAGTTGGGGACCTGTGCAGATGAAATGCATTCACTGGCTACTTGTTCATTGGACAGACTGATACCATGTTGCTGCAACACATGGTGTGCATGCATCTATGTTAGGAGTTGTGAACCTGTGCAGATGAAATGCATTCACTGGCTACTTGTTCATTGGACAGACTGATACCATGCTGCTGCAACACATGGTGTGCATGCATCTATGTTATGAGTTGGGGACCTGTGCAGATGAAATGCATTCACTGGCTACTTGTTCATTGGACAGACTGATACCTTGTTGCTGCAACACATGGTGTGCATGCATCTATGTTAGGAGTTGGGGACCTGTGCAGATGAAATGCATTCACTGGCTACTTGTTCATTGGACAGACTGATACCTTGTTGCTGCAACACATGGTGTGCATGCATCTATGTTATGAGTTGGGGACCTGTGCAGATGAAATGCATTCACTGGCTATTGTTCATTGGACAGACTGATACCTTGTTGCTGCAACACATGGTGTGCATGCATCTATGTTATGAGTTGGGGACCTGTGCAGATGAAATGCATTCACTGGCTACTTGTTCATTGGACAGACTGATACCATGCTACTGCAACACATGGTGTGCATGCATCTATGTTAGGAGTTGGGGACCTGTGCAGATGAAATGCATTCACTGGCTACTTGTTCATTGGACAGACTGATACCATGTTGCTGCAACACATGGTGTGCATGCATCTATGTTAGGAGTTGGGGACCTGTGCAGATGAAATGCATTCACTGGCTACTTGTTCATTGGACAGACTGATACCATGTTGCTGCAACACATGGTGTACATGCATCTATGTTAGGAGTTGTGGACCTGTGCAGATGAAATGCATTCACTGGCTACTTGTTCATTGGACAGACTGATACCATGCTACTGCAACACATGGTGTGCATGCATCTATGTTAGGAGTTGTGGACCTGTGCAGATGAAATGCATTCACTGGCTACTTGTTCATTGGACAGACTGATACCATGCTACTGCAACACATGGTGTGCATGCATCTATGTCAGGAGTTGGGGACCTGTGCAGATGAAATGCATTCACTGGCTACTTGTTCATTGGACAGACTGATACCATGTTGCTGCAACACATGGTGTGCATGCATCTATGTTAGGAGTTGTGGACCTGTGCAGATGAAATGCATTCACTGGCTACTTGTTCATTGGACAGGCTGATACCATGTTGCTGCAACACATGGTGTGCATGCATCTATGTTAGGAGTTGTGGACCTGTACAGATGAAATGCATTCACTGGCTACTTGTTCATTGGACAGACTGATACCATGCTGCTGCAACACATGGTGTGCATACATCTGTGTCAGGAGTTGGGGACCTGTGCAGATGTTTATTGGACATCTCTGCACAAATAAAATAACAATTGGTATTGTTCAAATCACTTTGTTATGATGAGGAAAACTTGCTGCTAGTCTTGTGATAAATTCTATTCTTTTAAATGTTTTTTCATTTTTTTAAAAAATTAGAATTTATTTAGGTCAGTTGGTAGAGCTCTTGTCTAGGAATCACAAGGTTCCTGGTTCGATACCATTCCCAGCCAACTCAGCGCATAAGTAGCACAGATTGGGTAATCTGATCTGTGCAGTAAAGTGGGGAGCTGACAGTAGGTGTGGTACTCCACCTCACCAAAAGCAATCTCATTGGTCTAGTGCTAGTGAAAAGAGGATAGACTCACTTGCTACAATCAACCACTCCACCAACTTTACTTACTTCCATATTTGCTGATCTATAAGACATGTCTTATTAGATGTTTGCATATTACCATCACTAGCAAATATATGCACCCTCCGGTGCAAGTATTTAAGTTTTGATATAATAAAATATCATATTAAATTAGAAAGGCTAATGAAACTGACTAAGAATGCAGATAAAAAGATCTGCAACAGAGGGGGTAAATCGAAAAATAGAACAACTTTGAAACTAACTATTCCATCATTTTCCATTACTCCATCTTTCATTGGTAAATTTTCCTAATTTAACTATTTAGTTAAAATAGGAAGTAAAGGATAATATTGTTATTTCTTCTTGTAAATAAATTTCATTTAAGATTTATCCACGAGATTTTTGTTTATATTTCTTAAGATAAAACCAAACAATTAGAAATCAATAATACCAAGCACATATTTATTAAAATACAATATGCAAATTAGCCTTCTCGTTCAAACTGTAAACCGCTATTTTGTTGTATATATAAATACAGTTGCATGTTATTAGTGCGTAGCTATGGTCAACAGTATTAATAATGTAAAACAATTTTTATTAATAACTGAATGTTTAAAAGAATGAAATCATGGAGAATTTGACGTAAATAATTAAGGGAATTGTGACTTGAGTAGTAATATAGTTTCGGTTACAGACAGAAAAACACACAATCTCCATTATAATAAGATGTGTTAGAATATTTTTCCTTTTAATTCTATTGGTCTATGTATATGAAAGAAGCACCTGTAAATTGTGTATAATACCATTTGTATGTCCCAGTTATGGGTTAAATAGTACTACTATTGTTCTTCTACGAGGATGACTTTGGCATTAAATAACCCATGAAGTATGATATGCCATGCAAGGATGTGGAGTAAACTACGCTTGGTTACTGACAATTTCTTGATTATGCAATTGTTCAAACCAAACTTGGTTTGAACAATCACATAGGTATGTGTGAATGTGCATTGTTAAAGACTAAAATTTTAGCTTTTTAATTTTTTAAAAGTCATTTTAAATATAAATTTGTCTTTAAAAATATTATCACCAGATATATATATATATATTAGTCATCTGAGAAAACACAGGAATGGAAGTCAAATACAACTGGCATATAAATATGATGATAAAAAAAAGGGAAAAAGCAGGAAATGGTCTTACTCGAATCACGAGTTGACAGCCATTTTATATATATATATATATATATATATATATATATATATATATATATATATATATATGTGTGTGTAAAAATATCAAACTGAAAACTAAATCGGCTATTTCATGTTAAATAACCTAATAAATCTTTCTTTGAATAATTTTGATTTTTTGGACTGTTGTCCTCATCTTTATTGTGCTTATACATACCACAATAAAGATGAGGACAACAGTCTGAAAAATCAAAATTATTCACATCAAGCTTCATCTAAAAAAAAAAAATAACAAATAAAATTTTTCTTTGTTTTTAGTCAAATCTTGTACAAATCTTGTAAAATCCAGAAAACCTTGTGGCCAAATTTTAATCTTTGTGACAATATTATGCAAATTAGGAACCTTTCTTTTCAATTTCTGTCCAACTAATTTTCTTGTCTATGCAACAATCACATTGTTAAAAAAAAAAAACATAACAAAATTAATTCACTAGCATTTGATTCATACCAGCCATGAAAAACCTAATTAAGATGTTTTTTTTTTTTTCTTTTTGTTCTATATTGAAATAAATCAATACTGAAGTTATTGTATACGCATTGCATCGTGTTTATAACAAGTTGTCTCTCCACAATCCAATCATGAACTGGTAATAAAATTTACCAAATTTACACAGTTCCACGACTTGAAGCAAATAATTAAATTCTAAAGTCCTATTTTAGGATTGCTTAATTGAGAAACGGTCGGATGAAATTCTCTGCTCAATCACATTCCCAAAAGTTAAGACTTTAATCAATTTCTATCTGGAGAGAGAAACATAGAAATTGACCAATTATGATCACAGTATAAAAGTGAAGAAATATCAGTGAAGTTTTATTTGTTTATTTTAACTTTTTTTTTCGTTTTATTTGCTTTTAAATTCAATTGAATCATAGTTCTTTTTCACTGTCTTCTTTCCTTATTATGTCTCTTTATAAAGAATTTCAGATTTATATTTAACTTGTTATAGAAAAAGAAAATATTGAACCTGTCCAGTAGGGTAGGTCGATTTTGGAACTGTAATGTTTCCCAATATGGCAAAAGTTGCAAATCTTATTATAATGGAGATTGTGTGCTTTTCTGTCTGTAACTGAAACTAAATCACTACTCAAGTCACAATTCCCTTTGTTATTGACGTCACATTGACCATGAATATATTTTTATTTAAACCTCAATTATTGATAAAATTGTTTTACATTATTAATACTGTTAACCATATCTACATACTAATAGCATGCAATCATATTTATATGTACAACAAATTAGCGGTTTACAGTGTGAATGGGAAGGCTAATTTGCATATTGATATTAAAAATGTGATTTTAATAAATATGTGCTTAGTATTATTGATTTCTAACTGTTTGGTTTTATTATAATGAATATAAGCAAACATTTCTTCAATGAATCTTAAATGAAATCCGTTAACAAGAAAAAATAACTGTCATTTTATTCTTTACTTCCTCTTTTAACTAAATACTTAAATTAGAAAAAATAACAATGAAAGACAAGAGTGATGGAAGAGTAAGTTTCAGTTGTTCTATTTTTCGATTATACCCCCCGCCTCTGTTTCAAATCTTTTTATCTGCATTCTTATTTAGTTTCATTAGCCTTTCTAATTTAATATAATATATTATTACATTAAAACTTAAATACTTGCACCCGGAGGGTGCATATATTTGCTAGTTAAGTTAAAGAATTACCACACAAAATATTTTTTCTTCAAAACTATGCCATCATTTGAGGAAATAGATTTCAATCTTTTAAAGTGTTATCCCTGTTACATTTCAATTATTAGGTCAAAAGCAACATGTCAGTGGCGATGAGGGACATATTTTCAATTTGAATTCTAGTTATAATATCTTATTATAATGGAGATTGTGTGTTTTTCTGTCTGTAACCGAAACTATATTACTACTCAAGTCACAATTTTCTTAGTTATTTACGTCACTTTCTCCATGATTTTATTTTCATTTAAACCTCAATTATTAATAAAATTGTTTTACATCATTAAGACTGTTGACCATATCTACATACAAATAACATGCAATTGTATTTATATATACACAACAAAACAGCGGTTTACAGTGGGAATGGGAAGGCTAATTTGCATATTGATCTTTAAAAATTTGATTTTAATAAATATGTGCTTAATATTATTGATTTCTAATTGTTTAGTTTTATCTTATTGAATATGAGCAAAATTCTCTTCAATAAATCTTAAAAGAAATCCCTTAACAAAAAGAAAAAACTGTAATATTATTCTTTACTTCCTATTTTAACTTAATAGTTAAATTAAGAATAGGAGTAATTGAAAATGATGGAAGAGTTAGTTTCAAAGTTGTTCTATTTTTCAATCATACCCCCTCTGTTCCAAATCATGTTATCTGCATTTTTATTCAGTTTCATTGGCCTTTCTAATTTAATATGATATTTTATTATATTAAAACTTAAATACTTGCACCCGGAGGGTGCATATATTTGCTAGTTCTATTAATTTTGTTTAAAATAACAATCTTTTCTGTTTTAAATATTGAAATTGCTCAATTTTCTAACCAATTTCTAGGCTAAATGTTGTGAAACAATGATTTTTTTGGTGCATTTTAGTAGACGCTATTTGATGCTATTTCCTCAAACAATGGTGCAAGTAAGAGATCTAGTTTTTTGTATCAGTATTCATTATACCAGCACACAAGTTTCACTGTTTGAGAGGATTTTATTTATTTTTTTAAAGTGAAAAATCAACCTACCTTACTTTACAGGCTCATAAAATAGAGCAAGAAAATATTGAACCTGTACAAACCCACCACGCAAGTATATTAAAAAGGTTGAAAATATGCTGTGTAATAAGTAAATCTGTTTTCATACTTTTTAAAAACCAAAGTTCACTAACTCAAGATATGTTACAGCAATTGTTGGTAATAAGTTTACTATATCCCTGTAAAATGAAATTCTCACACAAACACACACACACACATATATATATTTCATAGAATTGAAGGAAGCACTTGGTGTAATGGTTAAAGTCATGGGAAATGGACCCGTCGCCCCGAGTTCAAATCCTGGACATGCTAATTGCATTTGACTTAGCGCGAAAACCCTTGGGAAAGGTATGAATACTACTCTCCCTCCAGCTATGGGTAACTAGTAGGACAGACTGGGCTCTTTAACCTTGGTTAGGCAACCTGTCTAGGAGAAGGAAAACTCTGAATTCAAACCTGTTGAACTCCGCTTAAGAAATTGACCTTGTGTCACATACTGTTCGTGCCAAGGGAATGGTAAATATATATATTTCATAGAAATAATATTTATAACGGCATGTTTTCTTAAAAATTGTTTTAGCTTAGTTCTCGAAGTCAGCTTTTTATTGTAAGAGGCCAGTTTAGCTCAGTCAGTAAGGCACCCCAACTAGAAATTGCAAGGTTCCAAGTTCCATTCTGGTCCTCGCCAACTCAGCATATGAGTAGCACAGCTTGCGTAATCTGCTCAGTGCAGTAAAACATCTGGGAGCTGACGGTAGGTGTGGTGCACCCACTCAGCAAAACAATCTCCCTGGTCTAGCGCTAGAGAAAAGGGGATAGACTGCCTCGGAGTTCAGCTGATACCGACTATAGGTCACACCATAGACTACTTTTTTTTTTACGGTATGTAATATAGTGCATTTGAAATCTATAAATTACTCCAGTGTTAATAAATTCTATTTATAGATTTTAATTTTTTTTTTTTTTGTAACTTTATTATTTCCCTCTTATTGCTGACTGCCTTAACAGTGAATTTGCATTCACTTAAGTATTCTTTTTACCTTTAAATATTTGAAATTTGATGTATATTCACTTTGTAATTTTACCTGAATTATTTTCATTGTCTAGAATGACTTTCACACATTTACAACAAGAAATACTCATCTCACACTCAGGTGTGTGAGATGAGTATTTCTTGTAAATATTACGAGTGGATTTTCTCAACTTTTCAAAACAATTTGGTAATTGGAACTCTACCAAAGTGGATCTTTCAAAGATTATATAGATAAATTGGGTTGACTTTGACACAATGTGAAATTCTATCTGATAATAGAACAATGGCTTATGAATATAAGAATGTTTAAAAAGAAAAAAGAATGCTGGAAAAATGAAGATGTTTCAAAGTGTTACTTTTTATAATTTAGGGCACCAAACTTGCCTAAATAAAGACTAAAGAACCCAGTCTGCCATACTAGTTACCCATAGCTGGAGGGAGAATAGATGGTTTGTTTTGGTTTTACAGCATATTGACAATTTACAGGTCATTTAATGCTAAATCATGTCATTTTTTTTATAAACAAAGGACTCAGGTTGCTTACAGTACCTGCTGTTGCTTAAGTGGTCACCCAATTAAATTTGCCATAAGTAGGATGTGATACAAAGGTGGCAGAGTATAGGATATTCAGTGAGGATGGATTTAACTTGCTATTCAGTAATTGATCTGTGAGACTAGCTTGCTAACCATTACACCATGATGGAACACTCTTTAGTTCTAACTAAAGTATCTTAATAGTTTTCTTTTAGTTTTTTTTGTCAATTTTTCCTACCCACCTCGAATATATATATATATATATATATATATATATATATATAGTCATCCACAGACATCTTGTTTTAACGTTTCTCGTCTCTTCAGAGTAGGTAGACCCAGCAACTACTTCTAGCCGGGCATGAAACCCAACTGACTTTTCATCAGTTCGGTTCCTTAACCTCTCCGCTGTTGGCAGTTGCTAGTAAGGAGTGGTGTTTTAACTGATAAATACATACATTGGTGTATATAAGTATTTTACAATCACCAGAGAGTTCAAATCTGTAAACAATAGACAAGCCTTGCTTTATTACACTGGCAGTAAAAGTCAATTAAAGTTACTCCTAGAGAGCTCTACCAGGTTTCGGGAACATATAAAAGTCATCCAAATTTATATATATATATATATATATATATATATATATATAATATATGGTAGAAATGTGAGGAGGTTAATCCGACAGTATGTGGAGAAAAGTAGACAAACACGGGATGTTATGGAAACTTGATGTTTATTGTCGACGGTGCAACATTTCGGTCTCTTATTAGACCATCTTCAGGACTTGGATATAGTTCTTACTCCAATGATGGAAATTCTCAAAAAATCTTTTGAGAATTTCCATCATTGGAGTAAGAACTATATCCAAGTCCTGAAGATGGTCTAATAAGAGACCGAAATGTTGCACCGTCGACAATAAACATCAAGTTTCCATAACATCCTGTGTTTGTCTACTTTTCTCCACATATATATATATATATATATATTTTTTTTTCTTTTTTTCTTAAGCTTTAAAGAGAAACTGATTATTTTTTTTATTTTAGTTTTATCTACTGTTACTTTTTTACTTTTTATTTTATCTGAGGATATTTTAACATTAAATTATACATTCATCTCTTAGTGTATGTCTATTTTTTATGAAATATTTTGAAAAAGTGGCTTTAAAAAAAGCAAGGGTTTGTTTTTTTGGGTTTTTTCTTCTTCCATATTTGGGAACAATAACTAAATCCATTACTGAGGCTCGTTTTTTTTTCTTTCTAGAATTATAATAGAAAATATATGGTGAGAATCGAATTGCTAAATAGTTGAAGAAACTTGAAACTGTTTTTTTTTTATTATATTTACAAAGTAAAAAGAAAAAGAAAAAGGAAAATTCATATCTTCATAGTTGAAGATTTGAAGTCATTTTTTGTAGATAATTCTCTAAAAGGTTCAGATTACTGGGAATTTTTTTTTCTTTAAAGAAAAGGAAAAGTGCTATTCTTGTTTAGTTCTCACATTTTGGTTATATTTATTTTATAACTGAATTCTATTCCTATAAATACACACCACTTGGTACAATCATAGATTTTTTGCTGTTTCTTTCTTTTTTTTTATATACTATGAAGCTAGGAGTCAGATATTAAAAAATGCTTAAAATGTATTTGTCCATTAGTTTTTCATATTTGATAATAAAAAAAGTCAACCAAAGGAAATTACTTGATAAGTAATGAAACTCCCCAGAATGCTTCTTGATCCATTAGGAAAATCAGCGAGAAGTTCAACTCCATGCTTTTTTTCTTATGTTTTTGTTTTTTTGGAATAATCAGGAGAGAATGTGCATTGTTATATATATATATTCAAGAACTTATATTTATTATTTATATTTAATATATATTCAAGAAAGAAGTTACTTGATAAGTACCAAAACTCACCAGAAAGCGAGCGGACTGTAGAATGCTCCTCAATCCATTAACAAAACCAGCAAGAAGTTCAACTCCATGTTATGTTTTTGTTTTGGGGTCATCAGGAGAGAATGTCCACCGTTTCGGGGCCTTTTTCATATTTAATAATTAAAAAAAATCAACAAAAAATATTAGCAATTTTATTGTTATACATATTTACCAACCCCTCTACGTGAGTCTGATGTGACATAAGGTCAATTTCTTAAGGGGTATTATATACTTAGATTAGTGTCCTCATCAGGACTAGTTCAAATATATCAGTGTGTAATAGTATATCATTCTTTCTCTTAAAATTTCAGAGAAAAATGATCAAAAAAGATACAATGCAATTCATGAATGAAAAGCAAACTGTTATGAATGTAAAATCACTTTACAACCTTATACAGGTATAAAGATCTGAAGCTAATTCCCCACTGGCTAACTTATATATATATAGCATGTTCTGCCCTGGAATTCAAATTTGTTGTTAATGTCATAAAAATTGTTTTATATGGGCATATGATAAGACTTAATTCTATTGAATGATTTTTCTATTAGATTTTCCTTGTATTTGTAAAATCTAAACCTGTTCTGAGTTTCTAATCGAAATAGATTATTATTGTCTAATGACGGTTTAAGTTTTCCTTTCTTTGAAAGTTATATATATAGAGAGAAAGATAAATAAATAAATGTTTTAGTTTATATTTATTTGCATTGGAACAATTTTGCTACCATTGGTTTCTTGCTCTGTGGCAGTCATCAGGCAACGAAAGTGTTTTGAAAATCTATTAACGCTCTATCACAGGTATTCAGCACTCTTCTAATAATACTGTACATTGGATTACTACCACTTCTTCAAGTATAATAGTGCCAACCATGCACATTGATTGATATATATATATATATATATAAACACTATGTTATAATGTAAGTGTTATATTTTTTCTTAGCCCCTTACAAGCCTGTAGAATACACTGACTGCGCATGATATTAAATTGCATCCAGTGGTGAGGTTCCAATTCTGAAGCTCTGAAAAGTGTGGAATACCCCTGCATTGCCATTACTCCCAGGTCCACTCTGAAATGGCATGATAGTGCCTGTTAGGATCCTATCTACGGGTTAGGTAGCTCAAAAAATGATTTTTTTAAAAATTTGAATACCTAACAAAAATGAATAAAACAAAAACGTCTTCAGCATAAAATAACCCAACAAGGGTTGAGATGCCGTAAAATCCAACCAACCCAACCAGCTTAGCCCTCTTACTTATCAGATGCACAGGTGTAAAATTCACCTGTACAATCAGGTTTTCAAGCATCTTAAAAGCAAGAATGAGTCTACCCTGAACTTCTTTACACCAGGTAGTACTATTTTATGAGGTGTTCAAGATGAATACTATACTCTGAATCCTTTGTTTGCTAGCACATTAGAAATAACATTATTCTTCAGACGCTGAAAAATAAAATACTAGTTACATTGATACCAAGTACAATAGACAACCTCTTTGTCACCAATTGCCTATTTAGAAAAAGAAAAAAAAATGCTAGGAACGACAATGTTTCTGGGTTCGATATCTGCCCTCGCCAACTCAGGGCATTAGTAGCACAGCTTGAATCTGTGTGGTAAAGTAGAGAGCTGATGGTAGGTGTAGAGCTCCATCTCAGATGCAAAAACAATCTCCTAGTCTGGCGTTACTGAAAAGAGTATAGATTCTCTCGCTGTGTGGCTGATACCGACAATCGGCCACGCTGCTGACACCAGGTAGCACTATTTTTTTATGAGGTGTGTCAAGCTGAATACTATACTCTGAATCCTTTGTATGCTAGAATATTAGAAATAACATTATTCTTCAGATGTTGAATAATACAATGCTAGTTCCATTGATACCGAGTACAACAGACAACCTCTTTGCAACCAACGTGTGGAAGCGAGTATATTCAGAACACGTAGGTAAGAGGTTCATTCATGTTATCTTTAATAGTTTGTATTTTACTCTTTACTCTTTCCAGTAATAAAATCTATTTAGTTCAGACATCAATAATAATTTCCTTTCATGATTTAATAATTGTCTCAAGATAGAAAGTACATCTATCTGAATCAAATATATTTATTTTTATCCCTCTACAACAAAAGTTTATCATTATCTACAATTCTGCTTTTCAATTATTCTATGAAAGATCTTAGATTGAGAGGTAAAACAAACAAAAAAAAAAGTATATATATATATATATATATATATATATATACACACTAGACAAAAATGCATTGGATTAGGGAAAATTGAGTTTGCAAAGCGAATTAAATAAAAAATAAATATAACCGGAGAATTAAATTTCAAACAACAAAAAAAAACATTAAAATCATTTAGTAAGATTTCTATGAAAGGGAACGTTTGACATAATTTAAATTTATTAAGAGCCAAGATGTTGGCCCGGTTGGCTATTTATGAAACGTAACATACAAATACATTTCATAACTCTCCAAAATCTCTCTCTCCACTCACTGAGAAACTAACATATATAACAGGGAGGTAATCAAGATATACATTGAAAGGGTAAAAGTGAGAGACAGGTTAGTTTTTGACTTAATTGCAAATTATGACTAATTAAAACCAATTAAAATGGAATTTTTTTCAAACACAATTCAATCCTAAAACTAAGGAATATTTTATTATAACTTTCATGTAATTAAACTTATCAGTAAAAGAAGCCTTTTGGAGACAAAAATTTATTCACTCAGCTTTAGTATAATAATAGATAGATATATACAGAAATGCTAATAGGTATGTATCCTGCAACCCTGACCCACAAAAATCTAAAAGGACTCAGTAAAATCATATCCATGCATCCCAGTGTTTTTCTTTTTTCTTCCCTCACCATTTCAAGCTAACTGTAAATACATTTCAATAGTTTCTTAGAAATTAATTACACAGGATAGGTTACAAGAGAAGAGTTAGACGGCTTTAGTTGGTTCCCATAAATTTTCCTGGGAACTCATTTAAAGCAAGTATGCGCATCCCAGGACGCACTAAATCAAGTTATCAGCATCACTGATAATATATATATATATATATATATATATATATATATATATATATATAAAGATGAATCTAATGAGTCAGACGAACCTACTAAAAATTTCGCTTAATGCTCTTCAGGGCTGAGAGTCAGATCTCAGCCCTGAAGAGTATTAAGCGAAACTTTTAGTAGGTTCGTCTGACTCATTAGATTCATCTTTATTATTTGCTCTACTTAGGTATTGAGCACTTTTTACTTATTAGCTTTAGTCTCCTAGCGGTTTTATATGAATATATATATATCATATATATATGTATATGCATATAAATTGTTTTTTCTTTTGGCCAAAATATTGTACCAATAGATTATTTTTTGTTGGTACTATTATCGTGGTCTCTTCTTTTTTCCAAAAATTTTTTTCTCCCCGGTTGATGTTTGGTAGTATATTTTTACAATCAAACTATTTGCTGGGTTTTTTCTCACCGCAAGGATTTACCAATAACTTTGGTATATTATATATATATATATATATATATATATATGTGAAAATAAAATGGAAATTAATCCAACAGTATGAATAAGATATAATGAAAAAACAAACGATGTTTACAACTGAAATAGGCTCATCAGAAGAGAAAGTGTGCAAACCGTTTCGGGGCCAATTCTCTTGACGGTTTTTAAAAAGCAACACTCGGCCCATCCTCAACTAATATGAGGACCCTATTGCATTATAATGTATCAATTTTTTTTTTTTTGATTAATTCCAACGTTTAACTAGCAGCGTTCTGTTTTTACTAACGGTCTTTTTCCCGTCTTGTTTTTGTTGATGACCGACCCACGTGCGGTTGATACATTATAATGCAATAGGGTCCTCATATTAGTTGAGGATGGGCCGAGTGTTGCTTTTTAAAAACCGTCAAGAGAATTGGCCCCGAAACGGTTTGCACACTTTCTCTTCTGATGAGCCTATTTCAGTTGTAAACATCGTTTGTTTTTTCATTATATCTTATTCATATATATATATATATATATATATATCAATTATTTTCACTGATATTTTTATATCCTCATAGACTTAATGTTTGCTAAGGGCAACCAACAATCAGTCAAGCAAATATTCCTTATTTTATCAGATCCAATTTCACAGAACAAGTCTTTTTATTTATCTATTTTTTATCTTTTTATTTTTTTGATAATTTTTCTTATATTTGCATCTGATTGTTTCATTGCTGTAAGCAATGTGCATTGTTCTATATTTAGTTAGATTATCCAGTCGATTCAGAAAAGCTGAGATATTATTAATGTTGATATCTTTAGCCTTGATTGAAATCTAAAAAATGCATACTTATGTTTTCTATTAGATTAGATTTTTTTAATTTTTGATATTTATAGACAAAGATAGCATTAGTTCAAAATCCTTTATTCTACAGTGTTCAGAAAAGCTGAGATATTATTAAAAGTCCACAGAGATGCTGATGGGTACGTGTCCTGTGTCACTGACGTAAAAATCTAAAAAGACACAGAAAAACTATCCGTGCGTTCCTTTTTTTTTTTTGCTTTTTTTTCCACACCATTTCCAGCTTACTGTAAATACATTTCAATATTTTCTTGGAAACGAATGTGGTATAAGGTAGGGGTTAGATGGCTTTAGTTGTTCATAGATAAAAACTCTACAATTTATTAAGAAATTTTAGTTGGGACCCATAAAATATCCCGGGACTCATTCAAATCAAATCTGTGAGTCCCAGAACACACTAAATTAACAAGCTATCAGCATTACTGCTTTATCTCTGGTAAAATTATCTATAAATACCAGAGATGAAACACCACTTTGGCCCTATCTTCGGCTAGACGGGTGGTCGGAGAGACCCCCTCCGATCAATCGGCTGGTCACGTCAAGCCCTAGCACCTATATGATTTTCCCAACCCTATTGCCCTTATGGCAAGCCCCAACCCCTTATCATATGGGTGCTAGAAGGCGGTGGCTGCAGGTCTACATGTCCTGGGAATGAAGTTAAACTCTATCTGATGGTGAGGTTCCAGATTTGGAGGTTGGGGGAATGTGGAGCACCCCTTCATCACTATTGCTCCCTGGTCCACTCTGACCCGGAGTGGTAGTACCTATGGGTTTAAATAGAAAAATGTATTTATAAAAAAATTGTATTATCATTAAGAATTGATTTATTTTAAAACTTTATCGGCATTAAATGACCCACTGAGGTTGATATGCCGTAAAACAAAACAAACCAAACCAGAGATGAAACAGTAATCTAAATACTATATTACTTTGTGATTTTAAGTAAAAAGGTGGTCTATTTAAAAAAACAAAAAAACAATGCTAGGAATCACAAGGTTTCAGGTTCAATATCTACCCTCCCCAACTCAGTGCATTAGTAGCACAGCTTGAATCTATGTGGTAAAGTAGAGAGCTGATAGTAGGTGTAGCATTCCACCTCTGATGCAAAAACAATCTCTCTGGTCTTGCGCTAGTGAAAAGAGGATAGACTCTCTTGCTGTGCGGCTGATACCAACAATAGGCCACTCTGATGACTTCACTGACTATTCATTTAGACAACAATACACATTATTCCAGCATATAAAATATGTTGGTAGTTTTGATTTTTCAACCTGATATAAACTTTTACTTGAAACATGTGCTGTCTGTTTTTTGTTATTGCTGTTCAATGTTATTATTATTTTGGTTTTTATATTGTTTTGTTTTTATTGTTCTTGTCGGAGATTTTTTTTTCTTCCTTTAAATATGTTGATTGTTTTGATTTTTCAACCTGGTATAAGTTTCTATTTATCATTTGAAACAGGTGGGGTTTTTTGTTGGTTTTATTTTTATTGTTGGTTTTGTTTTCATCACTTTTTCTTTCAATATGTGCTCACATAAAATTCAATACGATTAATTAGCAATCTTGGAAAACAAATTAAGCTCAAATGAAATATAAAAACTTTTGATTCTTGATTCTGTTTGTATGAATAAAACAAAAACAAAAGAATTCCTTTTAAGTATCATTTTTTTAAATCTTTTTTTTTCTTCTTTTAATTGCAGGTAGTTTAAATATCAATCATGACATTAGAAAGGAACATTCTTCCAGAATACAATGCTACTGACGGGCCGGCCATGACAACCAAAACTGCTGTGTTAGATATTCCTAAAAAGGATGAACCTATTAATAGCCGGAACAGCCCAAGTACACTTAATGTGCTTACAACAAGCACGGACTTGGAGTTCTCCAACAGGTAAGAATCACAATTATAATTTGATCACCTGCAAATCTCAGCAGCAGCATCATTTGTCATTTTGCAGTGCTTTCTTCATCTTTTTCTTTTTTCCCCCCGTTTTCTCTCTCTCTTTTTTCTTTTTTCCCCCCATTTTCCTCTCTCTCTTTTTTTCTTTTTCCCCCGTTTTCTCTCTCTCTCTCTCCTATTTTTCTAACTTGTGCATTTCTGATTATCAGAAATTTGCTGAATTGTTCATATTTGTAATTACTTGAGATTAATATATATATATATATATATATATATATATATATATTTTACTAAGAATTTTTTTCTATAAATCTTAAATACATTAACTGACTCCTATCTATTTCTCTGAATTTATGATATGAGGCTTGATAATTTGGATTATTTTGATTATTCTGACTATTGTCCTCACATTTATTTTATGTACACTATTTCTCTAAATTCATAAGATGAGGCTTGATAATTTGTGTTATTCAGACTATTGTCCTCATCTTTATTGTTATCTACATAACGTTTTGACAAGAAACACCTGAAGAAGGCTAGAGGGCACATCGGCCGAAACATTGTGTAAATAACAATAAAGATGAGAACAATATTCCAAATAATACAAATGACTCCTGTCTGTTTAAATTTCTTGAAATTCTATTTGAAATTCTTCATTCATAATTGAGGAGTACTACTACAATTACCTGCTAAGAGTAATGAACTAATTTGGATAGGAACTCCTGTTTTTTCTATAAGGAGTTCTATTAATTTTGTATTGATCAAATAATGATCAATAATAGTAGTAAGTAATCATATTCTTTTCATTTTTTTTTTTTTTTCATCTATACATATATAAAGGACAGTTTTGTGTGTGTGTGTATGTCCGGAGGAAACTACAAACATAAAACAGTGACAAAATAAATATAGGTAAACATTCACTATCACCAGATCTTGGTTTTTGAGCAAAAATAATGAAGATTTGATTTATATTTGTGAAGATAATTAAAAAATAAAATCTGAATGATAACAGTATGGAATTTTTTTTTTTTTGCATTTGATATTTTAAATAGTAGACATTGATTATTATTTTCAAAGTGGCTGAATCAATGCAAGGTCTTTTTTACGTAAGATTTGAATGGGGCATTCTGTGAGGATCAAATTTACGATTCAGTAATAATGGATCTGCGAGCCTAACTTTAAAATAAAATCCCTCCTCTACCCTGGCGATGCCGGGTAGCCGCTTCTAGTTTTAAATAATTCTTTGTCTTATTACATAATTTTTCATATCATAATAACCAATTTTATATATAGAAAGCATAATAGACTATTTCAGGAGCCCTTAGAGATGAGGATGGGGACTGAAAGGTAATTCCTCAAGGGCTCCTGAAATAGTCTATTATGCTTTCAACCTAAATCTTCTTTGTTATTTTTCTTGATATAACTTTGCTCTGTAACTCTGACAATAAGAGCACACACTGAGCTCTGTAAATTATGACAACAGAAAAACTACTATATCATAAGGAAGATTTCTTCACTCAATCTTTGGATTATATAAGTATATATATATATATATATATATATATATATATACTAACATTAGTTAAATTTATATGCTATTTTTATCAACTTTATATATATATATATATAAAAAGTTGATAAAAATGGCATAATGTATATATTTAACTAATGTTAATAACAAAAAAATATGAATGTTCTTACAATTAAAGACTGAGAAGCACAAGAAAAAAAATAATTTGCTATATTTTGGGAGTCCTATCCTCTTCAACTGGTGATAAATATATATATATATAAAGTAAAGTCATTGGGGTGGCATAACATAGGTATCAGCCTGACAGCGAAGGAGTCTATCCCCTTTTCACTAGCGCTAGACCAAGGAGATTATTTTAGCGTCTGAGGTGTAGTACCACATCTACCATCAGCTCCTCACTTTACTGCACAGATCCCTGTGCTACTCATATGCTGAGTTGGCAAGGGCTGGTATCAAACCAGGAGCCTTGTGATTCCTAGCCGAATGCTCTACTGACTGAGCTAAACCAACCCTTATATATATATATATATATATATATATATATATATATATATAATAAATAAATAAATAAAATATTTATTTACACTAGAGATATAACTATTTGCCAAATTAATCAATAGATGGTCACTCTTTATTAGCATCTCTGTTATTAATTTCATGTAGAATCCTTTAAAGAATTATTCATTGGTAGAAACCGATACCAAAAAATTACATATTTGATGAAAAGTCTACATAAAAATTACTAATAATTTTAGTAATAACTATTACTTTTTCAATACTTCAGAAAGGTATGTACTAAATTACTGGAACACTTTAAACAAATGATATGTTTTATTTTGATTACTGCTTTAAATCATACTCTTAATTATAAGTTTTGAAATGCTTTTTAAAAATAAGTTCTGTTTGTCTTCTTTTAATCATTGTTTGTGGTTAGTTGGAACTATCTTTATAATTTGTGTGTGTGTGTTTTTTTTTTATATTATTATTATTTTCAGTGTTTCAGCTAGGTGCTCTCTGGCCTTTCCTAGATTTCCTTTGTTTTGTTGAACAACACTTTGAACTGTTGTGACATTTTGGGAAAATAAATCCAAACTAACCACATGATCAAAACAGTTTTTGTAACAAAATTCAGACAAGAATTGATATATTTAAAACAAAAATGAAAATATACTGATAAGGTAAAAACATAAAGACCAGGGTCATGTGGCAAGAATGACACTCTTTCATAATAGATAGAAATGTCAGGGTCAAAGGTATCTAAGCAGGTAAATCGGCTTTCAATACTTTATTTTACTATGGATTATTTGCATCATTGTCCTCGCTATACTTACCTGATACAGGTGGGGATCAGTGTAGTATCTGTTTCGGATACTGTGCTCTAAGACTTGCCTTACACCCTTCGGGGGGTCCAGTGTGCTTTGCCTCTGGACCGGTAGAGTACAATTATTAGCGTCGATCCCAGGGGGCCATCCCCCCAGGCATTACCCGGGTTTATTGCCCAGCGCCTGAGGCACCCCCCTTGAGGGGGAATTCCGAAGGCATGGACGCATTTTTGTTCTTTCCCACCCATAAGCTTCGGCTTGTGGGTGGGCCCACGTTAAAACAAGGCCTTGTGCCCAGTCCATACAAGTGGGGTATGAGACAAATAACCTCATCTTTATTGCTATCTACACAAAATTTTGTGCCCCAACAATAAAGATGAGGACAATAGTCCAAATAATTAAAATAATACAAATTATCAAGCCTCACCTAAAAAAAAATCCAGAGAAATATTTATTTTACTATATTGAATAGTACAGTTATGGGGAAGAAAGATTTAAGTAACTTTGATAAAGACCAACTTATTATAACCAGAATAATAACCAGCTTACTATAGTCAGAATAATAACCAACTTACTATAATCAAAAGACTTTTGAGCATTTTTGAAATGACATGACTTGAGTGGTGTAATGGTTAGAGTCATAGGAAATGGACTCGTCAATCCAAGTTCAAATTCAGTACAAGGCTGTTTGTATTTCACATAGTGCTAAATACCCTTGGGGAATGTATGCATCCACCTACTCTCCTTTCAGTTATGGGTCAATAGTAGGGCAGACTGAGCTCTTTAGCCTTGGCTATGTAACCAGTCTAGGAGAATGTTTGTTTATTGATTTTAACGGCATATCAACCCGTCTGGGGTTATGTTGTATGGTATTAATTTGTTTCATTTCTATATTCTATGGTATAATTTTATTTCCCTAAAAAAAGAGAGAATATCCTCCATGTTGACATTTTCAAACAGATCTTTCATATTGTTTGCTTTAAAATAATGGTTTCTGACGTGAGCAAAAAACCTGCATTCTATGAATAAGTGTTTAACTGTCAAAGGTGTTTGACATGTTCCACATTGTGGTTGTTGTTCTTGTTTGAGTATATTGGAGTGTGTTAGTCTTGTATGACCAATGCATAATCGGGATACAATGACTTGTTCCTTTCTAGACTTCCTTAAAGTTGGTCTCCAGTCTCCCGAAGTAAGGAAAACTCTGAATTGAAACCTGTTAAACTATTAGCAATTCTCCAAGCAGCAAAGGTTTAGATGCCATTAAACGAAGAAACCAAACCAAACTTGAAAATTGACCTTGTGTCACATCTGAAGAATAATTAAAGTTCCAATTACCGTCGAACTGGAAGAGAAGGCAACAAACCGTTTGCAACTTAAATACAAACCCGAATAGTCACAAAGTCTACTGCAGAATGACAGGATATTTATAAGACTCCACAATGTCATTCAAATCAAGCAGTCAAGCAGCCAATCAGAACTCAAGGAATGGAATCACCAAATCACCCAAATTCATGAATGGGTCATTCTTGATTTCTATATATACCGTCTTGGACACTGCTTAAGTTGTACTTAGTTAGCTGCTGGTTATTCAAACCAACAGTAGACTTACTGACTTCAATAACATCCTGACTGGCAGAGGTGTTGGGTAAATACATACACTCAGTTGTGGTGGGTAGCTATTAGCAATTCTCCAAGCAGATAAAAAAAAATTCCCCAACTCAGATTAAATCAGTGTAAGAATTGAAGAAAGACATTTCCTGCAAGGCAAAAACCAACAGAAAGGGCTACTTAACAAGGCTAAAATTGCACATAGCTTTAATCAAGGGGAACAAAGGAATGTGTTGCAGCAATAGTAAATTGTCCCTTTTGTGTATTAGGGCTGTATAGCTAGAGGCTTATCAAAAAGTATCCATGTTAACCAATATTTATTGCCAAAATTATCTTCAGTGGATATGTAAGCCTTTGAACTGGATCTTGCTTTAATGCTCTGATGAGTCTTGCTTTCTCTTGAACAAATTGGGTAGGTGGCTGTGTTCTTAGCCTGGGGAAGTAATGTCACCAGGATTCACTGTGTGTGGGGGGGGACAAGATGGTAAAAGCAGTGTAATGGTAGAGGCAGAGTTCTGCTGGGAAACATTGGATCCTATCATTTAATTTTGAAATACCTTTTTGGGGCCTTGTGGTTTACATTTCTCCACGCCGCTGGAATCGAGTATTGTATTTTGTTAATGTTATAAAGATTCCATTTCCTTTCCAACCTCTGTTTGGTTATTACTCATTTAGTAACCTTTGTTAGGTTACAACCCTTCCACAGCTTGAACTGCTTCAGTCACATGATGTACATGCCACAAACTAGCACGTACTGAAATATTGAAAACCTTTGACTCACCCTAGTATTTTGGGGAAGATTAAATGACTTCTGAAATTATCTAATAAATAACCTGAATTGTTTTTTAAAAATTACATTAACTTAATCACTTAAAAGTGTCTGATAAGATAGCACATGATAAATATCTTTGTCCTTGAACAGTTGACAAGATATCTCATCAATATAACATCATACATTCACAATTTCTCTTACTTATGCTGTAATAAATAAATTGTGCAACGTAATTCTCTTTAGTATGAGGCTTGATAATTTGTATTATTTGTACTATTGTCCTCATCTTTATTGTTATCTACACAACATTTCAGCCAATGTGCCCTCTGGCCTTCTTCAGGTATTTCTTGTCGGACACAGGGAACCCTCTCAAAATCGGGAACCCCCTCCTCCAAATTCAGAAACTTCTCTTTGAACTCAGGAACCTTCTTGTCGTAATTAGAAGCATTTATAGAACTTCGAACCTAACCCTTTATTCAATCCACAGGGGTAGACTGTTCTCATTCCGCTAATCAGTACTCGGTACGAGTGTTAAGCTGTGTTAATTATTCTATGTTACTATCGTCCTTGACCAGGATTGAACCTGCTTCCTAGAGATAACTGTAATTTAGAACTCTATTAAATCAAGGGGGTAGGTGTCGACTGGGGTGGGGGGTAGCTGGCCCCTTGTGATCACACTGTTATTAATTTCCTTACTGGTCCAATGGCCAAAGCCACTGGATACAGGGTCCAAAGGCCAAAGGTGAATGAACATTTGGGAATATACTTCCAAAAGACTTACAATGGTTTTATTAAGTTCTGCATCTTCTTGCACCTGCAATGAATATACTGACCCCACCCAAAGACCCCCACTCAATAAAAAGGGGTATCCTAGTTCTGAAGAGTACCCCTTCATTGCCATTACTCATATATACTCTGACCTGGAGTGGTAGTTACTGTTGGGGTCCCATCTATTAGTCGAATTAATATTTCAAAATTATTTGTATTTTATAGGGACCTATACTGGTTGCTTTACCAAGACTAAGTAAAAGTAAAATTGTCAGGGTGGCCTAAAGTCTGTATCAGCCAGACAGCAAGGGAGTCTATCTCCTTTTCACTAGTGCTAGACCAAGGAGATTGTTTTTGCATCTAAGGTAGAGTGCCACACCTACCATCAGCTCCTTCTTTACCACACAGATCTCTCTGCTACTCATACGCTGAGTTGGTGAGAGCTGGTATCGAACCAGGAACCTTGTGGTTCCTAGACGGACACTCAACCGACTGAAAACCCAATCTGCCCTACTATTTACCCATAGCTGGATGTAGAAAAATGGATTCATGCCTTTTCCAAGGGGCATTAGCATAAAGTGAAACACAAATAGCTTTGTTTATCTATATGTATCTATTATAATCAATCAAACAGTGTCGTCTCCGATGGCTGGGTCATGTCCGCTGA
Source organism: Doryteuthis pealeii (assembly GCA_023376005.1). Classification (NCBI taxonomy): domain Eukaryota; kingdom Metazoa; phylum Mollusca; class Cephalopoda; order Myopsida; family Loliginidae; genus Doryteuthis; species Doryteuthis pealeii. Next base: position 56,053,315 of record CM042155.1, on the reverse strand, counting down.
ATGGATACCGAAGGATACCCTTTATGCAGAGTTTTCGTTTGGTAAGAGACAGATTGGTCGCCCCCAGCTGCATTTCAAGGATGTCTGCAAGAACGATCTCAGGTGCTTGGCATTGCCCCTTCTAGCTGGGAAAATTTGGCTCAGGACTGCCATCGGTGGCGGCAGGCTCTCTGTAGAGGACTGTTCATGTCTGAAGTCACCCTGGCACAACACCATGAAGCTAGAAGGTCCAGAAGAAATCACTCTCTCATACACACATGCATTTTTTTCTCTCTCTCTCTGTCTGTCTCTCTCTCTCTATCTCGTGTATATATATATATATATATATATATATATATATATATAATCATTTTTTACTTCTAAACTCTACAGGTGTGGAAAAAAAACAGGTAATTCAGTTTTTCAAAATGACATCTGGGTAAAAGAAATGTTTAAAAAGAAAACACCGGCACATCCGTACTTTCTGAAAATAATCATCAGTATCGTATGTAGTGGCCAAAAGAAAAAAAAGGGGGGGGTCTGCGTTGTATATGTAGAAAGTGCTCAATACATAAAGTAGAGCATGTAGGTCATTTATATATATATATATATATAATATATATATATATATATATATATAACAAAAAAGGAAGGTCCGCAAAAATGTATTTTTCTCAGAAAAATTTTTAATTCTTTTTGTTTTACATGTGCAACACGTGTTTCAGATCTTCTGGTATCTTCTTCAGGCTTGATTGATAATATGAAAATTTTCATATTATCAATCAAAAGCCTGAAGAAGATACCAGAAGATCTGAAACACGTGTTGCACATGTAAAACAAAAAGAATTAAAAATTTTTCTGAGAAAAATACATTTTGCAGACCTTCCTTTTTTATAAAATATTAATTTTCTCCCGTTGGAACCAGAACAACATATATATATATATATATATATATACATATACATATCTCTCACTCCATATAATTTTCTGTCTAGAGAGAGAGAGAGAGATAGTATGTATGAGAGAGTTAGATATGTAAAGAGAAAGAGTGTTTGAGAGAGAGAGAGAGAGAGAGAGCAAGTGTAAGATAGAGATTTAGATTATATGCACACATCATGTCAGTTGAAGGATAATATATATATAAATACCACTTATATAATCCAACATTGTATTTGTATGCAGGACTAAGCAGAAAATAACAGTTTGTTTGTTCCTGATTTCTTTTTTAAATCCCATCATTCAATAGCAATAACAACTTGCAAGAATTGATTTTTATGAGATCTGTCTGGAAGTAATCCAGTTATTTGATAATAATGAAAAATTGTCCTACCTAGGACAATGACATCTCAGTTTCTTTCAAAGTATCCTTGGGACACAATTATCCCAGCACCCTGCCACCTGGGGTGTTAGAATGCACCGACTGCACCTTTGCAGAGGAGTAAGATTCCCCCCCGTGGACGTAGGTGGCGATCCGTGATGCTTTAGGATAGAGTCTTGGTGGATGAGCAGTCCATGACCTGCAACACTCCACTTAGAACCTTACTTAGGCTAGACAGGCAGTCGGAGAGGCCCCCTCCGATCAATCGGCTGGTCACATCAAGCCTTAGCACCTATATGATTGCCCCAACCCTATTGCTCTTATAGCAAGCCCCAACACTTTTTATCATATGGGTGCTAGAAGGCGGTGGCTGAGGGTCTACATGTCCTCGGAATGACGTTAAACTCTATCTAATAGTGAGGTTCCAGTTTTGGAGGTTTGGGCAATGTGGTGAACTCCTTCATCACCATTGCTCACTGGTCCACTCTGACCCGGAGTGGTAGTACCTGTTAGGGTCCCATCTATGGGTTAAATAGAAAAATGTATTTATAAAAAATTGTATTATCCATTAAGAATTGATTTATTTCAAAACTTTATTGGCATTAAATGACCCACTGAGGTTGATATGCCATAAAACAAATCAAACCAAACCAAGACCAAACGAAACCCAGCACCCTGTCCACTTTTGATTAGTGACTGTCACCTCCCCCTCTCTAGTTAGATATGTAGGAAGATGGAGAAAGAGGGGGAGGTGACAGTCACTATTCAAAAGTGGACAGAGTGCTGGGATAATTGTGTCCCAAGGATAATACTTTATAGTGTTTATACTCTTGTTCCTTAATCTTCTGACTGTTATTATCTTGCAACACCCTCTGGTTAAAAATGAGATCGTCTAAGATGAAATACAAAAATTCAAATTCTGATTATCTGGTCTCACTTAATCGCCAAATTTTTATTTCTTATGAGTGTTGTCACCTCAGCTAAATAATGGACCATTCTGTTTTTATTATAATGAAAGATAGAGAGAGGGGGTGAGTGCAAGGAAGCGATAATACTAATCTGTTTCAATCAAGCATAATGAAAAGATGAAAAAAAAAAAGAGAAAAAAAAGTGAGATAGAGTTAAATCAAGATATTTATACTTTATAAATATTTAACTATTTTGCAATCACTCTTAAGTAAACATATCAAACATAATAATTAAATTATCATACTGTGGGATATCCACAGGTCCTGCTAGATTGCTATAAATGTGACAGTTTCACAATACATATATCCATGCAATGGTGTCTCTTCATTGTCTACGTAAAATCGTGGGAAAATATCTTTTAAATTATTACTTTCATCTTATTATAATGGAGATTTGGTGTCTCTCTGTAACTGAAACTCACTGTTTACATCACAATATCCTCAGGAATTGTCTAAATTTATCAATGAGTATTTAATTTATAGTCAAAATCATTAACACATGGAATAAATCTTAATAATGATGTCTCTATGAAAATCTAAGTTAGATTTGCCTCAAAACAACCCTTGTTATTTGTGCATTTAAAATTCTACAAGTGTCTTAAATATCACTAAGAAAGAAAAGTTTACATAATATGGTGTGGTTAATTTGCATATTGGTTTTAACATAACGGGTTTAATAAATAATTACTTGGTGTTATTGATCTCTGATATTATTGATTTATTCTACAATGTATTAAAATCAATCCTATGAATGATTTTATATAGAAGCCAATTAAATTATAATTAAAATAAGTGTAATCTTTTTATATGTGTTCTTATTTAATTTCGTTAGTTTTTCTAATTTGATATATTTCATTACATTAAAACTTAAATACTTACATCCACAAGACACATATTCTTGTTAGTACTAATAATAGAAGAATTATTTGGCTAAAGGAAATGAAGAATGAACCATGTTTTGTGCAAGTATAGGAAGAGGGGTCGGGAAGCGAGTGTGTGTGTGTGGGGGGTGTCTTGATTTTACTTACATATAGTTGGATTATCTTTGATTTGTAATGCTTGAACGAGTTAGCCTAAAGTTGTATTAGCTTTATTTATTTTATCTTTTTTTATATTTCTAATTTTTTTTTTTTTTTACGTTAAGAGAAGAGTAAATAAAATTATGTAAAGTTTCTCCCTCTCCCCTCGCAAAAATAAATAAATAAATAAATAAATAAAAAAATGCTGGTGGGTCAGGAGTGGAGAAGATATGGCTGAACGTTGAAATACTGCAGTGCGAGAGGGGAGAGGAGGAGGAGGAGGGAGGAAAAAGAGGAATAGGCTCATAAGATTGACCTGTTGAGTGAGCCAGCAAGTGCAGCTGCTGCTGCTGCTGCTGTGACTCCAACTTTGGAATGTATTGATCATGTTCGCTACTCTTCATGACAACGAAAAGTAATTGCAAATACACAGATATTCCTAGCCAATCGGCAAGTTGGCTTTGACTCTATTGAAGCAACCCAACTCGCTTCAACAACGACTGTTAAATATTAGCGAGGAGGAGGAGGAGGCAAGAGGAGGGGGAGGAAGGGGAGGGGGTTACTTTCTTTTTTATTTTATATATATATATTTTTTCCATTTTTTTTCTGTTTTTGTTTGGTGTTGTTTTTTAACCGAATTTTCTGGATTGTTTTGGTGGTATCAAAGATTCCATGGCATATATCCCTCTCTTTTTTCTTTTTTTTTTTAAATAATTGTAAACGGGGAGTGGGGGTGGGGACAGTGCACTGGATCAATATCCACCCTGAACATACAAGTACATGTTTGATTGTTTGAGTTATGCATCTATAATGCAGAGAAAAGCGAACAATCAATTTCATAAGCCATTAGTGTGTGTGTGTGTGTCTGTATGTAGTGTGTATGCATGTATGTGTGTGTATGCATGTATGTGTCTGTCTGTCTCTCTCTCTCTCTCTCTCTCTCTCTACGTATGTGTGTGTGTGTCCCTCTACGTCTGTGTGTGTATGTACGTGTGTGTGTTATGTCTCTCTCTCTCGTCTGTGTGTGTATGTCTGTCTGTCTGTGTGTATGTACCTCTCTACGTGTGTGTGTGTATGTGTGTGTGTGTCTCTCTCTACGTCTGTGTGTATGTATGTATGTGTGTGTGTCTCTCTCTACGTCTGTGTGTATGTTCTCTCTTCTCTACGTCTCTGTGTGTCTGTCTGTCTGTCCTCTCTTCTCTCTCTCTCCTCCGTCGTGTTGTATTGTATGTGTGTCTGTGTGTGTGTGTCTCTCTCTCTCTCTCTCTCTACGTTGTGTGTGTGTGTCTCTCTCTCTCTCCTCTCTCTCTCTCTCTCTCTCTCTCTCTCTCTCTCTCTCTCTCTCTCTCGGTCTGTGTGTGTTCCCTCCCTCAGACACTACAAAAAATATGTGGCCTTTCGTTTAGCTTACTACAATACATAATGCCTGAGTACACAAATACCTACATTTATATCCAGGAAAAGTAAAAACTGTTGTTGTTTTTCTTTTTTAATGAGAAAACTATAAACTTTTATAGTTTTTGGGTTTTTTTTATTAAGACCCAAAAGTTTAAAGTTCTTAACTTTTTTTAGAGCCTCCAACTAGGAACCACAAGGTTCCGGGTTCGATACCGTCCCTCGCCAACTAAGCATATGAGTAGTACAGGGATCTGTGCAGTTAAATAGGGAGCTGATGGTAGATGTGGCACTCCACCTCAGATGCCAAAACAATCTCCTTGGTCTAGTACTAGCGAAAAGAGGATAGACTCCCTTGTTTTCTGGCTAATACTGACATTAGGCCACCTTGACGATTTTACTTACTTATTAACAACAAAGTAAACAACACAATTTAATCTGTTAGGAATTGTAAATACTGGTCTAAGCTTAATTTAATGAGACCACAAATACAGGGCATCCAGTTGGGATTGAACTCAAAACTCAGTAGAAATGTTTACAAGCTAACATATAAGGTAACTATTACACATTAAGAATAAATCAGACAAATGATGGTTGGTTGGTTGGTTTTTATGGTATGTCAGCTTCTGTTGGGTTATTTGGTACCAAAGTCTTTTTCTTCTTCTTCTTCTTTCAAGCAATTATATGGTTTCAATTAATGTTTTGTTTTTTTTATTTAACAATAATCTTATTATAATGGAGATTGTGTGTTTTTCTGTTTGTAACCGAAACTTATTACTACTCAAGTCACAATTCCCTTAGTTATTTACATAACATTCTCCATTATTCTATTTCTATTTAAACCTCAATTAATAATAAAACTGTTTGACATTATTAATACTATTGGCCTTACCTAAATACTAATAACATGCAATTGTATTTTATATATACAACAAAATACCAGTTTTCAGTGTAAAACGTTAAGCTAATTTGCATATTGATATTAAAAAACTGATTTTAATAAAAATGTGCTTGGTATTATTGATTTCTAATTGTTTGGTTTTATCTTAATGAATATGAGTAAAAATCTCTTCAATGAATCTTAAATAAAATTCATTAACAAGAAGAAATAACTGTAATTTTATTCTTTACTTCCTCTTTTAACTAAATAGTTAAATTAGGAAAATTTAGCATTGAAAAACGGAAGTGATGAAAGAGTAAGTTTCAGTTGTTCTATTTTCCGATTATACCCCCTCCGTTTAAAATATTTTTATCTGAATTCTTAATTAGTTTCATTAACCTTTCTGATTTAATCTAATATTTCATTACATTTAAACTTAAATACTTGCACCCGGAGGGTGCATATATTTGCTAGTAATAATAATGATAATATGGTGCATTTGGAACGGTCCCAAAAAGTTTAGAAAAAAGACTGGAGGAACTGGAGATCAGAGGAAGAATTAAGACCATCCAGACAACAGCATTGTTGAAATCGGCTAGAATACTCAGAAGAGTCCTGCACATCTGAAGAGCCTTGTTGACACTCAGACTCCAATGAAAGACCATCAGCTAACACTGGTGTGAAAAACATGCAAGTAGTCAAATAATAATAATAAAGTGCCTGGAAGAATTAGGAATTAGAGGATGAATCAAGACCATCCAAACAACATTAAGATTGGCTAGAATACTCAAAAGAGTCCTGGAGATCTGAGGAAACTTGTTGTTACTCAGCCCCCAGTAAAAGACTATCAGTTTATGCTGATGTGAAAAACTCACAAAAGAGTGAAATGATAAATAAAATTAAAAGGTTTTCATATCAGTCGGTAGAACGTTCGGCTAGGAATCACAAGATTCCTGGTTTGATACCGGACCTCGCCAACTCAGCATATGAGTTGCACAGGGATATGTGCAGTAATGTAAGGAGCTGATGGTAGGTGTGGCGCTCCACTTCAGATGTCAAAACAATCACCTTGGTCTAGCGTTAGTGAACAGGGCATAGACTCCCTCGCTGTCTGGTTGATACCGACTTTAGGCCGTCCTGGCGATTTTACTTTTTACTTTACTATATATATATATATATATATATATATATATATGTTACGTTTTTAAAATTTCTAAGTTTTAAAAGTCACAAGACCCTTTTTATTTTAATCTGGTTTTGTGAGTTAATTCTTACTTTATTTTTGTGCTAATTAATTTTTCTCTATTGGATTGATATTTAGTTCTTTAACAAACATTGTCAGTCAACATAACATCATGTCTTAATATCTATAGTTAGGATTATAAGCATAGCATATATCTAAGGGTGGTATATATATATATATAATTAATATAGAAATATGTGTTGGTAAGGCTTGGGTATGCGCAGTTGGTAGAGCGTTCGCTTAGAAACGCACAGAAGGTTGTCTCTAGTTTGATACCGCCTTCGTTCAACTAACATATAGAAGTTGGCATAGGGTCTTGAGGTAAAGTAAGGAGCTGAAATGGGTAGGTTTGGT
>CM042155.1:56016564-56046059 GCA_023376005.1 Doryteuthis pealeii | reverse complement strand
GGTGCAAGATTTAAGTTTAAATTGTAATAAAATAGATTAAATCAGATAAGGTTAATGAAACTAATAAGAATTCAGATAATAAATTTAGAACGGAGGGGGTATAATCGGAACATTAGAAAACTGAAACTTACTCTTTCATCCACCTTCCGTTTTTTCAATGCTATTTCAATTTAACATATTATTGTTAAAAGTAGGAAGTAAAGATAAATTACATTATTTCTTCTTGTTACATGAAGTTTTATTTAAGTTCATTGTTATTTACTCATATTCATTAAGATAAAACCTATTTTTACTATAAAATGTGCTCCGGTTATTATTGATTTGCTAATTGTTTGGTTTTATCTTAATGAATATGAGTAAAATCTCTTCAATGAATCTTAATAAAATTCAATTAACAAGAAGAAATAACTGTAATTTTATTCTTTACTTCCTCTTTTACTAAATAGTTAAATTAGGAAAATTTAGCATTGAAAAACGGAAGTGATGAAAGAGTAAGTTTCAGTTGTTCTATTTCCGATTATACCCCCTCCGTTTCAAATATTTTTATCTGGAATTCTTAATTAGTTTCATTAACCTTTCTGATTTAATCAATATTATTACATTTAAAACTTAATACTTGCACCCGGAGGGTGCATATATTTGCTAGTAATAATAATGATAATATGGTGCATTTAGAACGGTCCCAAAAAGTTTAGAAAAAGACTGAGGAACTGGAGATCAGAGGAAGAATTAGAACCATCCAGACAACAGCATGTTTGAAATCGGCTAGAATACTCAGAAGAGTCCTGCAGATCTGAAGAGCCTTGTTGACACTCGACTCCAATGAAAGACCATCAGCTAACACTGGTGTGAAAAACATGCAAGTAGTCAAATAATAATAATAAAGTGCCTGGAAGAATTAGGAATTAGAGGATGAATCAAGACCATCCAAACACATTAAGATTGGCTAGAATACTCAAAAGAGTCCTGGAGATCTGAGGAAACTTGTTGTTACTCAGCCCCCAGTAAAGACTATCAGTTTATGCTGATGTGAAAAACTCACAAAAGAGTGAAATGATAAATAAAATTAAAAGGTTTCATATCAGTCGGTTAGAAACGTTCGGCTAGGAATCACAAGATTCCTGGTTTGATACCGGACCTCGCCAACTCAGCATATGAGTTGCACAGGGATATGTGCAGTAATGTAAGGAGCTGATGGTAGGTGTGGCGCTCCACTTCAGATATCAAAACAATCACCTTAGTCTAGTGTTAGTGAACAGGGCATAGACTCCCTCGCTGTCTGGCTGATACCGACTTTAGGCCGTCCCGGCGATTTTACTTTTTACTTTACTATATATATATATATATATATATAATATATATTATATATAATGTTTACGTTTTTTAAAAATTTCTAAGTTTTAAAAGTCCACAAGCCCTTTTTATTTTAATCTGGTTTTGTGAGTTAATTCTTACTTCATTATTTTGTGCTAATTAATTTTTCTTCTATTGGATTGATATTTAGTTCTTTAACAAAACATTGTCAGTCAAATAACATCATGTCTTAATATCTATAGTTAGGATTATAAGCATAGCATATATCTAAGGGTGTATATATTATATATATATATATATATATATTATGTATTTATATATATATATATATGTAAGGGCTGGGTTAGCTCAGTTGGTAGAGCGTTCGGCTAGAAACCACAAGGTTCCTAGTTTGATACCGGCCTTCGTCAACTTAACATATGAGTGGCATAGGGATCTGTGCGGTAAAGTAAGGAGCTGATGGTAGGTTTGGTACTTCATCTCAGACACAAAAACAATCTCCTTGGTCTAGTGCAAGTGAAAAGGGGATAGACTCCCTCGCTGATTGGCTTATACCAATTTTAGGCCACCCTGATGACTTTATATATATATATATATATATATATATTATATAGTGTGAGATGGTCACTGTTTCAGCTTTTGCTGGAATGGTGTACCAAAGGCAGTATTATTGGTAGAGTGCTCAATATAAAATAGAGCTGTTATATAATATAATAAGATAAATATATAAAGGTTTTACATATCTATTTATTTGGTGACAAAGGAACATTCACCTTTGTCACCTAATAAATAGATATGTAAAACCTTTATATATTTATCTTATTATATATATATATATATATATATAAAGTAAAGTAAAGTCGTTGGGGCGGTCTAAAGTCGGTATCAGCCAATCAGCGAGGGAGTCTATCCCCTTTTCACTTGCGCTAGACCAAGGAGATCATTATAGCGTCTGAGGTGGAGCGCCACACCTACCGTCAGCTCCTTACTTTACCGCACAGATCCCTGTGCTACTCATACGCTGAGTTGCGAGGACCGGTATCGAACTAGGAACCTTGTGGTTTCTAGCCGAATGCTCTACCGACTGAGCTAACCCGGCCCACATATATATATATATATATATATATAAAGGGTGTGAGTATATATTCTTATCACAACTCGAATTAATTTTTTTTTAAATAAGATATTCTTTTTAAGTTAGACAGATTTTAGAAATACGATGCAAACTACAATAAAAGAAAAATTTTAAAATGTAAAATGACTTTTTATCTTAGTTTGAAATTATTGTTTTATGAGAAATAATTGATTATCTAACCTTGGCTAAATAGTTTGCCACCATTCTGTTAACCAGGCTTGTTGCTATGGAGAAAGCAGAATCTCTCTCTCACCCAGAAACAGTATAGATGTGATGAGTAACAAAATGTGTTTTCGTCAAAAGAGATAAATGCGAGTGTTGTGATCATATTTTGACCGTATTGAAATATCTCCTCCTTTTAACTTATCAACCTATGAAAAGGTTCTACAGTAAAGTAATTTAAAAAAGAAATACTTACAATAACAAAAAACAGACATACAAAATAACATAAATAAATAAAATAACATACAATACAAAAACATACAATACAAAAATGTAATACAAATGTAACATACAAATAGATAAATAAAAAACTAAAATACATACAAAATTAATACAAATAAATACAATACAATTGTAACACAAATGTAATACATACAAAATTGTAACACAAATGTACATTGTAATACAAATGTAACATAAACAACAATACAAAATGTAATACATGTAGTAACAATGTAACATACAATACAAAATTGTAATACAATACAAAAATGTAATCACATACAATACAAATGTAACAAATGTAAGTTAAATACAAATGTAATCATGATCTCTCATATAAAGTCACCAGAAATATAAGAACTGGTAAATGAAATAATTATTTCATGTGCAGACTCATCTATAGAATTTTATCTTTAAATTGAAATGCAATTAAAATCAATGAATCTACAGTTTGGTATTTATTTGGCTGCCCATTAGGCCAAAATTTGACACAAGGTCAGTTTAATGTGGGTGTACATTGCTGGAATCAAAACTCCTACCCAGGGCCATTGTTAAACTCCCATGGGTAACCTCCCCCAAATCTATGACACTATATAGTACATATCAATTTTCATAAATTAATATTCATAGTAAATTTATGAAGCCCTCACTTCTGGGGTCCCAAGCAGGTTTGTCTCCCTCCCTCCCCAGGTTGGTGATAGTATATGCTGACCCTGCTCCCACAGGCAAAACTTTACCTACAGTTCCAGTCATAATAATACACACACACGCACACATTCAAATTAATTGCAGACAATTGCACGTGTGTTCACTGAATAAGATCTTATTCAGTGAACACACGTGCAATCAGCTGCAATTAATCGGTACCTCGATTAATTCAGTGGATTTAATCCTGAAGATCCTTGTGGTGAATCTCGAGTAGGTCTCTTTTATATCCATTTTTTATAATATATATATATATATATATATGTGTGTGTGTGTATGTGTGTGTTTATTTATTTACTTGTTTAATTAAAAGCAGAAATGCTATAAATTTCAGAAATTTAATTACAAATTCCTCTAAATGAGCAACATCAATCTTGTCTGAAAAAAAAAAAAAAATATTTTTATTTTTAATTAACTATCAATGATTTGCCCTTTAGCATCTTATTTTTCACTGTTATTTTCTTTTCTATATTTTGGAATTAATTTCACTGAATTTTTAGATAAGGTTTGATAATTTGTATTATTTGGATAATTGTCCTCATCTTTATTGTTATCTACACTATTTCTCTGAATTTTTGAGATGAGGCTTGATAATTTGTATTATTTGTATTATTTGGATAATTGTCCTCATCTTTATTGTTATCTACACTATTTCTCTGAATTTTTGAGATGAGGCTTGATAATTTGTATTATTTGTATTATTTGGATAATTGTCCTCATCTTTATTGTTATCTACACTATTTTCTCTGAATTTTTGAGATGAGGCTTGATAATTTGTATTATTTGTATTATTTGGATAATTGTCCTCATCTTTATTTATCTACACTATTCTCTGAATTTTGAGATGAGGCCCTCATCTTTATTGTTATCTACACTATTCTCTGAATTTTGATGAGGCTTGATAATTTGGATTATTTGTATTATTAAGAGTATTGCCCTCACCTTCATTGTTATATGCACAACATTTCGGCCGATGTGCCCTCCAGCCTACTTCAAATGTTTATTCTCGAAACCGGAACCTTTCCCAAATTCAAGAAGGTCCCCGAGTCTGACAAAAAACTCCTGAAGAAGGCCAGATGGCACATTGATCAAAATATTGTGTATATAACAATGAAGATGAGGACAATAGTCCGAATAATACAAATAATACAAATTTTAGATTTATTTTACAATATTCACACTATTAAATTAGGCTCTTTAAATTTAGTAAGGCAACTGGTCTAGGAGAGGAAAACTCTGAATTCAAACCTGGTAAAACCTGCATAAAATTGACCTTGTGTCGCATACTGCTCGTGCGGAGGAGTTGGTAAATACATACTTGGTGTAGACAGTAGAAAAATTATATGCTGTATCAGACATTTTTCTCTGTTTAAAGAACAGGAACCTAAGCCAGGTCCATCTTAGATAATACTGTCATAATAATTATTTTATTAGTTTCTTTTCTATTTTGTTGCTTTTTATTGTTACACTCAGGTCATTTTTATATTCTAAGAGTATTTAATTACAAATTTCCGGACCATATGACCGTAAGGCACCCCTTTTGCGATCTCGATTCGTAGGGACATTTTTTCTATTTACACCGTCAAAATCCGGTTAATTGTTAACAGATGATTTTTAGAGTTTTTTTAAAAATTATAACCCCTAACAAACAACCGGATTTTGATAGTGTAAATGAGAAAAGTGTCCCCACGAGTTGAGATTGCGGGAGGGGTGCCTAAAGGTCAAATGGTCCCAAATTCCTATAAATGATCAATATTAATCTTGTCTGAAAAAAAAAGAGAAAACCCTTGTTTATTTTTTATTTTTATATTCAAAGACCATTACGTAAGCAGCACAAAATTAGTAGCAAAGAAGTGATCCCCAATGAGATTTAAGCTCTTATCCTGGAACAATACTTTACCAATTAAGCTATGAGGAACCACCCAGCAGATGTCATTCAAATTTAGTCATAGAGCTACATTCTTTTATCATTTGATCTACCCTGTAACATCTGCTGGACAGCTTCCATAGCCCTTCCTAATCAGTAAGCTGTTTTTCTCATCAGACAAGCAGAAAGAATGAGGAAAATATTGCACTATTTACAATTAGTATTTTTTTTTTTTTTCCAAAGGAATAAGTTTGATTTATGAACAAAGCTTCACCATTTGGATTACCACTTGTAATTTTATTTAATTCATTATACATATACTTTTTAGTTGTTTAATGATGTGATCAAAATGAAATGTTGCCTATAATTTTCAGAAGTCATTATCAATCCAACAGTTCTTTGGTCCAAAAGTCTTGTCATTACAATGTATTGTTTTAACTTTCTTTATTTTTTGTTTTAAAAATATAATATATATAATAATAATAATAATGATTTTCAATTGCATTTCCAGAGGTTTATTTCATGTAATTATAGTTGATTAATTAGGAGTTATAAGACTTTCAGACCACCCAGTTGAAAAATAAACCTCATTTGGTCACATTCCATGAAAAAAAAAATTTTTTAAAATTATTTTCCTGAATATAAATCAAATCTCTATCATTTTTACTCAAAAACCAAGCCCTGTATATATATATTTACTTTGTGGTTAATTGTTTTATTTTCGAAGTTTCCTCCGGACATACATATACACTCAACTGCCCTTTATATATGTACTAGAAGCAGCTACCCAGCATCGCCTGGATAGAGGGGAAGGGTAAAAAAGGTAGTCTCATAGATCCATTATTGTTGCATCATGAGTTGGATCCTCACAACATACCCCATTAAAATCCCTATATAAAAAAAGACCTTGATCCAGACAATCTGAAAAGAAAAATGAATGTCTCCTATTTAAAATACTGAATGCAAAAAAAATTCCATACTGATATTTAAATTTCATTCTTTAATCATCTTCCCGAATATATATCAAATCTTCATTATTTTTGTTCAAATGCAAGATCTGGTGATAGTGAATGTGTATATATATTTACTTTGTCATTAATTGTAATATTTTCATAGTTTCCTCCAGACATACATACACACAGACTGTCCTTTATATATGTATAGATAGATTAACTCTATATCTTTAATAAATTATTATTTTTCTTTTGTTGATAGATATTGTATAGACTTGTCTGGTAGTTAAAAAATTCTTTGATGCTTCCCCCCAATTAATCTGTCTGTCTTTTTAACTGTCCAGTTTTCCTCTCTTTCTATTCACGTGATCTTACCTCTACTGCCTCTTGGCCATTCTTGTTCTAATGATGGTGTTTGAATAATGTGCTTATTTCATATCATCTCATCTTATTTCATACTTGGTCAACTTCATTCTCTGCTGTCTTTTTCATTTAATTCCTGTTATTTATTAAAATGGTTGGCAGTGTAACGACAACCTGAAAATAATGTTTGCTTAGAGAAGAATATACAAGAACTTCTTTCAAATGTTGAATATCAACATACAAAGAACCAATATAAAAGTTTTAGAAATATTTTTGTTACTAAAATTCTCATTTTGTTCACATGTGTGTGTATATATATATATATATAAATATATATAATATTATATATATAAAAAGTAAAAGTAAAGTCGTTGGGGCGGCCTAAAGTCGGCATCAGCCAGTCAGCGAGGGAGTCTATCCCCTTTTCAATACTGCTAGACCGAGGAGATTGTTTGGTGTCTGAGGTGGAGCACCACACCTACCATCAGCTCCTTACTTTACTGCACAGATTCCTATGTTACTCATACACTGAGTTGGCGAGGACCAGTATCAAACTAGGAACCATGTGGTTTCTAGCCGAACGCTCTACCGATTGAGCTAACCCGGCCCATCTATATATATATTTATTTATATATTGTGTGTGTGTGCATATATATATTTATTTACCAACCCCTCTGCACAAGCAGGATGTGACACAAGGTCAATTTCTTAAGCGGAGTTTAACAGATTTGAATTCAGAGTTTTCCTTCTCCTAGACCGGTTGCCTAACCAAGGTTAAAGATCCCAGTCTGCTCTACTATTTACCCATAGCTGGAGGGAGATTAGGATTCATACCTTTCCCAAGGGTATTAACGCTAAGGGAAATGCAATTACCAAGTTCGGGATTTGAACTCGGGGCGACGAGTCAATTTCCCATGACTTTAACCATTACACCATGCACTATGGGAATAAATGTGTGGTATGTGTGTGACTGCAATTGTTGTCTCTCTCATGCCACACTCTGATTCCCAACATTAAAACTTTTTATGCCCCTGCTGCACTAAAGTGTGCTGAACAGCTGGTGGTCTCTGGCGTCACATGAGAGTTTAAAGTGATGCGTATACCATGCCTGTTGTCTCGGTCAACACTGATCATCATAAGTGCGAAATTTGTCACAAGATATGCAAGTCGCTTGCAGGGCTGAAAAGTCATCATTGAGTTCATGAACAGACAATGAATGAAGGAGTGGCATTCGTCTGACAAGACGTTGTGATCAGCATATATAAAACTTAAAATGAGCCAGATACTATCTACCTAAAGGATCTTTAGAATAATTCTCAGAATTATCCTGAAGATCTAAAACCTAGGTTGATAGTATCTGATAAAGGTTTTCTATTTTATTGTCTATTTAATGTATTGAGCACTCTTTACTGTTTGTTAGAGATTGAAAAAAAAAAAAAAGATAAAAAATAAGATAAAATTGTCTCATATGAAATCACTTCACAGATACTCTGTCTACAAATCCCATTCCTTCCCACCTAAAAAAAGTATATATATATATATATATATATATATACACATTGATAATTTAGTTTGCTATATTTTTATGAGTGAATATATGCTTAATACCATTGATAGAGCATGTATATTTAAGTTAGGGTAGTGGAGACAGGAATTCAATGGTGTCTGACTTTGTCTCTGCTACCCTAACTTGTGTATATATATATATATATATATATATATATATATATGGGAATGAATGGGATTTGTAAACAGAATATCTGTGAAGTGATTACATATGAACCAATTTTCTTTTTTTTTTGTTTTTTATTTTTTTTTTCAATCTCTAACAAACAGTTTTTTGCCATTAGATATTTAGAATTAACTGAATTTTTAACCCCTTCAATTTTAGAATAACATTAACACAATTTGATTTTTTTTCTAAAAAAATAAATAAATAAATAAAAAATAAATAAAAAATAAATAAAATAATAAAATAAAAAATAAAAGTAAAATAATAAAATAAATAAAATAAAATAAAAAAATAAAAATAAAATAAAATAAAATAAAATAAGATAAAAATAGAAAAATAGATAAATGAAATGAAGAAAAAATAAAATAAAATGATAGAAAAAAAATAAAATGAAATGAAGAAAAATAAAATAAGAATAAAAAAAAATTCACTAATCACAATTTATTTTTGTGTTTCTAACATGCATACTATTTGATTTGGTAAAATACCAACAGATTTCAACATTCAGCTTTCAGCATAATTACAATTTTCATTTCATCCTTTTTACTCTTGCCTCAATCCTTTATTTTTTAATCTCGTTTTCTTTTCTTATTTTTCTTTTTGATGTCTTTTAATTTCCTGCTTACTCTTGCCATTATTTTGCTTCTGCTTTTTTTTTCTTTTCTTTTCTTTTCTTCATTACAATTTCAACCATTATTACATTCCACTTGTACTAGTTTTGTACTTTTACCTTTTTTTTTTTTAAAATTAAAAGTTCAATTAATTATCAGCAATTTACAAAGATTTTCATTTTCTATCTAATTCCATTTTTTTATCCAATTTCTTAATCCATTACATATATGAGTAACAAAATCCAAACTTCTGAATGAGTTTTTGTGAAAATAAACTTTTAACAAAGATTCTTTGATTCTATTATCAAGTTCATGGCTATCTTATCGCCATCAAACCCACATCATGCACTCTTACCTTTTAAAAAGAGAGGACAACCCCAGTTTTCTCAACATGCAAAGCACCGCTCACTGTTAAACAGATCCTCCGAAACTGCAACAGTCTCAGACAAATCCGCTCCAAATATTAAATTAAATATCAAACCAGAAGACATCTTGAATTTTCTTAAGAACCCCCCCCCCCAAAAAAAAAAAAAACCTTTATAACAAAATCTAACCAAACTGACCCTTTCACCAAAACTGACCAAACATAACCAAATGTCACCATAAAACCCATATTCTAAAGACCCATGTGAAAAACAAATTCTATTTAACCCATCCTGGCATTAAATAACCCACATAGGTTGATATGCTATTAAATTCTTATTGCCCTGTCAGAGAGGCTCAGCATATGCTGACTGTATGCCCAACAGAAACGGTAAGACCTCCACCCCCCCTAAAAACTAAGTGTCCTGGATATGACAGTAAACAGCATCTGATTGTGAGGGTCCAGTTGTGGATATCGGAGGAGTGTGTTGTACTCCTTCATTATCATTACCCCCAGGTTCATTCTGCCCTGGTAGTACCTGTTAGGGTCACATCTATGGATCAAATGGATCTGTTTAAAATGTATTCGTATTTCAATAGGACTGTATGCAAAAAAAAAAAAAAAAACTCAAAAATTAACTACATAAAAAATATAAATGTACAATAAACACAATTCTCTAACCTCTAGGAATAAAATAACCCAAGATGTGTTAACATGCCATTAAAACCAATCAGTCAATGCATATTACAGAATGTACTAAGCTTTTCTTACTATGATACAAACATTTTAGATTACTTGCTGTACTTATTGTTCTTAAGTCGTTACCCATTAGGCTAGGTGTTTTTTTTTTTTTAACTTTTTAAAAAATATCAAATTACATGAAACATATTGGTTTATTGTAGGTGTGGCACTCCGCCTCAGACACCAAAAAAAAAATCTACTTGGTCTAGCGCAAGTGAAAAGGGGAGAGACTCCCTGGCTGATACCGACTTTAGGCCACCCCAACGACTTTACTTTTTAGTTTATCTCTTTGATTCTTTCTGGCAGTCTTTTATTCCTATTTTATTAACCATTGTGTTATAACAAAATGAAAACTTATTGGCACCAATTCTGCAGGTAATGAAGAATCTTTAGACATGTCAAAGAACCAGACACTTGAAATGCTACCATACATATTCAGCCATTATAGTATTACATCCTCCAACTTGTGTTTTTTTTCTTCTTCTTTTTTCCAACTCTATTGCCCTTATGGCAAGCCCCAACCCCTTTTTATCATATGGGTACTAGAAGGCGATGGCTGTGGGTCTACATGTCCTGGGAATGACAAACTCTATCTGATGGTGAGGTTCCAGGTTTGGGGAATGTGGAGCACTCCTCCATCACCATTGCTCCCTGGTCCACTCTGACCCGGAGTGGTAGTACCTGTTAGGATCCCATCTATGGGTTAAATAGAAAACATGAGTTTATAAACAAAATTGTATTATCCATTAAGAATTGATTTATTTCAAAACTTTATCGGCATTAAATGACCCACTGAGGTTGATATGCCGTAAAACAAACCAAACCAATCTTTCTGGCAGTCTTTTGTTTCTATTTTATTAACCATTGTGTTATAACAAAATGAAAACTTATTGGCATCAATTCTGAAGGTAATGAAGAATCTTTAGACATGTCAAAGCACCAGACACTTGAAATGCTACCATAGATATTCAACCATTATAGTATTACACCCTCAAGCTTGTGGTTTTTTTTCTTCTTCTTTTTTCTTTTTTTCCTTTTTATCAATCGTCCTCCCTGTCTTTTTTGTGCTATCTTCATTATTCTTTATAAAAGAGAATCCTTATCCCCATCTCCATCTCATTCAGTTCTTTTTTTTTTTTTCCTCATTAATTCTAAATATTCTTGTGAATATTTTTGTAATGAACTCTCCTCATCTGGAGAGCTTCTCATGGAAATTCCAGAAATGTCACCAATTGACAGTTTGTGTGTGAGACATGTCAATGTACATATTCATCTGTGCTCTCCATTGGACGTGTTTCGTGGCATTATACAATACCTTCAAGCCTTGCTAGCATGGAACTGACAGCTTTGATGTTTTCAAGCCTACTCATTGAAAGTTGAGAGAGAGAGAGAAATGGAAAAAATAAAAGAAACTCCATAAAACAGAACAATTAGAAGAGACAAAGAAGTGAATTAGTAAAGCTCTAAGAAATAACTCCATAAGGACATGTTTATTTTTGGTTTCAAAGGAAGAAAAACTGATTCCTTATTTTCAAAATTGATTCCTTATTCCCAAAATTTACAAGAATGAGTCAAAAAGTAATGCCATTTTCTTTATTTCATGTGAAGTTTTTTTAAAATTAAAATAAGGCTTACATTGAGACCCTAATGAGGCTCAGAGCAAGAATCTGATAAGTAAGAACCAATTTTCCAATCGACAATATTGAAAGAGAAATGGGGACCCCCCCCCAAAAAAAAAAATCTAAAAACAAACCCAGAACATTTAATAGAGATAAATCAGTGAATTAGTAAAGCTCTAAGAAATATCTCCATAAGGACAAGTTTATTTTCGGTTTTTAAAGGAATAAAACTGATTCCTTATTTTCAAAATCTATAGGGTGGGGATTTTTGCCAGCATTTTTTCATAAAGAAAGCAAGCAAACTGAGGAGCATTCTACAGTCCGCTCGCTTTCTGATGAGTTTCAATTACTTATCAAGTAACTTCCTCCTTCATAGTCATAACCACAGTACAACTTAAAGATCAGAAATTATTTCTTTTATTTATTCAACTATTAAAATAAAATAATATTTTTATATCAAGTTCTGATAAATTAGGTGATGCTTAACACTCCACTTTGGCCCTTACTTAGGCTAGACGAACAGTTGGAGAAGTCTCCTCTGATCAATCGGCTGGTCATGTCAAGCCCTACTGCCCTTATGGCAAGCCCCAACCCTTTTATTACCACATATATACTAGAAGGCGGTGGCTGAGGGTCTTATTGTCCTGGGTATGACGTTAAAATCTATCTGATGGTGAAGTTCCAATTCTGGAGCTCTGGAGAATGTGGAGCACCCTTCATCACCATTACCCCCAGGTCCAGTCTGACCAGGAGTGGTAGTACCCGTTAGGGTCCCATCTCTAGGTTAAATAGAGAAAAATGAGGGGGGCGTTTTTTATTTTGTACTAGTTAATACAATGGAGTCATAGTCTTTAAAAAATGTAATTAGCTTTTGTGTAAAGGTCTGTGAAAAATACCCTATATATATATATATATATATATATATATATATATCCGTCTGTCTATCTATTTAATCGTTAGGTTCTGTTTGTAGGAATGGCGGGGTTGCCAAGCAATTTTCAGCACAACAGCCTAATATTGTTTAATCTTGTTTATTGATTTGTTTATTTCAGTGATATACTGTCTGTGAATATTCTGTCAAATGTACTTTATTTACTTGACATAAAAATGATATAAAAGATAAATTATTCCATGATTACGACTAGTATGGACATTTTTTTTGTTGTTGTTGTTGTTCTCAGAAATTGAGATAACAAAACATTGTTTTATTACATTTTGATAAAGTGACTGCATTTGTGCCAAAATGAAGTATGAATGTAATTATAACATGAGGACTATATTATTTTCTTATAACAATAGATGGGTTCAGAAAAATAGCAATTTTAAATAAAGACTAGATAAGAATGAAGAGAAAGGCTCGCTCTCTCTTTCCTCCCCTCCCCCACACATATATGCGCGCACACACACACACACACACAAAATATGTAATATAGTAAAAATTAAAAAAACACACAGTTTCATTAACGAAGGATGTTTGATAAGCCTATGCTGCAATGTTTTGGTCTGTTTAACAGACCTTTATCAGGGCTTTTGTTGGTTTAAAGAAAAAAATAAATTATCAATGAAAACAAAAGCCTCAGCTTTTGGTGATCTTCAAACTTCCATACACACAAATATACATATCTACACATATATGTATATATATAGGCGGGGCGGAGTGGTCTCTTGGCGGAATGGGCAGGAATAGCCTGGCGCCCAAGACATGCTATATGAGTAGCACCCTCATGATCAAATGAGTAAAATACAAAAGTTGCATCTCTGCAGAGGGGTAAAATCCCCTCAAAGGGGCCACCTGTTGGCTGTGGGTGGTGACCCATGATGGAACCCTGGTAACTGAGCAGACTATGACGTACAACATTCTGACATTAGGCTAGACAAGCAGTCAGAGAGGCCCCTTCCAATCAATTGGCTTGTCATGTCTAGTCCTAGCACCTATATGATTGTCCCAACCCTATTGCTCTTATGGCAAACCCTCAAATGTGTGCTAGAAGGCAGTGGCTGAGGGTCTTAGTGTCCTGGGTATGATGTTAAACTGCATCTAATGGTGAAGTTCGAATTTTGGAGCTCTGGGGAGTGTAGAGTACTCCTTCATTGCCATTGTCCACTCTGAGCTCGAGTGTTAAGGTACCATCTATGGGTTAAATAGGGAAAAATGAGTTTTAAAAAAAACGTGTTAAAAAATTGAATACCATCAAGCATGAATTAGAACAAAACATTTTTGGCATAAAATAACCCAACATGGGTTGAAATGCCATAAAATCCAACAAACCAAACCAACACTTCTCCATGAATCACATAAATTAAACATTATACAGTGAATGTTTCAGATTAGAAGTCAGTGATTTATTTTCACACATTACACAATATAAACAATATCACACAAAACAAAAAACGTAATGTTGGTTTCTCTGAATATTTGAGATGAGGCTTGAAGATTAGTATTATCTGCGTTATTCGGACTATTGTCCGCATCTTCATTGTTATTTGTACAATGTTTCGGCCGATATACCCTCCGGCCTTCTTCAGGTATTTCTTCTTGGACTCGGGAACCTTCTCAGATTGTGAATTTTGGGAACTTATAAACCTAATGTCTTCATTTGGCTATTTTACTTATGTATGATTTTTTACCTAGACTCATATATTGTTTTTTTTTTTTTTTTTTTTTTTTTGTTTTTTTTAAACATTTTTTAAATAACAATGAAGATGGGGACAATAGTCCGAATAACACAGATAATAGTAATGTTGGTTGTTGTATTAATGTGTGGAGGATGATCACTAATGAGGACTGAGCCTATTCTAGTAGTGACCACTTCAGTTGTTGTTTTCTTTTTTTTTTTTTTTTACATAGTTTGAAAGTTAATTATAGTGATAGTGTGTTATAAGTTTATTTATACAAATTAAACATTTCTATTTTGATAAATTAAGTTGGTGAGCAAACATTTTGGTGAAATCAATGTTTGGAAAATGTTTTGTTTGTGTCTTCCAATCGTTTGATGCAGGATCCTGTGATAGATTTAAGGACAGAGATTTTAGTGTTGGCAAATGGTTTGAACAGTTCACCTGCAGTTGATCCCTTAGTAGAGACAGATTAACATTCAACTAGCAACTCGAAGGCTACAGACTTATCGATCCAACCACTTTATGTGTTTATTTTTTTTAAAGTTCAAACGTTATAGCTAATTTTAGAATTGTACTGTTTGCTCTCGTTCACATTAAAAGGTGATGTTTAACTTAACAGGTGATTAGTGACCTAAAATAAGTCAATAATTATACAGGTGATTAATGTAATACCTCACCTGACCATTCAGTGCTTCCTTTATCCTATTAAAAGCCTGAAATTTAAATAAATTAACATCCTTTGTATCTTTAAAAAAACCAAAAAAAAACCTTGTTGCAGGGCACATCAGCCTGTCATAGACTTAGCTGATTTTGACCTGAAATTTTATAATGTTATATTTATTTTATCAGAGCATTTTAACACTGTGTTATATAATGCCCTCTCACCATCTATATATTAATACTGATGTTCCTAAATCTTCTGTTCGTTATCATCCTGCAACACCCTCTGGTTAAAAATGGGACCGTCCAAATTGTTCAAGATGCACTGCAAAAATGTAAATCCAGATTATATTGTGTCGCTTAATCGTAGATTTCTTATTTGTCCCATTTTATTTCAGTATGAGAGGAGAAAGAGGAGTTAGTACTACTATTAAGCCCTCCATCCCACTACTCCCCTTCCTCCTCCCACAACTGAATCCCCAAAAGGAATTAAATTTTTAAAAGATATTGTCCATCCTCCAATTATTTTCTAATTAAAAAAAAAAAAAAAAAAAAAAAGCAAGATTTTATTAGTATTATCTGCATTATTCAGACTATTGTCCTCATCTTCATTGTCATCTGTACAATGTTTCAGCTGATGTGCCCTCCAGCCTTCTTCAGGTATATTTCTTGTCGGACTCGGGAACCATCTCGGCTGAAACGTTGTACAGATAACAATGAAGATGAGGACAATAGTCCGAATAATGCAGATAATACTAATCAAGACTCATCTCAAAAATTCAGAGAAAAAGATTTTTATATTAGTGGTTTTAATTCAAACATAGGCAATGCCAGGTATCCCAGCTTGTATAGATATAAATGTTCAATGAACGTGATTCTCTAATATCTAGGCATGAAATAACCCTTGACAATTTTGAATTGTTGGTAATTTCGTTTGCGTTTTGCTTATTGCATCATTGCATACAAGTTGGGAACAAAACTCAATACATATTCAATATGAATTCAACTGTCATACAAGACACAAGCTCATACAATGTTATCTCACTGCTGACTGAGTAACCCCACAGAAGAGTATTCATACATGTGCAGTAAAGTCCCCTTTGATTAGTTTGCCAAGTTATATCAAGTCAGTGCTAATAGTTCTTGAGATATTCAAAATGGTTGAATACTTTCTGGACAGACCTTGTGTATCCAGTGCCAGGAGATTGTAAGTGGGAGGTTTCTTGTTGGATGTCTTCCAGCCTGCAGTTGGATGAGAAGACAGATGTGGGGTGGGGTGGGGGGCAGTTAAAGAAGGGGGGGTTACTGCAGACACACATAAGGCTAATGCTGTCATGTTTGGCTGGGGACCAAAATGTTTCACAATTGCTTGAGAAGCAGTCAGACAAGGGAGCCGGGGGGGGGTGCGATTGTTAGAAGTACTTTGCATTAATACATTCTTTGTATTATTGATTATACATCTGCGGTTTTTCTTGCTGTAAATGTAACGCTCATAGTAACTGGTAGAGCATAAATTTCTGTTTCTCAAAACTTGTGGAAATACAGCACTGTTGGCTGGGGCTTTAGAATACACTGACTGCACCTCTGCAGAGGGGTAAGACCCCCTCAAATGGGGTCACCTATTGGCCGAGGGTAGTGACCCATGATGCTTAAGGATGGAACCCTGGTGAATAAGACATACAACACTCCACTTTGGCCCTTACTTAGACTAGACGGGTAGTCAGAGAGGTCCTCTCCAATCAGTCATCTCGTCACGTCAAGCCCTAGCACCTATATGATTGTCCCGACTCTATCACCCTTATGATCATATATGTGCTAGAAGTCGGTTGTTGAGGGTCTTCATGTCCTGGGAATGACGTTAAACTCTATCTGATGATGAGGTTCCAGTTCTGGAGGTCTGGGGAATATGGAGCACCCCTTTATTTATTTCAAAACTTTGTCAGCCTTAAATGACCCACCGAGGTTGATATGCCGTAAAACAAAACAAAAAAATTGGTAAAAATAAAACTCCTCAATAGACAACCATTTACTATTGAATGACTTTTCTATCAGTTTAGCTCAGTCGGTAGAGCATCCACCTGGGCACCACAAGGATGCTTGTTTGGTACTGGCCCTCGCCAACTCAACATATGAGTAACACAGGGATATGAGCGGTAAAGTGAGGTGTGGCAATCCACCTCAGATGCTAAAAAAAAGTCTAAAAAGTAATAGACTCAATCGCTGTCTGGCTGATACCGACTTTAGGCCACCCCAGTGACTTTACTTACTTTATTTCTCAATAACATTTCTGTAGAAGTTTTGGGTGGTTGTACTTATTTTAAACTATTGATCATAGAGTGTATATATTTTCTTTTTAGTATAGGTGTTTAAGACTTTTCAGGAAGATCTTATTTCAGAGTAAACATGGAGGCATGCCACAGCTATGGGTTAAATAGTATCACTGCTATTCTTCTCAAAGATGGCTTTGGCATTAAATAACCCATCAAGGTTGATATGCCATTAAACATAAAGGCTTACTTGGAATCAGTAGCTGAATTAAAGTCCTGGACAAAGCTGTTTGCATTTCTCTACATAAGGGCTTGTTTAGCTCAGTCGGTAGAGCGTTCGGCTAGGAATCACAAGGTTCCTGGTTCGATACCAACCCTTGCCTACTCAGTGTACAAGTAGTACAGGGATCTGTGCGGTAAAGTGGGGAGCTGATGGTAGGTGTGGTGCTCCACCCCAGATGCTAAAATAATCTCCTTGGTCTAGCACTAGTGAAAAGGGGATAGACTCCCTCGCTGTCTGGCTGAGACCGACATTAGGCCAACCCGACGATTTTTACTTGCTAATGCCCCTGAGAAAGGCATGAATCCATCTCTTCTCCCCTTAGCCATGGGTAAGAATAGGGCAAACTGTTTTTTTTTAGTCTTGATCTCAGAGAAGGAAAACTCTGAATTCAAACTAACTTTACTCTGCCCCCCCCCCCCAAGACTCAGATTACAATAGTAAGAAGACTTATTTGAATAGAATGAGTTCTGAGGTGAATAGATAGCGAACTTTAAAATATCCCATCATAAAAGGTAAAAAATACGAGGGAAATTTGGTAGGAAAAGAGTTAAACAGTCAAACAGTTCACATTATTAACCAAAACGTTGGGTACTCATACATTGTGCAAAACGGGAACTATTCTCCCTCCATTTATGGGTAAATAGTAGGGCAGACTGGGCTCTTTAACCTTGGTACAGCAACCAGTCTAAGAGAAGGAAAACTCTGAATTCAAACTAACTTTACTCCCCCCCCCCCAAAAAAACCTTGTGTCGCATTCTGTTTGTGGTGGAGGGGTTGGGTATATACAAACATCTTAGGGATAGTCGGGAGAGAAAAAAAGATGTTTTTATATATAAATCAAATAAAGAATTAAACATAAATTTATACTTATGCCTTCCAAATATGAATTTTATAAAAGCAAAATAAAAAAAAAAATAAAATATTCCTTTTTAAATTGGGGTTTTCTTTCTCTTTGATTAATGTACAAGTTCAAGGTGTAATGGTTAGAGGCATTGGAAATGGACTCATTGACCAGAGTTCAAATCCTGGACAAAGCTACACATAGCGCTAATACCCTTGGGAAAGGTATGAATCCAATTACTCTCCTTCTAGCTATGGGTAAATAGTAGGGCAGTTTGGGCTCTTTAACCTTGGTTAGACAACCAGTCTAGGAGAAGGAAAACTCTGAATTCAAACCTGTTAAATCCGTTTGAGGTGGTCACTACTAGAATAGGCTCAGTGATAATTAGTGATCTATTTCACTAATTCTAATTCTAACAACAAGAACATAACATTTTCAGATTCTTTTCTGGTTGTTATAATTAATTTGTTACCAATACATTCAGATATAAGATAAAAGTAAGGAATATGTGTATATATGCAGGGCTGGTGCTAGATTTTCACTCCACCCCTCCTCCCTAGAAACTCTGACATGACCCCCGTTTACTACATCTCAATTTCAGGAAGGAAAAGTGGGGACAGCCGTTTTTTTGTTTTTTTGTAAATCACCAAAAATCAGGGAATTATACAATTTTAATGAAAATTACAGTACATATTCATTAATTAATTACTTTTATAATGAATAGAATTTACAAACAGGCAAGGGGCCCCCCATTAGGTTGAGAGGTTTGGGGTAGTAAGCACTTTTCCTGTATTATTATAGTTGATGATGATATAACTTAGAAAAAAAAAGTAGAAATGGCTGAATGCCAAAAAACGCTGCTGAAACTAGTACTTTTGGGGCCCCCACCTGTTTAGGGGTTCCGGCATAGTATATTATAAATTGATGAACTGTAACATAATGGCAGTGCAATGCCACCGCCATGTTACATATACGATTGGTAGTATCGTGAAAAGCCAATACGTTACATATACAATTTAGCATCATATGAAAAACCCATAACATTACAGAACTACCATCATTGATATCATAAAGAACTGATCAGTTCATTTATTGATGATAGTGCTTGGCATAAAATAACCCTAGACGTGTTAACATGCCATTAGAATCAATCCTATTGATGACAGGAGAAAATTAGTATTAGAGAATTAGGTTAACAGTATCACAAAAGCCAATTTCAAAAAAACATTCTTTAATTCTTTAATTACTATTTTGTAGATTTAGTTACTATGTTATTTTTTTGGTGTTTTATTCATTGTAAATACCATACATGTGTATAAATCAACCTTTGATTTTCTAATAGAAAACGGAAGTACAGTTTCAGCCATGTCTGATTTGTACCAATAAAAAGGCAGATGTGCTTATTCTGCCAGCTCAGAACAACTGGAATACATTGTTATTCATGATTATTTGCTAAAACAAACTATACCATTTTGATGATACTTCTGTTTCTTAGAAAAATGTCTGAAACGATATATCATGATTATTTACTAAAACAAAATGTACCATTTTGACAATACTTCTGTTTCTTAGAAAAATGTCCGAAACGATACTTCTATTAGAACCAATAAACAACAGATTTATGATCACAAAACCATTAGTTTATGGAAAATTTTTTGATACAATGGGTTTTTACTAGTTCTTCTTGTTATGTTTGAAATTTCAACCTGACAAAATAATTCCTCATGTGTAGGTTATCACCTTAAATTTTTGGCTAGAAAATTAGGTTTTCAAATTTCGACCTATATGCACACACACAATATGTTCATAGTGGATTACATTCACTTTCAGACTGATACAATTGGGAAAGGTATGAATCCCCTCATCCCCTCCAGCTATGCATTAAATAGTACCTCTGCTGTGCTTCTACAAGAATGTCTTTGGCATTAAATAACCCACAAAGGTTGATATGCCATTAAACAAAGAAACCAAACAATATGTATTAAGCCTCGAAACACATAAACATGAGCCCTGTCGGCTGGTGCTTTAGAATACATCGACTGCACCTCCTCAGAGGGGTAAGAACCCCCCAGTGGGGCCACCTGTTGGCCATGGGTGATGATCCATGATGCTTAAGGACGGAATCCTGGTGGATAAGCAGTTCATGACATGCAATACTCCACTTAGAGCCTTACTTAGGCTAGACGGGTGGTCGGAGAGCCCTCCTCCAATCAATCGGGTGGTCATGTCCCTAGCACCTATATGATTGCCCCAGCCCTATTGCCCTTATGGCAAGCCCCAACCCTATCACCCCTTATGGCAAGCCCCAACCCTTTTTATCATGCTAGAAGACGGTGGCTGAGGGTGTTCATGTCCTGGGAATGATGTTAAACTCTATCTGATGGTGAGGTTCCAGTTTTGGAGGTTTGGGGAATGTGGAGCACCCCTTCATCACCATTGCTCCCTGGTCCACTCTGACCCAGAGTTGTAGTACCTGTTAGAGTCCCATCTATGGGTTAAATAGAAAAATGTGTTTATAAAAAGAATTGGATTTCCGTTAAGAATGACTTTATTTCAAAACTTTATTGGCATTAAATGACCCACTGAGGTTGATATGCTGTAAACCAAACCAAATATAAACATTGGCCTGTAATAGGAACCTTTTTTATTGTTGTGAAGCAAAAGTATTGTTGTGGATTGTACTTTTCTATAGAAAGAGGATAAAATGTTATGTGATCGATCAGTATTGATTACAGTATGTGAAATTCAAGAAAATTACATTTCCATTCAGTTTCTTAGACTTTGCTATAATGGGTTTTAAGAAATTGTTATTATGCAACCAGCAGGAAGTGCTAGATGGGAACTACACAAGGATACTGCAAGCTGTTTTTAAATAGCGTAAATCCTCGGGTATAGTCCACCCTTGAGTATAATACGCAGGGGATTTTTAGGAGGCTGTATCTCTGAATAAACATTACCGGACAGCAAATAAAGACTCTGACATTGCTTAGAAAATACTTTTCATTTTTAACCTTGTATATAGTACGCACTAGGGATTTTGATCTTTAAATTTTGGGGGAAAAAGTGCGGATTATACTCAAGGATTTACGGTACTCCTGGAAGGATCACCCTACCAAACAGCAGCTGTATGGTCAGTTATCTCCCATCTCACAAAGCATCCAAGTAAGACTAAGATGCTAGGCACTGCTGGAGAAGTAAGGACGAACTCATAAGTAATGTTCTCCTATTGACTCCTACATATGGACACACCTTCAAAACATACAAGGTGTGTCAAAAAAAGTATCAAGATTTCTTGTACTTTTTGACACACCTTGTATTCTGAAAAAAAAAAATAACATTCATTCATTCTTCATTTCTATCTTGGTAAATACAGCTTTAAACTTGGTATTTTTTGACACCCCTTGTATTCTGAAAAAAGTTAATGAATGGAAGGTTTTTTTTGTTTGTTTGTTTTGTTTTGTTTTTTTTCAGAATATAAGGTGTCAAAAAATACTAAAATATTATATTATAAATATTATATTATCTGTGTTGATAAACATTATAACATAAGGGCATACCAACTGTACAGATTCCTTTGACTCTCTCTTGTCATCCATCCCTATGGGTCATCACTGTCCGCAAGTCCTCTAGACAGCATCCAGTGTCTGTATAGTTAATCAATGTATGTTTTGCAGGTGTGTCCATGTGTAGGAGTCAATAGAAGAACATTGCTTTATGAGTTTGTCCTTACATCTCCAGCAGTGCCTAGCATGTGTTAGTCTTACTTGAGACATTTTTTGTCATGATATCTAAAGATGAGAGAGTACAGGGATATTGGATTCATGCCTTTACTAAGCCTTGCCTGTTAATTATGGGAGAGTAGTATTCTAAAGTGCTTACCTATTCAACTGTGGCATACCAATAATGAGACCTTTTTTAATCAAGTTATCTAAAGATGAGAGAGTACAGGGATATGGATTCATGCCTTTCATAAACCTACCAACGCCTCTGCACCATTTAAGAAAACAACTCTCCCATGACTACCTTACCTTGTAATATTAATAGTAACAATTACACCCACTATCAACCTTGACAATGGTTGGTCATATATCATACGAGTAAATGCCAGTTATGAATTAATGCTAGCTCCTGTTTCCATGGAAACTAAAAGGTATTGACCTTTTAGTGAAGGTGCACCATTCAAGTTTTTTTTTTCTTTTTTTTTTTTTTTTTTGTATGTTACTCATATTTCGTTAAGCTGAGATTCTTTGCTTGTATCTTACTTTCCCCCACCACAGTATCTTATTTCCCCCACCCTCCCAGTATCTATTTCCCCCACCTCATAATACTCCAACGTATCAATGAGAAATCCAAATGCTGTTTCCTAATATTCTTTTATATCTGATATATGAAACATAAGTGAAATCACTGCATCATAAAACTTTCCCCTTGGGAGGATTGATGATCTGGCAATTTTATTGTTCACCTTTGCAATAACAATCTGTTCATTCATATTTATCCGTCAACATGAACTTTGACCTTTGCTCTGACCTTCTCTGTGCGTGTGTGCACTATAAAATATTTTCTGTTTTAAGCAATATTTTATTGTTTTTTTTATTACTTTAAGTAAGTAAAATGCAAAGTTGTTGAGGCAGTCTAGAGTCGGTATCAGCCGAACAGCAAGGGAGTCTATGCCCTTTTCACTAGCACTAGATTAAGGAGATTGTTTTTTAGCATCTCAGGTAGAACGCCATGCCTACCATCAGCTCTCCACTTTACTGCACAGATCCCCTATATTACTCATATGTTGAGTTGGCAGGGGCTGGTATCGAACCAGGAAACTTGTGGTTCCCAGACGAAGATTATTTTTTAGCATCTGAGCTGGAGTGCCACATCTACCATCAGATCTCCACTTTACTGCACAAATCCCTGTGTTACTCATACGCTGAGTTGGTGAGGGCCGGTATCGAACCAGGAACATGTGATTCCCAGACAGATTGTTTTTTAGCATCTGAGGTGGAGCGCCACACCTACCATCTACTTATCTGTTTTTAGCAAGAATCAATATAGTGTTCAAATTTCCTAATGGTTTTTTTTTTTTTTTTTTTTTTTAGCTATTTTGACACAACAATTTTGAAAACATAAAATATTCCAACTCTTTATATTTTCTGTATATTCTCCCTCATTGATTTTTTTTAACTTTTTGGTCAGCACTGAAAATACATCTTATCTTATTATAATGAAAATTTGGTGTCTATCTGTCTGTAACTGAAACTATGTCACTGTATAGGTCACAATACCCCCAAGGAATTGCTGAAGTTTATCAATGAATATTTGATTTATATTCAAAATCATTAATCATAATGGAGATTTTGTGTTTGTATGTCTGTAACCAAAACTATGTCTGCATATATGTTTGTGCATTACTCATTGCTATGTGATACTTCTTTTTGTGTTGATATTTTCTATGGATTCCTGCTTTCTCTTTTGACCTTTTACCCCTAAGATTTTATACACATCAATACCTGCTTATATCCCCTTTTTTTTCCTGCTACTTCAAACATTCAGGAATCCCTAAAAACAAAACATGAAATAGATTAAATGTGAATCAGTTTTCTTAAACGACTACATAGACTACCTTAAGGGATAGGAATACATTTCTACAAAAAAACAAATATTGTTTTTTGGCATCATATACAAGTGCTTTTTCAAAATTTTTTATTTCTTTATTTCATTTTTTTTGTTGTTGTTGTTGGACACTACTCCATTATCCTTAGGTGAAAAGGTGCCAACAACAATACAAGTGCTTGTTTACAAAAGCTAAAAATCAAATCTTATTATAAAAGAGATTGTGTATTTTTATGTTTGTAACTGAAACTATATCACTACTCAAGTCACAATTCCCTTTGTTATTTACGTCACATGATTTTATTTTTATCTAAACCCCAATTATCAATAAAATTGTTTTACATTATTAATACTGTTGACCATATCTACGTACTAATAACATGCAATTTATATTTAAAACCAAACAATTAGAAATCAATAATACTAAGCACATATTTATTAAAATCAAATTTTTAATATCAATATCCAAATTAGCCTTCTCATTCACACTGTAAACCGCTATTTTGTTGTATATATAAATACAATTGCATGTTATTAGTATGTAGATATGGTCAACAGTCCTAATAAAACAATTTTATTAATAATTGAGGTTTAAATAAAAATAAAATCATGGATAATGTGACATAATTAACTAAAGGAATTGTGACTTGAGTAGAAATATAATTTCAGTTACAGACAGAAAAACACAGAATCTCCATTAGAATAAGATATCATTGAATTGATTTTCTTCAGTTATAAACAAAAATCAATATATCATTTTTCTTGTTGTTGCTCATATATATATATAAAACCTTGCTTCTATCATTTGTATTCTTCTTCAAAACTTTTTGTTTGTTCTAATTTGTTTTTTCAATGTTTCTTTTAATTGCAGTATGCTACAGCTGGAGCACCTCAGCCTTACCGACAAGTCCTCCTCCAGCAGTACACCTACAGCGTCACCAAAGTCGGCACCAGTTACGCCCACTCACGACACCACCAATGGTGTAGATGTAGGTTACAGAGATGGCAGCCAGCGCAGCTTTTTTGAGGGCTTGCTGGGGTGTCTGCGCCCCGTGTGGACAATTATTGGGAAGGCAGCTGCTGCTGAATTAAAACAGCAAGGTTTGTGGATACATTTTGATTTTATTTTTTAATTTTCCATTGTTTTCAACCTTAATTTGTCATATACAGCAGTAATTATAAATAATGGCGCATAGAGATTTTTGTTTGTGCAACAGAATTAAAATAAGAATTCAATTTGGAACTCTTCTTTGTGTGATTTGTGTTACATAATCATTAGTAACCTAATGATTATGACAATAGTGTAGAAATCATATTAGTGCAGCTGATGGCCTTGAGGGTGAGTGACGGCGCTTGACCTCGATCTCACCTTGCGTTCTGGGGATAAACCGTGAGAAACGGAACCCCAATAGAAGCCCCTTCTGGTTTAAAGAGTAAGCAACTCAGTTAGTCAGTTAGAACTTAGAAGCCGAGCTAGCAAGATGTAAGGATCCACGCGCATTGTCTGGTCTGGGGATCTACGAATAAAGTAACATCATCGTAAATCGACTAAAAACTAACAATGACACAGGGCTTCTGATAACAGAGGGTGAGTGACGGCGCTTGACCTCGATCTCACTTTGCGTTCTGGGGATAAACCGTGAGAAACGGAACCCCGATAGAAGCCCCTTCCGGTTTAAAGAGTAAGCAACTCAGTTAGAACTTAGAAGCCGAGCTAGCAAGATGTAAGGATCCGCGCGCATTGTCTGGTCTGGGGATCTACGAATAAAGTAACATCATCGTAAATCGAAGTCTTGTGTTTATTACTAAAAACTAACAATGACACAGGGCTTCTGATAACAAGAAATCCCTAGCAACAGAAACCAGACCCGGAATCCTCAATAGAAGACTAGACGAGACCTTAGAAGATATACCAGACCAAGATAGATGATAGACGATCAGAAGCAAGCCGGCCAGAAGAATAGACGACCAGAGTAGACGTAAGAAAGATATATAACATATACCTATTTAGAGCCGGTAAAGAAGGCTATGCAACATTTGTATCAACACTCATCTGATCATTATAGTTTTTCAAGGGAGATAATTATTAAACCCTAATTATAAAATACTTCTCCTTATTTATTTGCAATTGTCATATATAATACGAATAACCCTTCAGCTGCTGAATATGGTCTTTGAGTTGCAAGACATAATAGAAATTATAAAATCTTGGAGACATAATGAAGAGTATTGTAACCTAATAAAAGATATTGGAGACACTAATAAAAGATATTGGAGACATAATGAAGAGTATTGGAGACCTAATAAAAAATCTTGGAGACATAATGAAGAGTATTGGAGACCTAATAAAAGATATTGGAGACATAATGAAGAGTATTGTAGACCTAATAAAAAATATTGGAGACATAATGAAGAGTATTGTAGACCTAATAAAAGATATTGGAGACATAATGAAGAGTATTGGAGACCTAATAAAAAATCTTGGAGACATAATGAAGAGTATTGGAGACCTAATAAAAGATATTGGAGACATAATGAAGAGTATTGTAGACCTAATAAAAAATATTGGAGACATAATGAAGAGTATTGTAGACCTAATAAAAAATATTGGAGACATAATGAAGAGTATTGTAGACCTAATAAAAATCTTGGAGACATACTATAAATCAAGAAAGTTCTTTATTTTTACATTCTACTGACTCTATTGTTTTTTTTTTTCTTTTTCTTTCTTGCAGATGACTGGGAAACTCCTTTTGAGAATATTACGGATCTTCAGTGGTTAGGCAGTGGAGCACAAGGTGCTGTTTTCCTGGGCAAGCTTAATTCAGAAGAAGTAGCGGTAAAAAAAGTTAGAGATGTAAAGGAAACCGATATAAAAAATCTTCGAAAATTAAATCATCCTAATATAATCTCATTCAAGTAAGTTGGGTTTTATTTTTATCTTAATAAATTTGTCAACTCATTTTATCATCCTTTTATAAGTAAAAAAAGTAAAGTCGTGGGGTGGCCTAAAGTCGGTAACAGCTAATCAGCAAGGGAGTCTATCCCCTTTTCACTAGTGCTAGACCAAGGAAATGTGTTTTGCATCTGAGGTGGAGTGCCACACCTACCATCAGCTCCTTACTTTACCGCACAAATCCCTGTGCTAGTCATATCGCTGAGTTGGCGAGGGCGGTATTGAACAAGAACCTTGTGGTTTCTAGCCGAACGCTCTACTGACTGAGCTAACACGGCCTTCATCCTTTTATAGATATGATAATTTTGTCAATTTCTATAATTTTTATAAAGACATAAGTTTGTTACAGAGATTATATTAATGCTGACAGATTAGCTCTTAAGTATGGTAGTATGAACCCTCTCTCGTCGATTTCGACGCATGAGAGTTCATCCAATGAACAACCCACACAGGGTTTTATTTATAGTGGTGAATGCTTCTGTTGGACCATCCACACTTTTTGACACAGTCGATAGGAAAGAATTAGTTCACAAGGAATGCCACAAACCCAATCAACGACTGACCTCAGGTTTTTCAAATTCAGAGTTTTCCTTCTGCTAGACTGGTTACCTATCCAAGGTTAAAAAGCCCAGTCTACCCTACTATTTTACTCATAGCTGGAGAGAGAATATATGGATTCATACCTTTCCCAAGAGTATTAGCACTATTATTCTCATTATGTTGTAGTAAGTGAGTTCAAACTCCAGCCGTGCCATTATGGTCACTTTTGAAATAATACCCTTGAGAAAGTTATGAATCTCATGGGTTAAATAGTACCACTACTGTTCTTCTACAAGGATGGATTGGCTTAGATAAACCAAGAAGGATGTTAATCATTAGACAAAGAAACCAAACCAAACTAATCATATAATTATTTGCTAAGCTTAGCTAGATGTGGCACAAGGCCAGATTATGGGGCACCCAGTGAGAATAGAACTCACTAACAATGAAAATCTAGCTTCTAACCATTACACCACATGAGGTGCCCAAACTAATCATATAGAGTGTTCCAAAAATATTTACACATTTTGACCAGTAACTGTGTTCTCAAAAAATAATGATCCATTTAAACTGTTTACACCTGCTAAGTATATGTGGTTTCTAAGGTGCTTAGTAGTTGCAGTTGTGACATTTTATTGTGTTATTTAAGTTTATAGTACAAAACCTACAACGATTGAAAATACAAATTGAAAGAATTTGTGAAGTTTGCAATTCCATCTGTTCACGTTATCAGCAGTACCCTGACCAGGGGGCTCTGTCAGCTGACGGCTTTAGAATACACCCACTGCCCCTTGTTTTGCAGAGGGGTCAGACCCTCCCAATGGGGATAAAATGAAATGATTTGTGTTTATATTTTTATAAATGGTATAATTATTAACAGATAGTATAGATTGGAGAAAATTGTGTGCCCCCTTCACATGTGTATAAAGGGGTACACATTTTTTTTTTGGGGGGGGCAACTGTTCTTACTTTGCTCTTTTCCTATTATGCCTCATTTTGAACCACTTGTCATTTTTTCACCTCTCTCTCTCTCTCTCTCTCTCTTTCTCTATCTATCTATCTCTCTCTCTCTCTTTCATAACTAACCCTTTTTTCACCATATCTCTCTCTCTCTCTCTCTCTCTTTCATAACTAACCCTTTTTCACCATATCTACCTCTCTCTCTCTCTCTCTCTTTCATAACTAACCCTTTTTCACCATATCTTCTCTCTCTCTCTCTCTCTTTCATAACTAACCTTTTTTTCACCATATATCTCTCTTTCTCTTTCATGACTAACCCTTTTTTCACCATATCTCTCTCTCTATCTTCATAACTAACCCTTTTTTGTCACCATCACTCTCTCTCTCGTTAATAACTAACCCCCCTTTTTTTTTTTTTTTTTTTTCCATCTTTTTCAGAGGGGTTTGCACTCAGGCACCATGTTTCTGCATTATCATGGAATACTGTCCTTACGGTCAGTTGTACGAAATTCTACGGGATGGCAAGAAACCTCCTGCACTCATTCTAGACTGGTCAAAACAAATTGCCAGTGGTATGAACTACCTACATTCTCACAAAATAATTCATAGGGATCTCAAATCACCAAAGTAAGTATTCACATTCATACAACTAAAAACACTCATTTAATAAACCTTTTACCGCTTGGATGACATATTAAAACATATTCAGATTTACGCACAACTGGAGATTAATTTAAAATCTGGTTTTTTCAGAGTCAGGGTCCAGTGGCTATGGCGCTGGACCATGTAAGCTAACATTGTTGATTCCAGGGGGCTATACCCCAGGCACACTTTGCCCCCTTGATTTAAAGGTCAGGGCTGGGTTTATTGCCCGGTGCCTGAGGCGCTCCCCTTGAGGGGAATGCTGACGGGAT
>CM042155.1:55839380-56016364 GCA_023376005.1 Doryteuthis pealeii | reverse complement strand
GTTGTTGAGAGTCTTCATGTCCTGGGAATGACGTTAAACTCTATCTGATGATGAGGTTCCAGTTCTGGAGGTCTGGGGAATATGGAGCACCCCTTTATTTATTTCAAAACTTTGTCAGCCTTAAATGACCCACCGAGGTTGATATGCCGTAAAACAAAACAAAGAAATTTGTAAAAATAAAACTCCTCAATAGACAACCATTTACTATTGAATGACTTTTCTATCAGTTTAGCTCAGTCGGTAGAGCATCCACCTGGGCACCACAAGGATGCTTGTTTGGTACTGGCCCTTGCCAACTCAACATATGAGTAACACAGGGATATGAGCGGTAAAGTGAGGTGTGGCAATCCACCTCAGATGCTAAAAAACAATCTAAAAAGTAATAGACTCAATCGCTGTCTGGCTGATACCGACTTTAGGCCACCCCAGTGACTTTACTTACTTTATTTCTCAATAACATTTCTGTAGAAGTTTTGGGTGGTTGTACTTATTTTAAACTATTGATCATAGAGTGTATATATATTTTCTTTTTAGTATAGGTGTTTAAGACTTTTCAGGAAGATCTTATTTCAGAGTAAACATGGAGGCATGCCACAGCTATGGGTTAAATAGTATCACTGCTGTTCTTCTCAAGGATGGCTTTGGCATTAAATAACCCATTGAGGTTGATATGCCATTAAACAGATAGTTCAAACCATAAAGGCTTACTTGGAATCAGTAGCTGAATTAAAGTCCTGGACAAAGCTGTTTGCATTTCTCTACATAAGGGCCTGTTTAGCTCAGTCGGTAGAGCGTTCGGCTAGGAATCACAAGGTTCCTGGTTCGATACCAACCCTTGCCTACTCAGTGTACAAGTAGCACAGGGATCTGTGCGGTAAAGTGGGGAGCTGATGGTAGGTGTGGTGCCCCACCCAAGATGCTAAAATAATCTCCTTGGTCTAGCACTAGTGAAAAGGGGATAGACTCCCTCGCTGTCTGGCTGATACCGACATTAGGCTAACCCAACGATTTTTACATGCTAATGCCCCTGAGAAAGGCATGAATCCATCTCTTCTCCCCCTAGCCATGGGTAAGAATAGGGCAAACTGGTTTTTTGGGGGGGTTTTTTAGTCTTGATCTCGGAGAAGGAAAACTCTGAATTCAAACTAACTTTACTCTGCCCCCCCCCAAAAAAAAAACCCTTGTGTCACATTCTGTTTGTGGTGGAGGGGTTGGGTATATACAAACATCTTAGGGATAGTCGGGAGAGAAAAAAAAATTGTTTTTATATATAAATCAAATAAAGAATTAAACATAAATTTATACTTATGCCTTCCAAATATGAATTTTATAAAAGCAAAAAAAAAAAAATATAAAATATTCCTTTTTAAATTGGGATTTTCTTTCTCTTTGATTAATGTACAAGTTCAGGGGTGTGTGGTGTAATGGTTAGAGGCATTGGAAATGGACTCATTGACCAGAGTTCAAATCCTGGACAAAGCTACACACAGCGCTAATACCCTTAGGAAAGGTATGAATCCAATTACTCTCCTTCCAGCTATGGGTAAATAGTAGG
The DNA here is from genome assembly GCA_023376005.1 of Doryteuthis pealeii. Classification (NCBI taxonomy): domain Eukaryota; kingdom Metazoa; phylum Mollusca; class Cephalopoda; order Myopsida; family Loliginidae; genus Doryteuthis; species Doryteuthis pealeii. The sequence continues at coordinate 56,014,809 of CM042155.1, read as the reverse complement.
GCAGAATTGGTTCTTTAACCTTGGTTAGGCAACCAGTCTAGGAGAAGGAAAACTCTGAATTCAAACTTGTTAAATCCGTTTGAGGTGGTCACTACTAGAATAGGCTCAGTGATAATTAGTGATCTATTTCACTAATTCTAACAAGAACATAACAAGATTCTTTTCTGGTTGTTATAATTCATTTGTTACCAATACATTCAGATATAAGATAAAAGTAAGGAATATGTGTATATATGCAGGGCTGGTGCTAGAGTTTCACTCCACCCCTCCTCCCTAGAAACTCTGACATGACCCCCCAGAAAAGTGGGGACAGACGTTTTTTTGTTTTTTTGTAAATCACCAAAAATCAGGGAATTATACAATTTTAATGAAAATTACAGTACATATTCATTAATTAATTACTTTTATAATTAATAGAATTTACAAACAGGCAAGGGGCCCCCCATCAGGTTGAGAGTTTTGGGGTAGTAAGCATTTTTCCTATATTATTATAGTTGATGATGATATAACTTAGAAAAAAAGTAGAAATGGCTGAATGCCAAAAAACGCTGCTGAAACTAGTACTTTTGGGGCCCCCACCTGTTTAGGGGTTCCGGCATAGTATATTATAAATTGATGAACTGTAACATAATGGCAGTGCAATGCCACCGCCATGTTACGTATATGATTGGTAGTATCATGAAAAGCCAATACGTTACATATACGATTTAGCATCGTATGAAAAACCCATAACGTTACAGAACTACCATCATTGATATCATAAAGAACTGATCAGTTCATTTATTGATGATAGTGCTTGGCATAAAATAACCCTAGACGTGTTAACATGCCATTAGAATCAATCCTATTGATGACAGGAGAAAATTAGTATTAGAGAATTAGGTTAACAGTATCACAAAAGCCAATTTCAAAAAAACATTCTTTAATTCTTTAATTACTATTTTGTAGATTTAGTTACTATGTTATTTTTTTTTTGTGTGTTTTATTCATTGTAAATACCATACATACTTGTGTATAAATCAACCTTTGATTTTCTAATAGAAAACGGAAGTACAGTTTCAGCCATGTCTGATTTGTACCAATAAAAAGGCAGATGTGCTTATTCTGCCAGCTCAGAACAACTGGAATACGTTGTTATTCATGATTATTTGCTAAAACAAACTGTACCATTTTGACGATACTTCTGTTTCTTAGAAAAATGTCTGAAACGATACTTCATGATTATTTGCTAAAACAGACTACCATTTTGATGATACTTCTATTTTTTAGAAAAATATCCGAAACGGTACTTTCGTTTTCTATTAGAACCAATAAACAACAGATTTATGATCACAAAACCATTAGTTTATGGAATGAATTTTTGATACAATGGGTTTTTACTAATTCTTCTTGTTATGTTTGAATTTCAATCTGACAAAATAATTCCTCATGTGTAGGTTATCACCTTAAATTTTTTGCTAGAAAATTAGGTTTACAAATTTCGACCTATATGCACACACACAATATGTTCATAGTGGATTACATTCACTTTCAGACTGATACAATTGGGAAAGGTATGAACCCCCTCATCCCCTCCAGCTATGCATTAAATAGTACCTCTGCTGTTCTTCAACAAGAATGGCTTTGGCATTAAATAACTCACAAAGGTTGATATGCCATTAAACAAAGAAACCAAACAATATGTATCAAGCCTCAAAACGCATAAACATGAGCCCTGTCGGCTGGGGCTTTAGAATACATCGACTGCACCTCTGCAGAGGGGTAAGAACTCCCCAATGGGGCCACCTGTTGGCCATGGGTGGTGATCCATGATGCTTAAGGACGGAATCCTGGTGGATAAGCAGTTCATGACATGCAATACTCCACTTAGAGCCTTATTTAGGCTAGACGGGCGGTCGGAGAGCCCTCCTCGGATCAATCGGGTGGTCATGTCCCTAGCACCTATATGGTTGCCCCAGCCCTATTGCCCTTATGGCAAGCCCCAACCCTATCACCCCTTATGGCAAGCTCCAACCCTTTTTATCATGCTAGAAGACGGTGGCTGAGGGTGTTCATGTCCTAGGAATGACGTTAAACTCTATCTGATGGTGAGGTTCCAGTTTAGGAGGTTTGGGGAATGTGGAGCACCCCTTCATCACCATTGCTCCCTGGTCCACTCTGACCCGGAGTTGTAGTACCTGTTAGGGTCCCATCTATGGGTTAAATAGAAAAATGTGTTTATAAAAAGAATTGGATTTCTGTTAAGAATGACTTTATTTCAAAACTTTATCGGCATTAAATGACCCACTGAGGTTGATATGCCGTAAACCAAACCAAACATAAACATTGGCCTGTAATAGGAAACTTTTTTATTGTTGTGAAGCAAAAGTATTGTTGTGGATTGTACTTTTCTATAGAAAGAAGATAAAATGTTATGTGATCGATCTGTATTGATTACAGTATGTGAAATTCAAGAAAATTACATTTCCATTCAGTTTCTTAGACTTTGCTATAATGGGTTTTAAGAAATTGTTATTATGCAACCAGCAGGAGGTGCTAGATGGAAACTACACAAGGATACTGCAAGCTGTTTTTAAATACCGTAAATCCTCGGGTATAGTCCACCCTTGAGTATAATACGCAGGGGATTTTTAGGAGGCTGTATCTCTGAATAAACATTACCGGACAGCAAATAAAGACTCTGACATTGCTTAGAAAATACTTTTCATTTTTAACCTCGTATATAGTACACACTAGGGATTTTGACCTTTAAATTTTGGAGGAAAAAGTGTGGATTATACTCGAGGATTTATGGTAGTCCTGGAGGGATCACCCTACCAAACAGCAGCTGTATAGTCAGTTATCTCCCATCTCACAAAGCATCCAAGTAAGACTAAGAACACATGCTAGGCACTGCTGGAGAAGTAAGGACGAACTCATAAGTAATGTTCTCCTATTGACTCCTACACATGGACACACCTGCAAAACATACAAGGTGTGTCAAAAAAAGTATCAAGATTTCTTGTACTTTTTGACACACCTTGTATTCTGAAAAAAAAAAAATAACATTCATTCATTCTTCATTTCTATCTTGGTAAATACAGCTTTAAACTTGGTATTTTTTGACACCCCTTGTATTCTGAAAAAAGTTAATGAATGGAAGGTTTTTTTTTTTTTTTTTTTTTTTTTTTTTTTCAGAATATAAGGTGTGTCAAAAATACTAAAATATTATATTATAAATATTATATTATCTGTGTTGATAAACATTATAACATAAGGGCATACCAACTGTACAGATTCCTTTGACTCTCTCTTGTCATCCATCCCTATGGGTCATCACTGTCCGCAAGTCCTCTAGACAGCATCCAGTGTCTGTATAGTTAATCAATGTATGTTTTGCAGGTGTGTCCATATGTAGGAGTCAATAGAAGAACATTGCTTTATGAGTTTGTCCTTATGTCTCCAGCAGTGCCTAGCATGTGTTAGTCTTACTTGAGACATTTTTTGTTATGATATCTAAAGATGAGAGAGTACAGGGATATTGGATTCATGCCTTTACTAAGCCTTGCCTGTTAATTATGGGAGAGTAGTATTCTAAAGTGCTTACCTATTCAACTGTGGCATACCAATAATGAGACTTTTTTTAATCAAGTTATCTAAAGATGAGAGAGTACAGGGATATGGATTCATGCCTTTCGTAAACCTACCAACGCCTCTGCACCATTTAAGAAAACAACTCTCCCATGACTACCTTACCTTGTAATATTAATAGTAACAATTACACCCACTATCAACCTTGACAATGGTTGGTCATATATCATACGAGTAAATGCCAGTTATGAATTAATGCTAGCTCCTGTTTCCATGGAAACTAAAAGGTATTGACCTTTTAGTGAAGGTGCACCATTCAAGTTTTTTTTTTCTTTTTTTTTTTTTTGTATGTTACTCATATTTCGTTAAGCTGAGATTCTTTGCTTGTATCTTACTTTCCCCCACCACAGTATCTTATTTCCCCCACCCTCCCAGTATCTTATTTCCCCCACCCTCATAATACTCCAACGTATCAATGAGAAATCCAAATGCTGTTTCCTAATATTCTTTTATATCTGATATATGAAACATAAGTGAAATCACTGCATCATAAAACTTTCCCCTTGGGAGGATTGATGATCTGGCAATTTTATTGTTCACCTTTGCAATAACAATCTGTTCATTCATATTTATCCGTCAACATGAACTTTGACCTTTGCTCTGACCTTCTCTGTGCGTGTGTGCACTATAAAATATTTTCTGTTTTAAGCAATATTTTATTGTTTTTTTTATTACTTTAAGTAAGTAAAATGCAAAGTTGTTGAGGCAGTCTAGAGTCGGTATCAGCCTAACAGCAAGGGAGTCTATGCCCTTTTCACTAGCACTAGATTAAGGAGATTGTTTTTTAGCATCTCAGGTGGAACGCCATGCCTACCATCAGCTCTCCACTTTACTGCACAGATCCCCTGTGTTATTCATATGTTGAGTTGGCAGGGGCTGGTATCGAACCAGGAAACTTGTGGTTCCCAGACGAAGGAGATTAATTTTTAGCATCTGAGCTGGAGTGCCACATCTACCATCAGATCTCCACTTTACTGCACAAATCCCTGTGTTACTCATACGCTGAGTTGGTGAGGGCCGGTATCGAACCAGGAACATGTGATTCCCAGACAGAGATTGTTTTTTAGCATCTGAGGTGGAGCGCCACACCTACCATCTACTTATCTGTTTTTATCAAGAATCAATATAGTGTTCAAATTTCCTAGTGTTTTTTTTTAGCTATTTTTGACACAACAATTTTGAAAACATAAAATATAACTCTTATATATTTTCTGTATATTCACCCTCATTGATTTTTTTTAACTTTTTGGTCAGCACTGAAAATACATCTTATCTTATTATAATGAAAATTTGGTGTCTATCTGTCTGTAACTGAAACTATGTCACTGTATAGGTCACAATACCCCAAGGAATTGCTGAGTTTATCAATGAATATTTGATTTATATTCAAAATCATTAATCATAATGGAGATTTTGTGTTTGTATGTCTGTAACCAAAACTATGTCTGCATATATGTTTTGTGCATTACTCATTGCTATGTGATACTTCTTTTTGTGTTGATATTTTTATAGATTCCTGCTTTCTCTTTTGACCTTTTACCCCTAAGATTTTATACACATCAATACCTGCTTTATATCCCCTTTTTTTTCCTGCTACTTCAAACATTCAGGAATCCCTAAAAACAAAACATGAAATAGATTAAATGTGAATCAGTTTTCTTAAACGACTACATAGACTACCTTAAGGGATAGGAATACATTTCTACAAAAAAAACAAATATTGTTTTTTGGCATCATATACAAGTGCTTTTTCAAAATTTTTATTTCTTTATTTCATTTTTTTTGTTGTTGTTGTTGGACACTACTCCATTATCCTTAGGTGAAAAGGTGCCAACAACAATACAAGTGCTTGTTTACAAAAGCTAAAAATCAAATCTTATTATAAAAGAGATTGTGTATTTTTATGTTTGTAACTGAAACTATATCACTACTCAAGTCACAATTCCCTTTGTTATTTACGTCACATGATTTTATTTTTATCTAAACCCCAATTATCAATAAAATTGTTTTACATTATTAATACTGTTGACCATATCTACGTACTAATAACATGCAATTTATATTAAAACCAAACAATTAGAAATCAATAATACTAAGCACATATTTATTAAAATCAAATTTTTAATATCAATATCCAAATTAGCCTTCTCATTCACACTCTAAACCGCTATTTTGTTGTATATAAATACAATTGCATGTTATTAGTATGTAGATATGGTCAACAGTCCTAATAAAACAATTTTATTAATAATTGAGGTTTAAATAAAAATAAAATCATGGATAATGTGACATAATTAACTAAAGGAATTGTGACTTGAGTAGAAATATAATTTCAGTTACAGACAGAAAAACACAGAATCTACATTAGAATAAGATATCATTGAATTGATTTTCTTCAGTTATAAACAAAAATCAATATATCATTTTTCTTGTTGTTGCTCATATATATTATATAAAACCTTGCTTCTATCATTTGTATTCTTCTCAAAACTTTTTGTTTGTTCTAATTGTTTTTTCAATGTTTCTTTTAATTGCAGTATGCTACAGCTGGAGCACCTCAGCCTTACCGACAAGTCCTCCTCCAGCAGTACACCTACAGCGTCACCAAAGTCGGCACCAGTTACGCCCACTCACGACACCACCAATGGTGTAGATGTAGGTTACAGAGATGGCAGCCAGCGCAGCTTTTTTGAGGGCTTGCTGGGGTGTCTGCGCCCCGTGTGGACAATTATTGGGAAGGCAGCTGCTGCTGAATTAAAACAGCAAGGTTTGTGGATACATTTTGATTTTATTTTTTAATTTTCCATTGTTTTCAACCTTAATTTGTCATATACAGCAGTAATTATAAATAATGGCACATAGAGATTTTTGTTTGTGCAACAGAATTAAAATAAGAATTCAATTTGGAACTCTTCTTTGTGTGATTTGTGTTACATAATCATTAGTAACCTAATGATTATGACAATAGTGTAGAAATCATATTAGTGCAGCAGCTTGAGTGAGCTTGTGATGCTGAGTGGCGCTTGACCTCGATCTCACCTTGCGTTCTGGGGATAAACCGTGAGAAACGGAACCCCGATAGAAGCCCCTTCCGGTTTAAAGAGTAAGCAACTCAGTTAGAACTTAGAAGCCGAGCTAGCAAGATGTAAGGATCCGCGCGCATTGTCTGGTCTGGGGATCTACGAATAAAGTAACATCATCGTAAATCGAAGTCTTGTGTTTATTACTAAAAACTAACAATGACACAGGGCTTCTGATAACAAGAAATCCCTAGCAACAGAAACCAGACCCGGAATCCTCAATAGAAGACTAGACGAGACCTTAGAAGATATACCAGACCAAGATAGATGATAGACGATCAGAAGCAAGCCGGCCAGAAGAATAGACGACCAGAGTAAGACGTAAGAAAGATATATAACATATACCTATTTAGAGCCGGTAAAGAAGGGCTATGCAACATTTGTATCAACACTCATCTGATCATTATAGTTTTTCAAGGGAGATAATTATTAAACCCTAATTATAAAATACTTCTCCTTATTTATTTGCAATTGTCATATATAATACGAATAACCCTTCAGCTGCTGAATATGGTCTTTGAGTTGCAAGACATAATAGAAATTAATAAAAATCTTGGAGACATAATGAAGAGTATTGTAGACCTAATAAAAGATATTGGAGACATAATGAAGAGTATTGTAGATAATAAAAGATATTGGAGACATAATGAAGAGTATTGGAGACCTAATAAAAAATCTTGGAGACATAATGAAGAGTATTGGAGACCTAATAAAAGATATTGGAGACATAATGAAGAGTATTGTAGAACCTAATAAAAAATATTGGAGACATAATGAAGAGTATTGTAGACCTAATAAAAGATTTGGAGACATAAGAAGAGTATTGGAGACCTAATAAAAAATCTTGGAGACATAATGAAGAGTATTGGAGACCTAATAAAAGATATTGGAGACATAATGAAGAGTATTGTAGACCTAATAAAAATATTGGAGACATAATGAAGAGTATTGTAGACCTAATAAAAAATATTGGAGACATAATGAAGAGTATTGTAGACCTAATAAAAATCTTGGAGACATACTATAAATCAAGAAAGTTCTTTATTTTTTACATTCTACTGACTCTATTGTTTTTTTTTTTTTTTTTCTTTCTTGCAGATGACTGGGAAACTCCTTTTGAGATATTACGGATCTTCAGTGGTTAGGCAGTGGAGCACAAGGTGCTGTTTTCCTGGGCAAGCTTAATTCAGAAAAGTAGCGGTAAAAAAAGTTAGAGATGTAAAGGAAACCGATATAAAAAATCTTCGAAAATTAAATCATCCTAATATAATCTCATTCAAGTAAGTTGGGTTTTATTTTTATCTTAATAAATTTGTCAACTCATTTTTATCATCCTTTTATAAGTAAAAAAAGTAAAGTCGTTGGGGGTGGCCTAAAGTCGGTAACAGCTAATCAGCAAGGGAGTCTATCCCCTTTTCACTAGTGCTAGACCAAGGAAATTGTTTTTGCATCTGAGGTGGAGTGCCACACCTACCATCAGCTCCTTACTTTACCGCACAAATCCCTGTGCTAGTCATATCGCTGAGTTGGCGAGGGCCGGTATTGAACAAGAACCTTGTGGTTTCTAGCCGAACGCTCTACTGACTGAGCTAACACGGCCTTCATCCTTTTATAGATATGATAATTTTGTCAATTTCTATAATTTTTATAAAGACATAAGTTTGTTACAGAGTTTATATTAATGCTGACAGATTAGCTCTTAAGTATGGTAGTATGAACCCTCTCTCATCGATTTCGACGCATGAGAGTTCATCCAATGAACAACCCACACAGGGTTTTGTTTATTGTGGTGAAGGCTTCTGTTAGACCATCCACACTTTTTGACACAGTCGATAGGAAAATATTAGTTCACAAGGAATGCCACAAACCCAATCAACGACTGACCTCAGGTTTTTCAAATTCAGAGTTTTCCTTCTGCTAGACTGGTTACCTATCCAAGGTTAAAGAGCCCAGTCTACCCTACTATTTTACCATAGCTGGAGAGAGAATATATGGATTCATACCTTTCCCAAGAGTATTAGCACTATTATTCTCATTATGTTGTAGTAAGTGAGTTCAAACTCCAGCCGTGCCATTATGGTCACTTTTGAAATAATACCCTTGAGAAAGTTATGAATCTCATGGGTTAAATAGTACCACTACTGTTCTTCTACAAGGATGGATTTGGCATTAGATAAACCAAGAAGGAGGTTATATCATTAGACAAAGAAACCAAACCAAACTAATCATATAATTATTTGCTAAGCTTAGCTTAGATGTGGCACAAGGCCAGATTATGGGGCACCCAGTGAGAATAGAACTCACTAACAATGAATCTAGCTTTCTAACCATTACACCACATGAGTGCCCAAACTAATCATATAGAGTGTTCCAAAAATATTTACACATTTTGACCAGTAACTGTGTTCTCAAAAAATAATGATCCATTTAAACTGTTTACACCTGCTAAGTATATGTGGTTTCTAAGGTGCTTAGTAGTTGCAGTTGTGACATTTTATTGTGTTATTTAAGTTTATAGTACAAAACCTACAACAATTGAAAATACAAATTTAAAGAATTTGTGAAGTTTGCAATTCCATCTGTTCACGTTATCAGCAGTACCCTGACCAGGGGGCTCTGTCAGCTGACGGCTTTAGAATACACCCACTGCCCCTTGTTTTGCAGAGGGGTCAGACCCTCCCAATGGGGATAAAATGAAATGATTTGTGTTTATATTTTATAAATGGTATAATTATTAACAGATAGTATAGATTGGAGAAAATTGTGTGCCCCCTTCACATGTGTATAAAGGGTACACATTTTTTTTTGGGGGGGGCAACTGTTCTTACTTTGCTTTTCCTATTATGCCTCATTTTGAACCACTTGTCATTTTTTCACCTCTCTCTCTCTCTCTCTCTCTCTCTCTCTCTATCTCTATCTCTCTCTCTCTCTTTCATAACTAACCCTTTTTTCACCATATCTCTCTCTCTCTCTCTCTCTCTCTTTCATAACTAACCCTTTTTTCACCATATCTATCTCTCTCTCTCTCTCTCTTTCATAACTAACCCTTTTTTCACCATATCTCTCTCTCTCTCTCTCTCTTTCATAACTAACCTTTTTTTCACCATATATCTCTCTTTCTCTTTCATGACTAACCCTTTTTTCACCATATCTCTCTCTCTATCTTTCATAACTAACCCTTTTTGTCACCATCACTCTCTCTCTCTCGTTAATAACTAACCCCCCTTTTTTTTTTTTTTTTTTCCATCTTTTTCAGAGGGGTTTGCACTCAGGCACCATGTTTCTGCATTATCATGGAATACTGTCCTTACGGTCAGTTGTACGAAATTCTACGGGATGGCAAAGAAATTCCTCCTGCACTCATTCTAGACTGGTCAAAACAAATTGCCAGTGGTATGAACTACCTACATTCTCACAAAATAATTCATAGGGATCTCAAATCACCAAAGTAAGTATTCACATTCATACAACTAAAAACACTCATTTAATAAACCTTTTACCGCTTGGATGACATATTAAAACATATTCAGATTTACGCCAACTGGAGATTAATTTAAAATCTGGTTTTTCAGAGTCAGGGTCCAGTGGCTATGGCGCTGGACCATGTAAGCTAACATTGTTGATTCCAGGGGGCTATACCCCCAGGCAACACTTGCCCCCTTGATTTAAAGGGTCAGGGCTGGGTTTATTGCCCGGTGCTTGAGGCGCTCCCCTTGAGGGGGAATGCTGACGGGATCAACATATTTTTTGTACCCGCCTCCCATGAGCTTCGGTTATAGGGCTTTGTGCCTAACACGTACACATGATGTATGTAAATATTCACATCAAAAAGACTATTTCTCTGAATTTTTAATATGAGGCTTAATAATTTGGATTATTTGGATTATTTGAACTATTGTCCTCATCTTTATTGTTATCTACACAAAATTTCAGCCACAGGGCACATTGGCCAAAATGTTGTGTAGATAAATCTAAAGATGAGGACAATAGTCTGAATAATAGAAATGAACAAAAAGACATCTTCTTCTAAACAAGAAAGTTCAAAGATTATAAATAATGACCGCCCTGTCGGCTGGGGTGTTAGAATGCACCAACTGCACCTCTGCAGAGGGGTAAGACTCCCCCAATGGGGCCACCTGTCTGCCGTGGGTGGCGACCAGTGATGCTTAAGGATAGAGCCCAGGTGGATGAGCAGTTCATGACATGCAATATTCCACTTTGGCCCTATCTTGGACAAGACGGGCGGTCAGAGAGGCCCCTTCCGATCAATCAAGCTATAAAAACATTAATAAACATATGTGGTTAAAGAATCTGTGTTACGTCTCAAAGATATGTGGTTCAAAGTTAACTGACCTGAAAAAAGTTTTTGAATAAAATAACTGGTGCATTGAAAATTTCTTTAAATTCAGTTAATTCTTTGATTTTTGGTATTTTTTTTTCTTTCGGCGAGGTGACATACGATGGTGGAATTTAGGTTCATTAAGTTCGATTTAATCACATATGTAATATATAATATGTTAAACTTTGCTTAAGAAATTGACTTTGTATCACATCCTACTCATGCAGCGGGATTAATGTATATATAAAAAAAAAGGTAGTCTAACAGATCCATCATGGTTGAATTGCAAGTTGGATCCTCACAGGATGTCCCATTAAAATCTCTACGTAAAAAAGACCTTGCGTTGATCCAGACACTCTGAAAAGAAAAATTAATGTCTACTATTTAAAATATTAAATGCAAAAAAAAAATCCATGCTGTAATCATTTGATTTTTTAAAAAATTATTTTCATGGATATAAATCAAATCTTCATTATTTTTGCTCAAAAAGCTAGATCTGGTGATAATAAATGTGTATATATATTTACTTTGTCATTAATTGTTTTATTTTTATAGTTTCCTCTGGACATACATACCCACAAACTGCCCTTTATATATGTATAGATAGATAACCACTGTAAGAACACTAGTTTGAATAATTAAGTGTGTAATTCTAATAATTCTTCAGAAATGCAGGCAAAACATATTTTTGTTATACAATTTTTTAAGTACTGATAAACATATTTAATTGCTGTGTGCCAATTCACTGAGTTAAAAAAATAAAATTAAAAATATTTTCTATTTCAGTGTTCTTGTTGCCAAGAATGACATCGTTAAAATTTCCGATTTTGGAACTAGCCGAGAATGGAACGAAAAAAGCACCAAAATGTCCTTCGCTGGCACAGTGGCCTGGATGGCACCAGAGGTTATCAGAAATGAACCTTGCTCTGAGAAAGTAGATATATGGTGAGTTGAACAGAATTATTTCATTTTTGTATATATATTTTTTTATATGGTGAGTTCATCATTTTTTATATATGGTGAGTCCATCAGTATTATTTCATTTTTTTTAATATATTTTTTATATGGTGAGTCCATCAGAATTATTTCATTTTTTCTTTCTCAACTTTTTAATGCAAGCACAATTGTCTCCAAAATGAGTTTAGATAAAACGAAAATTCTTTCAAGCCGTAGCCATGTCAATGCTACTGTATGGCTGCACCACTTTGACTCTAAGGAAGTGCTTATAGAGAAAGATAGATGGGAGCTATACAAGAATGCTGCATGCTGTCTTAAACAAATTTTAAAATCAACACCTCACAATAAAGCAGCTGTAGAGCCACTTGCCCCCATCACACAAACCATCCAAGTAAGACAAAAATAGAGGAGGAGCAAGGAAGAACTCATATGTGACATTCTCCTGTGCATACCTACACATTGACATACCAGTGTAGACCAACCATCAAAAAGTTACTTCGATCAGCTCTGTGCAGATTCTGGATGCTGTGTGGAGGACATGTCTGGGGTGATGACCGATAAGGATGGCTGGAGAGGAGAGAGAGAGAGAGAGTCATGGATATCCTTGCTATTAGTGCAACCTGATGATGATGATGACAATTACTAAGTAAAAACATCATCCTAACTGCTATAATGTGCACTGTGTGAATTTAATAAGATCCTATGACATTTCTATTAAGATGTTGGCACTTTGAAACATTGTTATATAGAGAGTACAAGAAGCTACAGGGCATCATTGGTTGACTAGTGATCTAAATGTTTAAATTGTCCACTTTCTTTCAAAAGGTCTAAACAAGAACAACAATAACTAAAAGCCAAGGGTTAAGTGACTGCCTGCTTCTTAAGTGCTTTCAAAGCCAAATGTCTTCGAAGCCAAATGTCAGGGCCTATCCAATACTTAAAATACTTGACTCATTATTATTATTATTATTATTAATTTTGACAAATAGTTTATTTTATATTCTAAGACATTGAATTATGACCAGAGTGAGTTGTATTTTTAAATAGAAAAAAAAAGGGGGTACTACTAAAAATTCAATGATGAAGAAGATACTAGACAAAATCTGCAGTGATCCCACTGTGGGGTTATTTTCGTATTTGCCTGGAGAGTTGTCTGCCTGTTTAGTTTCGCTGGTTCCCGCTAGGGGCCTCGGGTGTATTTAAGCAGCTGATTTGAACTTCTCACTCTCTCCTTGCCTGCCGACCTACGAGACCACATGGGTTAGACACGGTCTACCCCTTCTCGGGGCTTTGGCCACCCCTTACATTACTGTAAGTGATTTATACAGCATGGACTATTCCTAGTCTCATGTCTGTTGCTTTTATGTTTATCCTTTTTACATGTAACTTTATATTACTTATGTATGTATTATGTACCCTGATAATTCTTGTGCTGTTATATAAAATGTTTTGTCCTTCAACCTTTGTCGGAGTTTGTTTGCGTTCCAACGAGTTATGACTTTGTCATAACCTTTGAATCTTACACCACCATACACATAACGTAAATTTTCTTCAATAAAGTTCCGCCCTTGAGTTAGGCTGTGGAGATTCATCCTTATCAATCCCCTGTCTTTAGAGTTGAACATTCTCATAAAAGACCCATCATCTGCTTCTTAACCGCCTTCTAAGCCAAATGTCACAGCAAATCCAATACTTAAAATACTCAACTCATTATTATTATTAATTTTGACAAATAAAAAGTAAAGTAAAGTAAAGTCGACGGGGCGGCCTAAAGTCGGTATCAGCCAGTCAGCGAGGGAGTCTATCCCCTTTTCAATAGCGCTAGACCAAGGAGATTATTTTAGCGTCTGAGTTGGATCGCCATACCTACCATCAACTCCTTACTTTACCACACAGGTCCCTGTGCTACTCATACGCTGAGTTGGTGAGGACCGGTATCAAACTAGGAACCCTGTGGTTTCTAGCCGAACACTCTACCAAATTGAGCTAACCCGGCCCCTTTATTTTTGACAAATAGTTTATCTTAATATTTAAAACTCATGTTCAAAGCAATGGTTCCTGTTAGATAACCGAAGTTAAGCAGCGATAAGCTTGTTTGTTACTTAGACAGGTGACTATTTAAGCAACAGCAGATACTGTAAGTAAACCGAATATCAAAATGACATGAGTAGCACAGGGATCTGTGCGGTAAAGTAAAGAGCTGATGGTAGGAGTGGCACTCCACCTCAGATGTCAAAACAATCTCTTTAGTCTAGTGCCTGTGAAAAGAGGATAGACTCCCTCACTGTCTGGGTGATACCGACTTTAGGCCACCCTAACAACTCTAAATTTTATTATCTAGGACCCAAAAGGAAATTATGAAGAGATTAATGACTATTTTCTATATTTTTACAACTGATGTAAACTATTACATCATATAACACATATAACACATGCAAATTATTACATCATATAACGTGCAATGTTTCACCTAAAAATAGAAATAGATAAAATATTTGGCTCATCAAAATACACAGCTATATTCAAAATTAGTATTATTTGTATTTGTTATCTGTTTAACGTTTCGGCTGATGTGATCTCCGACCTTTTTCAGGTATTTCTTGTCTGACTTGGGAACCTTCTCGGACTTGGGAGCCATCACGGAACTTTGAAACAATATTTAATTTTTTCTTTTTTTTCATAGAAAAAATTAGTTTAATACTTTACAATTAGAGTGAATAGATTTTTTTTTTTTTTTTGGCCTCCAAGATTTCATTTAGTATGGGTTTGACAATCATTTAAGAGAATATAAGTGGAGTGGATAAAATCTTATTATAATGGAGATTTGGTGGCTGTCTGTAACTGAAACTATGTTACCATCATCATCACAATTCCCTAGGTTATTTACTTTATATTCGGAACATCAACATCTACAGGGACAACCTACAAATGCAAGATCTGTGGTCGAGAATGTTTCTCAAACATAGGACTTCATGGTCACAGGAGGCGCTGCAACTTCAGGGGCACACAAAAACTTTTATCATAGTCTTTCAAGACTGAATTGCCAATGATGATTACTTTATATCCTCAATGGTTATAAAACAATCTTATTAAAGTGTTTAAAATTCTGCCATGTGTGTTATATATCATTAAGAAATAAAGGTTTACATAGTATATGGTGTGAATAATTTGCATACCAGTTTTAACAAACCATGTTTAATAAATAATTACTTGGTATTATTTATTTCTAATATCATTGTTTTATTCTCAAATGTATTAAAAGCAATCCTATGTATAATTTTATATTGAAATCAATTAGAATAACATATAAATGAGTATAATTTTTTTGTGTTCTCATTTAATTTTATTGGTCTTTCTAATTCAATATAATATTCAATTATATTAAAACTTATATACTGAGGGCACATTTTTTTTTTCTTGTGATGATAATGAAGAGTTCTTATTTGTAAAAAAAATATTTTTTTCCTTTCAGGTCATTTGGTGTGGTCTTATGGGAGTTACTGACAGGAGAAATCCCTTACAGGGATGTTGATTCTTCTGCAATTATTTGGGGAGTCGGCAGCAATAGCCTTCACTTACCAGTGCCATCTACATGTCCAGAGGGATTCCAGCAGTTATTAAAACAATGTTGGTAAGTAAATTTTATGCAACTGTCAAAACAAAACAAAATAATGGTTGGTTGGTTGATTTTAACGTCATATCAACCTATCTCGGGTTATGTCATGCCTAACAGTTAGGAAGTAATATATTTTGTGAATATTCATATTTATAAAAAATAATAATGAAACTAAGAATTTAATTGACTGGTTTTGTTTGTATTAATTGTGTACTAGTTTAAGGATATTTATATAGTAACTGCCAGTAGGTGGCTTCTGGTTTAGAAAGTATGGTAGCTAATTTTGACTTGATGTAAAAAAAATATTTTTTGAGTTAATGGATTTTGATTAATTGTGTACTAGTTTAAGGAGATTTATATAGTAACTGCCAGTAGGTGGCTTCTAGGTTTAGAAAGTATGGTAGCTAATTTAGACTTGATGTAAAAAAAATATTTTTGGTATTAATGGATTTTGATTAATTGTGTACTAGTTTAAGGAGATTTATATAGTAACTGTCAGTAGGTGGCTTCTGGTTTAGAAAGTATGGTAGCTAATTTTGACTTGATGTAAAAAAATATTTTTGGAGTTAATGGATTTTGATTAATTGTGTACTAGTTTAAGGAGATTTATATAGTAACTGTCAGTAGGTGGCTTCTGGTTTAGAAAGTATGGTAGCTAATTTTGACTTGATGTAAAAAAATATTTTTAGAAGAATGGATTTTGATTAGAAAGTGATTTAGAAAGTTTTGATTAAAAATAATTAAACAGTGGAGGTGCTCTGAGGAAGTTGTTATTATTAAAGATGATAAAAGGACTTTTTTTTAAAAATTAGGTAATTATTAAAAAAAACTACCGTCTTTTGGTTTTAATGCTAAATAAAGTTAGTTAATAATCAAGTAACTAATTTGACTATATAGTCAATTTTATTCTAATTAAATTATCTATTTTGGTTGATAACTGATATATTAGCTTTTTGAATCCTTATTCACTTTCACCCTCAAATACCCTGTACCTGAATTCATAAAATTCACCCTAAAAATGTTGTCTTTTTATTGCTAACAGTGTGGTTAACTCACTCACTGTATTAAATTAGATTCAGACATTGCAGCATGATGGCCTCTACTTTGAAGGATGCTTTTGTTATAACTTGGAGAAAAAACAAACAAAAAAGTTGCAAAAATATTGCAATGCTTTTGACTAACCCAGTGTGTGTGTGTGTATATATATATATATATATATATATATATATATATATATATATATATATACAGTTACTTGCCAATCCACGAAGCAGACAAATATATTTACTTCTGGATTTATTAAAATCGATTTAAGAGTGCTCAATAAAAAGAGCTAAATATACAATGTTTGGACAAAGCAATTCCCTGAAGATTCGCTATTGTGTGAAACTGCAGTCGGAGTATTTTAAGCCATTCGTTTTTAAAACGTATATATATACATATATTTATAGTCATCCACAAACACTGTGCTTTGACTCATCACATCTCTTCAGTGTGGCTAGACTTTGCAGGCTACCTCCAACCGGGATCAAAACCTGACCTATTCATTTTAAGATGTTTTAGTTTAAAAAGCATTGGGTTAAGTGCATTGGTGTAGGAAGGATATTATGTTTAAAAAATGTTCACACCCTTATTAAAATACTGTTATGATATATTAACATATGCACTCAACTGGAATCCGATGACCTTTTCTTATATATAGCATGTTTGCCTTATAAGAAACACAATACCTGTTCTAAATGATTGTCTAAAATCCCTGTCCAATACAGTATTGCAGGTCATTTCTTGTTTTTTGGGAGGGGGTTTAATTCCCAAATAATTTTCATTTATTTTATTTTATTTTCCTTTTTTGTAGGAGAGCCAAAGCTCGTAATCGAATGTCTTTCCGGCAAATATTAATGCATCTTGAAATTGCATCTCCTGAACTTTTGAACTTCAACAGAGAGGATTTCAAAGAAGCTCAGGTGAATACCACTTTCTCCTTCTACCTCAAACTCATGTTATTTTATTTGTTGGTGTTTTTTTTTTTTTTTTTTTTTTTTTTTTTTAATATTCTTATTCCTCTAGCTGTATATTTCTTGTGTTTGAAATGGAAGGTCACTGTCAAGTCATATTTCACTCTTAACCTACCTTCTGATGGCCAAAATGACCTTAACTCTTGCCTACCAAATTTCCGCCACTACTTTGGTGGGAGAGCCACTGTGAGCAGTGTAAAGTAGACAAAGAGTTAATAATGATAATAATGAGTCAGTGAATAATAAAAATAGATATATTGTTCTCTGATATTAAATCAAATGAGTAGATAAGCAGTGTATTGTGTACTATTACCTCTTAATTTCAAGAATCAGGTTTAGCTCAGTTGGTAAAGCATCCACCTTGAGGATTAGAGGCCCTAAAACTTAAGCTTTACTATATTATTTTCTAAAATAGGAAAAGGGAAAAATCTGGAGTCACATGTGATTGGTTATTCCACTTGTGCTACTCTGTATAAAGCCTTAAAGTTCACCATATGGTTATTTGCTGCTGCGATATTCCTTAACCACAAGCTGGTGGCTGATCAACACTAGCTGGGTCAACCAGGTGAACGTGTATGATGTTGAGAGACCCGAAATGTCTTAATATAGTTCTAAGTGACAACCATCTCTTGGATTCATGTTCAATCCTGTCCAAGGGCAGCAGTAACATAGAGTAATTAACACAACTTTACACCTGTACCTGCTCATGGGTGGATTGAATAAAGAGTTTGGTTCAAAGTTCCGTGAAGGCTCCCAATTATAACATTGAAGGTTCCAGAGTTCGGCAAGAAAAACTGGAAGAAGGCTGGAAGGCATATCGGCTGAAACGTTAAACAATAAAGATGAGGACAATAGTCCGATTAGAATTGTTATCAGATATTCTGGAGAGAAGAAATCGCCGGGCAACTACAGAAGTTTTGGAGTAAAGGTTCTCATATATCATTGGCAATTCAGTCTCGAAAGACTATATTAAAAGTTTTTGTGTGCCCCTGAAGTTGCAGCGCCTCCTGTGACTATGAAGTCCTAAGTTTGAGAAACATTCTCGACCACAGATTTTGCATGTGTAGGTTGTCCCTGTAGGTGATGATGTTCCGATGCTTTGTTGCCGTTGCTTTCTTATGGACCTCTTAGCTTCATGATGTTGTATCAGGGTGACTTCTGACATGTACAGTCCTCTATGGAGATTCTGCCGCCACTGAGGGCGGTCTTGAGCTAAATTTCCCAGCTGGAAGGGACAATGCCAAAGCACCTGAGATCATTTTTGCAGACATCCTTGAATCGCAGTAGGGGGCGACCAATCTGTCTTTTACCAGATGTTAGCTCTCCATACATCTCATATATCACAGCTTAACTTAAGCTTCATTTGTTTTATAATAGATCTGCTCTAAAATGGGAGAATATCCAATCCCATGTGATTGGATATTCAACTTGTGCTACTCTGTATAAAACCTTAAAGTTCACGATTTGATTATTTGCTACTGTGATATTCCTTAACCACAAGCTGGTGGCTGATCAACACCTAACTGGGTCACCCAGGTGAACGTGTATGATGTTGAGAGACCCGAAATGCCTTAAGATCTTGGGAATTACATCACTGATGATGTGGTTAGGAGCACCTTAGGGTGTATTCTTTGAAACTCCTTTCTTATACAATAAACCCAAAAATTTTTTAAGCAATGTGGAATAAAATAACTTCTGGGGGCCCCACCATGAGTAGTGACCCTGAAACTTAAATTTCATTTGTTTCATAATAGATCTGCTCCCCGATTGCACATACAGTGAAACTAACAAAGAGATGTCAAAATTCTGTTTTATTTATTTCATTTTCTTAAATAATGTTTATTTTACAACCTTACATAGAATTATTTATTTTTTTATTTGTTATTTTTTTATCAGATATTCTGGAGAGAAGAAATCGCAGAGCAACTACAAAAGTTTCGGAGTAAAGGTTCTCATATACCACAGCTTGAAGAGGAACTGGTTCGTCGCAGAAAAGAAGAGCTCAGGTAAGAAAAACTCCATTTGTATTGAAAGTTAAAATTGGAGACACGAGTGAGCTTCAGATACACTTATGTTAGTAAGTTTAATAAAAACATTTAAGTTTCCAAATTTATTACTCCAAAGAAAAATATTATTTTATGAGAAAATAAACATCAAAACATATCACAGCACATAATTCATTACATTCTATTTTATTGTGTTTTTATATAATACAGTGCTATTTTTCTTATTTGAAAAGACATTTTTTTAAATTAGGGTGTTTGATTTTTTTTTTGTGAGGGGGGTGGGGCTGGCGACTGCTATAAGTTGCATATATCAAGTTTTTAAAAAAATTTCTTGTAAAGAATTGAATTAAATTGAATCTGAATTTATACAATATGTTATTCATTTTCACTTATTTCTTTACTGTTCTTCTACAAGAATGGCTTTGGCATTAAAATAACCAATGAAGGTTGATATGCCATTAAACAAAGAAACCAAACCAATCCTGTCACATAATAGTTGTTATATTTATTGTACAAGGTGTCATAAAAAAAATGAATTAAACTTAAGCTTTATTCACCAAGGCAGATTAGAACAATGAATAAAATATTATTTTTTTTCAAAATAATCCCCTTGGCATTAAACACAATTATTCCAGTGAGTTTTCTATTGGTGAAAGCACCTCTGAAACTCTTGACATGGTGTGAAGCTGTCATCATATCTTTTTAATGTCTCCCACATCCTCAAATCTTACGATAATTGAGATGGATTTCAGAAATGATAGTCACACAGGGCCAGGTCTGGTGAGTACAGAGAGTGCTGTGTATATCTCACCAAAAACATTTTGTTCAAAAAGTAAGTCGTCGGGGCGGCCTAATGTTGGTATCAGCCAATCAGCGATTCAGTTTGTGTGAATGATTGTAATTTCTCAAATAGGTTAGGCATCACTAGTGCTAGACAAAAGGGATTGTTTGGGCATCTGAGGCATAGCACCATTCTTACCATCAGCTCCTCACTTTACTGCTCATATCCATGTGCTACTCATACGCTGAGTTGGTGAGGGACGATATCGAACCTGGAATCTTGTGGTTCCTAGTTGGAGGCTCTAAAAAAAAGTTAAGAACTTTAAACTTTTGGGTCTTAAAGCGAAAAAAAAAAAAAAAAAAAAAAAAAAAAAACTGTAAAAGTTTGTTTTCTCATTAAAAAAAACAAAAACAGTCTTTACTTTTCCGGAATCGAACAAGGAACCTTGTGGTTTCTAGCCGAAATGAACAATGAATAAAATGTTAATTCTAAACAGATTCTTGTTGAGAAGAATTAAATTAAATCTAATCTGGATTAAGGCAATATCTACTTTCACTTTTGGTAACTGTTGTTAGCGCAGCACAACAATATTATTACTACTATTTCTGTGGCTGCTGCTGCTGTTCTGTTACTTCTTTTTGTTTAGTTCTGAAATTGAGTGAATAAAGAAAAGGTTGTGGAGACCGTTTGTTGGTAATCACAAGCCTGACAGCATCAAGTTAGTTATCTTTTATACTTGATGTTGGGGAGGGGGGTCACGGATTCAGTTTGTGTAAATGATTGTAATTTCTCAAATAGGTCAGGCATCAAATATTTTCCTGTTTTAAAACGATGATGATGATGATGATTTCAGCTTATCAAGTCAAAGTTACTACCCTCAATTTTCACAGATCAATATTATTTCTGCCTCTGCTGATGATGGCCTGGTGATTCAGGCAGACTACACTATGTACATACAACAAGACACACACATTCTCTCTCTCTCTCTCTCTCTCTCTCTCTCTCTCTCTCTCTCTCTCTCTCCACACACACACACACATTCTCTCTCTCTCTCTCTCACACACACACACATTCTCTCTCTCTCTCTCTCACACACACACATTCTCTCTCTCTCTCTCTCACACACACACATTCTCTCTCTCTCTCTCTCACACACACACATTCTCTCTCTCTCTCTCACAACACACACACACATCTCTCTCTCTCTCTCTCTCTCTCTCTCTCTCTCTCTCTCTCATCTCTCTCTCTCTCTCTCTCTCACACACACACATTCTCTCTCACACACACACACATTCTCTCTCTCTCTCTCTCTCTCACACACACATTCTCTCTCTCTCTCTCTCTCTCTCTCTCTCTCACACACACATTCTCTCTCTCTCTCTCTCTCTCTCTCTCTCTCTCTCTCACACACACACATCTCTCTCTCTCTCTTTCTCCTCAACTGGAATGATTTCCAGCAAATATCCGTTGCTTTTATTTATTTCCAGTTTTTCCATTAAGGTTGGGAACAAATAAAATCTAAACTTTTCCCTGACAATAAAGACTACAAAAAATGAGGCCCTCATTGGCCAGTTTATTACAGTCAGTAGAGCATCCACCTATGTGTGGAGCTAATGGTAGGTGTGACCATCCACCTCATATGCAAAACACAATCTCCTTGGTCTAGCACTAGTGAAAAGTGTGGGGGGGCTCCTTCACTGTTTGTCTAACACTGACCCTAGGACAAAACACTGACTTTACATTTACAAATATCAAGACAGATTAAAATAGACCTTTCTAAAATTCCTTTTTACAAGAGTAATTCTAAAAGTAAGGTCTCCAAAGGGCTGGAGATGTAGGAAAACAGTTCGTGTGGCTATTGGCAACTCTTGTTTTTTTTTGTGTTTTTTTTAATGCATGCACCTGCCCATGCACCTGCCTCACAGCCATGCTCAGTCTTGGTTTGGCAGTCATTTCTCATGGAGTTCCCAATTGATTCTATTGCCAAGTGTGAAGTTCACACTGTAGAAGTTATCCTCCAGATATAGAAACAATGATACTCACCATCACAGTGGGGTTCTAACTACCGTCGAGTTAGCAGACGAGAACAACAGGCAAGCTGTAACTTAATACAGTCCTTGCATGCTGCTGGCATAATGCAAAGTGGTGGCTGAAGAGTGGGTACTTATCCCTGTTCTTACTAACCCTGACAGTGGTGCATCAATATGCCTTGGTGGGCCAAAACACTTATGGCACATGGGACTCTCAGAGAGGAACTTAATCCCTTCAAACAGTCCTTGCATGTTGTTCTCGTCTGCTAACTCGACGGTAGTTAGAACCCCACTGTGATGGTGAGTATCATTGTTTCTATATCTGGAGGATAACTTCTACACACACAGTTCTTCAGTTTTTGACACATTAAACCAATTGAAATTCAGTGCCAATTAACAGTAGGTGCTTACTCAAATAAATAGAAGAAAAAAATTCAAACCACTTTGCGGACCTTTTTTATTATAGAATATTTACACACACACACATGCACAGAGGTATTATACAAAAAACTAACCAATCTTTTAATACAGCACACCAATAAGATGTATTTTTGTGCAGACTAAAATCTTAAGTAGACATGACCTTGAACTTTAGTATAAAAAACTGCATCCTGCCACATTGGTTAATACCATGCTGTATATGCTACAGTGAATAATATTTTGTTATATATATATATATATATATATATATATAAAATTGTATGTTATTGACACTTCACCATTGTGATTCTCAAAACAAGTGCACTTGGTTTGAGAATCGCATAGGCGAGAAACGCTCAGTAACCAAGCACTGTTGACTTCATGTCCATGCTACTCTAACTTATAAAGTAAGGACAAACTCATAAGTGTGTAGACAGTGGATATATATATATATATATATATATACATATATAGTGAAAAGGGGATAGACTCCCTCACTGATTGGCTGATACTGATTTTAGGCCACCCCAATGACTTTACTTATATATATATATATATATATATATAAAATCATCAAGTTGTGCTGACTGCACAGCTTCCCATGACTATTTCTCATCACCTATCTTTATTGGTCATTGCTCCTGTCAAGCCCTATTTGGTATCCACTGTCTACCACTTATCTTGTAGGTATATTTTATCAAAAGGTGACAGACAAGGTGATATATTAAAATGTGACTTTATTATAGTTGCAACCTCCAACACACACACACACACACACACACACACACACATAAACTTAATGAAAACTTTAGTAATATATAGATAGATATGTGTGATCAAGGCCAATGTATGAGTCACTGTATACCTTCCTATTTAGAACTTCTCACTGTTAGTTGCAATCCTAAAGGAATAATAATTGTTCAGACTTGTGGAGAAATAAAACAAAACTCTGATTCATTTAAAGCCTTATTTACTGCTTTCCTATGTTTCAAAATCTACAAAATGCTCACAGCATAAATACATTAATTTTTAGTGCTGTGGAAAAAACAACAATCTAATTATATAATACCACGACTCTTCATCTTTCATATCCCAACCAAAAATCTGAATTAACCATTCATAAATTCACTGATTCACTGTTGTGGGACCATTAATATCTCCTCGTTGGCTGTAAAAGGCAAGGCAGAATAAACGTATTGAACATTAGCAAAAAACAATTCAGCTTCTCTGGCTTGTATTATTCATTAGTATTATATTCCTTTTTTGTACATAAGGGTTTATGCCTACAAGAAATTGTTACTGTAGTCTGCAAAGAAAGGGTATTTTCTGCTAGTTGTTGCTAAAACAAATATTGCAATAGAATTGCTTTTATCCATATTTCTAAGTGTGTTATATCATAGGATCCCACATGTCTCCATTCATCAAGTTACAATATTCATATGAATCATGGTTGAAGTAACAGATTATTCTTTATTATAATATTAATTTTTCTGTATAACATATTTAAGAAGAGTCATTATCATTCTACAATAATTAAACTCATATTTTTATATTTTATGTATTTTTTATTAATTAGGTAATGTAATATAAAATATGTAAATGAATATATGATCTTCTATTGGGACCAAGATTTAAAAAAAAAAAAGTAAATACCTTATTTTAAAAAGATCTTGGTCCAAATTGGAGTTCATATATTTATTTAAATTAGGACAAAGATATTTTTGATAATATATTTAAATATATGCTCTATTTGGATGAAGATTTTTTTAAATATTTAGATATGATCTCCTATTTGGACCAAGAATTTTTAATAAGGTATTTAAATAAATGATCTCCTATTTGGACCAAGATTTTTTTAAATAAGTATTTAAATGAATGTATGATCTCCTATTTGGACCAAGATTTTTTAATAAGGTATTTAAATGAATGTATGATCTCCTATTAGGACCAAGATTTTTAAATAAGGTATTTAAATGAATGTATGATCTCCTATTGACCAAGATTTTTAAATAAGGTATTTAAATGAATGTATGATCTCCTATTTGGACCAAGATTTTTTAAATAAGGTATTTAAATGAATTATTTAAATGAATGTATGATAGGACCAAGATTTTTTAAATAAGGTATTTAAATGAATGTATGATCTCCTATTTGGACCATTTTTTTAAATAAGGTATTTAAATGAATATATGATCTCCTATTAGGACTAAAAGCTTTATTGAGACCTTTGTAGGAACTAGCTTAGAACCCTCCATATAACGCAACAAAAATGATATTAGATATTTTAATATTATTCTAACTTGCTAAAAACTTGTCTTATAATGTGACTTTTGCTTCTAGTTTATTTATTGTTGAAAAACATAGATGAAGATGAATTCATTATCTTCACATGTTTTTAACTGTAAATAAATTAGAATGAAAACCTGTGTTCAAAATGTCTGTACATAACTCTTCCAAATGATGTTGCTGGTGATAAAAACAATGCAAACAATAGGAATGTTTATCATTTGAAGTCAATCAAGATTAACTTTGTCATTTAATTATTACTTTAGTTATTATTCTTACTAGCAAAAATATGTGCCCTCTAGGCGTAAGTATTTAAGTTTTAATGTAATGAAATAAAAAATTAAATAAGAATGCATATTAAAAGATTAAATAAGAATGCATATTAAAAGATTGGGTAATTTATGAGGAAGTGCGTCCCGGTCTCCTGCCTCAAAGATTGCTACCCGGTGACTGTCAAAATAACAACCCCAGCTCATCGTAATTCTTGTTTATTTATCGTAATTTGTCGTAATTCTTGTTTAGATATGAAGATGGATATATAGTTTTGAATAGACTGAGATAGATAGATAAACAACAAAATAATATAGATAGATACGAACAAATGGAGATAGATATTTTCGACAAGTAAATGTATTGGGGGGGGGCGCATCTTTTTTTTGTCATAATTCTTGTTTATTTAAACTAAAAACAAGACATTAAACAAACATGAATAAAAAAATCTTAGTGTTTAAAGTAATATAGATAAAAATGAACAAATTGAGATAGATAGATAGAGAGATAGATATGAAGATGGATAGTTTTGAATAGACTGAGCTGGGTCGTTATTTTAATAGTCACCGGGTAGCAATTTTTGAGGCAGGAGACTGGGACGCACTTCTTCATAAATTACCAAAGATTACACTTATTTTGATTATATTCTAATTGGTTTCTAAATAAAAATCATTCTTAGGATTGATTTTAATATGTTGGAGAATAAAACATTAGAGATCAGGGACAAGTTTTTTATTTACTAAACCCGGTTTTGTTAAAACCAGTATGCAAATTAACCACACAATATATTATGTAAACCTTATTTCTTAGTGATATATAAGATACAATTCAGGATTTTAAATGTACTAATAACATGGGCTGTTTTGAGGCAAATCTTACTCGATTTTTATAGAGACATTGTTAATAAAAAAGATTTATTCTTTGTATTTATTTTGAATATAAATTATATACTTATTGATAAACTTACGCTATTACTGAGGGTATTGTGATGCAAGCAGTGACATAGCTTTGGTTACAGAAAGAAAGACACCAAATCTCCATTATAATAAGATTTTTAAATTATGATTTATTTTACACTATAATTGATTGTTTCCTGATCTTCTTCTTTCAGACATGCCCAGGATGTCCGAGAACATTATGAACGGAAACTGGAACGGGCAAATAATTTATATATGGAACTTACTGCTTGTATGTTACAACTTGAAAAGCGAGAGAGAGAACTTATCAAGTAATTCTTTTTAATTTTCACTTTTCTTATTCTGTTTTTCTTTTTTTTTTTTTTTTTTTTATTGAATATTTTCTTTTCATCTTGTCACTTTTCTTTCAGTTTTTAAATTTTTTATTACACAATAATGTTTTGTTTTTTTTTTTTTTTTTTTTTAAATTTCTGATAGAATCTTTCTGGTGATTCTGAATAAGAAATTCTTTATTGCTGTTAATTTGCACTAGTTTATTCTGCATCTTATTTTTGTTACTTTTTATCACAACACTCAAATTGTTTTCTACATTACATGAATGTTAATAAGCTGCAAATACGTAAACAAAAAAGAAAGATATGTTAGTCTAAAAATAATAGTAATGTGAATGCTTCATCTTAAAAAAAAAGAAACCATTTAAACTATATATATATATGATATTAGGAAAAAATAACAAAGAAGTTTATAGGTGGAAACCATTATAGACTATTTCAGGGAACCTAGAAGAATCATCTTACAGTTCCATCATCAGACACAAATGCGTCTGATGATGGGAACCGAAAAATAATTTCTCTAGGTTCCCTGAAATAGTCTATAATGCTTTCAACCTAAATGTTATTTTTTCTTAATATAATTTTGCTCTGTGACTCTGACAATAAGAGCACACATTGAGCTCTGTAAATTACAACAATTGAAAAACTAGGAAGATTTCTTCACTCGATCTTTGGCTTTTTATATATATATATATATATATATAAATGATGTAATACAGCAGTTGAATGATAGTTTTGCACTTAGTTTTATTTCAGAGATAGTCAAATTTTTTGCCTTTTTGAATGTTTATATTTCAGTGGTGCTTTGTAAATCAAAGGAAATATTTACATTGTCTATTTATACTAAATTTAAAATCTCTTTTTTCATTGAGAATAAGGTTTAAACTGTAAAAAAGAATTTTCTTTTTCAGTCCTATTAAAGTCAATACCAATACTACCTTTTGGTTTCAGTAAAAAATTTTAATGGCATTATTCTCATTTGGTTATTTCTGGTTTTAAAACCTTTAAATCTCTCTCTCTCTCTCTCTCTCTCATATATATATATATATATATATATATATATATATATAGAATGTGCCGTGCATTTGACTGGTTGTTAGCGCCAGCCAATCAGATGTGTGGTAGAGAATTTTACACTCGTCCAAAAACAATAAAAGTCAAATGTCTGTTAGCGTCTCAAGTTGGTGGGTGGATCAGAGTTTTGATCATCTCTGATAGGGTCAGCATGGTAAGGAAAGTCTGATGTTGAAAGACCTGAAACTTCCCAGTGACCCATGCATACTACATCACTGATGACACCTACCAGCGCCCCAAATGTAGGAACATATATTTAAAGTATATATATATATATATATTATAGTGTTCAATACATTTAAGGTGCAATTGTTACCATTAGTTTCCAAGCAGCATGTTAGCCACTTTTTTTCATGACAATGCGCGAACAGGCACGTTGTCTTGAAGAAAAGTGGCTAACATGCTGCTTGGAAACTAATGGTAACAATTGTACCTTAAATGTATTGTACACTATAATAAATAAATACAGCTCTTACACCCCTAATCAAGCACTTTATTTTCATTTCTCCAATACTAAAAAAGACTATTTATCTGTGGTCGGTGCTGTTTTTCAAACATCGGCCTTCACAGTCACAGAAGGCGCTGTAAGTTCAGGGACATGAGAAATATTGTCTTCCGAGACTGCAATGCCAATGATATATATATATATATGAGAGAGAGAGAAAGGGGGGTCGATTGCCTGAAAAAATTTTGCAATGTTACTCTTCTCAAATTTATAGACAATAGATAATCCTTTATTTTACATGTACTAAAAAAATCTGTAATCAAAATTATTAATTTGTTTATTTTTGTATATCCTTTATGCTTTGATTTAAATCTGAAAATTGATATTATTGTTGTTCACTAATCACTTTATACTTAAATGTTCACCACCTTTAGCTAAATTAGAAGTCTTCACTTCACTTCACATAGAGGACACGTAGATCTTCCTTTTCTTTTCCTCATACCAAAACCATTTCTGTGTACAAAATCATTTCTCACTGTTTTAATCTTATTCCACAGAAATTAAGAAAGGACAACTAATAATGATGAAGTAATGATAGTCCGAATATTTAAAAAATTAATAACATTTTTTTAAAAAGAAAGGAAAAAAGCTGGTAATCTGTTTTAAATGATTACTAGATAGAAAATTCCTGTGCGTATTAACGTAAAATTATTTACTAAGCTTTCCTTAATTTGGCACAAGGCCAGAGGTATGGTCACCCAGTGAGAATCAAGCTCACTAGCAGTGGTCTACTAGACTAGCTTGTTAACCATTAAACTATGCAAGGTGCCTAATAGAATTTACTAAGGCTTGCTTAGTTTGGGATAAGTCTAGAAGTATGGGTCACCCAGTGAGAATCAAACTTACTAGCAGTGATCTACTAGACAAGCTGGTTTACCATTACACTATGCAAGGTGCCTAATAGAATTAACTAAACTTTGCTAATTGCTTGCAATATCATTTATTCTTAAATAATCCCTCATCCAAGTACTAATAAGACCCATAATTGCTTAACTTTGGTGACCTAACCGGGTGCCTCTAGCACCTATATGATTTTCCCCAACCCTATTGCCCTTATGGCAAGCCCCAATCCCTTTTTATCATATGGGTGCTAGAAGGCGGTGGCTGCGGGTCTACATGTCCTGGGAATGACGTTAAACTCTATCTGATGGTGAGGTTCCAGTTTTGGAGGTTTGGGGAATGTAGAGCACCCCTTCATCACCATTGCTCCCTGGTCCACTCTAACCCAGAGTGGTAGTACTGTTAGGGTCCCATCTATGGGTTAAATAGAAAAATGTATTTATAAAAAAAAAAAAACTTGAATATAGCTTTTTGGTATGGAGTGGAGAGAAATGAAGCTACCAGTTGAACTAGAATTTACGAGGGTAGACTGAAAAGTTCATATGATTACATATCTACTGTTGATGACATTTTTGACCAATGGGATACAAGCATTGAAACACTGATGGAGAAAGTGTGTTGATTGCAAGAGAGGCATGTTGAAAAATAAACCTCATTTGGTCACATTCCATGAGAGTATATTGGTCAGCCTATGAACTTTTCAGCCAACCCTCATATAGATCTTATTTTAGTAACCTCAAGGTTACTAAATGAGGAATAAGCAAATGGCGTTGAAAATGAAATGGACTCTTTATAACATTAACAAAATACAATACTCGCCAGTGGTGTCAAGAAAGGTAAATCACTGCTAGTGGTATAAGAGTACTCAGTCAGCATAATATTCCCATATTTATGAGGATTGGGACATATCCATAAATGTTTATAGATCGGGTATATAACATACACACAGGTCTCAGATTTCTTACGGTATCTGCTGTTACTCAAAGTTCCCCATCTCAGTAGCAAGCAGATTCATCTTTGCTTAACTTCAGTTATCTAGCTGAATTGATACTTTAAGCTTTGACTTGTTTGTGTCATAAAAAAAAACTAAGCTTATTTTAGACTTGGCACAAGGCCACAAGTGTGGGGCGCCTAGAGAGAATAAAACTCACTACTCGTTAGTAATTGATTTTTGTGATTAGCTCACAAACTATTATACAGCAATAAGGTGCCCATCTTGAAAAATCTTTTTTGAAGGATTCTTGATTTGACCTTTTGTCGGTCTTGAGTGTGAATCCTTCTAGTTAGTTAAAGAGAGAGTGGACAAAGTATATATTTTACTTTTTTTAAGTCTTTTATGGCAATCTTTTGTTTTGCCTGTTTGATATTATACCTGTTGCTGTGCATCTACAGGAGAGAACAACAATTGGCTATATATGCTAAGCGGAGGAAGAGTATAATCAGACCTGTGATCAAAGCACAAGAACGTCTTGAAAAGCTGGGCAAGAAACGAGCCTATAAGTCAGGATCTGAACCCACAAGGTAATTGCCTATGCATGGTTACATCAATTACTTTTATAATTTTCTTTCTCTTTTTTACATTCTCTCTCTCGAAAATTATTTTATTTTATTATTTTCTCTTGTGTTTCTTTTTTTTTTTTTTTTTTTACTGTTGAAACATAATCTCTTTTCATATGCATGAATAGCTAATTGATAGTGAGGTTTCTCTCTCTCTCTCTCTCTTCTCTTTCGTTCTTTCTTTCTTTTTTTTCTTTTTTGCTGCTTTACATTCACAAGATGCAGCATAGCTTTTCTGAGAAATCAATTGCTTCTTTATCTCAAGTGTTTAAGCGAATGACCACTTCTATATTTATCTGCTACTTTGCCTATATAAGAAAACTTTTCTAAAAAAAAAGATCTTCTTCACAAATACTAATAAAGATATGCTGCTTGGTTGATATATATATATATATATATATACATATGGAAAAAACAAATGATGTTTACAAATGCTTGGGATCATCAGGAGAGAATGTGCACCGTTTTGGGGCCTTCCTCTCAACGGTTTTAACTGCACATCGGCCCCCCCCCCACTGATGTGAGGTCCCTCGGAATATCTATATTGACCGTATGTAATAGATCGGTCTTCAACAAAAGTAAAAACGGGATGAAATGACCGTTAGAAGAAGAATGCGCAAACAGAATGCTGTTAGTCAAAGTTGGAATTTTTCAAAAAATGCGTTATCTGTATTAACGGTGCACATTCTCTCCTGATGATCCCAAGCATTTGTAAACATATATATATATATATTCCTTATTCCTTAGTCCATATTCATTCATGTAATTAATTTACAACTTGACTTTTAATCTATTCCGGGTGTAAAACTTGAAAAGCACTGGACGAAAGGGCCCTTGTTTTATCAATAAACAATTTTTTTTTATTCCTTTCATTCCTCCTTAGTCTTCCATCCATTGACTTCGT
The DNA here is from genome assembly GCA_023376005.1 of Doryteuthis pealeii. Taxonomy (NCBI): domain Eukaryota; kingdom Metazoa; phylum Mollusca; class Cephalopoda; order Myopsida; family Loliginidae; genus Doryteuthis; species Doryteuthis pealeii. Next base: position 55,983,250 of record CM042155.1, on the reverse strand, counting down.
GGTGATCACTATCATAATACCCTCAATATATTATATAAATTTGCCTGTACCAAAAATGTATTTATATATATATATATATATATATATATAATAAATAAATATATAAAAACTTGAACAGTATCATACTTTATTCAGTTTGATCAACTATTTATACACAAAAGGGGGTTTAAAGGAAACGAAAAGAGAAGAAGAAAAAAAGAAACCAAAGAAGACTTAAGGGCCATTTCGATATATGTGTGTTGTGTATATATATATATATATATATATATATATGATATGTAATATAATGAAGAATAGCCAATATGAAAAGTGTTTTCATATAAAAGTGCTCAATGCTAAATTAGCAGAGCAAATTTAAAAAATAAATAAAATATTATGGTACCATTTTATTGTTCCTATATTTTCCTGCATATTAGGCAATCTTCAGCTGTTTTTCAATATTCAACAGTCTGAGGATTGACTAATAGTAACACTAAATTAATAACATAATATTTTATTTGAGATTTTATATAATATATATATATATATATATATATATATATATATATATATATTATTATGTGTGTGTGTATAAAGTTTGTGAAAAAACAAGAATATGTCAAAAATTAATATATTATTAATAAATATTAGCCCTGTTGATGGTTTAAATAAAACCAAAACGCTATAGCGACAGCTTCAAAATGTCAATTTTCAACATATTTTTTGTTTTTTCACAAACTCTGCACACATTTACATTGTCAGATTTTATATCCATTTTTTTCTTTCTTCATGTATATATATATATAATATATATATATATATATATATATATATTAAATTAACCAAATAGATATATTTATAATTCTAAAAAAAAATATACTGAATTCTCTTTCTATTGATTCAGTACCATCTGAATTGTTTTTTTATTTGTTGGAATCTATCCAGTTATATTTATTCAGTCAAACTGAATTCTAAATATGTCAGTTGCCAATCAGCAACAAATTGATAGAACAACCCCCCCCCCCAAAAAAAAATACCCACTATGATATATTATTGTATGTAGACATTCTATTGAATTTCTCAAATTTACAATTGGCATATCTGATGATTGCCAAATATACTGAGGTACTATATTTAATGGCATACAGTACTACCTTGATTTTTCTAAATAAAAATGCCAAAAGAATATCTCTCGGGTCTTATATCTAAAGTAAATGATAAAAAAATATAATAAATCCAGATTCATAGATTTTCATCAGAATAGAAAATACATTCAATATCACTCATAGGAATGAACTGCAAGAAGGACATAGTCGTCAGGGTGGCTAATGTCGGTATGAGCCATACAGCCAGGGAGTCTATCCCCTTTTCACTAGCGCTAAACCAAGGAGATTATTTTAGCATCTGAGGTGGAGTGCCACACCTACCATCAACTCATTACTTTCCCGCACAGATCCCTGTGCTACTCATACACTGAGTTGGCGAAGGCCTTGTGATTCCTATCCGGAAGCTCTACCAACTGAGCTAAACCAGCCCTATAGTATATGTTAATATTATTATATTATATACTGCTAGGCTAATGGTTACTCAGTCACTTTAAACTACCAGTACTAATACATAGCCTAACTCCATGATACTGTAATATTAAATGTAGGTCTTATATGTTATGAAATATGAAGGAAGCGCGTGGTGTAATGGTTAAAGTCATGGGAAATGGACTCGTCGCCCCGAGTTCAAATCCTGGATGTGGTAATTGCATTTCACTTAGCGCTAATACCCTTGGAAAAGGTATGAATCCTACTCTCCCTCCAGCTATGGGTAAATAGTAGGGCAGACTGGGCTCTTTAACCTTGGTTAGGCAACTGATCTAGGAGAAGGAAAACTCTGAATTCAAACCTGCTGAACTCCGCTTAAGAAATTGACCTTGTGTCACATCCTGCTCGTGCGGAGGGGTTGGTAAATATATATATATGTTATGAAATATAATATTTGAAAATGGACATGGTCAGTTTGTTTCCCCCGATTTGTCTTGAAGATAAGTGGCTAACATGCTGCTTGGAAACTAATGGTAACAAATGCACTTTCAACCTTGCAGTATTCTCCATTTCTATTCTAAAACTTGTCTCGCTCCAATTGAATTCTAATTCTTGAAATTCTAAATTTGTCTCAATTTTAATAGAAGTGATTCCAACAGTCATGAATGTGTTTTTCTTTCACTGTTTTAGAAATAGAATTTTACAATTATGAATGAAAAAAAAAGAAAAAGGCTTTAAAAAGTGTCTATTCTAAAAACACTACAGAATTTGCTGTAGTTATTCTTTTATAATTCAATCCTATATAGAATATAATTTCTCTATTTTGTATATAAAAATCCTACACACTGTTGAAATACATCTGTAGTAGTGATCTAAGAATAGTCTTTATCAGATGGAAACCCCTGAGATTAAGTGTGATTTTGAGGTTGGAACACAATTACAACTAACCCAACATTCCTTAACAGAACCTCAAAATACTAAGACTTTCCCCAGTGTGTGTGTGTGTATATATATATATATATATATATATATATTATATATATATATGTGTGTGTGTTAAATTATAAAGTAGCCAGTTAAATAATATTTTTTATAATTAAAAATAAAATATTCATAATTATGAAAATAAAATTATTCAATAAATCTTATTAAAAAAGAAAGAAAAAAATATTACTTCTTCTAAGTATATTGAATCCTTCCCTTAGTTTTATCTTTTAATTCTGATACAAAATGTCTTGAATTGTACTTGGAGAAACAGTAACAAAATATCATAACCATGTCATGTGTCTATTATTAGACTTAAATATATTGAAATTATATGTAAAACTTATTGTAAAGTTTAAACAAGAGGGATAATTAACATTATTATTCTTATTTTTAAAGTATTAGGCTATAAGCTGATTAGAAATAACACAAATCTTATCCAGTGACCTTTTCAAGTTATAAAAAAAGAAAAGAGAAATAGAAAGATTAATTGAGTTAGCATATAAATGCCAAAAGGATATATTCCTTTTTTTTTATCTCATTAATTATATGTTTGTAATTAAATTTTAGTTTTGAAGAAATGAATTCTTGCAAAATATCTAATTTTGGAATTCTTTTCATGTTTTGAAATTTAAATTTAATTAATTTGAGGCTTCTTTTCTTTTTTTTTCTTCTCTCACTTCTTTTTTTTAATTTATTTATTTATTTCTTATTTTATTTGTTTTTAAGAAAATTGTGAGCAGGATATAATAACCATATTCCACCTTCCTGTAATGAAAAGCTTATTTGATAGGATTACACACTGTGCCAGAAATTGTTCCTTCTTCAAAGCTTAAAATAACTTCCAGCACACAAAACCCTTTTTCACTGTGCAGCACACAATGATCACCTTTCAGACACATTATTTTCTGATCAATTCTCATTAAATGACTGCCATCTACTTTAGCAGTCTTGTTTCTTTACCCCCACTTTTTTTTATGGGGGGTGGGGTGCAGAGGTGATGGTTACTTTTGACAATGTGTTTATATCAAGAAATTTTAGCTTTTTCATTTTTTTTTTTTTTTTTTTTTTTTGGTAGGGGGTGTTTTTATTTTAAGCATGATTGATTATTAAATTGACTTTATTATTATCCTGCTCAAAATTTCCTCGTTTGTCATTAAAATTTGTCAGAATTAAGACTGAAACATTTGAAGCAAAAAAAAAAAATCATTTTTTTTTTCTGGTTAAAACAGGAATTCTGCTTCAACTAATTGTGAAGTTGGCGTTCTGCCTTACTCAATAAATTGATTATATTTTTCATACATAAAAATCTTTTTATTTTTTTTTTTAATCTTCTATTTAAAAATATATTACCCTGTATATATTTTATTTAAAAGAAAAAGGAAAATTCTTTGTTTTTTTAAATTTCATCTTGTGATCCTTTTTTTATTTAAATAAAATGTTCACTTCTTATAATTTTGGATATATTTTAAGATATCATATTACCCTGTATATTTTTGCTCTTTTATTTAAAAGAAAAAAGGAAAATATTTTTTAAAAATAAAAAAAAAAGTTAATCTCTTGATCCTTTTTTTATTTAAATAAAATATTCTCTTCTTATAATTTTGGATATTTTTTCATCTGATCATGTGACAGTAGTGCAAGACTTTTGGCACCAGCCTTGCCCTACTAGTCTGTTGTTTACAATGAAGTGTGTGACAACTTCTGTAATTGTCCGATTTCTGTTGTGCTTCAGTCTCCAAGAGGCAGCAGCAGCGGAAGTCGAGTAAGTAGCATGTTGATCCAGTGGAAAATGCAACCACAGAAATCCCTATTGATTATTTTTTAGTGATTTGACACCTTTTAGTTATCAATGACCCTCCTCTTCAGGATTTTACTGCTACCACTACCATTCGGGGGTGGGGGGGTAGCGCTACTTCTCTATCCTTTACTTAACACATGGATGATCTAAGAGTTCAGGCCAGAGAAGTGACCACTTGGTTATGGAATGGAATGACCACTTGTTATGAATGATGAAGAAGGATTTCTTTTTTGAATTAGAAACATAATAATAATAATATATATAACCTGATATCATTATTAATTGTCTTTGGTTAATATCTATTAATAATGGAGATTCGCTTCCGGTTTTTGTCTGTAACAAAAACTATGTCACTGCTTACATCACACTACCTAAAATCATCATAACATAGAATAAATACACTCAAAATTTGAGCATGCAATGTTACAGTCCTCATTGTTTTTTAAAACAAGTTTTAATAAATACATGACTGGTATATATATCTATATATAGTTTGTTTTATTTTAATACATATTTAAAGTTTACATTTCAAATTGTTTTATTTTTTAATCCTTTAATAAATTTGATGATTTTACTTACTTAGGGTACAAACTCACTGACATTGAATTTTTAACTCCCACCCCTCAGGCAATATGTTACAAAAATCTATTTTTACATCGCCTGGAGGGCATTTTTATTTTGCTAGTAATAATAATATATATAACCTGATATCATTATTAATTGTATTGGTTAATATATATATATAAGGTAGCCTGGAATTATATATATAATGGCCATATAAATAATCTTGTCATTTTCTGGTATTATGTCAATCTCCTGTCTTTTATTATCACTTCTAAGATAACTGATATAGCTATAAATTTACTTATTTTAACACTTGAAATCAATGATATTTTCATGTGATGTCATATTGTCAAAATATCTTATCAACTGCTGCAAGACAATCACTAATTACATCACCATTTATAAATTGTTTTGAATTGGTTCAAATTGTCCGGTTGACTGCCAAGTTGAGAAAACAAATTCTTTTAGAGAACTGATATCCTATTTCGGAATAGCTGGAAATTTACTTGTTTTAAAACTTGAATAACTCCAATTGCTCTGAAGGAAAATACCCAACATGACATCCGAGTGATCTTATAGGTTATTGGAAACATTCATTCAATTTTATCATTGGTTTCTTTAATATTGCTATTTCTAGTATTATCTGCGTTATTCGGACTATTGTCCCCATCTTCATTGTTATTTGTACAACGTTTCGGCCGATAAACCCTCCGGCCTTCTTCAGGTATTTCTTCTCAGACTGGGAACCTTCTCGGACTTGGGAACCTTCTCGGACTCGGGAACCTACTCGGTCTCAGGAACCTTCTCGGACTCGGGAACCTTCTCGGACTCAGGAACCTTCTTTTCGAACTCGGGAACTTTCTTGTCGTATTTGGGAGCCATCACAGAACTTTGAACCCGAATATGACAAGAAAGTTCCCGAGTTCGAAAAGAAGGTTCCCAAGTCCGAGAAGGTTCCCGAGTCTGACAAGAAATACCTGAAGAAGGCCGGAGGTATATCGGCCGAAATGTTGTACAATGAAGATGGGACAATAGTCCGAATAACACAGATAATACTAATCTTCAAGCCTCATCTCAAACATTCAGAGAAATTGCTATTTCTGTTTCAAAGGATGGAGAGATAAATCTCTGGCCTGATACTGAATTTTGATCTGAAATTCTCCTTGTATAATGTTTGCAAAAATGGCAAAGCACTGAGTCAAGTTCCATGACAAAGAATGAGATTATGTTTTAAAAAATAAATATTTTGTGTAAAAATTTTCTCCTTATTCTACTAACTTATGGATGTACCTTTATACATACATATGGCTAGACGGGTGGTCAGAGAGGCCCCTCCAATAAATCGGATGATCACGTCAAGCCCTAGCACCTCTATGATTGTCTCGACCCTATTGCCCTTATGGCAAGCCCCAACTCTTTTTATCATTTATTTGTGCTAGAAAGTGGTGGCTAAGGGTCTTCATGTCCTGGGAATAATGTGAAACTCTATCTCACACTGAGGTTCCAGTTCTGGAGGTTTGGGGAATGTGGAGTACCCCTTCATCACCATTGCTCCTAGGTCCACTTTGACCCAGAGTGGCAGTACTGTTAGGGTCCTATCTATGGGTTAAATAGAAAATTTGTCTACAAAAAAAAATTGAGTTTAAAAAATTTTCTTCCAAACTATCGCTACAAATCTTTCAAAACTTTCCTGGCATTAAATGACCCACCATGGTTGATATGCCATAAAACAAACATACATATGGCAAGATCTTGACTATTAGCATCTTGGTTTCCTTCTTCATCATTCAAACAAAAACCCTGATTTCTTTTTTTTTTTCTTTTTTTTTAACCAAATCTAGACAGCATTGAGTTCTGGTCTTGTCTTTGTCTATTTCTTATTTCTTATTCTTATTCTAAACATGTTTGGTTTGGGTGATGGTTGTGGTTGACTTATTTACCTTTTTTTTTTACCTATTAGATTTATTTATTTCTTTAATTTTTACCTGTACTGTCTGATTTTGTTAGTAAACCAAGGATGGCTCTGCCAGCTGATGCTTGTTATTTTACAATTTTTAGGGTGCCATCATCTCATAGCGTTTTTATTGCTTCCACCTGCAAGCGCACCACATACAGCACTATTTGAAACTACAGTCACTTGCATTCAAGAAGTCTGAACCGATCTGACTGCCGCATTTTCTATTCTTCAACATCAACCTGTAGTTCTCAAGTGTATTGGAGTATTTTTTTAACATCAAAAAAAAAAAAAAAAAAATTTTTACAAGCCTGCTTTTTTCAGGAATTTTTAAAACCTGTGTAAGTTGACTTCACCAATTCGCATGGCTTTAATGCGTCCTGGTTTGTTAGTATGACGAAAGAGGATTGGCATTTTTAAATCTGAGCAAAAATCCTTTTTTTTTTTTTTAATTTAAAAAAAAAAAAAAAAAAAATTTTTTCTAATTAAAATTTTTCTTTTTTTTTTTTTTTTTGTTCCTAAGCTGGTTTGCATTTTGTGAAATGAATCTTGATTTTTTTTTTTTTTTTTTTTTTAAATTATTCAGAAATAACAATGAAAGTAATGTTAACTGAGAGAGATACATAACAGATAAACTAATAAATAAATGACTATTAAAACATTTTTTTTTTACCAATATTTCTTTTATTACAGTTGCTTTTCATTGCGTTTAACAATTATGGGTAAACATCATAGATATAAATAAATTTTCAGCAAGACTCAAAGTATTATCCATTAAGAATTGATTTATTTCAAAACTTTATTGGCATTCAATGACCCACTGAGGTTGATATGCCGTAAAACAAAAAAACCAAACCAAATCAAAGTTGGTGGTTGATTGATTTTAACGGCATATCAACCCGTCTGGGGTTATGTCATACCTAGCAGTTAGGAAGTAATATATATTGTGTATCTATATTTACACTTTTGTAGTAATTGGTTTTAACAGCGTGTTAGCATCATTGGGGATTATGTTGTATGGTAGTGATTAGGTTCATGTCCATATTCTATGGTTATAATTTTATTTCCTTCAAAAAGGACAGAATGTCTTCTATGTTGACCTTTTCAAATAGATCTTTCATATTGAAAGATTTAAGGTATACTATTTCAAACACGCTATCACTATCGTGAAATTTCAAGCTATGGCAAAAAAAAATAATTAACTGAGGTGGTCACTACTAGGATAGGCTCAGTCCTAATTAATGATCATCCTCCACACATTAATACAACAACCAACATATGCATGCACGCGCACACATACGTGTATATTATTACTGTACGCTGTTCATGTTCCTGACACTTATACATTATTCTGTGCACTAGACATGAGATTTTGATGAGTTGTGGTGCACTTGAGCAATGTACACAATAAATTTCATTTCATTATTACGTATGAATTTCCAATCTGAAACAGCCGCCACCACTGCCATATTCAAATCTCTGAATTCAGATCAGCTTTACACTGCTTAAAAATTGAACTAGTGTTGCATCCTGGCAGTGAAAGCACCGGTTTCTGCTAGAACATTGTAGTTAAGCAATGAGAAGCCTTAATAGGGTGATCACTTAAGCAACAGCAGGTACTGTAAACAACCGGAGTCCTTTGTTTATCAAAATGACCTGAAAAGGGTTGATATGCAGTAAAACAAACCAACAAATTTAGGAGGAGGAAAACTCTGAATTCACACCAGCTATATCAGACTGTTCATATCTATCTATCTATCTCATTCTGTTAATATATATAATATATATATATATATATATATATATATATATATGGGGGGAGTAAGATAGACAAACACGGGATGTTATACAAAATGGATATTTATTGTAGGTAGTGATGTCAACATTGTAATGTTTCGGTCTGTTAGCCCTTCTTCAGGACGTTGGATAGAGTTCTTGCTTCAATGGTATGGCAAAAAATTAACTGAGGTGGTCACTACTAGAATAGGCTCAGCCCTAATTAGTGATCATCCTTCATACATTAATACATCAACCAACATTGCGTATGGATTTCCAATCTGAAGCAGCCACCACCATTGCCATAGATGGCAGCTTGAGAAGTTGCAATGAAAAGCAATTGTAATTAAGATAAAAAGAAATTCTTTCCAAATATCAATAAGTGACAATATCTCATCTAATAATAAATAATTTATAACATTATTTTAATCTTTTTATTTCTTAGTCATCTTGTCCTCACCTTGTGTTATGCAGTTCTTTTTTTTAACTAAAGTTTACACTTTTTTAAAACTAACTGTTAATCCTATTATTTCAGCATGCGCATTATCACTAAACATTATTAAATTGTATTATTATGATTTTTTTGGATTGTTGTCCTCACCTCTCAAAAATTCAGACAATTATTATTAAATAGATCATGACAAACAGGAACATTTTAGATATCTTATTTCTGTCAAATATTTTTTCTCTCTTTTTTCTCTCTGAGTCTAAAACTTTTTATTTTTTTCTCTCTGAGTCTAAAACTTTTTATTTTTTCTCTCTGAGTCTAAAACTTTTAAAACTATTGATCATTTTATCAAAGAACAATTTTAGGCAGAAACAATATTTTTCTTTATTCTAAAATATCATTTTGCACATTTAGCTGATTTTTTAAATTACATTTAAAAAATATATATTCAAAAAACAGTAGATTCATAAAGGTATTGACCCAACGTTACTTATGAGTTCGTACTTATAGGTGACATTCTCCAGTGTAAATCAACACATGAACATGCTAATGTGGGCCGCCCAGCAAGGACGTGCATTGACCAGCTCTGTGCAGATACTGGATGCTACCCACAGGACCTCTCGGGGGCAATGATAGAGAATGTTGGCGAGAGATTGTCATGGATATCCATGCTAATTGCATGACATGATGATGATTGACCCAACCCATTTCAACATGTGTAAAAGGTGATACAAGGTCACAAGTATGTGGCATCCAGTGAGGATCAAATTCGCTATTCAGTAGTAATAGATCTGTAAGATATTTCTTACAAGTTATCTGGAATTTCAAAATAAGGAACTTTCTCACAAGATATCTCCTCAGCTTCTTCCCAAAAGTGCTTAAGTCTTGAAGATATTAAGACAAAAAAATTTGAATTTTATAGTTTAATTAATTTAAAAATTATATAAAGAATTTTAAAATAGATCTCCAGTGAATATGATTTGAACCAAAACAAGGGCCGTTTTAGCTCAGTCGGTAGATCATGCACCTAGGAACCACAGGGGTTCCTGGTTCGATACTGGCCCTCATCAACTCAGCATATGAGTAGCATACAGATCTGTGTGGTAAAGTAAGGAGCTGATGGTAGATGTGGCGCTTCACCTCAAATGCAAAAACAATCTTCTTGTCTAGCGCTAGTGAAAAGGGGTTAGACTCCCTCACTGTCTGGCTGATACTAACTTTAGGCCACCCCGATGACTCTACTTACTTTATCCTCTAAGAAAAAAAAAATTATGATTAGTCCAGATTAAAAGTGTGATAAGGATAATCTAAAGCTGAACATTTTTAAACTTTATTTTTTTGATGCAAGTATCATTGGGGAATAAGAAAAAGATTTTTGTAAATTGACAATTTTTCTCATTCCTCAAACTTTTTTTTATTCCCCAGTGATACCTGCATCAAAAAATATTGTCTAATAAAGTTTGGCTTTTGGTTACCTTTACCACATATTTTTTTTTTATTAACCTGGACTAATTCAGTATATTTGTAAAGAATTAGAAAATACATTTGAGAAACTAGTTGGTTTTTTTTTAATCATTTTCTTTTAACTATCTGCTTTTAAAAAAAAAAATGTTTTTCCTTCTAATTGATATAAAAAAAATATTTCTTTCCTTCTAATTCATATAGAAATGATCTTTTTGAATGCTTTTCAATAATAACCTACCTTTTACTCTTGCTAGTTTAATCTTATTTATAAAGGCATGGTATGTTTTTCTTTTTATCAAACTTACACATCTATTCAAAATTTTTTTTTTTTTTCTTTTTCTTAATTGGGGAGGGGGGCAGGAAAAAGATGTTGATTATTATTCAGTTCATGCCTTTTTTGAATTTAACTAAGTGAAAGGGAATTTAAGAAATAGAAATTAGTTTTGCTTTTATTTATTTATTTTTTTAATTTTATCTAGGTTTAAATATTATTATAAGAGAAAATATTTAAAAATATAACAAACACAGGATGTTATGATCAGGAAACAATTTTTAGTGTCAATACTTAAGCATTTCGCTATTTTGTACCATCTTCAGGACACTGTTAGGTAATGTTTATGTGAGGAATAAAATGAAATATGTTAAGTGTATAGTGGTTGTGTGAATCTGATGCTATTAACCGTTAATTTTTATATGCGCGTTAAAATGTGCATTTTTGCACATGCATTGATCATGTCATTTGCTTTTCGTAAACAAACGTGCATATAAAAATTAACGGTTAATAGCATCAGATTCACACAACCACTATACACTTAACATATTTCATTTTATTCCTCACATAAACATTACCTAACAGTGTCCTGAAGATGGTACAAAATACCGAAATGCTTAAGTATTGACACTAAAAATTGTTTCCTGATCATAACATTCTGTGTTTGTTATATTTTTAAATATTTTCTTCTCATATTGTCGGATTAATTTCCTCATCGTATTTCCATATTATTATAACTATATAGTCTCTTATTTTCCTCCCCTTTTAGGGATAAAAAAGGGATTTTTCCTTTTCGTTTATGATGTAATGAATATATAAATACCTTCGTACCCCCTCACTATAATCTGACTGGACAGTGTCATGTATAAATATTCGACACTGTGTTGGTACAGGCGCCTAAACCTAAGCCTACAAGCCTAAACTTACTCGCCAGACTACACCACAACTGCTCGGAAGACGAACTATTATTCGACGCACCAACTACTACTGCGATAATATACCAAATACCAACTTCATAATATATCCCTTAACCCGGATATATCAGTCTATTTTTTCTTCTTACTCGTACTATTTGGTTGTTTTTTATCGTTTTTATCTTTATGAATAGATTTTAAAAACATTAAATCAGTATCTTTTTTAAAAGCTTATTCTCTTCCAATTATGATTTGCCTTTCAAATGATTTACATATCTTCCAGATTGTATACCATTATTTCTGTCGATTTAACCATAGAAATTCATACATAGAAGGTAATACAACTGAATTAAAAAGAGAAAGAAAATATGGTCAGATTAAATCAACATTTGTTCGTCTTTTTATCCATATATTTTTCTACTAAGTGAATAAATAAATAAAGTTATTTGAAATAGTATCTAAGAATAAATATTTTCTAAATAATAAGAGTTAAAAATTCTGCTATCAAAATATCTTTAAAGTTTTTTTTCTTCTTTTTAATTTCTGCATTTTTTTATCCAAAGACATAACCATGTGTATTAGGAATCTTTAAATATGAACTCTTAAAAAATTCAACTTTTAAAGACATTCAAAGAGAAACAGTCAGAAACCACAATGGAGTAAAAACATTCTTCATTACAATATATAAAAAAATATATAAGTAAAGTCGACGGGAAGGTCTAAAATCAGTATCAGCCAGACAGCGAGGGAGTCTATCCCCTTTTCACTAGCACTAGACCAAGGAGATTGTTTTGGAATCTGAGGTAGTGTGCCACACCTACCATCAGCACCTCATCCTTACTTTACCGCACAGATCCCTGTGCTACTCATACGCTGAGTTGGCGAAGGCTGGTATCGAACCAGGAACCTTGTGGTTCCTAGTCGAACGCTCTACCGACTGAGCTAAGCCTGCCCTATAATTACTAACTTAAGGAAATATTATTATTAGATATGTAAGTAAAAACAATATTAGATTTTATTGTATCATATATTGATGTTTTTGAAGAAAGAAAAACAAAATATGCAAATGATCTGAATATATCCTTTGTTATTGTCAATTTATTTTTTGATTATAAAATGATAATCTTTGCGTATTTTCTTAGTCCATTAAATGTTTTTTTTTGAACTATATATTTTTTTATTTTATTCATCTTTCTTTTTTTTTTTTTTTTTTTTTTTTTTTTTTCAAGATTGCTTTCATGAAAATGCAAATCAGTTTTATTAAAATTTGTCTGAAAATAAAGTTGCTAAGAGTTCAAAAGTTAAACAAATTTTTAAAAAGAAAAGAAAAAAAGTACCCTCCCCCCATTATTTGTATTATTTGGACTATTGTCCTCATTTTTATTGTTATCTGCACAATATTTCAGCAGATGTGTCCTCCAGCTTTCTTCAAGTATTTCTTGTCAGAACTCAGGAACCCCCTCCTCAAACTTGGGAACCTTCTCTTCGAACTAGACAGGCGGTTGGAGAGGCCCCCTCCATCAATCGGCTTGTCACGTCAAGCCCTAGCACCTATATGATTTTCCCAACCCTGTTGCCCTTATGGCAAGCCCCAACCCCTTTTTATCATATGGGTGCTAGAAGGCGGTGGCTGCGGGTCTACATGTCCTGGGAATGACGTTAAACTCTCTGATGGTGAGGTTCCAGTTTTGGAGGTTTGGGGAATGTGGAGCACCCCTTCATCACCATTGCTCCCTGGTCCACTCTGACCCGCAGTGGTAGTACCTGTTAGGGTCCCATCTATGGGTTAAATAGAAAATGTATTTATAAAAAAATTGTATTATCCATTATGAATTGATTTATTTCAAAACTTTATCTGCATTAAATGACCCACTGAGGTTGATATGCCGTAAAACAAATCAATCAATTCTCTTCGAACTTGGGAACCTTCTTGTCATAATCAGGAGCCTTTACAAAACTTTGGACCCAACCCTTCAATCCATAAGGGTATACTGTTCTCATTTCACTAACCCTGACTGGGTACAAGTGTTAAGCTCGAGGAGGGGCTTCCCAAGTTTGAGAAGGTTCCCGAATCCCACAAGAAATACCTGAAGAAAGCCAGAGGGTACATTGGCCAAAATGTTGTGCAGATAACAATAAAGATGAAAAAAATAGTTCAAATAATACAAATTATCAAGCCCCATCTTAAAAATTCAGAGAAATGCCCCAAAAATCCTTTTTTTTTTTTTTTTTAATTTAAAAAAGTCAAAAATATTTAAAAAACCAACCCCCAATTTCGATCTGTTTAATTTCCTAAAAGTCCTTTCACTCTCATTTTAAAACTCAGCTTCTCCAACTCTGCCCAAAATGGTTGTTCAAAAATGGTATGTCTCTGTAGTTTACAAATGTGCTTGTCTGTGGTAAGCTAAGATTAAAACAGAAACATCAAGTTTCTGTTTGAATCTTCAGCTTCTCACCATTGCTTGTGACCCTCTAGCAGCAGCAGTAGCAGTGGTCAATCCTGACTGACCACTGGCTACTAGCTATCCACTATTACTCTAAACCTGACCCCCCACCCAAAACCTCTGTGATTTTTTCCCCCCCACATTGTCTAACCTCCAGCGCAATTTTAATATTTTTACCACTTCTAATTCCTACACTACTGCCATCATCATCATCATCACCACCACCACCACCAATCACTCCTGCATGTCTATTGTTAATGTCTGCCTTCCATGGTAATCTCTTTTTTTATTATTCTAACTGGTTTCATGATTTGTACTGACTTTTACACTTTTCTTTTCTTATTAATACTTTTAATTCTAATTTTCAGGATGTGTGTGTGGGTTTTTTTTTTTTTTTTTGCTGTATGACTTTTTAAAGTTTTTAACTCTTAACTAAAAAAAACACAAAAGGAAAATGGTTATTTCCTAGTTGAGTAACATGAGTGACCCAGAAAAAACAGAACCCAAATTATTTATTTATTTTCCCATTAAACTAACTCCTAACCCTAATCCTTGTTGGACTTGAACTTCAAAATACAAAAAAAAATAAAAATGAACAGTTTTATTACAACATTTGTGGGTTCTGTTTTTTCTGGGTTATCCTGTAATATGTTACTCAACTAGGGGAGGGTTAGGGTTTAGGGTTAGTTTAATGGGAAAATAAATAATTTGGGTTCTGGTCAGCCTGTAATATCATGTTACTCAACTAGGGGAGGGTTAGGGTTTAGGGTTAGTTTAATGGAAAATAATTTGGGTTCTGGGTCAGCCTGTAATATCATGTTACTCAACTAGGGGAGGGTTAGGGTTTAGGGTTAGTTTAATGGGAAAATAAATAATTTGGGTTCTGGTCAGCCTGTAATATCATGTTACTCAACTAGGGAGGGTTAGGGTTTAGGGTTAGTTTAATGGGAAAAAATAATTTGGGTTCTGGGTCAGCCTGTAATATCATGTTACTCAACTAGGGGAGGGTTAGGGTTTAGGGTTAGTTTAATGGGAAAATAAATAATTTGGGTTCTGGGTCAGCCTGTAATATCATGTTACTCAACTAGGGGAGGGTTAGGGTTTAGGGTTAGTTTAATGGGAAAATAAATAATTTGGGTTCTGGGTCAGCCTGTAATATCATGTTACTCAACTAGGGGAGGGTTAGGTTAGTTTAATGGGAAAATAAATAATTTGGGTTCTGGGTCAGCCTGTAATATCATGTTACTCAACTAGGGGAGGGTTAGGGTTAGTTTAATGGGAAAATAAATAATTTGGGTTCTGGGTCACCCTGTAATATCATGTTACTCAACTAGGGGAGGGTTAGGGTTAGTTTAATGGGAAATAAATAATTTGGGTTCTGGGTCACCCTGTAATATCATGTTACTCAACTAGGGGAGGGTTAGGGTTAGTTTAATGGGAAAATAAATAATTTGGGTTCTGGGTCAGCCTGTAATATCATGTTACTCAACTAGGGGAGGGTTAGGGTTAGTTTAATGGGAAAATAAATAATTTGGGTTCTGGGTCAGCCTGTAATATCATGTTACTCAACTAGGGGAGGGTTAGGGTTTAGGGTTAGTTTAATGGGAAAATAAATAATTTGGGTTCTGGGTCAGCCTGTAATATCATGTTACTCAACTAGGGAGGGTTAGGGTTAGTTTAATGGGAAAATAAATAATTTGGGTTCTGGTCAGCCTGTAATATCATGTTACTCAACTAGGGGAGGGTTAGGGTTAGTTTAATGGGAAAATAAATAATTTGGGTTCTGGGTCAGCCTGTAATATCATGTTACTCAACTAGGAAATAACCAGGAAAGTATATTATGTTTGTTAATTCCTTTTGTTTATTTAAAAAAAAAATGAATTCTTTCTTTTCTTTATTTAATGTTCAAAGTAATGAATGTTTCACTGCAAAAACTTTTAATTTATGCTATTAGATTTTTTCTTTATCATTAATGCTATTACAAACTTAATATTACAACTATTACAACTTCAATTATTAATGCTCAAATATATATAATATACTTGACTATCATCAGGTCTCAGATAGCCACATGATACAAGAGTATATACGTTAGTTTTGCAGAGAATGAATATAAAGATATCTAATCATTGAAATTAACCAGTAATGAATGTTTCACTGCAAAATCTTTAATTTATGCTATTACTTATTGTATTTTTTTCACCATTGTCATAATAATAATATACAGTATATAATTTGCAATTAAGTCAAAAACTGACCCGTCTCTTACTTAATATTCTGCCTGTCACTTTCCCCCTCTGTGTATATCTTGATTACCTCCTCGTTATATATGTTAGTTTCTCTTTGGAGAGTATGAAATGTATTTGTATGTTAAGTTTCAGAAGCAGCGAGCCGTGGATTTAAATTAGGTCAAACATTCTCTTTCTTAGAAATCTTACAAAATGATTTTTATGTTCTTTTAAAATTCTCTCATCTGATACTATCTATTTGTTGACATTTACAGATGGAAATTGTAAAAATATATAATTGCATATACCAATGTATAAATTTTATATTATAATCCCCAATTGGGTCACCTGTTGGCCATGGGTGACAACCCATGATGCTTAAGGATGGAACCCTGGTGGCTGAGCACTCCATGATGACACTCCACTTTGGCCCTTGCTTAGGCTAGATGACCACCTGATCAATCGGCTGGTCATGTCAAGCCCTAACACCTATATGATTGTCCCAACCCTATTGTCTTTATGGCAAGCTCCCTTTTTATCATAGAAGGTAGTGGCTGGGGTCTTCATGTCCTGGGAATGACGTTAAACTCTATCTGAAGGTGAACTTCCTGTTCTGGTGGTTTGGGGAATGTGGATCACCTCTTCATCACCATTGCTCCCAAATCCACTCTGACCCAGAGTGGTGGTACCTGTTAGGGTGCCATCTATGGGTTAAATAGAAAATTTGTTTATAACACACATTTTATATATATATATATATATATATATATATATATATATATATATAGTGGTACCTTGACTTACGCTGCCTCAATTTACTAGTTTTTATCGAGTTACAAGCTGTCAATCAATTTTTTTGCTTCATGTTGAGAGGTAAAATATGAGGTATGAGTGAGCTTCAGATACACTTATGTTAATAAGTTCGCTAAAAACATCCATTATCTAAATTTATTATGCCCAAAAAAATATTATTCATAAAAAAATAAATATCAAAACATATTACAGCACATAATTCAGTACATTCTATTTTATTACATTTTTATACAATACACTGCTATTTTTCTTATTTGAAAAAATATTTTTTTAAATTAGGCTGTTTGTTTGTTTTTTTGTTTTGTTTTTTTTTGAGGGGGAGATTAATGGCATTTCAGTTTATTTCAATGTGGGAAATTGATTTGATATGCAAGGAAATTGAGTTGCAAGTGGAATGAATTAAACTAGAAAGTCGAGGTATTGCTGTGTGTGTATATATATAAGGGGCCGGGTTAGCTCAGTCGGTAGAGCGTTCGGCTAGAAACCACAAGGTTCCTAGTTCGATACCGGTCCCCGCCCACTCAGCGTATGAGTAGCACAGGGATCTGTGCGGTAATGTAAGGAGCTGATGGTAGGTGTGGCGCTCCACCTCAGATGCTAAAAACAATCTCCTTGGTCTAGCGCTATTGAAAAGGGGATAGACTCCCTCGCTGATTGGCTGATACCAACATTAGGCCGCCCCGTTGACTTTACTTACTTATATATATATATATATATATATATATATATATATATATATATAGAGAGAGAGAGAGATGCAGATAGGTATGCGTCCTGCATCCCTGATGCATAAAAATCTAAAAGGATGCAGTAAAACCATATCCATGCATCCCAGTGTTTTTCTATTTTCTCTCCTCGCCATTTCAAGCTAATTGTAAATATATTTCAATAGTTTTTTTTTAGAAATGAATTACACAGGATAGGTTACAAAGTAGGAGTTAGATGGCTTTAGTTGTTTCCCCAAAACAAATAAAAACCCTCCCTATAAGTTATTAAGAAACTTTAATTGTGACCCATCAAATACCCCGGGAACTCATTCAAAGCAAATATGTGCATCTCTGAACACACTAAAAGCTATCAGCATCACTATATATATATATATATATATATATATATATATATAAAAACATCTGACTCCCACTTTAGGAAATTCCATCTGTCAGTGTGGCTTGATAGCTCACAGCAAGGCTGGGCTGCTATTACACTCAAGTAAACACAAAATGTCTTCTTGATAGCATGCACAACATGGGAGGAAACAAATCACTCACTGCTGACCCTAATCTATCGTTCACGATATGAGGGTCCATTATATATATATATATATATATATATATATATATATATATGAGGGTCCATTATATATATATATATATATATATATATATATATATATATATATATATATATATTGTTTTTTGCTTTTTTTTGTCTTATCTTCTACAATGTTTGTAACAATCTCTGATGTCTTACCGTTAAACCTTTTCTATCTCATTTTTATATTTTCTGTTTGGTCTTCTAGAAAATGTCTTATTTATTGAGAAACATTCAATTCTGGTTTTTCTTACTTTGGACTCATCTTGGATTTATTATTAACATTGTTCTTTCAATTCTTATACAATTCTGAGTTTTATTTGTCTGTATTTTTGAGATGAAGCTTGATGTAAAAAAATTTCAATTTTTCGGACTATTGTACTCATCTTTATTGTGGTAGTTATTAGCACAACATTTTAGCTGCTGTATCCTCTGGGCTTCCTCATGTGTTCCTTGTGTATCATCACTACACTTGGATACACTGGAAACACTTAAGGAATGCCGGAGAATACAGCAGTCGAAACATTGTGCTAATAACTACCATATTAAAGATGAGGACAATAGTCCAAAAGATCGAAATAATTCCAAGTTTGTTTTCAAGTGATTTTAGTAAATCCCCATGTTTCAACCAGTACATCAAAATTTGCATTATACATTAATTAGGAGGAAGTATGTGGTGTAATGGTTAAAGTCATGGGAAATGGACTCGTCACCCCGAGTTCAAATTCTGGACATGGTAATTGCATTCACTTAGCGCTAATACTCTTGGGAAAAGTATGAATCCTACTCTCCCTCCAGCTATGGGTAAATAGTAGGGCAGACTGGGCTCTTTAACCTTGGTTAGGTAACCGGTCTAGGAGAAGGAAAACTCTGAATTCAAACCTGTTAAACTCCGCTTAAGGAATTAACTTTGTGTCACATCCTGCTCATGCGGAGGGGTTGGTAAATATATATACATTAATTGATAGGTATGTAAACACGATGTGTTTGGATATGGCTTTTTGCCAACAATTTTTTGGGAGAATATGTGCTTAATTGAAGTCGACCTAATTTTGAAAATTAATTGATTAATAATTAATTAATTATTAATCAATTAATTTTCAAAATTAGGTCGACTTCAATTAAGCACATATTCTCCCATACATTAATTATACACTTTTGGTTTTTAAAGTAATTTCACAATGTTTTTATTATCATTGCTTTCCACTAAATCATTATACATTATTTTATTTCGTTTTTACAAATAATCTTTAACTTTTTGTCCTAAGTAATTTTATTTCTGATCTTCATAGCACCCTGTCGACGGGGCTTAGAATATGCTGACTGTGTCCCCTGCAGAGGAGTAAGACTCCCCCCCACCAAAAGGGTTGTCCTGGGTATGACGCTAACTTGTCAAACTTTATATATTTATATTGTCAAACTTTATATATCCATATAACACACTGAACTTTATATATAAACTTGTCGGAATTAAATATATGTGTGTGTATGTATACATACATATATGAACTTGTCTGACTTATATATGTATGTATGTGCGTATGTGTGTGTGTGTACATATATATATCTATATATATAGAAACTTGTCGGATTTGTGTATATATGTGTGTGTGTGTGTGTGTGTGTGTGTGTATATATATATATATATATATATATATATATAATTTGTCAGACTTATATACGTGTGTGTGTATATATATATATATAAATTTGTCAGACTTATATATGTGTGTGTGTTTGTGTATATATATATATATATATAAATTTGTCAGACTTATATACATGTGTGTGTTTGTATATATATATATATATATATATATATATATATATATATATATATAAATTTGTCAGACTTAATACATGTGTGTGTTTGTATATATATATATATATATATATATATATATAAATTTGTCAGACTTATATACATGTTTGTGTATGTATATATATATATATATATATATATATATAAATTTGTCAGACTTATATACATGTGTGTGTTTGTGTATATATATATATATATATATATATATATAAATTTGTCAGACTTATATACGTGTGTGGTGTATGTATATATATATATATATATATATATATATATATATATATAATTTGTCAGACTTATATACATGTGTGTGTGTGTGTGTGTGTGTGTGTATATGTATGTATATATATATATATATATATATATATAAATTTGTCAGATGTATATACATGTGTGTGTATGTATATATATATATATTTGTCAGACTTATATACATATGTGTGTACATATGTGTGTGTGTGTGTGTATATATATATATATATATATATATATATTTGTCAGATGTATATACATGTGTGTGTATGTGTATGTATATATATATATTTGTCAGACTTATATACATATGTGTGTGTATACATACATATGTGTGTGTGTGTGTGTATATATATATATATATATATATATATATATATACTTAGTGATTTAGTTTAATTTACATATTTTACAACACTACTATTCTGTTATTTATTTTTATTAACTTTCCTTTTCTATGGACTTTTTTTGTTTGTTAAAAAAATCTTTTTTGTCTTTTCACCAAAACATTTTTTCCTATTTCTCACAGCCGTCAAATCTTTTACTAAAAACGTTCCAATTTTAATTTGGAATTTCTTTCTCCTAATAGGACTGCATTAACTGCATGATTGAACTTAATTATAACATTTGTTTTATATTCTTCTTTTTCTTCTTCAATTCATGATTTATTGCTATTAACTCTTGGAATGGTCTTTATTTTATTTTTTTGATCATCAGTGTTTGAAATCAGTAAATGAAATCTATAACTTTTTAATATCTGTAAAAATTGTTGAGCCTGATTTATCTTTGATATTTGATGTATTCTTATTTTTAAATCAGCTTTTCATTTTTATTTTCCTTTGTTTTAAAACCTGTACTTGTGTGTGTGTGCTTTTATTTATATAATATATATATATGTGTGTGTGTGTGTGTGAAGAAAGGAAGTGAATCCGACGGTATATAATATATCAAGGAAAATGAAAAAACACAGGTTTAAATGGGTTAAGTGGTGAGTTTATTGGCCGACGCTGCAGTGTTTCGATCTATTAATTAGATCATCTTCAGGGCATAAGATAAGAAATTATTTATCACAGAATAATGAGAAAAGCGAGTGGTAATCCGTCATTCAGTCTGTTTAAAAAAATTTTTTAAGTTTGAAAAAGGAGACGGTTTTGAAATATGACATCAAATATTCTATTTTATGGTGTGAGTATGTGGCGCTGTAAGTGTGTGTATTGAAAGGAAACATTGTGCATTTTTTTAGGTATGTGGTTGTGTGTGTGTGTGTGTGTATAAATTTTTTCTGTTGCGATAAACGACAGCGGAAGTGAAACTCAAAGTTGTGTGTGTGTGTGTATTGGTAAGAGGTATATATATATATATATATAGTTTAGATAAAACAATAAAATTAAGTCAAAGATTGACTTACATATAGCCGACGCTAAAGTGTTTCGGTTTTAATGAAAACCATCATCAGGACTTAATATAATGATATAAATTCATATAAAAGGTATGATGTAAAAGTAAGCAAAAAGTTTGTGAGGCTCAATTTGCGATGTACACTGTCGGATTTCATATCCATTTTTTCTTCTCATATATATGTATATATACATGTGTATGTGTGTGTAATTTTATTAAAAAAATGAAAAACACAAGTTTCATTGATGAGTGAACTTTAATAAGCCGACACTGCAGTGTTTCGCTTTGTTTAACAAACTTTCATCAGGGTCTTCCTTTGTCTAAAGTAAAAGAAATTATTAGTGAACAAAAGTCTGCGGCCCTCTGCTTGGTATGTGGTGGTTTTTGTTTTTTTCATTTTTTTGTAAAATTACATATTGTAGGATTTATTTCCACTTTTTCCTCATATATATATATATATATATGTATTGATGTGTTTCAACTAGTAAATAAATAAATGAAAAAATAAATAAATAAATAATAATTGTCACTTCCCTTATATGCTTTAAAATAATAAATAAATCGCTGCTTCTTGGAGCAGCAAAAAACACGTCCATTCTCCTGACTACTCATATATATATATATATAGTTGTAGAAAAAGTTTTTCTCTCTACCACAGTTTTGGTGTTCACGGTACACCTCCTTCAGGAGAACTAACATTTAGTTCTCCTGAAGGTGTACCATGAACACTGAAACTTTTTTTTCTACAACTATAAACGCTTTATACTTATATTGAGCACTTTTTGGATTAACTACTAATGCTACTATAGTGAAAGTGTGGTAGCAGCATTTGAAGAATATATATATATATATATGAGTAAAGAAATAACAAAAGACTTAGAGATTTAGCATTATAGTCTATTTCAGGGAGCTTAGAAAAGCTCCCTGAAAAAGATTATAATGCTAAATAATGATATATATTAGAAAAGCTCCCTGAAAAAGACTATAATGCTAAATCTCTAAGTCTTTTGTTATTTCTTTACTCATATATTTGCTCTGTGACTCTAACATTAAGAGCACACATTGAGCTCTCAAACTGCGACTTGCTTTTGTTTAAATAAACTCGTGTCGTAAGGAAGATTTCTTCTCTGGACTTTTGGATTATATATATATATATATATATATATAGGATATTTCAAAAACTTTGATATTATTTGAGATGTAATGGGTATTTCAGAAAAATTTATTTCGTTTCATAATCTAATAACTTGACCAATTCTTATTAAAATGCTCTGAAATTTGAACAGCATATGTAGAAACGATTCAAAATTCTATGTTTAAAGTTTTCAGTGCCTTTTATTTTCCGGTGAAAGTCATTTCAATACCTGAAAAGAAAAATACATAAAACTTTCAATCTAGATTTTTGAATTGTTTTTTAAACTTGCTGTTAAAATTTGAGATCATTTTAATAAGAATTAGTCAAGTCAGTTGATTAAGAAATTAGATCAGTTTTTCTTGAACACTGTGTGTATTTGTAAATTATTTGAAAGTATTCCTTTAAATTCATAGGATATCTGTACCATGTGATGAGTTAGTCTTCTGATATTAAAAATGAGACTTTTAAAGTGTCTCTTCTCATGGAAACAATCGCAGAATATGAAAAGTTAACATTTTAAAAAGGAAAGGTACTACTTGGTACATGTTTTCTATAACAATGATAAAAAATATTAGTTGTCTGTGTATGTGTTTTATTCTATACTATGTGTCTTATCTTTATTTTAACTGCTTTATTATTATTATTATTATTATTATTATTATTATACTGGTGTTCTTTAATCTTCCAACCGTTATCATCTTGCAACACCGTCTGGTTAAAAATGAGACCATCCAAATCACCCAAGATGAAATGCAAAAATGTAAATACTGATTATCTGGTATCTCTTATCTGCCAAATTCTTATTTCTTATGAGTGTAACCACCTCAGTTAAATAATGGACCATTCCATTTTTATTATAGATAAATGAAATGTTACACATAAAAAAATAAGAAAGAGTTAAATCAAGATTATGATACTTTTTACATATTAAACTATTTGCAATAGCTCTTAAACAATGTAATGATTAATTATCATACTGTGGTATGTCCGCAGGTCCTGCTAGTTGTTATTATAATTATTATTATTATGAGTTTTTCACACATACCATAGCTGGTGGTTCACTGGAGGCTGAGTGACAGCAAGTCTCCAGGACTCTTCTGATTACCGTAGCCGATCTTTAGAGTGCTGTAGTTTGGATGGTCTCGATTCTTATTCTGATTTCCAATTCACCCAAATTCTTTTCCAGAGCTTTGGGGACCATTCCATGAGCACCAATTACAATTGGTACAACCTTCACCTTCATGTTCCACAGTTTTCTCAGTTGTCTGGCAAAGTCCAAGTGTTTGTCTATCTTTTCACTTTCTTTCATTTTCACTTGGTGGATTGCAAAATCCACGAGATGACAGGTTTTGTTCTTCTTGTTAATCAATACTAGGTCCAGGCTCCTGGCCGGGATTAGGTGATCTGTCTGTATCTCAAAGTCCAAGAGAATTATTATTATTATTATTATTATTATTATTATTATTATCATCATATCAACAAAGTAAATACTTACTTTTTTTTAATTTGTATTTCAACCATTGGTTGAAATATGAGTATTATGATTTATTTATATCTCTGATTATAAAACTCTGTTGGAAACTGGACAGAAACCAACTTTATTTCTGAAGGTTTTCAATAATCGTTTGACATGTGAACAATGCAAATATAATTCATGTTGGCCTCAATAGAAAAGAGAAAGAAAAAAAAACACACACAGTAAAACATTGAATGAATGCACACAAGCATAAAACTATATAAAAACTGATGATATATAACTTGTGTGTAATTCAATGCAATCACATAGATTCCTCATCTCCAGTTCCTGGGGGAGATTGTATCCCAACAATATATGAAGTAACTTATACTTATACGTAGGTATTTAAACCCCCCCCCCATCTGAGAGATCCCCTCCAATCAATCAGCTGGTCACGTCCAGCCCTAGCACCTATATGATTGCCCCAACCCTATTACCCTTTTTATCATATGGATAGAAGGCGGTGGCTGAGGGTCTACATGTCCTGGGAATGACGTTAAACTCTATCTGATGGTGAGGTTCCAGTTTTGGATGTTTGGGGAATGTGGAGCACCCCTTCATCACCGTTGCTCCCTGGTCCACTCTGACCCGAAGTGGTAATACCTGTTAGGGTCCCATCTCTGAGTTAAATAGAAAAATGTATTTATAAAAAAAATTGAGTATCCATTAAGAATGAATTTATTTCAAAACTTTATCAGCATTAAATGACCCACTGAGGTTGATATGCCGTAAAACAAACCAAACCAATACTCCACTTAGGCTAGATGGGCGGACGGAGAGGTTCCCTCCAATCCATCAGCTAGCGGGTATTGTATACCCTTTTCTTACTTCTTACTTCTGGTCATATTTCTTCTGGCCGGCTTTGCTATTCTGATCGTCTATCTTGGTCTGGTCTCTTCTAAGGTCTGGACTTTCTTGGGGACTTCAGGTCTGGTTTTCTGTTGGGGATTTCTCCTTATCAGAAGCCCTGTGTCATTGTTAGTTTTTAGGTAATAAACACAAGACTTCGATTTACTTTGATGTTACTTTATTTTCAATCCCCAACCCAGACATCTGCACAGGTGAGACTCACGTCCTATGAGCTCGGCTCCTACTTCTGTCTCTTACTTACTATCCTTAAACCGGAAGACAGGTCTTCTATGCCTTCCAGTTCTCACGATTTATCCCCGGAAGGCAAGGTGAGAGTGAGGTCAAGCGCCGTCACTCACTCTCAAGGCCATCAGCTGCACTAATCGCCATTATATTTCTATACTACCTTATATAATTATTAGGGATCTAATAATTATGTAACACGGGTATGACACAAGGTATTTACCCCCCCATCCCATGTATGCAGGTATGACACAAGGTCATTTACCCAGCCCATCCAAAATGGGTAGGACAAGGTTGCAAGTATGGGGCATCCAGTGAGTATCAAACTCACAAAGACAAGCTTGCTAATAATTACACCCTGGTGGGATGCCCTCTTAAACTTTCGTAGTAGTAGAATCTTAAATCTGTCTTACTAAGGTTAAAGACCTAATCTGTCTTATTTACCCATAGCTAGGGGGATGAGATGGAATTTTGCCTTTCCAAAGGGTATTAGCGTGAAGTGAAATGAAAATAGCTTCAACCAGAAATTGAACTTAGTTTTCAATATCAATTTCCTAAGATAATTGTCACACTATACACCACACCAATCTACCAAGTAATATATCCACATGCAAGTGATATGCCCCCAATGGGGCCACTTGTTGGCTGTGGGTGGCAACCCGTGATGCTTAAGGATGGAACCCTGATGTCTGAGCAGTCCATGACATGCAACACTTCACTTTAGCCCTTACTTAGGCTATAGGCGGTTGGAGAGGCTCCTTCTGATCAATCGGTTGGTCACGTCAAGCCCTAGGATCTGTATGTTTGCCCCAAACTATTTCCCTTCTGGCAAGCTGCAAACCCTTTTTATCCTATATGTGCTAGAAGATGGCAGCTGAGGGTCTTAATGTCCTGGGCGTGTCCCTCTGTCTGATGGCGAAGTTTCGGTTCTGGAGCTCTGGGGAATATTGAGTACCTCTTCATCACCATTACTCCCAAATCCACACTGATCTGGAGTGGTAGTACCTGTTAGGGTCCTATTTATGGGTTGAATAAAAAAAATGAGTTTTAAAAAGTTGAGTACCCATCAAGAATGACTCAAACATAAATAATCAAAAAATAACCCAACAAGGGTTGGTATGCTGTAAAATGTCCACATGCACCAATTAATATATTCACATGCACCAAGTTTTATATCCACTGTACCAAGATATATCTGGGGTGATAGTACCTGTTAGGGTCTCATCTATAGGTTAAATAGAAAAATGTGTTTATAAAAAAATTAAGAATGGATTTATTTCAAAACCTTATTGGCATTAAATGACCCACTGAGTTTGATATGCCGTAAAACAACCAAACCAAACCAAGATCTACTAAGATCTACATCTACTAAGTGATATATCCACAAGGCTAGTATTTGGCAAAAAGTAGAAAAAATAAAGCAAGCCTGGTCCCAAGGTTTTTATAACTGTGTAGTAGTATCTATTCTATTGTGCTAAAGAGAGAAAGTGTTTAAATAGTCTGGGGTGTAGACTAATTGCAGCCTTGCCCATATATGAATGCACACGTCCTTTTATTAAATTGACCATGTGTTGCAAATACCCAAAGGGGATATAGTTAAACACTGACACGGGTCAGAGTTCAGGCTTATAGTTTGAAGGAGAGCAATTGATTTTCCTAGGATTATTTATTGATTTCTATTCTGACTTAATTACTGCAGAGAACAGCCTCATTTTTCTGATAAGTTGTATAAACAATAATTTCATTGTGGCGTCGTGAATCCCATTATTCTGACTTGTGGATATTCAACAAAATCAAATTATTATACAATCCAAATGCATTGCTTGATCACTATTTAATTATTTCATTAATATCTTCTGATTGCACAAGTCTAAATAAAGCAATTACTTGGGAGTTCTGTTAATTCCTAAATATGAAACATTAACATAGATTACTTTTATGGTACAATTGTGATAGCCTTCAAAACCAACTACCAAACCAATATATATATATATAATATATATATATATATATATATATATATATATATACATATACTATGCTTTTTACGCAGTCTACACATGGTCTATTTCAAATATTGACCAATATTTTGATACCAAACAGCAATTGTGATAGCCTTCAAAATCAACCACCAAACCAATAGTGAATTGAGACCCATCTGATGAGATGTAAATTTGGGGAGCTGTATTAAATCAACTTAGATTTATATAGGCCCCAATTTTGGTCGAAATAAATTTATTATGGAATTACGGTGTTGAGTTCTTCCTTCCTTTATTGATAAATATTGCTCTGTATATAATCTAAAAAGTTTATTATACATTGAGCTCTCTTCAGTGATTTAAAGATTCGCTGTATTTATACATACTGGATCATCAATATTAATACAGTGGATCTTAGAAATCACATATAGAATCATCCCTTACTACCAAGTTTTGGATAAATCTCTTATATATATATATATATATATATATATATATATATATATATATATATATATATATATATGTAAGTTGAAAAAATGAATAAAGGAAAGAAAATGTTGAATGAATAAAAATTGTTTATTGGAGTTTCAAATATAAAATATCTTGCCCTGGCAATGGCCGTTATTCTGTACACTTTTTATATTCTTATTATTTCATTTTGTATTTAGAATGATAATAAATAGAATACATTGTGTACAAGGACACCCTCTTGGCCGAAACATCGGCACTCCAATAAACAATTTTTATCCATTCAACATTTTCTTTCTTTATTTATTTTTTCAACATATATATATATATACTATGCTTTTTACGCAGTCTATGCATGGTCTATTTCAAATATTGACCAATATTTCGATATCAAACAGCAATTCTAACAATATCATTTATAACACAACCAATAACTTAAGCACAGAACATATATCCAGCCCTGTAAAGGGATCTTAGAATACACATATGAAATAATATAAAAAATGGAATCAAATCTAACAGTATAAAGTATAGATAAAGAAAAAGAATAGTATATATTGTGCTAACAAGCGCCTGTTTCAACTCTATGGGGTTTATAAAATGTAATTCAATTGAAATTATTTAAAAAATAAAATGAAAACATTCTAGCCCAGAATGTGAGCGTTATTTGAACCCTCATGCCAAATGTTAAATTTTCCTTTTTTCATTCAACAAAAAAAGATGTGCTCTGAAGATGACTAGTGTTTATACAATGCCTTTTACAATTGTTTTCATTTTATTTTTAAAATAATTTCAATTGAATTATATTTTATAAACCCCATAGAGTTGAAACAGGCGCTTGTTAGCACAATATATACTATTCTTTTTCTTTATCTATACTTTATACTGTTGGATTTGATTCCATCTTTTATATACTTTATGCAAAAATGTTTTCCAGTGTTAGGCTGCACAAGGAACAGTTGATTCAATTTCTTTTTTTTAATTTTTTTATTTTATTACAGGACATCTGGAGTGATTAGGTACAATGGGTTACACCTCTTGTTTACTTTTTTTTTTTTTTTTTTTTAATTACATTGATTTGATATGAACGTAGAATTTGTAGAAATATTTTCTGCAAGATTTACTTTTAGTACTGATATTGCAAAAAATAGATTATAGCCAATATGTTATTGAATGCTATTGTTTCAAAATTAAAATCTACTAACAAATTATCTTATTTCAGTTGTGTTCAAGAAATATTAATAACACTACAGTGTTTTTGTTTGTTTGTTTGTTTGTTTTTCTTTTCTAATTAGTCTCTGTTTGAACTAATAATATAAAGAATAATTGTTATCATTATTATACATTGTTATATTCGGACTAGTGTCCTCGTCTTAGTTGTTGTCATCACAATATTTGACCGTTTTATCTTTTCAGACATGAATTTAGAAATTTTATTTGGGAACATTCTGGAAATTTTATTTGGGAACATTCTGGAAATTTTCAACTAAGCCCTTAATTCTATCTACAGGGGTTTCTTGTACAAAATTCCATTGTCTATGCATTTATTTTAAGCTTGGTCATCATTTTGCTTTGTGACAATGCTCGGCCACATGTTGCCAGGATGACACTAATTTTTAAATATCTTCCCAGATATAAATTAAATTCATTATCTTTATACAAAAAGCAATCTCTGGTGATAGTGAATGTGTTCATATATTTACTTTGTCATTAATTGTTTTATTTTTTTGAGTTTTCTTTGAACATACACACAACTATTCTAACATATTATTTTGATAGTTTCTGTCATTTCTTTAAAAATTTGATTTTTGAAGTGATGTGTTTAAATTTTTTGGCATGAGTTCAAGTTTGGTTTTAATTTTGCTTTGGGACAATGCTCGGCCACATGTTGCCAGGGGTGACACTTTAGAAGTTTACAACAAATGAGAAATAAGAAAGAGTCTATGCAGTGTTGTATGAGAGAAATGTCCTAATATGGAAAGGAGAGCCTTTAGTGGTAATTGAGTCCTTTATATGTAGCTGTTAGGGAATGAAAGTGTAAAAACTTACATGTACAGTTAAGCATGCTACCGTGTTCAATGTGACACAAGGTTATTGGGGACACAAACCCCCACCATGGCCCAATTTATTTGGAGGGAGTCCCCATGATATAGTGGCTTATGTGCTGGACTGTGATATCCTTGTAAATGAGTTCAAACTCCAGTCAATATATTATGTTCACTTTTGGACTAATACAATTGGGAAAGGTATGACCCCCCCCCCAACTATGGGTTAAATAGTACCACTACTTTTCTTCTACAGGAATGGCTTTGGCATTAAATAATACATGAAGTTTGATATGCCATTAAACAAACTGTCATATAGTACCTAAATAATGAGAATGGAATTATCTGTTTTTCCTATATACAAGGTGTGTCAAAAATGTATCTATATTTTTTGTACCTTTTGACACCTCTTGTATTTTGAAAAAATTAACTTTCCATTCATTGTTCATTTCTATCTTCTTAAATACAGCTTCAATCTCAATACTTTTATGACACACCTTGTATTGTGCCTGAAGAAATGCCAGAAGGGAGAAATGAGAGCCCATAGAACTTGTTAATTCAATTAAACCTAGCAATAGTTAATTACTCTGTTCACCTTGTATCTTTGCTTAGTAAATTTTTTGCTATTGTTAATACTTGTGTTTCTTCCTATTATTTCATTTTACTCGAATTAAAACTCAAAGAAACCGTAATTTTTTTTTTTTTGGGTTGTTCATACTAAATCAATTGTGACTAACAATGACCAATATAAGAACACTAGTCCAAACCAATCAATGTATAATTACAACTAATTACAATTAAAACTTAACTGAAATGCAAATGATTAATTTTTCAACTGTTTTTTTTTAATTCCAGTCCCGATTCCCAAAACAAAGAAGGTAGCATGACAACAAGCTCTGAACACGTTCTCCCATCACCGACTAAAGTCCGAGTTCGTAAAAGTCGTCACCGGCGTAACAACAGTAAAGGATCTGTTACCACATCTACCTCCAGCCCTAATAAAAGTCCAACCACAGCTAAAAGCCCAACAAAGGACGCCCTGCATGAAGAATTGCAATCAAAAGCTATAACTCTGCGTCATGTCGACCCGTCTGAAGTGAGTCAAACCACATACAAATATTTGGGATCTAACATGACCCTTCGGGAAGGTCAACTGTCTGTGTGTAATGAATCTGTGGTAAACACCCTAATTGTCAACCATAATCTTGAAAACCACAACTTAAACGATGTCTGTTTTTGTTCCGATGGTGGCTGCAGCGACGCTGCTACATGCAGCAGCAGTAAACGGTCTAGCCGAGCAAGCGCAGACGTAGAAAGTACCTGTGACTCTCCCTGCAACAGCCCCACCCACATAAGCTGTGGCACACGTACCCACAGCCTTAAACTGATCACAATTGAGGATGAAAATAACAAAAACCAGCCACAACCCACCAGAGATAGAGACTCAAATGAAAACTTGCATTGTCCAGTCGAGCCAGACTCTGTTCCCCTCATGCAAGATATAGAACAACCAACAACCAGCCAACCAGACAGTCTGTCAGCAAATATATCACTAAAGCGCACAAGAAGTGATGCTGAGATTACTCCAAAGATATCAAATACACAACGGCATGAAAGCAGCATGGAGTCAACAGAAGAAGCAACAGAGGTTGTACAGATTAGAAATATTAAGGTATGTATTATTATTTATTCAACTTTCGTTATATATATATAAACAAATTTTTGCTACAGCTGAACTTGTATAAGATTTTGAAAAATAACGACATACTTTATTGATCAGCAGAATTTTTTTTTGTATTTTTTCAAAAGAGAAAATAGAAACTTAAGGGCCCTTTCGACCGGTGCTTTGTCAAAAGTAACGACCGGTAGATCGTTTAACAGTCACAATGTAAATTAAATGGTGGGGTAACATGAAGGCAAAAAAAAAAAAAAAAATATTTGGTAAATACCTTCAGGTGATCCCCACATCAGCAATAACATCCCCAGCAAAAATTACCAGGGAGTGCTTAAGATGTCTCTGTCTACACAAGAACATACATACATATATACATACATATATATATATATATATATATATATATATTTTAAACATGTTTGGTTGAACTCGCGTGACAATTCCTGTCGTACGAGTTTCTGTTCAATCCGTTCAAGGTGTCTGGCTATCTTTTTTGTGTCAGGTTGGAACTGGTGTAGCAATCCACCAAAGATGTTTCTACGAACGCTTTCAGCATGTCGATCTGCCATCTTCAGGTTGGAAACTGATGGTATTTTTTCGTGGTGTCTCTTTTTAAAGAAAACGAGCAGTAGCGTAGGAATTGGTAGTGGGAGGTAGTAACAATTGGTAGTAGTTCGAACGAACGATGCAGTAGAGATTTTGTGGGAGGGGGGTACAAGTTTTGTGAGAAGGAGAGGGGAATAGTGGAGTAGAGGGGAATATATATATATTATGCTAAAGCTGAGTTAATCAACTTTTGCTTCTTAAAGGTTTTTTTACTGTTTAGTTTAATGACACAAAAATTATACTAAATTATTCTTTACTTTTAGGGTTGAATTATGTTTGAAAAAAATTCTGTTTTAATTGGTCATACTTTGCAATTAAGTCAAAAACCGACCAATCTTTTACTTTATTGTGTCTATCTCTTTCTTCCCCTCTATGTATCTCTTGACTACCTCCTCATTATATAATGCTGGTAATCCCAATGGTAAGTAAAGTAAGGTAAGTAAGTAAAGTTGGTAGAATGACCTATTGTCAGTATCAGCCGTTATCAGCTGTTATTATTGAAATTTTATTTTTTAATCATCTTCACAAATATAAATCAGATCATTATTTTTACTCAAAAAGCAAGATCTGGTGATAGTAAATGTGTATATATATATATATATATATATATATATATTTATTTACTTTGTTGTTAATTGTTTTATTT
This sequence comes from Doryteuthis pealeii, assembly GCA_023376005.1. Classification (NCBI taxonomy): domain Eukaryota; kingdom Metazoa; phylum Mollusca; class Cephalopoda; order Myopsida; family Loliginidae; genus Doryteuthis; species Doryteuthis pealeii. Next base: position 55,950,127 of record CM042155.1, on the reverse strand, counting down.
TCATAGTTTCCTCTAGATATGTTGGCTGTCAACTCGTGTTCGAGTAAGACTATTTCCTGTTTTTTTTTTTTTGTTTAATTTTTTTTATTGTTGCAACAATAAAAAAAAACAAACTATTTTTCTACATAATCAGCTATACGATAGTGCCAACCCTATTGCCACAACCCTTTTTATCATATGTGCTAAAAGGCGGTGGCTGAGGGTCTTCATATCCTGGGTATAAATCTGTTTTTGATTGTGAGATTCTAGTTCTGGAGAATGTGGAGCACCCCTTTATCACCATTGCTCCAAGGTCCACTCTGATCCAGAGTGGTAGTACCAATTAGGGTCCCGTCTGTGGATTAAATAGAAAAAAATTGTTTATGAAAAATTTTAAAAATGAGTTTAAAAAATTTTCTACCAAACTAATGCTACAAATCTTTTAAAACTTTGCCAGCATTAAAGGACCGACCAAGGTTGATATACCGTAAAACAAAACAAACATTCTACATAATCACCATTTTGGTCAATGTATGTTTGTAGGCTCTTTGGCAGTTTCACACCAGCTTGCCATCATGTTGAGGAAGCATTGAACCGCATTATCATTACAAACTCTCTTGTGGACATTTTTGACATTCATGCACAACTCACAATACACTTCTGCTAATTGGCAATGAATTTCTACCAGTTTAATACCTTTTGCATTCAAAAATCAAATAACTGTGCCAAGTTCACACTTATTGGTAGTGTCAATAGGAAGCTCCATCAGAAATGACTCCCAAGTCAAGACTGAGTGTGGCAGCAAGGCAGGTGCAGGTGCATACACAACAGACACTAAAATGTAAATAATGCATCTTTCAACAAGAAACACCTGAAAAGGGCCAGAGGGCAACATCAGTCAAAATGTTGTGTACATAACAATAAAGATGAAGACAAAAAGCTAAATAATACATCTTTCTAGTAGTTGACTTTTTACACTATTGTTCGACAAGATAAGAAATTTCTGGATCCTGAAGCATCTGATGAGATAGCCTGAGAGAAATGTTCTTTGTTCTATGATTATCTGATAAGAAGAGTAGATAACTCATGCCATAGATAGTGACAGAGGCAGTGAAAGCAATGATTGCCCTCGAGCAGAATAAGTTATTTTACCAATATGATGTCAACATAAAAACATTTTAGTTCAAGTGGTTATAGCAGTGTTTCTCAGACTTTTTTTTAAATTTGTGGAACCCTTGAAATAGCTTTCATGTCTCAAGGAACCCCTACATAAAAAAAATGTCATATACCATTAATAATTTGTATTTAGTTTTTTCAGATTTTTTCTTCATCTTTAATGTTACATACACAACATTTCAGTCAATATGCCCTCCGCTCTTTTTTAGGTGTTTCTTGTCGAACTCGGGACCCTTCTTGTCGAACTCGGGACCCTTCTTGTCGAACTCAGGTCCCTTCTTGTCGAACTCGGGTCCCTTCTTGTCGAACTCGGGTCCCTTCTTGTAAAACTCGGTTCCCTTCTTGTCGAACTCGGTTCCCTTCTTGTCGAACTCGGGACCCTTCTTGTGGAACTCGGAACCCTTCTTGTCGAACTCCGGTATAAAAAGTCAATTCCTAGAATGATGTATTATTTAGATTTTTGTTTTCATCTTTATTGTTATTTACACAACGTTTTTGCTGAGATGTTTCTTGTCGAACCCGGAAGCCTCCATGTTTGAAAAAGCCAGAAGGTACAGCAGACGAAAATTTATGTATATAACAAAAAAGACAACAGTTTGAAAAATCTAGAAAAATACTATCAAACCTCATCTAAAAAATTCAGACAAATAATAACATTATTAATATTTGTTTTATAATTGGTTGAAGCATTTATTATAATAACCAAGGATTATACTAACAATATGACGTACGTGTATAGTAAAATAATGAATATGAAATTAAACAAAAATTACTTAAGAATATATATATATATATATATATATGCTTAATTGGAGTCGTACCTAATTTTGAAAATTAATTAATTAATAATGAATTAGGCGGGAATACCTATTTAAATGTATGGCTAAACAAATCGAGAAAAATCAATCTCTGTATGTACATTTCGGCCTATTAGGCCTCATCAGCAGAGCTATAGATCGGAAGACCGCCCTGTGCGTGATTTGAAACCAGACTGCCAAACTGACAGGCCGATCCCATAACCTCTACACCAAACGGACTTCTTAGATTTTACGATTTCGTAAAATCTAAGAAGTCCGTTTGGTGTAGGGGTTATGTTATCGGCCTGTCAGCTTGGCAGTCCGGTTTCAAATCACGCACAGGGCGGTCTTCCGATCTATAGCTCTGCTGATGAGGCCTAATAGGCCGAAATGTACATACAGAGATTGATTTTTCTCGATTTGTTTAGCCATATATTTAAATAGGTATTCCCGCCTAATTCATTATTAATTAATTTTCAAAATTAGGTACAACTCCAATTAAGCACTTATTCTCCCAAAAATTGTCGGCAAAAAGCCATTCCAAACAAACTGTGTTTACATATATATATATATATATATATATATATATATATATATATATATATATATATATATATATAGAGAGAGAGAGAGAGAAAAGAAAGATTTTGTCTGTCTGTCTATACATGAGTTTGTTCTTACTACTAAAAAAATAGAGGAGAACAGGTTGTGCAGACCCGCCTTCACATAGGCCACACCTACATCACCCATCATCATTTGCTGTGGGATACAGAATCCCCAATATGCACTACAAGTCAAGAGAGATTTACAGTGAAACATATACTGCTAGAGTGTAATGACTTTGATCTGGTGCAAACAAAATACTACCAAACAAGTAATTTGAAAAAAACTTTTTACAAAAATAAGACCATCTAGGATTTTACATTTCCTAAAAGAAGTGAGAAAAAAATAATGAGTAACCAAATTATTATTTATTACTGTTTCTCGTGGGACTCATATTGATCTCTTGTGGTAACATAGTCCTGGGATGCAGAATCCTTAGCAACCTCTGGCTTACCCTAGGGTTCTGGTGTGCTGAGCTGTAGAGTACCAGTTGAGAAGCACTGTGTTAATGAATTGAAAATAAGTGAACTATCACTAACCAATCAATATCAATTTTGTTAAATCTTTTATGCTAATCACTCAATTCTATGTTCCAATCCCCAATGAGGATTGAAATCCACATAGTTATTTCATCTGTTTCTCGTAGGACTCATATTGATCTCTTGTGGTAACATAGTCCTGGGATGCAGAACCCTTAGCAACCTCTGGCTTACCCTAGGGTTCTGGTGTGCAGAGCTGTAGAGTACCAGTTGAGAAGCACTGTGTTAATGAATTGAAAATAAGTAAACTATCACTAACCAATCAATATCAATTTTGTTAAATCTTTTATGCTAATCACTCAATTCTATGTTCCAATCCCCAATGAGGATTGAAATCCACATAGTTATTTCATCTTCCTTGAAATTACCATTGAGAAAGATCAATCAATATTAAACAAGAGCAAAGGGTAAGAATTAATAATGTGAGAAAATATACAAGGGGTTTCATTGAAGATGTAAACCATAAGGAGATACTTTAGCACCATTTATATTTATAATAATACTCTTGTTCCTTAATCTTCCAACCATCATCTTTTGACAAAAAAAAAATGAGACTGTACAAATTTTCCAAGATGAAATGCAAAAATGTAAATCCTGATTATCTGATGTTGCTTATCCACCAATTTCTTATGAGTGTCATCACCTCAGCTAAATAATGGACCGTTCCATTTTTAGTATAAAGAAAGAAACAGAAGAAAAAGGACATACTACAAAGAAAAAATATAAGAAAGAAAGAAAGAGTAGGGGAAAGATATAGAGAGGGGGTGAGCATGCAGAAGTGATAATGCTAATCTGTTTCAATCGAACATAATGAAAAGAAGGAAATAAAGAAAAGAATAGTGAAAGAGAGTTAAATCAAGATTATTATACTTTTTACATATTGAACTATTTGCAATAGCTCTTAAGTAAACATATCAAGCATTGTACTAATTGAATTACCATACTGCAGTATATCCACAAGTCCTGCTAGTAAGATATATTGTCAGCCGTTTTCAATTGGTTAAGAGATTTATACTTTATGTAAAGTACTTACTTCATATTTTTGACGTTAAACTGCATCTTGTGGTGAAGTTCCAGTTCTGGAACTCTGGGAAATTTTGAGTACCCCTTTATCACCATTACTCCCAGGTTCTACCTGACTTGGAGTGGTAGTACCTGTTAGGGTCCCATCTAAGGTTAAATAGATTAAAAACATGAGTATTAAAAATGTGTTTAAAAAAAATTAAATATATTATATATATATATATATATATATATATAAATATAGATATATAAAATTAGATATATATACATAAATACAAGTAGAGTTGGCAGAGTGGCTTATTGTCTGTATCAACCAAACAGTGAGGGAGTCTATCTCCTTTTTGCTAGTGCTAGACCAGGGAGATTTTTTTGTTGAGGTGGAGCACCACACCTACCATCAGCTCCCCACTTTACCGTACAGATCAGATTAACCCATCTGTGCTACTCATACACTGAGTTTGCAGGGATCGTTATTGAACCAGGAACCTTACGATTCCTAAGTAGGTGCTCTACTGACTGACAGTAGAGAACCCGCCTAGGAATCGCAAGGTTCCCAGTTTGATACAAGTCTTCACCAAATCAGCATATGAGTAGACAGGCATCTGTATGGTAAAGTGAGGAGTTGACGGTAGGTGTATTGCTCCACCTCAGATGCAAAAAACATTCTCCTTGGTCTAGCGCTAATGAAAAGGGTATAGTCTCTCTCACAGTCTGGTTGATACTGACTTTAGGCCACCCAACGACTTTACTTACTTACATACATACACACCAACTGCCTTTTATTTATTTATTTATTTATTTATATATATATACCAACTCCTCCGCACAAGCAGGATGCGACACAGGGTCAATTTATTAAGCAAAGTTTAACAGGTTGGAATTCAAAGTTTTTCTTCTCCTAGACTGGTGAGGCAGAGAGAAGAGTAGCCTTGACAGCAAAGAGAGCCAGAAATAGGGAGAAAAGACAGAAGCCCCAGAAAGCATCACAGTTTGTGTGCAATCAGTGCACCAAAGACTGTCACTCAAGAATTGGCCTGCAGAGTCACTTGCACAGATGCAGATAATTTTTTTGGACACTATACCATCGTCCTTAGCGGACAGAAAAGATCCAATAGATAAAATAAATTTTTATTGTAATTAGAAAATTCATTTTACCCAGTATGCAATGTCAATTTGGAGCAGGTAGTTGCTTATGGCTTATATCCAAGAATACCAATATAAGTGTTAAAGGGTAACATTACTGTTCTTCTACAAGGATGGCTTTTGCATTAAATAATCCATGAAGGTTATGTAACGTATTGCCTTTTCTCGACACTACCAATTGTATAGTATATGTGACGTTATGTTGTGGGGCCCACCGCGGCTTCAAAACACACGGTACCATTTGGTGTATCAGGGGTTGGCAACGCTCGTTCGTTTATAAGCACACACAGATCTCTAGTAGTCGTCGTTTCTGTTAAGCGAATTCTTCCACACTTCTTCGCGTGGTCTAACTGTTCTACCAAATTGCACGTGTCAATTAAGAGGTCAACGGGTCAACCATCCTTTCTTCTGACAAACCGATTAAAATAAATTTTAATAGCAAAATCCTAGACTTAATGGCTACGAATCGACTCACAGGTGATAATGAGAATTTTATATTCTTCTTGCTCGCCCACTCCCGTAGGTCTGAGAATCATGCTACATCCTATTAAGGTTTCTCTGTGTCTGGCACAAGGCCACAAATATGGTGTTCCCGGGTAGGGCATGCCATTAAACAAAGAAACTGAACCAAATCTTATCCTGTAACCTGGTTTGATCATGGCGGCGCTATTCATGTAGCATGTTTTGGACCAGAATAACTTAGTAGATCCTATCCCTCCGCAGGTTTACAAGTGGTTTGAATTCAGAGTTTTCCTTCTCCTAGACCGGTTGCCATACAAAGGTTAAAAAATCTAGACTATTTTACTATTTACCCATAGCTAGAAGGAGAATAGTTGGATTCATACCTTTCCCAAGGATATTAGCATTATGTGAAATGTAAACAGCCTCGTTCAGGATTTGAACTCCGGTCGGCATGTCTACTTCCTATGATAAAAACTATTATGCATAATCACTTCCAAAATTTATTATTATTACTAGCAAATATATGCACCCTCCGGGTGCAAGTATTTAAGTTTTAATGTATTAAAATATTGTATTAAATTAGAAAGGCTAATGAAACTAAATAAGAATACATATAAAAAGATTTGAAACAGAGGGGGTATAATAAAAGATTTGAAACAGAGGGAGTATAATAAAAAATAGAACAACTGAAACTTACTCTTCCATCACTCTCGTCTTTCATTGTTATTTTTTTCTAATTTAAGTATTTAGTTATAAGAGGAAGTAAAGAATAAAATGACAGTTATTTTATCTTGTTAATGGATTTCATTTAAGATTTATTGAAGAGACTTTTTCTTATATTCATTAAAATAAAACCAAACAGTTAGAAATCAATAATACTAAGCACATATTTATTAAATTCGATTTTTTAATATTAATATGCAAATTAGCCTTCCCATTCACACTGTTAACCGCTACTTTGTTGTATATATAAATATAATTGCATGTTGTCAGTATGTTGACATAGTTAACAGTATTAATAATGTAAGACAATTTTATTAATAATTGAGGTTTAGATAAAAATAAAATCATTGAGAATGTGATGTCAATAACTAAGAGAATTGTGACTTGAGTAGGAATATAGTTTCAGTTACAGACAGAAAAACACACAATCTCCATTATAATAAGATTATTATTATTATTATTATTATTATTAAAAAGCATTATCAATTATTAATCTTTTTTTCTTTCTTTTTTTTTTTAACTAATATTTTTTTTCATTTTAATTTCAGTGACTTTATTGCAACTAAGATAAAGATGAAAGAAATATTAGTTGAAAAATCAATTTAAAAAAAGCACATCTTTAAATTTAATTTCTCTGAATTTTTGACATGAGGCTTGCTAATTCGTATTATCTTGATTATTCAGACTATTGTCCTCATCTTTATTGTTATCTATGCAATGGTTTGGCCAATGTATCCCCTGGCTGTCTTTCAGGTGTTTGTTGTCTGACTTGGAAACCTTCTTAAACTGTTTGAAAGAAGGTTCCTCAGATAAGGACAATAGTCTGAATAATACAAATAATACAAATTTAAATCTAAGTTTTTTTTTCTTTCTTTTTAAATATAAGTAAATTATCTGAGATTTATGATAAAACTTTGGATGATGCTATTCTTCAAGAAACAAATGATTTTATGATTCCTTTCTTTATTTTATTTTATCTATTTATTTATTTATTTTTTTTTTTTTTGTAGCATTCTGAAGATTCTTGGTCTGAGGAAGAAGGAGAAGTCAGTGAGGATGATGTACGACAGACTAGAACCAGACAATCCTATTCCACATTAAGTTCTGAAGGGGCTTTTTCCGAAGAGGAGAATACCAGCGAACATTCCACAAGATACACACCAGATGGTCTGTTATCAACTAATAGCTCAGAGAACTTACAGTTGGAATTGGCTCGATGCGTTTCAGATGAACTTTCTGATAAAGAAATGAAAATGAAACAAATGAAGAATCAAGTCTCTTTCTCTCCTGAACGAATTTTTGAGGTGAGTTAAATGTCGGAAATTTTGATACGAGTCTTTGTCTCGTAGCAATAATTTTGATACGAGGCTTTGTCTCGTAGCAATAATTTTGATACGAGGCTTTGTCTCGTAGCAATAATTTTGATACGAGGCTTTGTCTCGTAGCAATAATTTTGATACGAGGCTTTGTCTCGTAGCAATAATTTTGATATGAGTCTTTGTCTCGTAGCAATAATTTTGATACGAGTCTTTGTCTCGTAGCAATAATTTTGATACGAGTCATCCACGGACGTTTTTCAACGTATATGTCTCATCAGTGTAACTCGACTTTTTTAACAGCTACCTCTAGCCGGGAGCGAAACTCGACAGAATTTTTGTCTGCCAAACTCCTTACCCTTATGGCTGTCGGTGACTGTCAGGAGCGAACAATTATGTATGTTTTCACTAAAGAACTCAAGTCTGTAAACAACAGGCGAGTAAATGCTTTTGCGCTAAACTATCAAAGTTTGACTAATGTCTCCCCCACAGTGCTCTACCAAGAAAATTGGGAGCATATATATATATATATATATATATATATATATATAAGTCATTGGGGTGGCTTAAAGTCGTTATCAGCCAATCAGCGAGGGAGTCTATCCCCTTTTCACTAGTGCTAGACCAAGGAGATTGTTTTAGCATCTGAGGTGGAGCACCACATCTACCATCAGCTCCTTACTTTTCTGCACAGATCCCTGTGCTACTTGTACACTGAGTAGGCGAGGGCTGGTATCGAACTAGGAACCTTGTAGTTCCTAGGCGGACGCTCTACCAACTGAGCTAAACTGGCCCTATATATATATATATATATATATATATATATATATATATAAAATCCAAAAGTCCGGAGAAGAAATCTTCCTTACGACATAGGGTTTTTTTAAAACAACTTGTCGCAGTTTGAGAGCTCAATGTGTGCTCTTATTGTTAGAGTCACAGAGCAAATTTATATTTAAATAAATAACAAAAGACTTAGAGATCTTGCATTATAGACTATTTCAGGGAGCTTAGACAAAATGTCTAATTCTCCGACTCATCAGATGTGATCTGATGAGTCGGGAGAATTAGACATTTTTGTCTAAGCTCCCTGAAATAGTCTATAATGCAAGATCTCTAAGTCTTTTGTTATTTATTTAATATATATATATATATATATATATATATATTGTTATTTTTGTATCCCTGAGTTTCATGCAATAGTGCATTCATCAGACGTGTTTTACAAATGCACTATTGCATGAAACCCATTATTAATTTTCATTGATGAGTTAATTAATCATAAATATGAAATAAATGTACTTATTTTCTTTTTTGTTATTTGCAGGCCCACAATTCAGATTCCAGTTCTGATTCCGATGAGTGTTCTGACATTACTGTCTCTACAACAGTCCATCGTTCTCGGTCTTTTGAGACAAGTGGTTGGTAGACACTTGAATTCAGTACAGCTGTTGTACGAACGATGCCACACGAGAAAAAAAAAAACTTGCAGGCCAACTAAGTGGGACCTGAAGAATTTTATGTTTTTTGAAAATTTGTTATGCAAGCAGATCCATGTATAATAATAACAAGATTTCTATTCAATTCTCTTTCTATTCTTTGTTCTTTGGCGCCACTTGGCCAAAACCGCCCCACCCCCTCAAAAAAAAAAAAAAAAACTGAAACATTATTGCATACGAAACAACAGCATCAGAAGAAGAAGAAAAAAAAACTCATAAAGGGCAATCATTCCTGCAACACAATACCAAATTAAGGAATGAAGAATTTTAAAAAAACAAAAAACGGTAAAGATGGAATCTGTATTGACAGAACAACGGCTTGATACTTGAATTCTTGCAGAGTCATAGTTCTGTCCCCAAGTCATCACTCACTGATCTCTTATTGATTATAGACTAGTCTCCTGGACTCCCCCTGACCTCCCCCCACCCAGAGGACCCGAACACCCTCCCCCCAAAAAAACAGACAGGACCAAATCAAGTGTTCCTTGTCTCCATCTACCACCTACAGCTGAGACTTCATTTAAGATTCCCCCCCTCCCAATTGGTTTTGTAAATAAATGGACAAATCATAAACTCTTCTATAGTGGAAGGGGATTTATTTGGAAACAAAGAAAGATATAGCTTTATATGAAACATTTCTCATTCAAAACTGAATTTACTTAAGACTGCATACATACATATGTACATAATTATTATATATATATATATATATATATATATATATATATATATATATATATATACACACACACACACATACCTGTGTGTGTGTGTGTGTATATATATATATATATATGCACACACGTGTGTATGTGTATATATATATATATATATATATATTTTACATACATAAATACATGTATGTGGTATATATATATATATATTTTACATACATATATACATGTATGTGTGTATATATATATATATTTTACATACATATATACATGTGTGTGTGTGTGTGTATATATATATATTTTACATACATATATACGTGTGTGTGTGTGTATATATATATATTTTACATACATATATACATGTGTGTGTGTGTGTGTATATATATATATTTTACATACATATATACATGTGTGTGTGTGTGTATATATACATATATACATGTGTGTGTGTGTAATATATATATATATATATATATATATTTTACATACATATATACATGTATGTGTGTGCGTGTATATATATTACATTCATATATGTATATATATATATATATTTTACATACATATATACATGTATGTGTGTGCGTGTATATATATTACATTCATATATGTATATATATATATATATATTTACATACATATATACATGTATGTGTGTGCGTGTATATATATTACATTCATATATATATATATATATACACACACACACACACACACACATATAAACACATGTATGTTTGCAAAAATATTTACATTGATTCTAAATGTACATACATTTACATTAGTCTCAGTTTGTGTGTGTGTGTGTGTGTGTGTGTGCGTGTGTGCACATATGTATTGATATATGTGTGTGAATTTCTATGTTTATGTGTGTGTGTGTGTGTGTGTATTTATATGAATATGTTGTTCGTTGCATAAATACTGGACACGTTCTTACAGCCCTCTCTTCCCCTCTCCCCCGTCCGCCCAGGTAAAATGTGTTCACTGTTTACAAATAACAAACACCTTGTCAGAAAAAGAAGAGAGAAGAAGAAAAAAAAGAAAATCAGGGAAAATGTACTGAATATGACTGAAAGGGGGGAATCATTTCTGAGTGATTCTTTTTTTCCCTTCCAGCTGTCTTCTAATTTCCCCCTCCCCTAGCACCACCACCCCTCTCTTAGCACCTCCACCCCCCGGTTGGTTTTGTTTGTATGTGACTTGATTTTTTTTTTCCATTACCATTCTGAAAATGGTACTTAAATGGTAACTAGTATGAAAATGTCTTTCACTTAAAAAGACAGTATGCATTAGTATGTTTGTGGGCATGCATATATATGTGTGTATATATGTGTGTATATATATATATATATATATATATATATATATATATATTATATATATATAATGTGTGTGTGTGTATACTATATATATATATGTACTAGATATATGTACTATATGTATATATATATATATATATTGCACATTCAAGCATGCACAAGTACAAAAGGAATGATGGATAAATGAATGATTCTAAACTAAGGGTGAATAAAATACTTGTTGTCAAATCATGAATGAGAATAATAATCTTAAAAATATTTGAAAAAAAATTCCAGCCTTCTTTATATGATTGAAGAAGTAACTGTAAAATCTAGTGTGATGTTGTCTCCTGGCCAAGATCTCATAAAAATTGATTCAAGTGCCCCAACATGTAAGCTTGACTTTCAAGTCACATTTGTGGAAACAAAAAACTCTGCATATTTTTCTTTTTTCTTTCTTTTTTTTCTTTTGCAGAGTTCATGCCTTTGGACAAAAAAAATGAAAAAAAAACTTTTCATTACAAAAAAAAAAAAAAAAAAAAAATTGTGCCCAAAACAACAAAAAAAAAACTTCCAAAGAAATGTACAATTGACTTTTTTCACAAAAATATATATATATATATATATATATATATATATATATATATGCATTATATATAAACTTTCCTTATTTGCCAGTTACAGACACCTATCACTAAAGTGTTGAAAAAAGAAATCTACAGACTCCAATTTTTTTGTTGATTTTTTTCATAATTTTTCTCCATATTTTTCCCCCCAATTTTTTTTTCTTTCATTTTTTCATTATTTTACATCTAAGGCTATGTTCTNCTCCCCTCCGACAGGAATCGAAACCGCGGACTTCACAGGCATAGTCAGAGACCATATTCCGTTCGGCCGCCGGTACATATGCGAACAATCCCTGCGAAATTAACCTTGTCAATGATGAAACATTACACGCCCCTGCCATAGCAGGCAAGTAGACTTTTTATTTAGTAAACAAACCCGGCCGTTTAGCTCTTCGGCGAAGTGAATAAGATTTTGGATAACACAACACACACACACACCACACACCACCCCTCCGCACGAGCAGGATGCAACACAGGTCAATTTCTTAAGCAGAGTTTAACAAGTTTGAAGTCAGAGTTTTCCTTCTCCTAGACTGGTTACCTAGCCTGGTTAAAAGAGTCCAGTCTGCCCTGCTATTTACCCATAGCTGGAGGAGAATTGGATTCATACCTTTCCCAAGTGTATTAGTGCATGTGAAATGCCAACAGTTTCGTCCAGGAATTGAACTCTGTCTGATTTCTTACAACTCTCCCCACGTTCCTCCTCCCCGCATCATCTAAGGCCTCTAATCTTCTGTGAGTCAGACAAGATGTCTTTATCTCAATTTCTATTTCCACTGTCTTCTTCATCCTATTTACTTCAGACCAGTTTCTCTCTTGTCTAAAAATAATACTTTAACTTATCTAAGATTCTAACATGATAATGTTCTTTGTTATTTCGACATTTTCATTAATATTATTTCCTTTCTTTTCTTATTTTTTTTGCTTAAAAGCAAAAACAAAAAACTGAGTCGAATACTGAATATATAATTCTTGACCAAAACATATTATTCTTTTCAATTTCTTAGCTGTTCTATCCTGTGATATACAAGGTGTTTCAAAAAGTATCGAGATTTTTTTTGACACACCTTGTATTCTGAAAAAAAAAAAAAAATTTATTTTTTTAAGAATACCAAGGTGTGTCAAAAAAAATACCAAGTTTAAAGCTGTATTTACCAAGATTGAAATGAAGAATGAATGGAACATTATTTCTTTTTCAGAATACAAGGTGTGTAAAAAAGTACAACAAAAATTAGTGGAATACTGAATATATAATTCTTGACCAAAAGATATTGTTTTCATTTGTTAGCTGCTCTATCCTGTGATATACATGGTGTGTCAAAAAAGTATCGAGATTTTTTTTGACACACCTTGTATTATAAAAAAAAGATTCCATTCATTTATTTTTTCAGAATACAAGGGATGTGTCAAAAAAATACCAAGTTTAAAGCTGTATTTACCAAGATAGAAATGAAGAATAATGGAACGTTTTTTTTTTGTTTTGTTTTTTTTTCAGAATACAATGTGTGTCAAAAAATACAAAAAAATTGATACCTTTTTGACACACCTTGTATAATAAGAACAAGATGATAAATTTAAATTCCCTACTATCTCTATCTCGCCAATCACCACTACCACTACACTCTTCGAACAATTCTCCTGTACAATCTTTGGTTTTCATTCCTTGTACATACTGATTTGAAAATATATATGACAAAAAGAAAAAAAACAATACGCAACATGAAATCAAGTTTTTTTTTTTTTTTTTTTTTCTTAACAAGTTATTGTTGAATTTTCATTGCGTTAATAGCTTTCCCCCACCCTACCCCACTTTATTTATTCTATTTTTTTTATTACTATTGTTCTTTCAATCTTAATCTTTCCCAACTCAAATTCATTTTATTGTCACTATATTTTCATCATTTAAATGAATCATAGAGAAATCCACCCACAAATGTTGTTTTTTTTCACTAAAAAAAAAAATGAGAAAGTAATAATAAAATAAAAAGCCAATTTGAATTATTATTGATTTATTTTATGATCGGAACTATTGATCAATCTTTTCTCTAGATACTCTCTCTCTGATTCTTTAGATACCCTCTCTCTCTCTAACAATAACTACCACTCGCTTTTCTCGTTATTCTGTGAAAAATAATTTCTTATCACCTTCCATATACTAACAAATGCCCTGAAGATTATCTAATTAATAGATCGAAACACTGCAGCGTCGGCCAATAAACTCACCACTTAACCATTTAAACCTGTGTTTTTTCAATTTTCCTAATATACTACATACCGTCGGATTCACTTCCTTTTTTCACATACATACATACATATATATATATATATATATATATATACCCTCTCTCTCCCTTTCCCCATATACCCTCTCTCTCTCTCTGTCTATATACCTCTCTCTCTGTCTCTCTCTCTCTCTCTTTCTCCATATACCCTCTTCTCTCTTGTCTATATACCTCTCTCTCTGTCTCTCTTTCTCTCTCTCTCTCTCTTTCTCTATATACCTCTTCCCTCTTTGTCTATTTACCCTCTCTATCTCTCTTTCTCTATATACCCTCTTCTCTTTTTCTCTCTTAATCAAGGAATATCAACACAAATCATAGTCTTTTAATCAAATGCCATAAAAAAAATGTAGTTGTCTGTGTAGTTTCAGGATTTCATTCAGTTGTAGTTTCATTAATTCTTAGGATTAATTAAAAGACAAAATAGAAAAGTCATTATTTTATGTGTATTTATGAGATGAGACTTAATAGGAATAATTATATTTCGGACTGTTGTCCTCATCTTTATTGTGTATAAACACAACGTTCAGGCCACAGTAATGGCTGCATTCATGGGATGTCTCAGCAGGAGGTGATAAGATGCAATGTGTTGCATTTTGTGGACCTTTCATTTTATGTTCTTGGTCAGATTAAGATGGTTAGGTAAGTGATAACATTCTTACAAATATTTTGAAATATCAGTTTTTAGAATAAGTAAATTCTTCATTTTTAATTTTTTTCTATATCTTATGACAATTTTGTCAATAAGTCTGGTGGCATTTATGCTGCTTGGAGTGCCCTTGTGTGAACAGTAACGATTGAGCTCCAAGACTGTTATTGAATTCATGGGTAATCGTCTGAAGATGACTTATTCCAAGGTCAAAAAAAAAAACCTTTAGAAAATTAAACATTATCACCAATTCATTTCAAAAACGTAGTCGGCATTAAATGACCCATTGAGGTTGATATGCCGTAAACAAAGAACAAATCAAAAAGTATAATAACTTGATTTAACTCTATCTCACTCTTTCTTTCTTTCTTTCTTTCATCATTGATTGAAACAGATTAGCGTTATCATTTTCACGTTCTCTGCCCTCTCTCTATCTTCCTCCTACTCTTTCTTTCTTGTTACATTGTTCTGTTGTAGCATGTCCTTTTATTTTTTATAATAAAAAACGAAATGGTCCCTTATTTCGATGAGGTGACAATACTCATAAGAAATAAGAATTCAGCAGATAAGCGACACTTGATAATCAGGATTTACATTTTTGCATTTCATCTTGAATGATTTGGACAGTCTCATTTTTAACTGGAGGGTGTTGCAAGTTTTAAGTCAGAAATTAAGAACACCGGTATTAATATATAGATGTAGATGTACAAGGTGTGTGTCAAAAAGTATGGAGATTTTTTTGTACTTTTTGATACACCTTGTATTCTGGGAAAAAAAACGTTCCATTCATTCTTCATTTCTATCTTGGTAAATACAGCTTTAAACTTGGTATTTTTTGACACACCTTGTATTCTGAAAAAATTAACGTTCCATTCATGTTTCATTTCTATCTTGGTAAATACAGCTTTAAACTTGGTATTTTTGACACACCTTGTATTCTTAAAAAATTGATGAATGCAATGTTTTTTTAAGAATACAAAAAGTACAATACTTTGACACACCTTGTATTCTGAAAACATTGATGAATGGAACATTATTTTGTTTTCAGAATACAAGGTGCATCAAAAAGTACAAAAAACCTTGATACTTTTTTGACACACCTTATACATGTAGTTTCATAATTTTATGAATTCTTTGATTAATTAAAAAAACAAGTAGAAAAGGTATATTTAAACAGGCAGCAAAATAATTAAAAATACAATTGTAAAAAAAACAAAAAGACAAACAAAAAACACTCAACCAACACCCATTTCCTCTTTTATTTCTTTGGTCACTTTAGAAAAATCCGCTGTTTGTAAAGTTTAGAATATTTCCACTGAGGAAGAGTTTAAGATCTTTTCATCAAATTGTCAGTAATGGAATTTATTTTTATTTCATCATTGTACTGAAAATAGTATAGCCTTGTTCAATGTGTATTTGACGGACATCCAAAACCAGCACTCACTATTCTATAAGACGTCTGCGATGCTATTAATGGTACTATTCAAATGAATGAACAGATTCATTCTTTAGATTTCTTCTCTTCTTTCTTTCTTTCTTTCTTCTTTTTCTCTTATTTATTCATCCAATGAAATATTATTTTGATCATTTTTCTTTTTAGTTTTCTAAGCCTTTTGGTCATACTTCATATATATAGCATTAGCTTTTAGAACTTGGAAAGAAAGAAGAAAAAAAAGTTTCCTTTTAATCTGTGAAGACACCGATCTATAATTATATCTCTTTCTATTGGTCAATTCAAAACTTCTCAACACGTCTCTTTCTTAGATTTTATAAAGGCAATCATCAGATTCTGTGAAAACTAAAATTGCTTCTATGACAAAAAATAAGTATTATTAATTAAAATTTCTCTGAATTTTCAAGATGAGGCTTAATATTTTTTTTTTATTTATTATTCGGACTATTATAAAAATAAAATAAATTTAAAAAAATAATGAAATTTGTTGCATACAGTTCTCAGGTGCACCACAACTCATCAAAGGTTCATGTATAATTTGAGGAGGCATGTGGTGTTCAAATCCAGGACGAAGCCACAGTTCACATAGCACTAATACCATTAGGAAAGGTATAAATCCAACTATTCTCCCTCCAACTATGGATAAATAGTAGGGCAGACTGGGCTATTTTACCTTGGTTAGGCAACCAGTCTAGGAGAAGGAAAACTTTGATACAAACCTCTTAATCTCAGCTTGGGTAGGTCATTACTAGAATAGGCGCAGTCCTATTTAGTGATCTATTTCAATTTAAAATTTTATAGTACATAAAATAATGTACTAATGTCAGAGAAAATGAATAGTGTACAGTAATAATATACATGCACGTGTGTGTGTGCATGCATATGTGTATAGAGGGGGAGATATCAGGTATAGTTTTGTTGAATTACAGGAAGCATGGAGGGTTTGAAAGATGCAGGGTTTTGGCAGCCTACAACGAATTCTCATCTTTATTGTTATCTGCACTATGTTTCAGCGATGTACCACTGGTCTTCTTCAGGTGTTTCTTGTCAAACTTAGGAGCCTTAATGTCATAATTGGGAGTCTTCACAGAACTTCAAAATCCCTTTATTTAATCCACATAGGTCGACTGTTCTCATCCGTTAACCATGACTGGGAATAAGTGTTAATCTGATTTCAGTATTCTATGTCTTATTGTCCATGGTCAAGATTGAACCCGCAACCTAGAGATGATTGTCACTTAGAACTGTATTAACTCAACCCTTATATCCGTTGCACCATGTGTCCAGTTGAACACATGGTGCAATAATCTGAATAATCCAAATAATGAAAATTAATTAAAAGTTTCAAATCTCTTGATTTTAACAGCATTTCAAACCATTTAGGGTTATTTTATGCCAAGAGGTTAGGAAATCTCGTTCATTGTATGTTCATATTAAACTTTTTGTTTGTTTCTTTTTTTTTTTTTCTTTTCTTTTTTTGCACATGGTCTTATCAAATACAGTATGTCAAATGGCTATTTAATGGCATGTCAAACTATCTAGGGTTATTTCCTGCCAAGAGGTTAGGAAATCTGTTCATTGTATGCTCATATTAACATTTTGTGTAATTGTTTCTTAAAAGTTGGAGGATTTTTTGTTTGTTTTTTTATTTCAATTCCTTTTTTGTTGCACACGTTTCTTTTAATTGAAGCTTGAAAATTCTTATGCTTAGAGGTTAGAGAATCATGTTCATTGTACATTCATATTAACATTTTTGTGTAATTGTTTCTTAAGACTTTATTTATTTACACACAGTCCTATTAAATATGAATAATTTTTAAACAGATCAATTTAACCCATAAATGGGACCATTACTCCCACATAGTACCTATGTGGGAGTAATGGCAATGAATGGTTACTCCACACTCTCCAGATCTCCAGCCTCACAAGAAGATGCAGTTTAGGGTCATACCCAAGACACTCCCTTTCATGAGGGAGTCTTACCACTCTACAGGTGATAAAGTCAGCATATTCTAAACCTCTCCAACAGGACAGTTTCAACTTCAGATCATAGCCCACACTGATGTTAAAATATATCATTCCTTTTTTTATTTTCAATATCTATCTGATTATTATGCTATCAAATATAAATATAACTAGTGGAGTTTGTGGATATACCACAGTATGATAATTTAATTATCACAACATTTGATATGTTTACTTAAGTTGCTAAATAGTTCAATATGTAAATAGTATAATAATCTTGATTTAGCTTTCTCTCACTGTTTTTTCTTTCTTTCCTTCTTTTCATTATGTTTCGATTGAAATGGATTAGCTTTATTACATGCTCACCCCCTCTCTCTATCTTTACCCATTTCTCTTTCTTTCTAATTATATTTTTTCTGTGTAGCATGTGCTTTTTCTTCCCTTTCTTTCTTTATAATAAAAACAGAATGGTCCATTATTTAGCTGAGGTGACAACACTCATAAGAATTAAGTGGATAACCAACACCAGATAATCAGGATTTACAGTTAAGCATTTCATGATTTGGCCAATTTGGACAGTCTCATTTTTTAACCAGAGGGTGTTGCAAGATGATAATGGTTGTACTTTTAAGGAACACGAGTATTAATTTATAGATATTGTTACAATTTTATGGGCCACCCTTTAGGTTTCAAGCAAGATTGCTTGTCTAGCGGAAATCCTTGGTGAAGAATCCTTTGGTTGTTCCTTGGTGCTCCTCATGAATGGACGTCTTTCAGTATCAGTGATTCAGTAGTCAACCAGCCACGCATTCGGGCTGTTGAATGGCTGAGGTTTAAACCACATGACCTCGCTTAGTCTATAAATTTAAGTGGTGTATTGTAGCATGGCTTATATATCAAAATAATCCAGCAGATATTGATAACAAAAATAAGAACAACAGTGGCAGCAGTAGTTAGATGTCCATCATATCCAATGATGACACGATGCGAATCTGTTTCTCCATTTGATTCAATCTCTGCCTTTGTGTGTTTTATCCCTTATTAAATATTACACTGTTTGGAAAGTACTGAGGTTTTATTAACAAGGATATATAAACTAAAAAAATGTAAAGTCGTTGGGGTGGCCTAAAGTTGGTATCAGCCAATCAGTAAGGGAGTCTATCCCCTTTTCACTAGAGCTAGACCAAGGAGATTGTTTTTGCATCTGAGGTGGAGCGCCACACCTACCATCAGCTCCTTACTTTACCGCACGAATGTCTGTGCTACTCATATGCTGAGTTGACAAGGGCTGGTATTGAACTAGGTACCTTGTCGTTTCTAGCCGAACGCTCTACCAACTGAGCTAACCCGGCCCTTTTTTTTTTTAACTCTTAACATCCTATACCGCCTCATTCCGCCCAGCCAGAAGTCACATCATTTTCTTAATCTGCCCCAAACGATAGCCTTTGTTTAAATGTAATATTAAACATATTTAGGAGTCTTTGATTTAAGGGAAATAACTGGTAACTTTAAATGAAAAGGACATTTTTAGCCATTTATTGATAAATCCTTATAGGAATAGTGATCTGGACTCAGAAAATTTTCAACAGGATGTTAAGAGTTAATGTATGTTAAATGTATCTATTATCTTCAGAAATATAATCACCTTCATTTCCAGCAACTGCTGCTCAGCAAATCTAAGAAAAGATAAAAATTGATATTAAAAGAGGTTCTTCTACGTCCTCCATACTCGCCAGAATTATCACCGAGAGATTTTCATTTGTTTGGGTCCCAAGAACATTTAGGAACAAAAGAGTAGAAAACGGTGTTTTAAACTCTTTTCAGGGAAAAACCCATATCTGTTTAAACTTTGAATCAAAAATTTGCCTTCACGTTAGACTGCAGTCTTTGACAATCAAAGAGCTTACATTTTTTATGATAACAGGGAAATAAATTTACTTTGTTTTTTATATCTACTAGGGTAAGACATAATTACTTTCATGCACCTTCATATTATATATATATATATATATATATATTTGAAAGGAAAGAAAAACTCAACCTCATTATTCCATAATAAATTTATTTCGACCAAAATTGGGGCCTTTAGTGATTTAAAGATTCACTGTATTTGTACATACCGGATCATACAATAATAATAGAGTGTGTCTTAGAAATCAAATATAGAATTATCCCTTACTACCAAGTTTTGGATTTTGGATGATCTTTTCTTAGGGGTCATTAGCCTCAAATGATCTTTTCTTAGGGGTCTTTTTTAGGGGTCAAATGATATAACATTTATTTAAGAGAAGGTCCTGGTTAGCTCAGTCAGTAGAGCGTTTGGCTAGAAACCACAAGGTTTCTAGTTTGATACCGGCCCTCACCAACTCAGCGTAGGAGTAGCACAGGGATCTGTGCGGTAAAGTGAGGAGCTGATGGTAGGTGTGGCACTCCACCTCAGATGCAAAAACAATATCCTTGGTCTAGCACTAGTGAAAAGGGGATAGACTCCCTTGCTGATTAGCTGATAGCGACTTTAGGCCACCCTGACGACTTTATTTTTACTATGCTTGTTCCTCAATATTCTGTTATCATCTTGAAACAGCGATAATTTATGAGGATGACCGTCCCGGTCTCCTGCCTCAAAACTTGCTAACGGTGAGTGGTGAAAAACCAACCCCAGCTACGATTGAAGTCCATAGCCGAAGCAATAGATAGATATGAAGATGACTAGATAGATAGATAGTTTTATTTTATTTTATCAAGATATAAAAGAATATCTAAATACTCAGATTTTCTTTTATTCATGTTTGTTTAATGTCTTGTTTTTAGTGTAAATAAACAAGAATATCTAAATATTTTTATTTTTTATTTTTACTTGTAATCGATTGTTGGAAATAAATATATTAAAATAAAATGAAAATACCAAATAAAATAAACGTTTTGATTTTTTTATATGTAAGTGAATGTCAAAAAAAACAAAAAAAAAACAAAACGCCCCAAGCTGGTTGTTTACTTTCAAGTGACACTGCTTCGGCTACAGACTTCAATCGTAGCTGGGTTGGTTTTTCAGCAATCACCGGTAGCAAGTTTTGAGGCAGGAGACTGGGACGATCTTCCTCATAAATTACCGAAACAGCCTCTGGTTAAAAATGAGACTTATCTGCCAAATTCTTATTTCTTATGAGTACCATCACCTCAGCTAAATGATGTACGATTCCGTTATTATTATAAAGAAAGAAAGGGAAGAAAAAGACATGCTACACAGTAAAAAGAAAGTAGGAGAAACATAGAGAGAGGAGGCGATAACGCTAATCTATTTCAATCAAAAATAATGAAAAGGAGGAAAGATTGACAAGAGTGAGAAAGTTAACTCAAGATTATTATGCTTTTTACATATAAAACTATTTTGTAATAGCTCTTAAATAAATTATATCAAACATTGTAATTGTATTAATCATCAGTCATTGGGGCGGCCTAAAGTCGGTATCAGCCAGGCAGCGAGGGAGTCTATCCCCTTTTCAATAGCACTAGACCAAGGAGATTGTTTTTGGCCTCTGAGGTGGAGCGCCACACCTACCATCAGCTCCTTACTTTACCGCACAGATCCCTGTGCTACTCATACGCTAAGTTGGCGAGGACCAGTATAGAACTAGTAACCTTTTGGTTTCTAGCCGAACGCTCTACCAACTGAGCTAACCCGGCCCCCTATTGTATTAATAATCCACCTTAATTATCTCCCCTTGGAAATCTGAGATCTATAGAAGTAACACTCTGAAACATCACACAGATCATAGTCAGAATAAAGTGTAATAAATCTTTCCTAAAAGCTTAAGTCACTGGTTCTGTTCTTACTACAGTAATAATTAGATTATCATACTGTGGTATATCCACAGGTTCTACAATAAAGGTTGTTATAATAACTAGCAAATATATGCACCCTCCGGGTGCAAGTATTTTAGTTAAATTTTATAATAAAATATCATATTAAATTAGAAAGGCTAATGAAACTGAATAAGAATGTAGATAAAAAGATTTTGAACAGAGGGGGTATGATTGAAAAATAGAACAACTTTGAAACTAACTCTTCCATCATTTTCCGTTACTCCCGTCATTCATTGGTAAATTTTCCTAATTAAACTGTTTAGTTAAAATAGGAAGTAAAGAATAATATTAGTTATTTCTTCTTGTTAAGGAATTTCTTTTAAGATTTATCCCAAAGATTTTTGCTCATATTCAATAAGATAAAACCAAACAATTAGAAATCAATAATGCTGAGCACATATTTATTAAAATCAAATTTTGAATATCAATATGCAAATTAGCCTTCCCCTTCTCACTGCAAACCACTATATTTTGTATATATAAATACAAATGCATGTTAATAATAGGTAGATATGGTCAACAGTATTAATAATGTAAAACAATTTTATTAATAATTGAGGTTTAGATAAAAATAAAATCATGGAGAATGTGATGTAAATAACTAAGGGAATTGTGACTTGAGTAGAAATATAGTTTCGGTTACAGACAGAAAAACCACAATCTCCATTATAATAAGATATCTTATATTATTCTTTACCTGTGATTATATGAAGTGTTACTATCTGAATTATACAATAGACAAATGAGGATAAAGGTAATCCTTAAATAAAAACTTACTTCTAAGTAATTAGTAGTTAATTAACTCACAAAGGGAGGTGACTATTACAGTAGATGATTACCAAGTACATACCAATTTATTGGTAGAGTGAATTTGATCCTAACTAAAATGGCCTTGAACTAATTCTATAACGATACGAGGGTAATTCAATAAATAAGGGGAAAGTTTAAAAAAAAAAAAAAAATTTTTTCCAAGTGTTTTTCCATAAATGTAAACATTGCATTGTTTTGAATTAGTTTATAGCCAAAATTATTTAAATCTTACAAAAATATTTGTTTTGAGGCTATTCAAAATGGCAACAAATCAAGCAGTTTCAGGCTTGAAGAGAATTCTTTTATCAAATTTTTGATGGCTGAGAAGTGCAAACCATGTGAAATTTACAGATGAATGGGTGCTATTCAAAATAGTGACAAACCAAACAGAGGTCTGTTATCAAATCTTTAGTGACTGAGAAGTGCAAACCATGTGAAATTTACAGATGAATGGGTGATGGGAATGGATAAGTATGTTTTAGCAAAAATAATTCTTTACAAATGGGCTAAACAAGAGTTTGCCACTACAAGGGAGAGTTTAAAAGTCCATGGAATGGAAGCACATTGACTACTCACTGGATGCAGTGCTCAGTAAAGAAGGTCATGCTGACAGTCTGCTGGGATATGAAAGGATCTATCAATATTGATTTTCTTGAAAAATTTTCACCTATTAACATTGTCAACTCCTTAGGAAAAAAATTTGATAATTTATGAGGAAGTGCGTCCAGGTCTTCTGCCTCAAAAGTTGCTACCCGGTGACTATTAAAATAACGACCCAGCTCAGTCTATTCAAAATTATCCATCTATCTATCTAAATTTGTTCATATTTATCTATATTACTTTAAATACTAAGATTTTTTTATTCATATTTGTTTAATGTCTTGTTTTTAGTTTAAATAAACAAGAATTACAACAAAAAAAAGAAGCGACCCCCCCCCCAAATACATTTATTTGTCGAAAATATCTATCTATCTCCATTCATATCTATTCATATCTATCTATATTATTTTGTTTGTTTATCTATCTATCTCAGTCTATTCCAAACTATATATCCATCTTCATATCTAAACAAGAATTACGACAAATTACGATAAATAAACAAGAATTACGACGAGCTGGGGTTGTTATTTTGATAGTCACCAGGCAGCAATTTTTGAGGCAGGAGACCGGGACATACTTCCTCATAAATTACCAAAAATTCACCTAATTTATTGAATGATACTCTTCTGGCACATGAAAGGACCCCTCACTATTAATTTCCTGGATAAAGGTGCATCTGTAAACAGTGTTTCCTATTGCCAACTCCTTAGGAAAAAAATCACCTTATTTATTGAATGACATTCTCTATGGAGATCTTCTGGAACATCCCATCTCTATTGATTTCCTTGAAAAAGGTTAAGTTGTAAAAAGTGTTTCCTATTATCAGCCTCTTAAGTAAAATTCACCTTATCTATTGAATGACATTCTCTTTCGTCTGGTAAGAGACAGATTGGTCACCCCCATTTACATT
Source organism: Doryteuthis pealeii (assembly GCA_023376005.1). NCBI lineage: Eukaryota > Metazoa > Mollusca > Cephalopoda > Myopsida > Loliginidae > Doryteuthis > Doryteuthis pealeii. The sequence continues at coordinate 55,925,739 of CM042155.1, read as the reverse complement.
TCAAAGATGTCTGCAAGAATGATCTCAGGTGCTTTGGCATTGCCCCTTCCAGCTGGGAAAATTTGGCTCAGGACCACCCTCGGTGGTGGCAGGCTCTCCGTAGAAGACTATTCATGTCTGAAGCCACCCTGGTGCAACACCATGAAGCCAAGAGGTTCAGAAGAAAGCAGTGGCAACAAAGCACTGGCACATCAACATCTTCAGGGATAGCCTTCACATGCTAAAGAATGTTTTTCGAACATTGGACTTCACAGTCACTGAAGACGCTGTAACTTCAGAGGCACAACTATATTTAGTCTTCCGAGACTGAAATGCCAATAAGGCAAAATTCACCTTATTTATTGAATGTCCCAATATATATATATATATATATATATATATATATATATATATATATAACCAATTCATTAAAATTAGCTTTGTCTTATATACATATATATAATAATTATATATATATATATATATATATATATATATATATAATTCAAAAGTCCAGAGAAGAGATCTTCCTTACGACATAGGAGTTTTTTAAAAAAACCTGTCGCAGTTTGCAGAGCTCAATGTGTGCTCTTATTGTTAGAGTCACAGAGCAAATTTATAAGTAAAAATATATCAAAAGACTTTTTTCGTTATATTTTTACTTATATATATATATATATATATAAGATGTAGCAAACGTATTTGCCATGTGTAGTTATAATTTGTTACTTTCGTAGCTTACATGTTAACTAATTAAAGTAAAATTGTATATGTGAGACCAAAGAGGATTAAGGTAATCCTTAAAAAACATAGTTGTGTATAATTAGTATCTCATTAACTACGGATGGGCAATGATAATGTATTTCGGTTATTTAGTGCCACACTAAATTATAATGAACAGTCTGAGGGATTTTAGAACATTTTGCTGCACTCTTGCGATAATAATATAATGTAAATTTGAAACTACCTAGGTAGTAATATCTCATCTACAGAAAGTGGTGTTAATGCAGGAATAGGGAAGGCATGGTCGGCTATAAACAGATTATCAGTCATATGGAAATCTGATCTTGCTGACAAGTTAAAACAACAATTCTTCCAAGCTGTGGTTGTGTCAGTGCTGCTGTATGGCTGCACCACTTGGACCCTAACGAGGCACCTGGAGAATAAGCTAGATGGGAGCTGCACAAGAATGCTGTGTGTAATCTTGATCAAGTTGTGGAAACACTGGATGCTATGTTCTTCTAACTGCTTAGTTATGCAATTAATCAACTCACAAGACTTTTATTTTCTTGATCAAGAATTATTTAACCCATTCTTATTTGCCGTGCAGCGAGATTCACCCTCAGCAGGGAGAAACAGATACTCTCTGCTCCAATATCTGGTTGAAACTGATTTTCTAACTAACTAAACCATGTGACGTGCGAGATTTGTGCCTCTACGGGTCAGTTGGGGTTATAACCGTCCTTGTATTTTTCCATTCCCTGATCTGAAAACCAATGGCCCCTTTGGATTCTCGCTACAGGGTCCGGCAACAATTTATGCTACCACATAATATGTAACAGTATAGATGTACTTGGAAAATTGTTCTACGACCTCCTGTGTGAAGTTCTTGGTCCCCAAACTTCTATTGCTCCTCTAAAGTCAAGGGACAACACCACCATTATTAGATAAACAGAAAAAATCCTCCATCAATGGCAACAGCCAACGCCTACAAAAAGTGACGTTGCAACAGCACTTTACCAATTTGTTTGATAACCTTTCAGTGATCAGTGCTGAGCTTCTGGAGAGACAAAATCTGAGATAAACAAATTGCCAACATGCAGAAATTGAAATAGCAGTAAAACAAGTTAACACTGGTAGGACACTTGGATTAGATGGGCTCCCGGTTAAACTGTTGAAAGTGAAAAGTGAAAATATTAAACATGCTTTGTTTGATCTCATCACTGAATACTGGAATGGATCTCCTTTACCAAATGACTGGATTGATTGTGCTTTGGTGTGTTTGTACAGGGACTGTTAAGTATCTGGCAGCCATCCTTAGTTCCAGATGTAGTGAATAAGTAAGCAAGCCAATAAGTATCCTGTGTTATAGTATTCTTTGTAAGTCCGACGTCCAAGAGAATCCGAGTGTCAATGAGTTAAGATTAGAATCAGGCCTCTTATAAATACAGCACACAGCAGCAGCAGCACTGCCAGTGATTGGACAATAGAAATCTTTCTCAGGTCACGTGCTTATAGGCGAGTCTATAAATAGAGGTGACCATTTGCCTCATACCTTATATATAAAAAATCCAACAGGGACAAAGGAGAAAAAGGAATTTCTGATAACTACCATGGAATCTCTCTTTTGGATAGAGTTTGCAAGATTCTTTTGAGAGTTTTGCTGAATCGATTGTTTTGTAACATCTGTCCTGTAGTCATTCCAGAATCACAAAGTGGTTTTAGGTTTGTCAGGGAGCAATCGACATGTTTTCAGCCAGGCAAGTGCAAGAAAAGTGTATTGAGCAACGGGTCCCCTGTTTTTTGTCGGATTGACAAAAGCTTTTGATACAGTTATAGAGATACACTTTGGACTATACTGGGAAAAGTAAAGCGCCCACCAATATTTGTGAATATACTCAAACAATTGCACAAAGGCATGAAAGCTAGAGTTATAATAAGTGGTAGGTAGCTGGATGAAATTCCAATAGATAATAGGGTTAAACAGGGAGATATCTTGGCCCCCCCCCACACACACACACTATTCTCGACTTTCTTTTCTGTAATATTAACTCACTTAATATAAAAATGGATTGGAAATTATTTTTACTACAATAATGCATTTAAAATGATTTTGACTATACAAATGCATTGGAAATGATTTTTACTATACAAATGTATTAGACATGATGTTTTCTCATAAAAATGTACTAGAAATGATTTTTACTATAAAAATGCATTAGAAATGAATTTTGCCTATAAAAATGCATTAGAAATGAATTTTGCCTATAAAAATGCATTAGAAATGATTTTTACTATAAAAATGCATTAGAAATGATTTTTACTATAAAAATGCGTTAAAAAGTATTTTTACAATAAAAATGCATTAGAAATAATTTTATACTATAAAGATGCATTAGAAATGATTTTATTCTATAAAAATGCATTGGAAATGATTTTTACTATAAAAATGCATTAGAAATGATCTTTACTATAAAAATGCATTAGAATTAATTTTATACACTAAAAATGCATTAAAAATGATTTTTATTATAAAAATGCATCAGAAATGATTTTTATCATAAATATGCACTGGAAATGATTTTTACTATAAAAATGCAAGAAAAATTATTTTTACTACAAAAATGCATTAAAAATGAGAGGAGAGTTCTTTTGGAATTCAGAACCATGGGAACGATTTTTGACATGAGAAGATTCAGCTTCAAGTCGAAGACATCTTACACACTGATTAGAGACCGCCAACAACGTTGACTTTCTGGCTTTATTTACACATGCATACACACACAAATTAAATTTTAATTCATATACACACACAAAAGAATAAGATATTTATGCATACATACACACACTCACACATACAAAAGAATCAAATATTTATACACACACATACACACACACAAAAGAATCAACTGTTTATACATACATACCCAAATCAAATCTTTTATACACATACACAAAATAATCATATCTTTATACATTCACACTTAAAAGCATCAAATATTCATACATACATACACACACACAAATTAAATCTTAATTCATATACACACACAAAAGAATAAGATATTTATGCATACATACATACACACACACTCACACATACAAAAGAATCAAATATTTATACACACACACACACACACACATACCAGATCTTAATACACACATACACATAAAAGAATCAAATATTTATTCATACATAAACACATACACACACACACACACAAATCAAATCTTCATACATATACACACACAAAAGAATGAAATATTTCTACATACATCCATACATACATCAAACTGAGGATGATATGCAACATATTGTGGATCTATTTGCAACCTTGTGCACTGCATTTGGATTAAAAATAAGCTTGATGAAAACAAAGGTAATGTTCACCCCCCATAAAAAGTAAACCATATATTAAGCCAATTATAACCGTTCATAGTACTAATTGTTGAAAGCTTTAATTACTTGGGAAGTCCATTGACCTGTGATGGCTCCGTTGGATGTTGAAATTCACCAATGCATTCAGAAGAGATCTGTGGCCAATGGAAGGTTTGCAAAATCAGTATAGACTAATAGTAACATTACCCATAAGTCACTGAAATAATGTTTACCTCTCAAACCCTCTTTCATGGGGCAAGGATACAGGCTCTCATTTGAAGGTGGAACATTGCTATTGAGAGAAACGGTGATTAAGTGGAGGAGTAGGGATGTGATCCACAGAGTTGATCATTATACCTGTCCTAAACAAAATGGCATTACTTTTTGACTCACCCTCGTGTGTGTGTGTGTGTGTGTATGGATATATATATATATATATATATATATATATAGGGTCATCCACAGACACGTGTTTCGACTTATCAAGTCTCCTCAGTGTGGCTAGACATTTTGTAAGCTACCTACAGCCGGAATTGAAATCCGATCGGTTGGGTGTCAGTCCGGCACCGTAACCATTAGGCTGTCTTCACTTACAGAATGGGAAGGGGATTTTAACTGTTTTAATACACACCTCGCTTTGCGTGTAAAGGCCGTCACAAAGTGCTCCATTCCTTAGAAGAGCGATATATATATAAGCCAATTAGTGAACCCAGAAAGATGTCATGTGACAGTCTTACAAAATAAGATTGACGTTTTTCCTTTCTTCTTTTTTAGTGTAAGATTATTTATCCATAAGCCCTAAAATCAAATCTAGAAACGTGTACACACACCTACACACACACACACACACACACACACACACACATAAAATCTTCATACATATACACACACAAAAGAATTAAATATTTATACATACATACATACATACATACATACATACATCAAATCTTTATACACACATATACACACACACAGAAGAATCAAAACCTGTAAACACCCGGCACAAACAACCTTGAACCAGACCTCTGCTGTATGCACATCCATATCCGTAAGGCTGAGAAAGAAATCTCCTCACACACACACACACACAGACACATCGATGCTTTAATAAAGACAATAGCTGAGCATCCACTGCATCTGCATCTCGTTCGTTTCCTTGCAGACTAACTACTGACTTTCTTTTTCTCCAGTCACGTTTTCCCACATGTGCACTGCTTGTCCCACCCACACACACTGACTGACAAAAGACTCAATAGCAATCTTTCACAATGCACCAACAATAATATATGACCCAGCCCAAGCAGTCATCATGAAATCAAATTCATATAATCAGCTGTGGCCGGGGGTGGGGTAGGGGGGCCCTTTGCATTGTTGGTGGGGTTGGGGTTGGGGGGGGTCAAATTGGGCAACTACCCAGTGCTTTCCCATTTTAGATTGACTCTTGGAATTTTGTAAATATTTCATTAGATTAATGATGTCTCCTACAATGGGACAGCAGTTTTCGGAGGGGGGGGGGCGGAGATGGGGGGGGGGGTTAAGTATCGTAGTCGGGTAACTTTTTTCTTTTTTTTGTCTGCTGATGATAATATTAATGTAAATAGGTAGCTTATGTCAGTATTTTCTCCTCCACTTCTCTCACGCATCTGCAGAGATTTTTAGTAGGTGATAACCATTATCTGGTTCATTTATGCTCATAGGAAATTGGAAGTAAAGTTTAATATATATATATATATGTATATGCATATATATATATATGTATATGCATATATATATGTATATATATATATGAAAAATAAATGGAAATTAATCCGACAGTATGAAATTTAACATTTTTGAAACATTTTTATATAAACACCATTTGTTTTTTCGAAAATGTTAAATTTTATATATATATATGTATATGTATATATACACATATGTATATACATATGTATATATATATGTATATGTATATATACAAGACAAAACGTGACCCGTTGGGTCACCCATTAAGCTCTCGCTAGATGATTAGGGAAAAGAGTAGGATCTGCCAAAATATCATCTGCTTTTCATTTTAAAAAACGAACTAAAATTTATTAAATTGATTATTTAAGGTCAAATTTTTGTCTAAGTCGAAAAGTAGTAACATAATGAGCATCAGTAAAAAAGCAAAATAATATTACACATATAATTTATTTTTGATATATTTAAAACGATTTTTTCGGTCAGTTTCAATCAAGATGACTGCCAAGAGGCTACTTAAAATCCGTTTTTACAAAATGAATTGTATCTTTTGCAATTGAAACAAAAATTCACACTGGAGTGGGGGTAGTCAATGTTTGCTCATTTGAATTCCATAATATTTAAATATGTAACTATTTTTTTTTACCTAACATGAAATATTTTTAAAGTAAGTTTAATAATCATGTATTCTGAATTTGACTCTATAAATTAATAATTAAAGTAATTTAAAAAAATTATTTTAAAGCATGATTTCAATTTTAGTTGAGTGTAAAAACAAAACAAAATTTATTCTCTATGGTTTGGAGAAAGGGAAGGGGTGAATCTATGGTGAGTTACGGGGTATAAGGAGGGGGTATCTGACTGATGGATTTTTAGTAATAAAACTATTACATGCTGTGAGTTCTCTTACTCCCGTTAACTCTCCCACTCTCGTTAACTCTATATAGGGGGGAAGAAGAGCGCCATGTATAATATTAGACAGGGATTGGTCTGTTGTTGACTTAATTGCTAATTACGACTAATTAAAACCAATTAAACTGCATTTTTTTAAAAACAATGAGTAGTCCTAAAACCAAGGAATATCTAAGTATAAATATTGTGTCCATAACATAAATAGAAAAAAATCCTTTAGGAAATGAAAGTTGAAAATCTCAGCATTAGTATGATAATAGATAATAGATATATTATTGATACAAGAAGGACTTAAATATCAGTCATGTTGGCAGTTATAAATTTATTCGTATATCAACTAAGATTCTCATCATTTCAGTGAGAAAATAATTTCAAATAAATTTATAACCACCAACAAGATAGATACTTTTATGCTTTTCTTTATAATTCATATAAATATTGCTCTGTATATTATTATAACATTATCATACATTGAGCTCTCCAAGTGAACCACCAAATTTGTAATATATTGATATTAAAAAAAAGGGTCCTAAATAGAGTCATTCCCACTACTAACTTATCTGGCCATATATCATCATCATCATCATCATCATGTTGCGCAATTTGCACGGATATCCATGACTATCTCTAGCCAACCCCCCCTATCATTCATCTACTCTGGGAGCTCCTCTGCGCAGCATCCAGCATCCTTACATAGTTGGTCAATGTAGGTTCTGGCTGGGCAGCCCACGTTAGCATGTCCATGCGTTGGTCTCCACAATAGTACGTCGCTTACGAGCTCATCCCTACTTCTCCAGCAGTGCCCCGCATGCCTAGCCCTCCTTACTCGTATGGTTTGTGATATGGGAGGCAGGTGGTCATACAGCTGCTTCTTTGTGGGGTGCTGTTTCCACGACTTATTCAGGACTGCTCACAGCATTCTTGTGCAGCTCCTATCTAGCTTATTCTCAAGGCGCTTCATTAGGGTCCAGGTGGTACAGCCATACAGCAGTACCGATATGACCACAGCCTGGAAGAATCGTCTCTTTAGCTTGTCAGGGAGGTCGGATTTCCATACGACTGATAGTTTATTGGTGGCCAACCATATATATATATATATATATATATTATGATAGTGGTACACAGTAAAAACTACTGTGTACCACTACCATAATAAATTTGCTCTACCAACGTAGTAAGTACTTTATATTTGTTATATTGCTGCCTTATCATTATGAATCTTGGATCAACTAACCATTGTGACCTGTTTCACTGGTAAGTCACCTTTTTCACAAATGCCATATGTATATATATATATATATATATATATATATATATATATATAAACTGTATGCTTATCACTGCCTCACTTGGTGAGTTAGTGGTGGTCTAATATATGTGATATTATTAGAAGAGTGCTCAATATCCGTGATAGAGCTATTATATGAAAATAATAATATATATTAGTTTTTGTATGTATATTTAATTACATGGATGTTTATCTGCAACCACAGATTTCATGCGCATCTTTACACAGCAATCATCAGGCAGAAAAAGAGATATTTGAGAAATCAAATTCTAGCCAATCTTAACAATGCAGTTGTCTTGATGCTCTCAATTCTTCCTTTCATTTCCAATTCCTCCAGTCGATTTTCCAAACTGTTGGGTACCATTCAAATGGCACCAACTACAATTAGTATTACTTTAACCTTCATATTCCACTTTTTTTTTTTCAATTCTCTGGCAGGGTCCAGGTATTTGTGTATTTTTTCATTTTCATTTTATTTTTACCTTGTGATCCGTTGTGACGGTAAAATCTACAAAGTTGACAAGTTTTCTTTTTTCTTGTTAATTAATTCTTGGTCTGGTCTTCTGGCTGGGATCAGGTGATCCATCAGTATCTCAAAGTCGCAGAGAATTTTATACCTTTCATTCTAAAGAACGGATTCTGTATTGTTATTATTGTTTTTCACACCAGCCTAAGCTGGTGGTTCACTAGAGGCTGAGTATCCTCTCCAGGACTCTTCTGAGTATTCTAGCTGATCTTAACAGTGCTGTTTTTTGGATGGTCTTGATTCTTCTTCAGATTTCAAATTCCTCCAGACTCTTTTTCAAATCCTTGGGAACCATTCCAAGTGCCCCAGTTACAATTGGTACTACCTTTACCTTTAACCTTATGTTCCACAGTTTTTTTCAGCTCTCCAGCCAGGTCCAAGTATTTTTCTATCTTTTTGTTTTCTTTCACCTTCACTCGGTGATCCACCGGAGGATCAAAATCCATAAGATTACACATTTTCTTCTTCATACTAGCTCTGGTCTCATAGCTGGGATTAGGTGATCCGTCTGTATCTCACAATCCCAAAGGATTTTATGCATCTCATTCTCAAGGACAGATTCCAGTTTGTGCATCTACCATTTAGTAACATTGTGAAAATTGAATTTATTGCACAATTCCCAGTAGATCACCTTTCCTACACAGTCATGCTTAGTCTCCACACATTCTACACTTGCTATTCTGTTGTGTCTTATCAATTTTTGCTTTTATATAATTTTTTTCTTATGGCATTGTCTTGTGCTGCAATTATAAGAGATTCAGTTTCTCTCTTAAGGTTTCCTCTTCTTAGCCATATCCATGTCTTCTGATGTGATATCTCTTGAGTTTGACGTTTAAAGTACCCATATAGTTGTTTTTCTTCCCATTATTATTACTAGCAAATATACACACCCTCCATAGGGTGCAAGTATTTAAGTTTTAATGTAATAAGATATTATATTAAATTAGAAAGGCTGATGAAACTAAATAAGAATGCAGATAAAAAGATTTGAAACTGAGGGGGGGGGTATAATCGATAAATAGAAAAACTGAAACTTACTCTTCCATCACTCCTGTTTTTCATGGCTAAATTTTCCTAATTTAACTATTTAGTTAAATAAGAAGTAAAGAATAAAATTACAATTATTTCTTCTTGGTAATGGATTTCTTTTAAGATTTATCCCCCAAGATTTTTGCTCATATTCGTTAAGATAAAACTAAACAATTAGAAATCAATAATACCAAGCACCTATTTATAAAGATGAATTTTTTAATATCAATGTGCAAATTAGCCTTCCTGTTGACACTGTAAATTGCTATTTTGTTGTGTATATGAATACAATTTCATGTTATTAGTATGTAGATCCTGGCCAATGCTGGGGATCCATTGGTTTCGGCCCTGGATCTTTACAAGTTAATAGCGTCGATCCCAGGGGGCTATCCCCCCAGGCAATATCTGCCCCCTTGATTTAAAGGGGCAGGGCTGGGTTTATTGCCCAGTGCCTGAGGCGCCCCCCCCTTGTGGGGGAATACCAAAGGGATCGACGCAATTTTTGTTCTTTCCCACCCATGAGCTTCAGCTTGTGGGTGGACCCACGTTAAAACGAGGCCTTGTGCCCAGCCCATACAAGTGTGGTATGAGGCAAATACCTGTAGATATGGTCAACGGTATTAATAATGTAAAAAAAAAATTATAAATAATTGGGGTTTAGATAAAAATAAAATCATGGACAATGTGAGGTAAATAACTAAGGGAATTGTGACAAGTTGTAATATAGTTTTGGTTACAGACAGACAAACACACTATCTCCATTATAATAAGATTATTATTGGCAACTGTCAAAAATGACTGTAAAACTTTTACTGCTAATACCTGAGCATCAGAGATAGTTATAGTAGTATAGATTTCCAAAGTGCTCATTTACTTTCTCTCTCTCTCTCTCTCTCTTTCTCTCTTACTCTCTCTCTCTCTTACTCATTTACTCTCTCACTCTCTCTCTTTCTCTCTCTCTCTCTCATTCACTCACTCGCTTCTCTCTCTCTCTCTCTCTCTCATTCACTCACTCGCTTTCTCTCTCTCTCTCTCCTCTCTTACTCCTCTCTCTCTCTCTCTCCTCACTCTCTCTCTCTCTCTCTCTCTTACTCTCTCTCTCTCTTACTCATTTACTCTCTCACTCTCTCTCTCTTTCTCTCTCTCTCTCTCTCTCTCATTCACTCACTCGCTTCTCTCTCTCTCTCCTCTCTTACTCCTCTCTCCTCTCTTCTCTCACTCTCACTCTCTCTCTCTCTTACTCACTCTCTCACTCTCTCTCTATCTCACTCACTCTCTCTCTCTCTCTCTCCCTCTCTCTCACACACACACACACACATTATAGCATGCCAGCAATGAGATATTTTATCAATAAGTCTGATGATCGAAGAGAGAGAACAGAGAAAATGCTATTCATGATATCAAGCAATCTCAACTGAAATTCCAATTCAATTTACTATGTCCATCTAAAAAAAAAATTTTTTACGGCATATCAACCTCGGTGGGTCATTTAATGCCGACAAAGTTTTGAAATAAATACATTCTTAATGGATATTCATTTTTTTTTATAAACACATTTTTCTATTTAACCCATAGATGGGACCCTAACAGGTACTACCACTCCGGGTCAGAGTGGACCAGGGAACAATGGTGATGAAGGGGTGCTCCACCTTTCTCAGACCTCAAGAACTGGAACCTCACCATCAGATAGAGTTTAACGTCATTCCTAAGACATGATGACCCTCATCCACTGTCCATTTTCAGTCCACTCTATCAGCAACATTTAAAACTAGCAGGACCTGTAGATATACGACAGTATAATAATTTATTTATTACAACATTTGATATGTTTACTTAAGAGCTATTGCTAAATAGTTCAATATGTAAAAAGTATAATAATCTTGATTTAACTCTCTCTACTCTTTTTTAATTTCTTTCTTTCCTTCTTTTCATCATCTTTTCATTATGTTTGATTGAAACAGATTAATGTTATTGTTTTCACATTCTCCCCCCCCTCTCTATTTTTCTCCTACTCTTTCTTTTTTTCTTATATTTTTTTCTGTTTTTTTTTTTGTTTATGGCATATCAACCTCAGTGGGTCATTTAATGCCGATAAAGTTTTGAAATAAATCAATTCTTAATGGATAATACAATTTTTTTATAAATACATTTTTCTATTTAACCCATAGATGGGACCCTAACAGGTACTACCACTCCGGGTCAGAGTGGACCAGGGAGCAATGGTTTTGCAGGGGTGCTCCACATTCCCCAAATCTCCAGAACTGGAACCTCACCATCAGATAGAGTTTAACATCATTCCCAGGACATGTAGACCCACAGTCACTGCCTTCTAGCACCCATATGATAAAAAGGGGTTGGGGCTTGCCATAAGGGCAATAGGGTTGGGAAAATCATATAGGTGCTAGGGCTTGACATGACCAGCTGATTGATCAGAAGAGGCCTCTCCGACTGCCCGTCTAGCCCAAGATAGGGCCAAAGTGGAGTATTGCATGTCATGAACTGCTCATCCACCTGGGCTCAATCCTTAAGCATCACGGGTCGCCACCCACGGCCAACAGGTGGCCTCATTTGGTGAGTCTTACCCCTCTGCAGAGGTGCAGTCGGTGCATTCTAATGCCCCAGCTGACAGGACGGATTTTTTTATGTGCAGCATGTCCTTTCTTTCTTTATAATAAAAATAGAATGGTCCATTATTTAGCTGAAGTGACGACGCTCATAAGAAATAAGTATTCGTCATGGATGGGTTGTTAGATATAAAAAAAGTAAAGTCGTCGGGGCAGCCTAATGTCAGTATCAGCCAGACAGCGAGGGAGTCTATCTCCTTTTCAATAGCGCTAGACCAAGGAGATTATTTTAGCGTCTGAGGTGGAGTGCCACACCTACCATCAGCTCCTCACTTTACCACACAGATCTCTCTGCTACTCATACGCTGAGTTGGCGAGGACCGGTATCGAACCAGGAATCTTGTGATTTCTAGCCGAAAGCTCTACCGACTGAGCTAAACCGGCCCTTTAAAATAAACAGTGCTCAATATTGATGATAGAGCATGTGGAGATGTAAGATAGGATAGTGTAGACATACAGTCAATGGTGCTTGGTCAGTTTTGCGTCTGTGATCATCCCCATATGATTCATTGTAAGGAAGGCCAAATTGGCCACTAATCAGTAAACGTTTACAAGGATCTGATGATTGGACATTGTTAAATAGAAAGGAAAATTGAAGAATGGAGGGATGGGTGGGGGTGGGAAATATAGATTTATGGATGGACGGTGAGTAACTCAGGTGTTTAAGGACCAATATGATATTTATTGATCTTGGAGATAAAGAGCTTTCAAGGTCATACAAGGATTGGCTGAAAAGTTCATAGGCCAACCAAATGGGGTTTATTTTTCTACATAGTCCACATACTTCTTATGATTATATCGAGAACTTGGATAATTAAAAATACCATTTTGTTTGGAGTGGATGGTAGGCTTTTGAAATTAGTAGACCAGTTCACATACCTAGGTAGTAAGTTCATAGGCCGACCAAATGGGGTTTATTTTTCTACGTAGTCCACATACTTCTTATGATTATATCGAGAACTTGGATAATTAAAAATACATTTTGTTTGGAGTGGATGGTAGGCTTTTGAAATTAGTAGACCAGTTCACATACCTTGGTAGTAAAGTTCATAGGCCGACCAAATGGGGGTTATTTTTCAACATAGTCCACACACTATTTATATTAAAGTTTCCTCTGTCTTTATCTTGGGTCACTAGTTAACCAGAAAAAGCAACAAAAAAAAGACAAAAAAACTTGAGCTATCCGGTAACTCCCTCCTTCCTCCTCCTCTATTCCTTCTTTTTCACTGACGCCTGGTTACTGAGTGATCACCCCCAGAAGGGTAAGAGGGTGTCTTTTATGTCCATTCACTTACCCACAATGCATCAGTACTATCCTATAAGAAGGCACCTTTCCTCACCTCTGGCTTCCACATTTGACAGTATACTCAGGAACACTACCCAACTGCACGTTTTCACTCATCTTGCAAGCGAGACAGGTTCGTCTCCGATTTGTCCCACCAGGTAAGTCTTCTCTCTCTTTACAAGTTATATATCAAAAACTAGGATAATTAAAAATACCATTTTGTTTGGAGTGGATGGTAGGCTTTTGAAATTAGTAGACCAGTTCACATACCTAGGTAGTAATATTTCATCTACAGAAAGGGATATCAATACAAGCATAGGAAAGGCATCGTCTCTCATAGAAGGATGCCAACACACAGATGCCATGATGAGTTTAACCCTTAACGTCCTATATCAGTAGACCAGTTCACATACCTAGGTAGTAATATTTCATCTACAGAAAGGGATATCAATACATGCATAGGAAAGGCATCGTCTCTCATAGAAGGATGCCAACACACAGATGCCATGATGAGTTTAACTCTTAACATACTATACCACCTTATTCCACCCGGACGGAAGTCACATTCATTTTTTTAATCTACCCCAAATGATAGCCTTTGTTTAAATGTAATATTAAACATATTTAGAAGTCTTTGATTTAAGGGAAATAACAGGTAACTTTAAATGAAAAGGCCATTTTTAGCCATTTTTTGATAAATGGTTATAGGAATGAGACTCTGGACTTAGAAAATCTCAACAGGATGTTAAGAGTTAAAGAAATGTTTGCTGATCATTTCAATGGCAGTGAAAGTTGATTTAAATTTTTAAAAAGAGGTGCAGTGTTACAGCTCTCATTTCGGAATGGAGTGATGATGTGTCATGAAAATAATCATTGCATACTTCATTTTCTGTGCTACTTGGAGAGGCTCGATTCTCGTTGCTGGGCTGATGTTGGATTGGCTGGCAATTCTTTGATGCTTTGAGTCTGGAACCAACTTGGGTTTACTGGAGGATATCTTGCCTTGTGACATTTATAGTTTTTGGTAATAACACAAGGCGACTTATTTTTTTTTCTCATGAAATTTTTATTTTCCCCCAAGTAAATCTGCTCTGAGTGAAAGACACATCTCACTCTGTCAACACGTCATTCCAGACTCACTCCACACTCTCACCCTTCCACACTTCATCTCTTTACCAGTAGAAAAATACCATGTGACATGGTGCTGACTCATACTAAAAACTTCAATGCTAATCTACACATAATTATTATATTCCTGTCTCTTACCATTTTCTCTCTCCCTATTATGTTACAGAGGTTTGTAAATTTTTAAAACGTAGATGAATAAATTTATATCATTAAGTGAGTGATTAATTCTGAAGTTAATTTGACTTAATGTATATGATGGCATATAAAAACCACCCTGCTCTCAAATGACGTCATTGTATGAACTTTTTGGCCCACCCAAACTGTTAAAAACTGTAGGATTATTTCAGTATATAAGGTGTGCTGCAACCCACAACTTAAACTTATAGACTCAGCATGGTCATGTGGATTAAAGCAACAGCTCAGATATGTGGTTAGTTAACTAGTTAATTGCCGATATTGAAAGTCGTTCATTTGCATGTTATTGGACATTGACAAATGGACCTAGGACTTTGCCTAACACTAAGGAACAACCAAAGGATCATACCCAACACTAAGGACACCAAGGATCATACCCAACACTAAGGGACACCAAGGAACAACCAAAGGATCATACCCAACACTAAGGGACACCAAGGAACAACCAAAGGATCATACCCAACACTAAGGGACACCAAGGAACAACCAAAGGATCATACTCAACACTAAGGGACACCAAGGAACAACCAAAGGATCATACCCAACACTAAGGACACCAAGGAACAACCAAAGGATCATACCAACACTAAGGGACAAAGGAACAACCAAGGATCATACCCAACTAAGGGACACAAGGACAACCAAAGGATCATACCAACACTAAGGACACCAAGGAACAACCAAAGGATCATACTCAACACTAAGGGACACCAAGGAACAACCAAAGGATCATACCCAACATAAGGGACACCAAGGAACAACCAAAGGATCATACCCAACACTAAGGGACACCAAGGAACCCAAAGGATCATACCAACACTAAGGGACACCAAGGAACAACCAAAGGTTTCTTCATTAAAGATTGTGCTTTGCTGAACACAAGGGATCTCCACTTATTTACAACAGCGGTCCCCAACCACCGGGTCGCAACCCAGTACGGGCCGCGGACCATTAGGTACCGGGTCGCACAGAACGTTTGAATTTGTGTCACTGTCTCCCATTACCCCGAGATGGGAACGGCTCGTTGCATAGAAACAAACTCAGGACTCTCACTAATTGTCATTATTATTATTTGATTCACTTGTTCACTCTTTTTTATAGAAATGATCAGTATTGTCACTTGAATCGAGTTTTTTATTATAATTATTTCTTACTAGCAAATATATGCACCCTCCGGGTGCAAGTATTTAAGTTTTAATGTAATAAAATATTGTATTAAATTAGAAAGGCTAATGAAACTAAATAAGAATACAGATAAAAAGATTTGAAACAGAGGGAGTATAATAAAAGATTTCAAACAGAGGGAGTATAATAAAAAATGGAACAACTGAAACTTACTCTTCCATCACTCTCGTCTTTCATTGTTTTTTTTTCTAATTTAAGTATTTAGTTATAAGAGGAAGTAAAGAATAAAATGACAGTTATTTTATCTAGTTAATGAATTTCATTTAAGATTCATTGAAGAGATTTTTGCTTATATTCATCAAAATAAAACCAAAGAGTTAGAAATCAATAATACTAAGCACATATTTATTAAATTCGATTTTTTAATATTAATATGCAAATTAGCCTTCCCGTTCACATTGTAAAGCGCTATTTTGTTGTATATATAAATATAATTGCATGTTGTTAGTATGTAGACATAGTTAACAGTATTAATAATGTAAGACAATTTTATTAATAATTGAGGTTTAGATAAAAATAAAATCATGGAGAATGTGATGTCAATAACTAAGAGAATTGTGACTTGAGTAGGAATATAGTTTCGGTTACAAACAGAAAAACACACAATCTCCATTATAATAAGATTAGAAAGGATTTTCGTTCTAAAATAAATATTTTCGTTTACAGAGATGTTGTTGATTATTAATTTATGACCAAAAGGTTGTTTATTGTCTGTTGATGTTTGCATTTGACATAAGACAACTGCGGATGATTTATTATTAGATTACGTCATTAATGATTATCGAGCAATTTTTAGGCCGGAGCATATGAAGGCCAGTCCGTGAAAATATTGTCTTAAATGAAATCGGTCTGTGGCACAAAAAAGGTTGGGTACCACTGATTTATAAGATGATGATTCAGTTAAAAAACTGGAATTTCCCTGGATACACTCATTTTATAATTTGCTAAATTAAATTCTGTTTAGTGGATTCACTTAAATGGAACAATATCAGTTACAAGAAATAACCACTTCACAAAATTGATCTATATATAAAAGACAGTTGGTGTGTATGTTGATCAGAGTTTTTCAACTGGTGTGCTGTGGCACACTAGTGTTCCGTGAATCTTCCGTTGGTGTGCCGTGAGTGTTGAGGATGGTTAATCATCCTCTTATATTTTTATTCTATTACTTTAATAATTTTTGTTTTAATCTAATATTTTTTTGTATTAATTAAATATTTTTTGTATGTTTTAACTTCCTAGAGGATGTGTTGATCAATATAAAGTAAGTCATGTGTTCCTATTTTTCCCCTGTGGCATCCTTTCTGTTCTTCTGGAAATAGTTTGTCTATTGAATAAGACCCTCGTTGTTCATAATGTTAGAGTATAGGGATATGATATCCATTGTGACCATAATCACTTTTTGTAGTATTGTTTTAGGCTGAAAGACCTTTGTTGTTGTTGATGTTAGAGTATAGGATATGATATCCATTGTGACCATAATCACTTTTTGTAGTATTGTTTTAGGCTGAAAGACCTTTGTTGTGTTTGATGCTAGAGTATAGGGATGATGACCATAATCACATATGTTGGACTTCATTTTCTTAGCATATGGATGTATGTAGTTATCTGTGTATTTGGATTGTTTGGTTGTGTGACAGTTAACTGATGAAATATAAAATAGAGAAATGGTTTAGGAACAATAAATTTGAATACAAGAGCAATTTTAGTCTAAGATGACCTCCCAATAGGGATGGATGGCAAGAAAAAGTCATGGGAATGCATGCTGTCAGCATGACCTGATGATGACAATCTGAAAAAACATTGTCATTACTGAAATAATTTTCCGCTCTCCATAAATGGGTATCTATAACAAATTCTACCCATGCTCCAATTTCATTCCTCTACATGTCAGCCTTGTCAACTGGGGTTTAAGAATAAACCTCTGCACTTCCGCAGGCCCCTCCCAAATGGGACCACATTGGCCATGGGTGGTAACCCATGATGCTTAAGAATGGAACCCAGGTGGCTGAACATCCCATGATGTGCAACTCTCCACTTTGGCCCTTGTTTAGGCTAGACAGACATTCAGGTCACATCAAACCCTAGCACCTAATGATTGTCTCAACCCTATTTCCCTTATGGCTGGCTTCAACTCTTTTTAACATATATGTGCTAGAATGGAGGCGCGTGGTCTAATGGTTAGAGTCGTAGGAAATGGACTCATCGACCCAAGTTCAATTCCTGGATGAAACTGTTTGCATTTCATATGGCGCTAATACCCTTGGGAAAGGTATGAATTCAATTCTCCCTCCAGCTATGGGCAAATAGTAGAGCAGACTGGGCTCTTTAACCTGGGCTAGGTGACCAGTCTAGGAGAAGGAAAACTCTGAATTCAAACCTGGTAA
The DNA here is from genome assembly GCA_023376005.1 of Doryteuthis pealeii. Lineage (NCBI taxonomy): Eukaryota > Metazoa > Mollusca > Cephalopoda > Myopsida > Loliginidae > Doryteuthis > Doryteuthis pealeii. The sequence goes on along the minus strand of CM042155.1, from coordinate 55,907,380 downwards.
ACTCCACTTAAGAAATTGACCTTGTGTCACATCCTGCCCGTGCGGAGGGGTTGGTAAATATATATATGTGCTAGAATGCAGTGGCTGAGGGTCTTATTGTCCTGGGTATGATGTTAAACTCTATTTGATGGTGAGGTTCTGATTCTGGAGCTCTGGAGAACGTGGAGTACTCCTTGATAACCATTACATCCAGGTTGGATGGTAATCAGAGTGGTGGTATCGTCTATGGGTTAAATAGAAAAAATGTGTTTAAACTCAAGCACATTGAGTGCTCATCAAGAATGAATAAAACAAAAATGTTTTGGCATAAAATGATCCAACAAGAGTTGACATGCCGTAAAAACCGAACCAACCAACCAACCAAAAAGAATATAAAATAGAGAAAATGGTTTGGAACAATAAATTTAAATAAAAGAGTAATTTTAGTCTTCATGTTGTCTTTGAACCACTTTTGGTGGCCTCTTGTCCTTTGCGTACCTTCTGCGAGTTCACCAAAAAAAGTATTTTAGGGGGGAGTCTGTCTCCATCGTAGTTTGCGTTGCAATGTCATTAAGAATTGTTACTTGAAGCTATAATTGTTTACTAAGATTTATTATTAGTTACTTGAAACCATATGACTGTGTGAAAACCAATGATCATTATTAAATAGAAATAATTACTGGAATCCATATAATTATTTGTATTAGATAGGAATTCCCTAACCTTTCGACATAAAATAACCCAAGATGGGTTGACATGCCATTAAAATGAATCAATCAACAAATCTTTCTTGACTGAGAAGTAGCAAAAAATATTTTTCAACACTGTGTATATAAATTAAAAAATCCACTAAAAAAGGGTTAGTTTAATGGGAAATTATTTTAATGGGAAATTATTTTAATGGGAAAATTTTAATGGGAAATTATTTATATATTTTAGCTTAAAATTAGAAAAAACAAAGTGTTCCAAAAAAAGATGAATTTATTATGATATTGATATCGATCCCAATAGGGATGGATGGCAAGAGAAAGTCACGGAAATCCATGCTGTCAACGTGACCTGATCATGACAATCTGATAAAACATTGTTATTATGGCAATAATTTTCCGCTCTCCATAATTGGGTATCTGTAGCAAATTCTACCCATGATCCAACCTCATTCCTCTACAAGCACATAACTCTATTAAGCAATCTGCTGCCCGCACCCGTACCACCACTACTACCATGATAACCCCCCCCTCCTCCATCTTCTTCTTCTTCTTCGATAGTAGCATGTCTTTGTCTGACATTAAAAGTCCTTCTCAAGTGTTTATAACTGCGGGCATTATACTTTGATTTAATTCCACTTCTCTTTCTTGGACATTCAGACTTTTCATCCGGTGTCATCATCTCACACTCTCATCCCTCTCATCCCTCCCACCACACATTCTCTCATCCCTCCCACCCTCAAACCGTCTCATCCCCCCCACCCTCACACGTCTGTCTTAGTCTGCCATCACTAATATCTTTATGATTATAATTATTGTACGTCAGTCTCCTCCAAGATCCGGATTGGTGCCCGGCCTGAAATGGACTCTACCGTCTGTCTCATTCCTATCCGAGTATGAAATCACGTTTACCCAATCAATTGATCAATTGAGCTTTTCTTTCTTTCTTAAAATTTTCTCATCAATCTTAATCAGTTTGTAGATTTTTATATACATTGTATATTTTGGTACATGCTCGTTAGCGGCATGTATATAACACGTGACCAAAGCAGTTTAAACCATTGAAGGTACCCACTGTGCTTGGTAGTATTGTGGTAGTTGGTGCACTGACACGTTGGTGTACTGACATGTGCATTGCTTCACTCCACCTTCGAGATCATGTCATTCTACAAGGGTGTGTCAAAAGCCATGAAAGGCACAAGTTGTGGTGGGTAGTATTGTGGTAGTTGGTGTGCTGACATGTTGGTGCACTGACATGTGCATTGCTTCACTCCACCTTCGAGATCATGTCATTCTACAACGGTGAGTCAAAAGCCATGAAAGGCACAAGTTGTGGTGGGTAGTATTGTGGTAGTTGGTGTGCTGACATGTTGGTGCACTGACATGTGCATTGCTTCACTCCACCTTCGAGATCATGTCATTCTACAACGGTGAGTCAAAAGCCATGAAAGGCACAAACAAACCTGGGCAATTGTGGTGGGTAGTATTGTGGTAGTTGGTGCGCTGACACGTTGTGCATTACTTCACTCTATTTGTGATTTGAAACTTGCACAAAGTTGCTTATGATCAAGTGACATTGAAAGCCCCAGTTCCCAAAGTTAAGCAGTGATGAGCTTGATCAATTGGCTGGTCACATCAAGCCCTAGCTCCTATCTGATTGTCCCAACTCTATTGCCTTTAGGGCAATCTCCAACCTTTTTTAATATGTGTACTAGAAGGCAGTGGCTGAGGGTCTTATTGTTCTGATATGACATTAAACTCTGTCTGATGGTGAGGTTCCAGTTCTGGAGGTCTGTGGAATGTGGAGCACCCCTTCATCACCATTGCTCCTAGGTCCACTCTGACCCGGAGTGGTAGTACCTTTTAGTGTCCCATTTATGGGTTAAATAGAAAAAATGAGTTTTAAAAAATATGTACAAAAAAAAAATTGAGTTTGAATAAAATAATTTTTAATACCCATCAAAATGTCTACTGCATAAAATAACCCAATAAGAGTTGACATGCCATAAAATCCAACCAAACAACTGACAAGCCTCCATACATTTGACAATATATTTCAGTCCTGATTGATATTGATCTATATTTATCTATATTAAGTTTTATCTATTACTCCATATGAACTTGTTTTTCTGTCTCTATTGTTTTTATCTATCAATCTATGAGGATGAGTCGAAAAGTAATGCCATTTTCTTTATTTCATGTGAAGTTTTTTTAAAACTCTGAGGCCTACATTGAGACCCTAACGAGGCCAGAGCAAGAATACGACGAGTAAGACCCAACTTGCCAATTGACAATGTCTTCCTTTGGCATGACAATGCTTGACTACACACAAGCATCAGGACAAGGGAAAAAATTGCCTCATTCGGGTGGACAACTTTGCCGCATCCCCCATACTCACCGAAGGTTAAAGTTTGGATGTTTGGGGAATGTAGAGCACTCTTTATCTCGATTGCTCCAAGTCCACCCTGACCCAGAGTGGTAGTACCTGTTAGGGTCCCATCTATGGCTTCAATACTTAAAAAATGTGTTAAAAAAAAAGAGTTTGAAAAAAAAAATTGAATACCCAACAAAAATGTATAAAACAAAACGTCTTTGGCATAAAATAACCCATCAAGGGTTGACATGGCCTCTGACCCGGAGTGGTAGTACCTGTAAGGGTCCCATCTATGGGTTGAATAGATTAAAATTTCTTTAAAATTGTGGGTAATTTATGAGGAAGTTCATCCGGTCCCTGCCTCCGAAATTGCTGCCCGGTGAACTATCAAATAACAACCCCAACTAGTACCGCTACAGCGGTGTTACTTGAAAGAAAACAACCAACTCAAATAACAACCCCAACTATCGTATCGGCGCCTATTTGAGGGGGGGGGCTCTTTTTTTTTTCTTAATTCTTGTTTATTTATTTTTTCCATTCGAAAGAAAAAAAAACATTAAACCGTTTTTTGTTGTAATTCTAATTTTTCTTTTTTTGTCGTAATTCTTATTATCATAATTTGTCGTAATTCTTGTTTATTTATAGAAATTTGTCTATCTATCTATCTATCTATCTATCTCAGTCTGTTCAAAACTATCTAAACAAGAAATATGACAAATTAGGACGGGACGAACTTCCTCATAAATTACCAAATTGTGTTTAAAAATAGAGTTTGAAAAATATATATATAATACTCAACAAAATTATATAAAAAAAGCGTCTTCAGCATAAAATAACCCAATGGGTTGACATGCCCTCTGTAGTACCTGGTAGTACCTGTTAGTGTCCCATCTATGGCTTAAATAGATTAAAATGAGTTCTTAAAAATGTGTTAAAAAAAGAGTTTGAAAAAAATGAATAACCAAAAAAAATGTGTAAACAAAACGTCTTCGTCATAAAATAACCCAAGAAGCGTTGACATGCCATAAAACCCAACCAACCAACCTATCTATCTTAGTCATATTTATTTGCTTGGCAATCAATTCCACCCTGTTTCTATCTATCTTTGACTGCTGCTCTTATCTGTCATCCCCCCTCTCTCTCTCTTTCTCACTCTCTATCCCCCTATCTCTCTCATCAAAACATACACATACATACACTTTTTTACTCTCTCTCTCTCTCTCTCTCTCTTACACATACGCACACACAGTCACACACTTATCTAGTGGCGAACTTCCAATTCTGGAAATCTGGGAAGTGCAAAGTACCTCTTCATTGCCATTACTCCCAAGCCCACTCTGACCATGAGTGGTAATACCTGTTAGTGTCCCATCTATGGTTTAAATAGATTAAAATGAGTTTTTAAAAATGTGTTTAAAAAAAAAAAGTTTGAAAAAAAATTGAATACAGAACAAAAATGTATAAAACAAAATGTCTTCATATAAAATAACCCAACAAGGGTTGACATGCCGTAAAACCCAACCAACCAACTAACCAACCTATCTTTGCCATACTTATTTACTTGGCAATCATTTCATGTTTGTTTCTATCCTTTTTTGACTGTTGTCCTCATCTATATCCTCCTCTCTCTCTCTCTCTCTCTCTCTCTCTCTCTGCATTAAATGACCCACTGAGGTTGATATGCCACAAAACAAAACAAACCAACTCTCTCTCTCTCTCTCTCTCTCTCTCACACACACACATACTTACATACTTGGTGAAATTCCAACTCTGGATCTCTGGAGAGTGTGAAGTACCCCTTTATCACCATTACTCCCAGGTCCACTCTGACCCGGAGTGGTAGTACCATTAGGGTATCATCCCCCTATCTCTCTCTCTTTCTCTCTTTCTACCCCTCTCTCTCTCTCTCATCAAAACCTACACAGACATCCACTTTTACTATCCAATAAAGAAAGGTTCAGAAAATCAAATATATTTTTCTCCTTCAAGAGAGAGAATTATACATACAAATAGAGAGGGTGATCAAAACTGAAAAAGAGAGTGAACCAGAAATAGGGAGGAAATTGAAAAAAAAAAGAGTTTGAAAAATATTTAATACCCAACAAAAATGCATAAAACAAAACATTCTTTGGCATAAAATAATCCAACAAGGGTTGACATGCTGTAAAAACTCCCAACCAACCAACCAACCTACCTATCTTTGTCAATTCCAGTCTGTTTCTATCCATCTTTAACTGTTGCCCTTATCTACTCCCCCATCTCTCTTTCTTTCTCTCTCCTTCTCTCTCTCTACCCGCTTGCTCTTTCTCTGTACCCTCTCTTTTCTCTCTCTATCCTCCCCCTCTCTCTTTCTTTCTATCCCACCCTCTCTCTTTCTCTATCTCTATCTCCCCTCTCTTTCTCTCTCTCTCTATGCCCCCTCTCTCTTTCTCTCTCTCGCTATGCCGCCCTCTCTCTCTTCTTTCTCTATCCCCTCTCTTTCTCTCTATCTATCTCGCCTCTCTCTCTACCCCCTCTCTTTCTCTCTCTCTCTATGCCACCCTATCTCTCTCTCTCTCTCTGCTGCCCTCTCTCTCTTTCTCTCTCTCCCTCTCTCTTTCTCTCTCTCTATCCTCCTCTCTATCTTTTTCTCTCTCTATCCTGCCCTCTCTCTTTTTCTCTCTCTCTATCCCCCTCTCTTTCTCTCTCTCTATCCCGCCCTCTCTCTCTCTTTCTCTCTCTCTACCACCCCCTCTCTCATTAATACATCCACATACATCCACTTATTTTTACTATCCAATAGGGAAAGATTAAAAAAATCAAACATATATTTCCCCTTCAAGTCAAGCAAGAGAGAGAATTATAGATATAAAATAGAGAGGGTGAGCAAATATGAAAAAGAGAGTGAACCAGAAATAGAGAGGAATTTTTAAAAAAAGCATCCAAATGAATAAGATGAAGAAGAGTGCATCAGTTGTGGTGATGAGGGTTGGGGTGAGGGTTGGGGGATGGTGTATTTATTATCATTTGAGTCTGGCACAAAAATCTATACTTGATCTGTTTCTGACTTGATGGATATGACAAAACAGACAGACAATATTTCCAGTCGGCCAATAGACAATCTCGACAAAATCTACAAATTGCAAAACTAAAATATTCACAACTCTTTCTTTTTTCTTCTTCTTTTTCTTTGTCTTCTCTTTCACTCTCTTTTTTTCTACTTTTACTTTCAGTCTCTTCAATTTTCTCTTCTCTTTTTTTTTTCCTTGTTTCTCTTTCGTCTTCTTTTTCTCTTTTCCCCTCACTTTTTCTACTTTCACTTTCAGTCTCTTTTTTCCCTTTAATTTATTCTTTCATCCTATTTTTTTCCTCTTTTTCTTTTCTTCTCTCCTTTCTTTTACTCTCTTCACTTCTCTTTTGTTTTCTTTTTCTCCTTTCTTCTCACTTTTTCTTCTTCACTTCAACTCTCTTTGTTTCGCATTTCACTTCTATTCTCTTCTTTTTTTCTTCAATTTCTTTCTTCTTCCTCTTTCTTTCTTTTACTTTTATTCACTTTCCTTCTCTTTCTTATTTGTCTCTTTTTCTCTCTCCCTCTCACTTTACCTTCTTCTCTTTCACTCTTTTTTGTTTCAGGTTCATTTCTATTCTTTTGTCTCCTTTTTTTCTTCTCTTTCCATTTTATCTTTTCTCTCCTTGTCTCTTTTTTCTTTCCTCTTCATTGCACTTAATCACCTTTCATGTCTTTCTCTTCTTTTCCTTTTCCTTTTCTTCTTCTTTCTCTTTCTCTCCTCCTCTTCTTCTTCTTCTTTCTCTTCCTCTTCTTCTTTTCTTCTTCTTCTTCTTTCTTCTTCTTCTCTTTCTTCTTCTTCTTCTTCTCTTCTTCTTCTTCTTCTTCTTCTTCTTTCTCTTCTTCTTTTCTCTTTCTCTTCTTCTTTTTTCTTTTTCTTCTTTCTTCTCTTCTTTCTTTCTTTCTTATTCTTCTTCTTTTCTCACTTCTTCTTTCTTTCTTCTTTCCTTTCTTTCCTTCTTCTTCTTCTTCTTTTTTTCTTTCCTATCACTTTTCTTCTTCTTTCTCCCTTCCATTCTTCTTCTTCTTCTTCTTCTTCTTCCTCTTCTTTACCATGGCACATCATAGTGAGTGAGATTTTTGTAAGTCTCTATCCTTTGTAAGGCTGTTTGTCATCTCATCAATAGACGCCAATAGATGCCACTTTTAGAGATGAGTAGCAGTCGTTTCCTGACTGAACTGTTTGATTCTGGCCATTGACCTATAAGGTTCATCGATACAGCATCTTGTAAAACACACCATTGACCTGCTTTTTTTCATCCACCTTGTTTTACATCCACCATGCTGCTACCCATGGTTTCTGGTGCTACACATTCACACAGTGTGTATAATATTTTCCCCTCACCCTGAATCTGTTATCCAGTGCAGGGGCAATATTATTGAATGATTATGGATGTTGCATGTTTATTTAAGCACAGAGTTTTTTTACGTCTGAGGTGGTGCCACACCTATCATCAGCTCCTTACTTTACCATACAGATCCCTGTGCTACTCATACGCTGAGTTGCGAGGGCTGGTATCGAACTAGGAACCTTTTGGTTTTTAGCCGAACGCTCTACCGACAGAGCTAACCTGGCCCTTTGGCCGTGGGTTGCGAACCTTGATACTTACGGGTTGGAAACTTGACGGCTGAGCAGTCATTGACATGGAACACTCCACTTTGGCTTGTAATTAGGCTAGACTGATGGTCATAGAAGCTCCCGTCCAATCTATCGGCAAGCCCTAGCACCTATATGATTGTCCCAGTCCTATTAATCTTATGGCAGGCCCCAACGTCAGGTGCCTCCTCCACGGTCTCAATATCTTTGTTATAGACACATGGAGAAGAACGATACAAACATTTGATATTTTTTATTACAGATAGAAACACCTTTTTCCTGAGTATGACACTAAACTCCATCCGATGGTGAGGCCCGATTACTTCCAGGTCTCCGCCCTGTTGATAAGACTGTAAAATAGAAAATAAACAAAAACACTCGTTCAAGATAGTGACTGAGACTAACTGATGCTGCTTGGGTAGTCCGTCTTTGATTTGGGTAGACATTCATTCGCGTAACTTCTATTTTCATCAGTTTAACTTGTGTGTTCAAAGTTCAAAAATTTATTTGACTACTAGAGACTTTTTTACTCAAATTTTTTGTTCAAATTCTGAATTGTTCATGCTTGAAATTTTGTGACATATAAGGTGTGCTCTAAATCCTCACCTTGATTTATAGACTAGCCAAGGTCATGTGAGATATTCTTGCAACCAATCACTAGCAATCCTGCAATCGGCCGAAACGTTGTACAAATAACAATGAAGATGGGGACAATAGTCCGAATAACGCAGATAATACTAATCTTCAAGCCTCATCTCAAACATTCAGAGAAATATGAAATTGTCTGTTTTCTGAGAGATAATGTCTGAAGAAACCTTGGACAATAGAAACAACGAGATCTCATGGGACTTTTTAATTCAACCTAGCAATAGCTAATTACTCTGTTCAGCTTTTATCTTTTCCCTATCCATGATAGTTCTGTATTCCATGTTCCTTTCTGTTATTTCTCTCTTAACTCTGATGCTCGTGTTACAACACTATTAACTCATAGCTGGGGAGATAATATTCTAACTGTATGTCCCAGGTTTTGCCTGGGTAATATAGTATCTGATTAAATCTAAGTACAAAAATCATAAAAATCTCTGGTCTAGCGCTAGCAAAAAGGTGATAGACTCCCTCGCTTTCAGGCTGATACCAAAAATAGGCCACTTTACTTATTTGGTCTGAGTTTTAGTTTTGGTTTGTGAAGTTTTCTATTCATAACGAGATAATTTTGTCTCAAAAAACTTTTATAGAAAGAATAGATTCTGTTTTTTAATACTTCTGTCCAAATACACTTTACTGATTTCTAAGATGAACAGAAATTTGACAGAGTTTAAGAGCTTTTTTGCTTTTTTGGTATTTTGTTTTTTTTTTTTTTTCTCAATAGTATTTATAGTTTAACATGACATCTTGGACATGTGTGTATGGGGGGGGGGGAGAGAGAGAGAGAGAGAGAGAGATTTAGATGAGAAAGACTGAAAGAGAAATAAAGATGAAAATCCTATAAGGTGTGTTGTGTGGGCGTTTTGACATTAACTGAGGCAAACTCTTAGCCGATTATTGACCTTTGGAAGACAATATTTTCAAAATATCTCGAGTGTTGCTTATTATCTTGACACTGACTATCCTCTGGCAACTGATTATTATTTCCAGCTTTTCATCTCATCTGATAAAAAAAAAAAAACTCTTCATTTCTGCGTCTCCTCCCCCACATTATCATCCTTTATACTGTTGTAAGGGCCGGTTCAGCTCAGTTAGTAGAGCATTTAGCTTGGAGCCACAAAGCTCCTGGTTCGATACCAGCCCTCACCAACTCAGCGTATGAGTACCACTGGGATGTATGCGATAAAGTGAGGAGTTGGTGGTAGGTGTAGATCTCCACCTCAGATGCTAAAATAATCTCCTGGGTCTAGCGCTAGTGAAAAGGAGATAGACTCCCTCACTGTATGGCTGATACCGACATTAGGCTTCCCTCACCAACTCAGTGTATGAGTAGCACTGGGATGTATGCGGTAAAGTGAGGAGTTGGTGGTAGGTGTAGATCTTCACCTCAGATGCTAAAATAATCTCCTGGGTCTAGCGCTAGTGAAAAGGAGATAGACTCCCTCACTGTATGGCTGATACCGACATTAGGCTGCCCTCACCAACTCAGCGTATGAGTAACACTGGGATGTATACAGTAAAGTGAGGAGTTGGTGGTAGCTGTAGATCTTCACCTCAGATGCTAAAATAATCTCCTGGGTCTAACGCTAGTGAAAAGGAGATAGACTCCCTCACTGTATGGCTGATACCAACATTAGGCTGCCTCACCAACTCAGTGTATGAGTACCACTGGGATGTATGCGGTAAAGTGAGGAGTTGGTGGTAGGTGTAGATCTCCACCTCAGATGCTAAAATAATCTCCTGGGTCTAGCGCTAGTGAAAAGGAGATAGACTCCCTCACTGTATGGCTGATACCAACATTAGGCTGCCCTCACCAACTCAGCGTATGAGTAGCACTGGGATGTATACAGTAAAGTGAGGAGTTGGTGGTAGGTGTAGATCTCCACCTCAGATGCTAAAAATAATCTCCTAGGTCTAGCGCTAGTGAAAAGGAGATAGACTCCCTCGCTGATTGGCTGATACCGACATTAGGCCACCCTGATGATGATGACTTACATATTTACCAACCTGTCTGCATGAGCAGGATGTGACACAAGGTCAATTTTTAGGCAGATTTTAACAGGTTTGAATTCAGTGTTTTCCTTTTAGAGTGGTTGCCTAATCAAGGTTAAAGAGCCCAGTCTGCCCTGCAATTTACCCATCGCTGGAGGGAGAGCTGGTGGATGCATACCTTTCCCAAGGGTATTAGCGCAATGTGAAATGTAGACAGCATCGTCTAGAATTTGAACTTGGGTTGCCGAGTCCATTTCCTACGACTCTAACCATTACACCACATGCCACCTATATATATTATATTAATATTAATAAGCACCATTGTTTTTTAGACGGTTAGTGTAAATGTTGTATACCCTTCTTTACCGGCACTAAATAGATATATGTTATATACTTCTCTTACTTCTTACTCTGGTCGTATCTTCTTCTGGCCGGCTTTGCTTCTTCTATCGTCTATCTTCTATCTTGGTCCGGTATATCTTCTAAGGTCTCGTCTGGTCTTCTATTGAGGATTCCGGGTCTGGTTTCTGTTGCTAGGGATTTCTTGTTATCAGAAGCCCTGTGTCATTGTTAGCTTTTAGTAATAACCACAAGACTTCGATTTACGATGATGTTACTTTATTCGTAGATTCCCCAGACCAGACAATCACGCAGTGAGACTCACATCTTGCTAGCTTCGCTTCTAAGTTCTAACTCTCTGACTAAGTTACTTACTTAGTATCCTTAAACCGGAAGGGGGCCTTCTATTGCCTTCCGGTTCTCACGTTCCATCCGCAGAACGCAAGGCAAGGTCAGAGTGAGGTCAAGCATTGTCACTCACTCTCAAGGCCATCAGCTGTACTGATCGCCATAATGATTTCTACACTATTGTCATAATCATTAGGTATCTAATGATCATGTAACATAGAGTTCAATTTGAAATTCAATGGGTTGAAATTCAATATTTGCAGAGTTAGGTGATTGCCATAGAATAAACTTTGGGTAACCTTCTTTCCGGTTACACAGACTGTGGGAAAGAAGACTCAGAGCTTAGCTTAGTCTGGAGACGTTGTGATGTAAATACATGCTGGTTTTACTCCATTCATACGGTTGAAGGATCCTAGCTTAAAAGAATTCTGGTTCTGACTTAATAAAAAAATGTGACTGTACTAAAATACATGCCATGGTTGTCTCTTTTGTAAACTAATGTCAACCTTGGCAAACCAGCATCTTGAAGCTAAAGACACAGATCAGACCAGCATCTTAAGAACCAGACTTGTTAACAGAAGTTAGAAGAAATCTGTTGGGTTAGATGATTGGTGTGAAATAAACTTTGGGTAACCTTCTTTCCAGTTACACTGACGTTGTGATGTAAGTACATACTGGTTTTACTCCATTCATGCGGTTGAAGGATCCTAGCTTAAAAGAATTCTGGTTCTGACTTAATAAAAAAAATGTGATTGTACTAAAATACATGCCTTGGTTGTCTCTTTTGTGAACTAATGGCAGCCTTGGCAAAAGCAGAATGAGACAGTCAATAAAATACAGTAATGTAATATATTGCCTGATCGGTCAGTCGGTTGCACCTGGGAACCGGGATACACGCTGGAAGTGCGTGGATGTCAAGTGCAGGCTGGAAACAGAAACAGGATGGGGCCTTGAACTGACCTTTGGCACCTGGAGATGCCTGATCGGTCGGTTAACCCCTGCTAACGACTCTCAGTCTGTACACAACCGAGGAAATAAAGATATCATCTTATATTTTCACAAATACAAGTGTTCGTGTTCCTTGACGGGTCCAGTGTGTAACAGTAAGAAGAAATGCCCCAACTGCAGACTTATAACATAACAGAAGTTAGAATAAATGTCTCTGGTACACAAGAAACAGACAACAGAAAATAAAAAATACCGTAAAATATAAATAACCTACCAATCCATAAACTAATCAATCAACCAATCAACAAAAGAATGAACAAACGTTGTGATGTAAGGATGTAGCGGTTTTACTCGATGCATGCGGTTGAAGGATCCTAGCTTAAAAGAGTTTTGGTTCTGACTTGATAAAAAATGTGATTGCACTAAAATACGTGCCGTGGTTGTCTCTTTTGTGAACTAATGGCAACCTTGGCAAACCAGAATCTTTAAGCTAAACACACAGATCAGACCAGCATCTTAAGAACAAGACTTGTTAACAGAAGTTAGAAGAAATCTGTTGGGTTAGGTGATTGGTGTGAAATAAACTTTGGGTAATTCTTTTTCCGGTTACACAAACTGGGGGAAAGAAGTCCGGATTAGCTTAGTTAGTTAAGCTGGAGACTTCCTAAAGTAAAGATGGGCTTCGCTTCACTTCACTCACGCATGAGATTGGGAAAGTTTGGTTCTGAATAAAAATGTGATAACTGAATACATGCCTTGGTTGACTCTATGAATTAAATGGCTGGCTTTGCCGAACAAGCTTCTTGGGAACCAGACTAGTTAGAAGAAGAAATGAAGATAGCAACAGATAAAAGATTACAGACCATAAGAAATTGAACTTAGAAGAAATTCTCCGGCTACAATAAACAGAAGATAAGAAATTCAGTCATGAGAGCCAGCAAATAAGTAAGAAAGAAAGATAACAGGAGTATAACCATGGATGATTTCATATCTCTTATCTCATCTTATTATAATGGAGATTATGAGTTTGTCTGTCTGTAATCGAAACTATATTACTATTCAAGTTACAATTCCTTTAGTTATTTATGTCACATTCTCTATGATTTTATTTTTATTAAAATCTTAATTATTAATAAAATTATTTTACATTATTAATACTGTTGGCCTTATATACATACTAATAACATGCAATTGTATTTATATATACAACAAAATAGCGGTTTACAGTGTGAATGGGAAGGCTAATTTGCATATTGATATTAACAATTTGATTTTAATAAAATGTGCTTAGTATTATTGATTTCTAATTGTTTGGTTTTATTTTAATGAATATGAGCAAAAATCTCAGGGATGAATCTTAAAAGAAATCCATTAACAATAAGAAGAGTAAGTTTCAATTGTTCTATTTTTGATTATACACTGTTTTAAATCTTTTTTTCTGCATTATTATTTAGTTTCATTAGCCTTTCTAATTTAATATAATATTTTATTACATTAAAACTTGAATACTTGCACCCTACGGAGGGTGCATATATTTACTAGTAATCATAATAGAAAAACGCTCTCTCCATATATATAGCCAGACTGGATGGCTATATAATAATACAAGGTTTGTTTTTTCATTTTCTGTGGAAGAAATATTACTACCTAGGTGAACAATGTTAATGCACACATGGGGAAGGTATGGTCTGCAATAGATAAATTGTTGATCATATGAAAATCTGATCTCACTGATAAGTTAAAGCGACAATTCTTCCAAGTCATAGTTGTATCAGTGCTACTGTACGGCTGCACCATTTTGACCCTTACAAAGCTCCTGGAGAATAAGCTAGATGGAAGTTGCCCAAGAATGCTGCATTTAATCTTGAACAAATTGTAGAAACAACACCCCACAAGAAAGCAGCTGTATGGCCACTTGCCCCCTATCTCATATCTTTTTCTATACATATTTGCTACTTCCTCCTCATGAATGGGATGTGACATGAAGTCAATTTCTTAATGGGAGTTTAACAGGTTTGAATTCAGAGTTTTCCTTCTCCAAGGCTGGTTGCCTAACCAAGGTTAAAAAGCCTAGTCTACCCTACTATTTACCCATAGCTTAATCCTTAAATAGAACCACTACTATTCTTCTACAAGGGTAGCTTTAAACGTCAGGTAGGGTTCGAATCACGCACAAAGCACTGCCCTGTCTATAGCTCTGCTGATGAGCTGAAATGTACATACAAAGATCGACTTTTTCTCGATTTGTTTACGCTTTACATTTAAACCGATATGCACGCCTAATTCATTTGATTATAATTAATTGATTAACAAAATTAGGTATGACTTTAATTAAGCACATAATCTCCCATATATATATATATATTATATATATATATATATATATATATACATACACACACACACCAACCCCTTCGCACGAGCAGGATGTGACACAAGGTCAATTTCTTAAGCGGAGTTTAACATGTTTGAATTCAGAGTTTTCCTTCTCCTAGACTGATAACCTAGCCATGGTTAAAGAGCCCAGTCTGCCCTGCTATTTGCTCATAGCTAGAGGGAGAATTGGATTCATACCTTTCCCAAGGGTATTAGTGCTATGTGAAATGCAAACAGCTTCGTTCAGGAATTGAACTCGGATCGACGAGTCCATTTCCTATGACTCTAACCATTAGACCATGCGCCTCCATTTTAATAATTGCAGTATAAGATTAATGATTACAACAGACATGCTTTTAGTGTTACCTTTAGCTTTTATGATTAGATTAAAAGATTTATTTATGGAAGTATAGCTCAGTTGGTAGAACGTTGGGCTAGAAACCACAAGGTTCGATACCGGTCCTCGCTAACTCAGTGTATGAGTAGCACAGGGATCTGTGTGGTAAAGTAAGGAGCTGACGGTAGGTGTGGCACTCCACATCAGACACAAAAACCATCTCCTTGTGTTACATAATTATTGGATCCCTAATACATTTATAAGGTATTGTAGGAATCATAATGGCGATTAGTATAGCTGATGGCATTGAGGGTGAGTGACAGCGCTTGACCTCGATCTCACCTTGCATTCTGGGGAGAATCGTGAGAACCAGAACGCCATTAGAAGGTTTAAGGATACTAAGTAAGTAAGAGTCAGTTAGAACTTAAAAGCCAAGCTAGCAACATGTAAGCCTCATCTGCGCAGATTGTCTGGGTGGGGATTTGGAATAAAGTAACATCAACATAAATCGAAGTCTTGTGTTTATTACTAAAAACTAACAATGACACAAGGCTTCTGATAAGAAGTGATCCCCAACAGAAACCAGACCCGGAATCCTCAATAGAAGACCAGACGAGACCTTAGAAGATATACCAGACCAAGATAGATGATAGACGATCTGAAGCAAAGCCGGCCTGAAGAATAGACGACAGAGTAAGAAAGGTATATAACGTTATATGATTTGGTACTGTGAAAAGACCAGTATATAACATATACCTATTTAGTGCCGGTAAAGAAGGCGCTATGCAACACTTGGTTTAGTGAAAAGGGGATAGATTCCCTTGCTGATTGGCTGATACCGACTTTAGGCCACCCCGACGACTTTACTAACTTAGCTTTTATGATTAGATTAAGAGATATACAAGTTTCGATACATACTTATATACTTTGGTACATACTTGCCTACAAATTAGGATATTAGAATTGTTTATTTAACCCTGAGACAGAAAATTAACTGCTGTCATATGAATTCCGAGTTATAAATAAAATGCACAGCCTTAATAAGCTACACCCACACATGTATACAGCATTTGTGTGGGTTTTGCCATAGAGACGCAAGACAACAGAGACGTTATCGTGTTCATTGTAAAAACACCCACATAATTATACATACGGTCAGACATTGGCTGTGTAAAAATGAATGCAAACATATTTCAATTCTATATATAACACTAGAAGCGGCTACCTGACATCACCTGGGTAGGGAGGGAAAAGTTAGTCTTGCAGATCCATTATCACTGAATCATAAGTTGGATCCTCGCAGGATGCCCCATTAAAATCCCTATGTAAAAAAGACCTTGTGTTGATCCAGCCTGGGGGAGTGTCAGAAAAAAAAAAAGTGCACAGACACTCTGAAAAGAAAAATTAATATCTCCTATTGTTGTATACCCTTTCTTCTATTCTTCTTCGATTAATCTTTTCTATCTTACATCTTCTAGTGTCTTGACTTCGTCTTGGTGGTCGGTCGCACTTAACTCATTTCTTCTTCTATATCAGTCTTGTTACCAAGACATTCATTAATCACAAAACCGTGTTATTTTCTTAAGCTTTTATTTACTTAACTAAACATTTCATGTAACTAAACATCTGACTAACATAGCGCGCGTATGCAGTGTGAGTTCCAATTAAGGCAGGACATCTACTCTGCCCGACGTCAAACTGAAACTGAGGACCCAACCAGGTCCCACGTGACTTCACGTATTTCGCGCGCTTTCTGTACTATTCCATGGAAAGTCCTGCCCGTGATATGAAAAGGGCCATCCCTTTAGAAATACAGGGGATTGACAATAATCTTATGCAACTGCATAGATTATGTAACACTATTTGAAATATTAATTGCAGAAAGAAAAAAATTCCATGCTGTGACTATTTAGATTTTTTTTTTAATTATCTTAACAAACATAAATCAAATCTTCATTATTTTTGCTCAAAAAGTAAGCTCTGGTAATAGTGAATGTGTATATATATATATATATATATACTCTGTCATTAATTGTTTTATTTTTGTAGTTTCCTCCAGACATACATACATACACACAACTACCCTTTATATATGTATAGATGACATAAGAATCTAGTTATAATTATTTACTAAGCTTAGCTTGAATGTGGCTCAAAGCCATAAGTATGGGGCACCCAATGAGAATCAAACTCATTAACAATAATCTGCGAATCTAACTTTCTAACCATTACACCATGTGAAGAACCCAAAGGATCTAGTTATATGTATATAGTTACATTACCTTACAGCCAAAAAGTCTTAGAGGCACCAACTAAAAGACATACTAATATGTATATATAGATAAATATTTAAAATATTTAGAAGATGTATTCCATGTCAAATCATCCAGAAAAAAGTAAAATTGTCACCCACCCCCTTTAATTGTTTTTTTCCATGTGTGGACTATGTTGATATTAGACAATCCCCAAAATTTCAGCTTCCAATTCCAAAAATTGGTGGAGGTATGTCGATTTTTACCTCTCCAAATTTGGTTCATTTGGCAAAGAATGGTGACTTTTTGTAATCTATTTTTGTCTGTAAAATGAGTTCTAGAGCTTCCCTACTACTAAAGATTGGTTTATAAAAGTATTTTTGCCAATGAAATCCAAAAATGCTATCAAAAAAGTCTTAAAGTTAACCAATTTTAAGTTATTGATGATTTCTGATTTTTTCATAGCAAGATCAATATTCCCGATGTGGCACTGTATCTTTGACAAAAATGTTTTTCTATTATTAATTCACATATATTGAACATTATTTGTACCAAAAAGAGAGTTTGATATTTGCTCAAAACCAAAGCTACAACATCAGTTAAAATTTTGCAATTCAGAAATCATTAATAACTTAAAACTGGTTAAGTAAGACTTTTTTTTCATATGGATTCCTTGGGTTAAAATGCTTTTATAAATCAATCTTTAGGAGTAGGGAAGCTCTAGAACTCATTTTACAAACAAAAATAGATTACAAAAAGTCATCATTTTTCGCAACCCTCCATCCAAATTTGGAGAGTTATGTCGATTTTGAGGTNTATAATCAATATAACTCTGCTAATTTTTTGAAATCGGAAACTCAAATTTTGGAGATTGGCTAACTTTAAGATAGTCCACACCTGTACACAATTTCAGAAAAATTGAAGGGCAAAATATTAACAAATTTTTGCAAAATGTTGTAACTTTGGTTCTGAGCAAATATCAAACTATCTTTTTAGTGCAAATAATGCTCAATATATGTGAAATGATAATAAAAAAATTGTTGTCATAGATGCAGTGCTACATTCGGATATTGATCTTGCTATGAAAAAATCATCAATAACTTAAAATTGGTTAACTTTAAGACTTTTTGATAGCATTTTTGGATTTCATGGACAAAAATGCTTTTATAAACCAATTTTTGGAGTAGAAGCTACAGATAAAAAGGTTACAAAAAGTCGCCATTTTTTTGCAACCTCCCTCAAATTTGGAGAAGTAAAAAATAATAATAACCCGCCATTTTTTGGAATGGGAACTCAAATTTTGGGATTAGCAAACTTATCATAATCCACAACTTGGACAAAATTTCAGAAAAAATTGAAGTGGGTGGGTGACATGGCTGGATTATTTGAAATGGAATTACCTGTATTAATTTATAAATAATAATATGCCAATGTTTAACGTTTCGGGATTTTTTTTTTTAATCATCTTCAGGGCAATGTTTGAATGTATTGTTATAATGCTTCTTCCAAAAATCATGTGTTAATAAATTCATTTTTTGATCAATCTTTAAGAAATACAGAGGTATAACACTTGCTGTGTAGGTTTATAATGAACTTGTCAATGTTCAAAATTCTTAGAAAAAATCAAAACAGATTTCAGAGAAATTGTTGTATACCCTTCTTTACTTACTTCTATTCTTCTTCTGGTGTCTTTGATATCTTAAGACTTCTTCTAGCGTCTCTTCTAACATCTGGACTTCGTCTTGGTGGTCAGTCACACTTAACTCATTTCTTCTTCTCATCAGTCTTGTTACCAAGACATTCACCAACCACAAAACCTGTTATTTTCTTAAGCTTTTATTTACTTATAACTAAACATTTCATGTAACTAAACATCTGACTAACATAGTGTGCGTATGCAGTGAGTTCCAGTTAAGCAGTACATTTTCTCTGTCCGACGTCAAACTGAAACTGAGGACCCAACCAGGTCCCACGTGACTTCACGTATTTCGTGGGCTTTCTGTACTATTCCATGGAAAGTCCCGCCTGGATATGAAAGGGCCATCCCTTAAAAATACAGGGGATTGACAATAATCTTATGCAACTGCATAGATTATGTAACAAAATCAATTAACAACTTTTTAGATCCTATTTGTCAAATTGTGGAAGGAGTCAAGCAAAAAGATCTCAAGGCAACACTTTTGTTTATTGATTTCACCAGGGGATTTGACTCCATACACAGCAGTGCAGTGTATAAACAAAATACAATAGAGAAATGGATGAAGGCTGCGTCCTCCCATTCCCCAAGGAAGGTGACCTCAGATTTATTAAGAACTACAGATGTATAACTCTTTCTGCTAATGTTTCTAATGTCCTTCTTCTCAATTACATCCAAACTGAAGTAGAGAAAATTCTAAGAAAAAAATCAAAATGGGTTTTGTAGAAATCAATCTACAACTTTTTAGATTCTGACTCTTTGTTGTATTGTAGAAGGAGTTCAAGCAAAAATCTCAAGGCAACACTTTTGTTTATAGATTTCTCTGGGGATTTGACTCCATACACAGAGAAAAGATGAAGCAAATACTTCTTGCATAGTGTCTCCCCAATGAAACTGCTATACAAAGACACAAAGCAATGGTTCATTCATCTGATGGTGACACAGATTTCTTTGACATTGTCACTAGAGTCCTACAAGGAGAGATCTTCGCACTATTTTTATTCAAAATATACCTAGACTACATATTATGTCCTTAGATCTAACGAAGGAAAAAGTTTTCACACTAAAAAAGGCAAGAAGCCAATGATATCCAACAGAAACTATTACAGATGCAGACTTCACAGATGATCTAGTGCTTCTCACAAATACACCTGTACTAGCCGCATTACTCTATAAAAACAGCAAGAGGTATTGAGCTCTACACTGGATGGCAAGCCTCTAAAATTAGTAGACAAGTTCACATACCTAGGTAATAAATATCTCATCTACAGAAAGTGATGTCAGTATATGCATAGAAAAGGCATGGACTGCTATAAATAGATTAGTGATCATATGGACATCTGATCTCTCTGATAAGATAAGCAGAATTCTTCCAAGCCTTAGCCATATAAGTACTACTGTATGGCTGCACCACTTTGACTAGAAAATAGGCCAGATGGGAGTTGCACCATATGCGATTTTCAATAATGGAAAAGAAAAGGCAGATTATCAAGCATATGGAAATCTAATCTCACTGATAAGATAAAGAAAGAATTCTTCCAAGCCTTAGCCGTATCAGTACTACTGTATGGCTGCACCACTTGACTAGAAAATAGGCTAGATGGAGTTGCACCATATGCGAGATACAAAAACTATCTGTGTGAATAGTTGGCCAAAACTAGGCCTAGGCCAACTGTATGGCTACAATTTCCAGCTGAAAAAGTCAAGTTTTAGGTCGACTGTAAATCTTTTAAAGTTGGCAAAAAGTCATTTCTAATTAGCATAATAATTATAGCAAAGTAATGTAATTAGGATCGTGTTTAACAAATTTCATTGCAATAGGAATATTTTCATGGTGATTTAAAATTTTTAAAGTTCTTTGTTGAAAAAAGTTGAAATGGGAATAAGTAAAATTGGAAAATAAGATAAAGTGAAAATTCTTCTAAGCTATAGCCGTATCAGTGCTACTGTATGGCTGCACCATTTGGACTTTAACAAAACGCTTGAAAAAAAGCTGGGAACTATACAATGATGCTGCGTGCGGTCTTGGAAAAATCCTGGCATCAGCACCCCACAAAAAAACAGCTGTACAACTACATACCTCCTATTACCCAAACCATCCAAGATGACCAAAACATACTGGACACTGCTGGAGAAGTAAGGATGAACTTATAAGTGACGTTCTCCTGTAGACACCTTCACATGGACACACAGGCTGACTAGCAAAAACTTACATGATTAACTTTCTACAGATATTGGATGGATGCTGTGAGGAGGACCTGCAGTAGCAATGAGTGATAGGGACGAGTAAGTGAGAAAGAGTCATAGAAATCCATGCTTAGAGTTTGGTAATAGATAATACCTACCTATTAATAATGGAGATTCGCTTCCAGTTTTTGTCTGTAACAAAAATTACGTCACTGCTTACGTCATATTACCCAAAATCGTCATAACATAGAATAAATACTCTCAAAATTTGAACATGCAACATTAGACAGTCCTCATTGTTTTTTAAAACAAGTTTTAATAAATACATGACTGGTATTATATATCTATATATAATTTGTTTTATTTTAATACATATTTAAAGTTTACATTTCAAATGTTTTATTTTTTAATCCTTTAATGAATTTAATGATTTACTTACTTAGGGTACAAACTCGCTGACATTGAATTTTTACTCCCACCCCTCGGCAATATGTTTTCAAAAATCTATTTTTACATCGCCTGGAGGGTGTTTTTTTATTTTGCTTGTAATATTAATTTTAATTGTATGAACTTCTGCAAGAATTCCTAAAATCCTGGTATCTTTGGTCTAAAATAAAATCAACTTTTTCTAAAAATTAGTCGAGATGTACTTACTTATTGGTGATTTATAGGGGATTCTATTATATATATATATATATATATATATATAATATATATATATAAATATATATAGAAGAGAGAGAGAGAGAGAGAGAGAGAGAGAGAGAGAGAAGGATATGAAAACACCAATGCTGTAAAATGAAAATATTTTATATTATATTCATAGCTAATATTGAACAATATTTCAATTTATAAATCGAAATATTGTTCAATATTAGCTATGAATATGATATAAAATATTTTCATTTAACAGCATTGTGTGTTTTCATATCCTTTTATCTATACTCATACTGTCAGATTCATTTCCTTTCTCTTACTTATATATATATATATAAGTGTTGTTAAGGGTCCAACAGGAAAAAATTAGATATTTTATTAAAAATCCAAGGTCCACAAAATGAATTTTGTTTTTCAAAGATTTTTTTTATTTTACTTCACCAGCAAATGATTCGGGTTTTCTTAGTATCTTCATCAGGCTTTGATTAACCACTTTCTGAAATAAGATTTTTAAAAATCTTGTGAAAATAAAAATTCATTTTGCGGACCTTCTTTTTATATGATATATATATATATATATTATATATATATATAAAATGAAACTGGAAGTGAATCCGACAGTATGTTGAAAATGAAATGAAATAATAATAGAAAAAATGTAGAAATGTTCTGCACACAAAGAAAATTCAACCTTCATTAGAGTAAATTAATTTCAAATTCATTTCAAATAAGGATTTACTCTGATGAAGGTTGAATTTTCTTTGTGTGCAGAACATTTCTAAATTTTTTCTATTATTATTATTTCATTTCATTTAGTTATTTAAAAATATAATATTTTGAATAATGTATACATGGATAAACTCCTCACAAAACATGTGTAAGTAAAATTGATTAAAATATCCTATATTATCCATTCTGTACTTACTTTCCTTTATTCATTTTTTCAACACACACACACACACACACACACACACACACACACATATATATATATATATATATATATATATGGGTAATTCCATGTCAAACCATCCAGAAAAAAGTAAAATTTTCACACACACCCTACAATTTTTCTGAATTTTTCCGAAATTAGCTCTCCAATTAAAAACTTTTTTATGCCATTTTTGGATTCGTTGGGCAAAAATACTTTTATAAATCAACTTTAGGAATAGGGAAGTTCTAGAAATCATTTTACAGAACAAAATAAGTTACAAAAAGTCACCATTTTTCATGACCTACCTCAAATTTGGAAAGCTAAAAATCGACATAAAAAATCTCCATTTTTTGGAATTGGAAGCTCAAATTTGGGGAATAGTCTAACGTTATCATAATTCACCTTTGAACAAAATTTAGAAAAATTGAAGGAGTTGGGTGACATGCCTGGATGATTTGAAATGGAATTACCCATATATATATATATATATATTTATATATATAGTCATCCACATATAGTCCTATTTCACCATTCCATGTTCATCAGTACAGCTAGATAGGGCGAGACTGCTTCAGGCCAGGATATCCTCTCCCTTTTTTTCCGGGATTCAATTTTCCTTTTTTTAACTGGTATAAATATAATATAATATATATTACGTATTATTATATATATATATATATAAGATTATATTAAACTTGGTAGTAAGGGATGATTCTATATGTGATTTCTAAGATACACTGTATTATATGTATGATCCAGCTGATATAAATACAGTGAATCTTTAAATCACTAAAGAAAGCTCATGTATAATAAAAACTTTTTTAGATTATATACAGAGCAAATATTTATCTTTGAAAGGAAGGAAAAAACTCAACACTGTTTATTCCATAATAAATTTATTTCAACCAAAAATTGGAGCCTTAATAAATCTAAGTTGATTAATTAGCTCACCAAAATTTTGTCTCATCAGATGGTAGATCAAGAAATTTTATGATGCATAACTGAAAAAATTTATTTCACGAAAAAAAAAAAAAGAAATTTTTTTACATTGGAAGACTGTCACCATGGTGTGACAGGAAGTCAAATGAGAAAAAAGAATACTCTTCAAGGTCTGGTTTCTTATAGGGAGTAGTCAGACAAAATTAACTATGGAATAAACTATGAATGAGTCTGGAAAAAGTTATGAGTAAGGATTAAACAAAAAAAAAAAAATAATATATAAAATAATAAAAAAATATAAAGAAATATATAAAATGATATATAAATAAATAATATATAATATATATAAAAAAATGTATAAAAAAATATACATAAGGAATATATTAAAACAAAAATATTAAATATAAAAAAATATATATATAAAAAAATATTTATAAATAAAAAGGCTCCAATTTTTGTCGAAATAAATTGGTTGAAATAAATTTATTATGGAATAACGGTGTTGAGTTTTTCCTTCCTTTCAAAGATATATATAATATATATATATATGAGAGTACACAAAGAGTTTGTTTGATATGCGATAGCCAACAATTTTTGGGAGAATATGTGCTTAATTGAAGTCATACCTAATTTGAAAATTAATTAGTTGATAATTAATGAATTAGGCGAATATATCTGTTCAATATTTGTTTACACCTTACATTTGAACAGATATATTCGCCTAATTCATTAATTATCAACATATTAATTTTCAAATTAGGTATGACTTCAATTAAGAACATATTCTCCCCCCAATAAAAAAAAAAAATATATGCATTATGGAGGCATATGATGTAATGGTTACCATTGTAAGAAATGGACACAGTGAGACGAGTTCAAATCCTGAACGAGGCTGGTTGCATTTCATACTGCTAATACCCTTAGGAAAAGTATAAATCCAACTACTCTCCCTCCAGCTATGGGTAAATAGTAGGGCAGAATGGGCTCTTTAACCTTCGTTAGGCAACCAGTCTAAGAGAAGGAAAAATCAAAATTCAAACTTGTTAAACTCTGCTTAAGAAATTGACCTTGTGTCACATCCTACTCATGCGTAGATGTTTATATGGAGAAAAATCAAGTTTGGTTAGTTTTGTTTTGGCATATCAACCTCAGTGGGTTCATTTAATGCTGACAAAGTTTTGAAATAGATTCATTCTTAATGGATACTCAGTTTCTTTTTATAAACACATTTTTCTATTTAACCATAGATGGGACCCTAACAGGTACTACCACTCTGGGTCAGAGTGGACCAGGGAGCAATGGTGATGAAGGGTGCTCCACATTCCCCAAACCTCCAAAACTGGAACCTCACCATCAGATAGAGTTTAACGTCATTCCCAGGACATGTCGACCCTCAGTCACTGCCTTCTAGCACCCATATGATAAAAAAGGGTTGGGGCTTGCCATAAGGCAATAGGGTTGGAGTAATCATATAGGTGCTAGTTTGACGTGACATCCGATTGATTGGAGGGGTTTCTCTGACTGCCCTTCTAGCCCAAGTAAGAGCCAAAGTGAAGTGTTGCATGTTATGGATTGCTCATCCACCAGGATTCCGTCCTTAAGCATCATGAGATGTTTATATGGAGAAAATTCAGATGTTCATAATGCAGATAAGATTTTAGCTGACACACAAACAAATCATATAAAAAAAGAACAAAAAACAAAAGCTAAAATAAACAGAAAATAGAATGAAAGAAAAAACAAAATTAAAGAAATAAAGAAAAATTAAAAAAAACAAAACAAATAAATGTAAAAAAGATAAATAAATAAATGAAGAAAGAAAGAAAGAGAGAGAGAGAGAGAGAAGAGAGAGAGAGAGGAGAGAGAGAGAGAAAGAGAAAGAAAGAAGAAAGAAAGAAAGAAAGAGAGAAAGAAGAAAGAAGAAAGAAAGAAAGTAAGAAAGAAAGAAAGAGAGAGAGAAAGAGAGAGAGAAGAAAGAAAGAGAGAAAGAAAGAGAAAGAAAGAAAGAAGAAAGAAGAAAGAGAGAAGAAAGAGAGAGAGAGAGAGGAGAGAGAGAGAGAGAGAGAGAGAGAGAGAGAGAGAGAAATAGAAAAAATGGCAAAGAAAGTTGTATTATTAGTTTAAATGGAAAAAAAATTATTTGCAAAATTTTTAATCAATCTTAAAAATCATTTTTTATTCTCACCCTTTCTTTTCAGTAACAAGAAATTAACTAACTAGCATAGAAATGAATAAATATCTAGGATTTTCTGTAGAATTTATGTAAAATATTCAAAATAATTTCAAGTTGAACATTAAAGTAAGTACTTTTTCATTTACTCTAAAATCTTTTCCTAGTTGAGTTAACAAAGTATTTAGACTTTAATTTGCCTATTTTTAAACAAGACAATTTTCTTCTTTCTGTCAATCTTTTATTACACAAAAGTCCTGCCTCTATATTAAGAAGAACTAAAACAATTGTTTTAAAATCCGATCAATCTACAATTTAATTTCCTCTCTCTCTCTCTCTCTCTCTCTCTCTCTCTCTCTCTCTCTCTCTCTTCTTTCTTTCTCTTTTTCTTTCTTCTTTCTTTCTTTCTCTGCTTGTCTTGTATTTTTGTTTTTTCTCTCAAAATGATGCCAGTCTGAAAGACAATTCCACCAACATTGTCTTTTATTGATACAACTATTCAAAATAAAATGTCTATTCTTTTTCATTGAAATGTCAATTCGTTTTACTTGCTGCTTTACAAATAAAAATTCAATTTCTTTTTTTAATAAGAGAGCCATTGTGCTGTAGGCCCCATTTACAACTCTTAATTAAAATAAATATTTAAAATAACTTTGAACAAAGGATTTTTTCTAACAATTTGAACATTTTAACCTCTTGATATTAGAGCTCATACTAAAAAAGGCAAAAGCAGGTGATATCCCGCAGAGACTATTATGAATGCGGACTATGCAGATGATCTGGCACTTCTTGCAAATATACCTGCACAAGCTGAATCCTTTCTACATAGCCTGGAGAAGGCATAGTAAACATCAGCCTCTATATGAATTTTGATAAAACAGAATTCCTGTATTTTAAAAGGAAGGAGGAATCTCCACACTTGATGGTAAACCTCTAAAGTCGGTGGAACAAGTCACATATCTAGGTAGTAATATCTCATCCACAGAAAGCAATGTTAATGCATGCATACAGAAGGGATGGTCTGCTATAGTTGTATCAGTGCTACTGTATAGCTGCACCACTTCGACCCTTACGAAGCGCCTATAGTACAGGCTAGATAGGAGTTGCACAAGAATGATGCGTGTGGAAACAAAACCCCACAAGAAAGGAGCTGGGCACTGCTGGAGAAGCAACAACAAACTCATAAGTGACATCCTCCTGTGGAAACCTACACATGGTCACATCAGTGTGGGCCACCAGTGAAGACCTACATTATTTGGTTTGGTTTGGTTTTGTTTTACGGCATATCAACCTCAGTGGGTCATTTAATGCCGATAAAGTTTTGAAATAAATCAATTCTTAATGGATAATACAATTTTGTTTATCAACTCATGTTTTTCTATTTAACCCATAGATGGGACACTAACAGGTACTACCACTCCGGCTCAGAGTGGACCACGGAGCAATGGTGATGAAGGGGTGCTCCACATTTCCCAAACCTCCAGAACTGGAACCTCACCATCAGATAGAGTTTAACGTCATTCCCAGGACATGTCGACCCTCAGTCACTGCCTTCTAGCACCCATATGATAAAAAGGGGTTGGGGCTTGCCATAAGGACAATAAGGTTGGGAAAATCATATAGGTGCTAGGGACCTACGTTGTGCAGCTCTTTATAGATACTAGATGCTGTGCAGAGGACCTCCTTTTGAGCGATGAATGATAGAGACTATTGGTAAGTGATTGTCATGGATATTTGTGTTACTAGCCTGATGATATTAAAGTTGAAGCTATAGCTCAGTCGGTAGAGCGTTCGGCTAGAAATAACAAGGTTCCAACTTTGATACCAGCCCTCACCAACTCAGCGTAGGAGTAGCACAGGGATCTGTGTGGTAAAGTAAGGAGCTGATGGTAGGTGTGGCGCTCCACCTCAGATGCTAAAAAATAATCTCCTTGGTCTAGTGCTAGTGAAAAGGGGATAGACTCCCTTGCTGATAGGCTGATACCAACTTTAGGCCACCCCGACGACTTTACTTTACTTAGGGTCGGTCTAGCTCAGTCGGTTACTGGTTTGATACTGGCCCTCGCCAACTCAGCGTAGGAGTAGCACAATCAGCATAGGAGTAGCAGATCAGTAAGTGACATTCCTTAGGATGTAAGTCCTACGTCCTACTTCCGTTATTATGCGTTTAAGTATTTCTTTTGTATATGTATTCCTGCCTTGAATGTATTTCTCCGTGTGCTCACAGAATAAAGTCTGTTATTATCTTATCTTTGTCGGAGTATTTCATGTACACACATGTACCCAGGTTGGAAGGTTACCCTGAGCCTTCCAACTTAATATAAGAACTTTACATCTTATAAGTAAATTCTTATACCTTAAAAATTAAGACCATTAAGTGATAGATCAGTTTGAACAATGCTTTATAGTGAGGCAACTATATCATTAAGAATTTTTTATTTTGCTAATGTAAGTTGGAAAATTTCAGAACACTCCGCTGATACATTGATTAGGTTAAAATTAGAGTTTCTTCTACCGCCCCGTCGGCTGCGGCGTTAGAATGCACCGACTGCACTAGACTCCCCCATTATGCAGAGCCCAGGTGGAATGAGCAGTTCATGAATTGCTTTGGCCTTATCTTAAGCTAGACGGGCAGTCGGGGAGGCCTCCTCCGATCATCGGCTGGTGACGTCAAGCCCTAGCATCTATATGATTTCCCCAACCCTATTGCCTTATGGCAAGCCCCAATCCCTTTTTATTCATATGGTGCTAGAAGGCGGTGGCTGCGGGTCTACATGTCCTGGGAATGACGTTAAACTCTGATGGTGAGTTCCAGTTTTGGAGGTTTGGAAATGTGGAGTACCCCTTCATCACTATTGCTCCCTGGTCCACTCTGACCCGGAATGGTAGTACCTGTTAGGTCCATCTATGGGTTAAATCGAAAACATGAGTTTATAAACAAAATTGTATTATCCATTAAAAATGAAATTATTTCAAAACTTTGTCAGCATTAAACATTTTTTTACCAATAGAAGTATTCAGCATAAAATAACCCAAAGGGTTGACATGCCGTAAAACCCAACCAACCAAACCAAACTAATTCCTTCTAGCAGATCATGCTAGATTCATATGTTTATGAATTCTTGTGGCAAGAGAACAAAGAAAGTAACACTTTCAATCAAATTCTTAATGATATAGTTGATTTAAATAAAGTATTTTTCAAACCCATCGATCGTTAATAGTCTTAGTTTTTAAGGTATATATTTACCAACGCTTCCTCATGAACAGGATGCTACACAAGGTCAATTTCTTAAGTGGATTTAACCAGTGTGAATTCAGAGTTTTCCTTCTCTAGACTGGTTACCTAGCCATGGTTACAAAGCCCATTCTGCCCTGCTATTTACCCAAAGCTGGAGGGAGAATTGGATTCATACCTTTCCCAAGTATATTAGTGCCATGTGGAATGCAAACAGCTTCATCCAGGAATTGAACTCGGGTTGACAAGTCCATTCCTATGACTCTAACCATTACACCATGTGCCTCCATTTTTTTAGAGTATAAGAATTTTCTGAAAACCGCTTCTACCATTGAGAAAGTTCAAGAGTGGCAAAAAATTAACAAAATCAATGAGAGACTGAAAAAGGCTATAGAATGTCAAAGAATCTATATTAACATGTAATATAATAATTTATTCAGGAATATGGGTTATTGTGTTAATATAGGTTTCTTTGGCCTACATCTATATATTAATACTCTTGTTCCTTAATCTTCCGACTGTTATCATCTTGCAACACCCTCTGGTTAAAAATGGCACTGTCCAAATCAGCCAAAGTATTCGTGACTTGTCCCTTTGCTTGCCAATGCCTTTCTGCCCTCTGCAACTAGAAATCCTTTTCTTCTTCTGCTCTCAGAATGTCCATTAGTTGGTGGGAGTTTTAAATTTGGTGTCAGTCAGTCTGGTTTTGTCTATTTTTAGAAAACAATCCTTTTCTTTGATCCTCAAACCTGCCCTAACAAGAATCTACAGCTTATGAACCATTACACCAGACTTCGCTAACACAAACCAACCAACCAACACATTCATGAACATTTTGTCGCTCCACTGAGCTCATACGTATTTTTTAAGTACTAATCCAAGAATTGAACTCATGACTTTCAGATGAGCTTTCCCTGTGCTTTTCTAGACAGGTGGAGTGGAAGAAAAGATCCAATATAATGACTTCCTATGTCTCCAGACCTACAAATACTAAATTTTTTGTTCAGATAATTCCCAATACAGTTTTATAGTAAAAGTTATTGATCAATTCATTTTTATGCTAAAATAATTTCAAATGCATTTTGTATAGTAAAAGTTATTTCCAATGCATCTTTAAAGTTAAAATAATTTCCAATGCATTTTTATTGTAAAAATCATTTCCAATGCATTTTTATAGTAAAACCCATTTCCAATGTATTTTTATAATAAAAATCATTTCCAATGAATTTTTATAACAAAAATCATTTCCAATGCATTTTTATGATAAAAATCATTTCAAACGCATTTTTATAGTAAAATCCATTTCCAATGCATTTTTATAGTAAAAATCTTTTCGAATGCATTTCTATAGTTAAATCATTTCCCTTGCATTTTTATAGTAAAAATCATTTCCAATGCATTTTTATAGAAAAAATCATTTCCCTTGAATTTCTATAGTAAAAATCATTTCCAATGTATTTTCAATAGTAAAAATCATTTCCAATGCATTTTAGTAAAAATCATTTTCCAATGCATTTTTATAGTAAAATTGTTTTTAGAAATCATTTGAACAAAAAATAAAGTCAGTAGTCTATCTCTGCACATAACAACATTAGTTCTGTTACATTAAGAAATTTACACTATTAGCACGGATCTCCATGACAATCTCTTGTCAACCATCCCTATCACTCATTGTCCTCAGTAGATCTTCTGTACAGCATCCAGTATCTGTGCACAGCTGGTCAATGTCCATTTTTGCTGGACAGCCAACACTAGTGTGTCTATGTGCTGGCTTCCATAGAGAACATCATTTATGAGTTCATCCTTGCTTCTCCAGTAGTGTCCAGCATATCTTGTTCATCTTACCACCCAGATGGTTTGTGTGATATGAGGCAAGTGGCTGTACAGCTGTTGGTAATTTATGAGGAAGTGCGTCCCGGTCCCCTGCCTCCGAAATTGCTGCCCGGTGAATTTTAAAATAACGACCCCAAGCTTCGGCGCCACATCCGTGTTACTTGAAAGAAAACAACCAACTTAGGGACGTTAAATGTATTTTAGGGGGGGGGGTCTCTTTTTGTCTTAATTCTTGTTTATTTATAGAAATTTGTTGTAATTCGTGTTTATTTATCGTAATTTGTTGTAATTCTGGTTTATTTACCGTAATTTATCATAATTCTGTTTATTTATCGTAATTCTTGTTTATTTATCGTAATAAAAGAAAATCTTAGTATTTAATAGATAGATAGATAGATATGAAGATGGATAGTTTTGAATAGACTGAGATAGATAGATAAACAATAGGTAACACCTATTTTACCCCGTGAAATTTGCCTCCCCCCTATATTTAACACAATGAAACTTGTAGAAGCTTGGGGTCGTTATTTTAAAATTCACCGGGCAGCAATTTCGGAGGCAGGGACGCACTTCCTCATAAATTACCCAGCTGTTTTCTTGTGGGTGTGCTGTTTCCACAAATTGTTTAAGATTTCACGCAACATTCTTGTGCAGCTCCAATTTTGCTTATTCTCTAGGTACTTCATTAGGATCCAAGTGATGCGGACGTACAGTAGCACAACTATGGCTTGGAAGAAGAACTGTCACTTTAACTTGTCAGTGAGATCAGTTATCCATATGATTGATAATATTTTTGTATTCAGCAAATATAAAAAGTGTTACAAAGTCCAAAGCTGTAAATCTGAGTATTTACTGTAAAAAAAAAGAAAGTTGTCGGGGCGGCCTAAAGTCAGTATCAGCCAGTCAGCGAGGGAGTCTATCCCCTTTTCAATAGCGCTAGACTAAGGAGATTGTTTTTGGCATCTGAGGTGGAGCACCACACCTACCATCAGTTCCTTACTTTACCGCACAGATCCCTGTGCTACTCATACGCTGAGTTGGCGAGGACCAGTATTGAACTAGGAACCTTGTTATTTCTAGCCGAACGCTCTACCGACTGAGCTAACCTGGCCCCTTATAAACTTTTAAGCGGAAGCGTGTGGTGTAATGGTTAAAGTCATGAGAAATGGACTCGTCGCCCCGAGTTCAAATCCTGAATTCAAACCTGTTGAACTACGCTTAAGAAATTGACCTTGTGTAACATCCTGCTCGTGCGGAGGGGTTGGTCAATATATATATAAACTTTTAATGCATTTTTTCTATTACTCCAGCCTTTCAGGACACTTCTTATGATGACAATTGTTATGTCATATGTACCTATTATATCAGTTCTAATAAGAATGTTCTCTGGGGGGCACAATTAAGTCCGACACTTTTACTCTCCCAACTCACCAAGCGTTCAGTCTGAAACAATCTCTCCCAACAATGCTGCACTCTTCTCACCAACACTATCAAAATATCTTTTCTCTCGTCCACTCCTCGCAACAGCCAAAATGCTACTGCAAGCTTTCTCCCAGGTTTGTGAGGGCTGGTCATTAAATACACAATTACAGTGTTCATCCGGGCTCCTTACTCTGACTTGCCCGTGCAGCATGTGCGACATTAATCAGCACACGTCAATCCTTCACATCCAGACCTCTCTGGACAGTTTAGTAATTCACATGCGCCAGACCATGACTCACGATCAGGAGGATGAGAGTTCAATCTCCCAATCACCTCTGATCTCATTCTGCATGCCAAACACAGTCATGCACACTTCGAACCACTACATTCGTGGTTTCTCTCGCCACATGTTTTTTACAATAGAATTGGTATTGTGCCCTGTCAACTGGGGCATTAGAATATTCCGACTGCACCTCTGCAGAGGAGTAAGACTCCCCCAATGGGGCCACCATTGGAGTGGCGACCCTTGATGCTTAAGGATAGAACCCAAGTGGTTGAGCAGTCCATGACTTGCAACAACCTACTTTGGCCCTTACTTGGGCTAGATGAGCAGTCGAAGAACCCCCCCCCCCGATCAATCCGCTGGTCATGTCAAGCCCTAGCACCTATATGATTGCCCAAACCCTATTGCTCTTATGGTAAGCCCCAACCCTTTTTTATCATATGGGTGCTAGAAGGTGGTGGCTGCGGGTGTACATGTCATGGGAATGAAGTTAAACTCTATCTGATGGTGAGGTTCCAGTTTTGGAGGTTTGGGGAATGTAGAGCACCCCTTCATCACTATTGCTCCTTGGTCCACTCTGAGCGGAGTGGTAGTACCTGTTAGGGTCCCATCTATGGGTTAAATAGAAAAATGTGTTTATAAAAAAAATTGAGTATCCATTAAGAATGGATTTATTTCAAAACTTAATCGCTATTATATGACCCATTGAAATTGATATGCCATAAAACAAACCAAACCAAACGAAGAGAATTGGTATTAATCAAACTGATGTTTAAATTTTTTTATATATATTTCATTCATTAGTGTTACATAATTATTAGATTCTTAATATTTGTGTACAGTAGTGTAGAAATCAAAATGGCTGTTATAAGTTGCAGCCCACGGCCTTGAAGGATGAATGACAAGGCTTGACCTCATCCTGATCCTTTCTGGTGGATACTGTGAGAATCTGTGGAGAAGACCCTCTTCCGATTTAGATTAGAAAGAGATTTTTAGTCAGTCGGCCAAACACCATGACGGTGGTAAGTAAAAAATAACAAAATTAATGGAGAATAGATTACTGGCTGTTATTTGAAAAAAAAAAGGATCACTATATTAAAATGTAAAGGATAGGCCGTTGTTTTTAATAAGAAAAATAGCATTGTATTGTATAAAAACTTAATCAGAAAGTTATGAATTATGTGCTGTAATATGTTTTAATGTTAATTTTTTAATAAATAGTGCTCTTATTTGGCATAATAATTTGGAAACTTAAATGTTTTTAGTGAACTTATTAATATAAGTGTATTGAAGCTCGTTCGTGCCTCAAATTTTAGATCTCAATACAAAGCAAAAATGTTAGAAGAAGATGTAAGATAGAAAAGACGTCAGAAGAAGAATAGAAGTAAGTAAGTAAAGAAGGGTAAAAATTTGTGAAAAAACACAAATTGAGTCAGAAATTGACATTTTTGAAGCCAACGCTAAAGCATTTCGGTTTTTTTAAATCATCATATAAAGGAAAACTGTAGACAAGCTTCCAAGTCTGACAAGACGGCCCCGAATCCGACAAGAAGGTTCCCGAGTTCGAGTAGGCTCCCAAGTCTGACAAGAAATACCTGAAGAAGGCCGGAGGTCACATCGACCGAAACGTTGTACAGATAACAATAAAGATGAGGACAATAGTCCGAATAATCCAAATAATATTAATAATCAAGCCTCATCTCAAAAATTCAAAGTTTGCCCAATATCAGTGATAGAGTATATGTTAAAATAATTTAGACACAGAATCAGTGTCACTTGGTGACTGTCAGTTTCTCACTTATATGATCAGCAGATCAGCATTTGTGTCTATGATATCTTAACTTAGATTTTATATATATATATATATATATATATATATATATATATGAGTAAAGAAATAACAAAAGACTTAGATGCATCTGATGAGTTGGGAGATTTAGACTATCTGTCTAAGCTCCCTGAAATAGACTATAATGCTAAATCTCTAAGTCTTTTGTTATTTCTTTACTCATATATTTGCTCTGTGACTCTAACATTAAGAGCACACATTGAGCTCTCAAACTGCGACTTGCTTTTGTTTAAATAAAACTCTTGTGTCGTAAGGAAGATTTCTTCTCTGGACTTTTGGATTATAATATATATATATATATATATATATACATATATATTTATTTTTTTATTTTTTTAATTTTTTTTTTAATCTCCTGTCATCTATAAAACATCCATCAATTTCTTCACCCCATAATACATCCTGATGAAGGTTTAATGAAACCAAAACATTCAAGCGTCGATAAATAAATTCATCTTATTTTTGGAACACTTGTTTTTTCAAATTTCTTAATATATATATATATATATATATATATATATATATATATATACATTTACATATATATATTTATTTATTGAAATATGATGTGCATAAAAATTGTCTTAATAAAAGACTCTGCCAAATTCATATCTACAGCTGAAGAAGTATTTCTATTAGGATATCTGATGATAGGAAAGAGCATAGGGAAAATGGCTTCATGCCTTTCCCATTAGTGCTAAGTGAACGCAGGCAACCTTGGCTGAAATTCCAGGCCAAAGTTGAGAAACCCAAATAGAGGTTCATACAAGTGAAATGAAATAAATCACGTTATTAAAAGGACATATTCCAAAAAGAAAAAAACGGCAAAAATGCAGCATTTTTACAGATACATAATTTAATTTATAAAATTCTTCCGTTTTAAAAAATATAAAACAAATAATTTCGACATGTGACATTTTTTAAAATCCTTCCGTTAAGTTTCATTTATTTTTCTGAGTTTTCTTGAAATGTTTTTTTTTTTTTTTGGGGGGGGGGGGTAGGAAAGAGGAGAAAGGGGAGCTCTCAAAGTAGTTTTGAATATCAATAAGAGAGGCCCTTTGGTTTGAATTCAGAGTTTTCCTTCTCCTATACCGGTTGTCATACCAAGGTTAAAGAGCACAGTCTGCCCTACTATTTATCCATATCTCGAAGGAGAATAGTTGGATTCGTACCATTTCCAAATGTATTAGCGTTCATGTGAAATACAAACAGTCGTATGCAGGATTTGAACTCATGTCGCCATATTCATTTCTGTCAGTATTATTAACAAAATTAAATTTCATTTTAAGTAAATTATTTGATAAATCAAAGAAATTTTCAGAACAATGGTAAGACTTTTGAAAGAAGAAAAATTCTAAAGAAGAATGAAAGAGAATGAAGGAATTAATTGTAAGACATTTGAAAAAAGGAATGAAAAATTCTAAAGAAGAATGAAAGAGAATGAAGGAATTAATTGTAAGACATTTGAAAAAAGGAATGAAAAAGTCTAAAGAAGAAAAAATGAAAGAGAATGAAGGAATTAATTGTAAGACATTTGAAAAAAGAATGAAAAATTCTAAAGAAGAAAAAATGAAAGAGAATGAAGGAATTAATTGTAAGACATTTGAAAAAAGGAATGAAAAAGTCTAAAGAAGAAAAAATGAAAGAGAATGAAGGAATTAATGGAATTTTGTAAATATATGAAGTTTCTCATCAATTAAGAAGAAATTTTGGAGAAGTGAATGAAAGCGAAAGAGAAAATCAGGAAGAAAAAAAAAAGAAATGACAATGTTGAATGAAGGACGAAAAAAGACAGAGATGGAAAAATAGAAGTGTAGAAACTGATTGAAAATGAATGAAAAAGAAAAACAATGAAGAAAAATAGAGTGTGATTGAAGCATAAGGAAAGAGAATTAATAAGAAAGAAAAAGAAGGGGAAAAGGAAATATTGATAAAATGCATGAAAGAAAAAGAAGAGAAATGAGCAATTGAAAGAGAAAATGAAAGAAGGAAAAATGAGGAAAGAGAAGGAAATTCAAGAAAAAAAAGCTATAGAATAAAAATGAATGAAAAAGGAAGAATGAAAGAAAGAAAAAAGAATTGATGAAAAATAAAAGTGTAGAAAATCAGAATGAAAAAGGAACTATGTATAGGAAAAGAGAAGGAAATAGAAAAATAATGAAGAAAAAGAGGGAATGAAAGTGATGAATAAGAAAGAAAAAGAAAATCTTGATAAATTGCATGAGAGACAAAAAGAAGAGACATAAGCAGTTGAAAGAGAAAATGAAAAAAGGAAAGAGAATGAAAGAGAATGAAAGAAGAAAAAAAAAAAAGAAAAATATTTAATAATCAGTCAAAGAGAAAAGAATAAAGAAAAAATGAAAAATGAAGAAAAAATTATTGAAGAATTGATGAAATGATAAAATAGTTGAAAAAAGAAGGAAATAAAAAACAATGAAGAAAAAGAAGGAATAAAATTGAAGCATGAATGAAAGAGAAAAAGGAAATATTAATAAAAATGCATAAAAGAGGAAAAGAAAAGAAGCAGTTGAAAGAGAAAATGAAAGAAGGAAAGGGAATGAATGAAGGAAAAGCGAAGAAAGAGAAAGAGATTCAATAAAAATCAGTCGAGAGTAAGAAATCAGCTGTAGAATGAATGAATGAAGGAATGAATGAATGAAAAAAAAAAAATGAAGATGAAAAAAAAAAAAAAAAAAAAAAGAAAAACAAGAAATGAATTGAGAAATGACCAAATATGAACTTAATTCAACTCTTTCCTCGGAAAATGGGACAGAGTAAAAATCATGTCTACCTTTTTTCTTAGCGAACGGATACTAACCAGCACATTGTCCTCTCGTACTTTGTATTTTAGTGAACA
Organism: Doryteuthis pealeii; assembly: GCA_023376005.1. Classification (NCBI taxonomy): domain Eukaryota; kingdom Metazoa; phylum Mollusca; class Cephalopoda; order Myopsida; family Loliginidae; genus Doryteuthis; species Doryteuthis pealeii. Next base: position 55,870,378 of record CM042155.1, on the reverse strand, counting down.
CAGTGGAGAACTGGCAGTTTTCCTTCTGAATTCGATCTATACACATATTATAGATTGATCATAAGATCAATACACATTTCTTTCTACCATGTGACTGATTCCTGCCCACCTCCTCCTCCTCCTCCTACCACTACCACTTTCTCTTTTGCCTGCTTACTCCTCCCCCTCCCCCCTCCCTCCCACAATTTGCCTACCTTCAAACCTGCTTGTCCTACCTCGATCAGACAGCGTATGGCAGTTTCATGTAGGTGGTTCTTCTGCTTCCTCTTCTTTTGCAAAGAAGGGTTTCGTGTGGCTCAGTTGGTAAACATGTTGCTTTTTTAAAACAAATACTGCTTTAAACAGAGTAGGTTCAGGTTCAAGTGAACGTACAGACACCTAGATATTTTCATATTAGTCCTTAGTGGCTGCAGTTAGTATAATAATAAGCCTGTAAAATCTATAATACAATAGTTGTTAGTTAGTTGGTTGGTTGGTTTTACATGTCAAACCTTGTTGGGTTATTTAAAGCTGAAGTATTTGGGGGGGGTACAAGTTTTGGGACTACCACCAAAAAAAACATTAAACAACTGTCTTAAAAAGATGAGCAAATGGTTGATTGGTTTTATGGCATGTCAAACTTTGTTGGGTTATTTAATGCCAAAGTCATTTTTTTTTTGTTTATTGCAAGCAATTAGCTCAGTCGGTAGATCGTTCGGCTAGAAACCACAAGGTTCCTAGTTCGATACCGACCCTCGCCAACTCAGCATATGACTAGCACAGGGATCTGTGCGGTAAAGTAAGGAGCTGATGGTTGGTGTGGTGCTCCACCTCAGATGCTAAAACAGTCTCCTTGGTCTAGCGCTATTGAAAAGGGGATAGACTCCCTCGCTGACTGGCTGATACCGACTTTAGGCTGCCCCGTCGACTACTTACTTTTTACTTATATGGTTTTAAGGAGGCGCGTGGTCTAATTGTTAGAGTCGTAGGAAATGGATTCGTCAACCCAAGTTCAATTCCTGGACAAAGCTGTTGGCATTTCACATAGCGCTAATACCCTTGGGAAAGGTATGAATCCAATTCTCCCTCCAGCTATGGGCAAATAGCAGGGCAGACTGGACTCTTTAACCATGTTTAGGTAACCAGTCTAGGAGAAGGAAAACTCTGAATTCAAACCTGTTAAACTCGGCTGAAGAAATTGACCTTGTGTCACATCCTATTCGTGTGGAGGGGTTGGTAAATATATTTATATGGTTTTAAGTAACTAATAATTTGAAAATAATTATAGATTCTTGTAACTATTCTTAAGACAAATAATCTGCACACTGTTAGATAGTTTCAGGTATTCTTATCTAATCTATATAATAATACTTGTGTTCCTATTTTGTACAACCATTATCATCTTGCAACACCCTCTAGTTAAAAATGAGACCGTCCAAATCATCCAAGATGAAATACAAAAATGTAAATCCTGATTATCTGATGTTGCTTATCCACTGAATTCTTATTTCTTATGAGTGTTGTCACCTAGGTTAAATAATAGACCATTCTATTTTTATTATAAAGAAAGAAAGGGAAGAACATGGCATGCTACACAGAAAAAATATAATAAGAAAGAAAGAAAGAAAGAGAGTAGGAGAATATATAGAGAGGGGGTGAGTATGTGAAAGCAATAACACTAATCTGTTTCAATCAAACATAATGAAAAGAAGAAAAAAAAGGAAAAAAAAGAGTGAGAGAGAGTTAAGTCAAGATTATTATACTTTTTGGGGTAAGCTCAGTCGGTAGAGCGTTCGGCTAGAAACCACAAGGTTCTTAGTTCAATACCGGTCCTCGCCAACTCAGCATATGAGTAGCACAGGGATCTGTGCAGTAAAGTAAGGAGCTGATGGTAGGTGTGGCGCTCCACCTCAGACGCCAAAAACAATCTCCTTGGTCTAGCGCTAGTGAAAAGGGTATAGACTCCCTCGCTGACACCAACTTTAGGCCTCCATGACGACAATTTTTTTTACTTACAAATTGAAGTATTTTAATAGCTCTTACGTAAACATATAAAACATTGTAATAATTAAATCATAATACTTTGGTATATCCACTGGTCCTGCTAGTACTAATAGTTTTTAAACAGGTAGGACCCTAAAAGATACTACCACTCCGGGTCAGGGTGAATCCGTGACTAATGGCAACAAAGAGGTGACTCTACACTCACCAAGGTTACAGAACTGGTGCCTCACTACTGGAATACAGTTTTCTGGATGCCCCACCCTCCTTGTGACCTTGTGTCACATCCTACCCTAGGCAATGGGTTGGGTAAAATAGGGCATCCCATTGTAGTGTAATGGTTAGCAAGCTAGTCCTGCAGATCCATTACTACTGAATAGTGAGTTTGATCCTTACTGGATGCCTCATACACATTGGTTTGGTTTGTTTTATGGCATATCAACCTCAGTGGGTTATTTAATGCTGATAAAGTTTTGAAATAAAGTCATTCTTAATGGATACTCAATTTTTTTTTGTAAATACATTTTTCTATTTAACCCATAGATGGGACCCTAACAGATACTACCACTTCAGTTCAGAGTGGACCTGGGAGTAATGGTGATGAAAGTGTGCTCCACATTCCCCAAACCTCCAGAACTGGAGCCTCAACATCAGATAGAATTTAATGTCATTCCCAGGAAATGTAGACCTCAGCCACTGCCTTCTAGCACCCATATGATAAAAAGGGTTGGGGCTTGCCATAAGGTAATAAGGTTGGGGCAATCATATAGGTGTTAGGGCTTGACATGACCAGCCGATTGATCAGAGGGGGCCTCTCCGACCGCCCATCTAGGCCAAGAAAGGACCAAAGTGGAGTGTTGCAAGTCATGGACTACTCAACCAGCTGGGTTCCATCCTTAAGCATCACGGGTGGCTACCCACGGCCAACAGGTGGCCCATTGGGGGAGTCTTACCCCTCAGCAGAGGTGTAGTCAGTGTATTCTAATGCCCCAGCCGACAGGACAGCCTCATAAACATCCAAATCTTTGCACTGGGTCTATTTTTAAGCAGAGTTTAACAGGTTTGAATTCAAAGTTTTCCTTCTCCTAGACTTGTTGCCATAACAAGGGTACCACAAGTCATGTTTGCCAATATTGTTTGGTTTTCTTTTGAGGTGGTCTTTAAAGCAACAATTCTTCCAAGCTGGAGTTGTATCAGTGCTACTGTATGGTTGCACCACTTGGACTCTAATGAAGCACCCAGAGAATAAACTAAATGGAAGTTGCACAAGAATGTTGCATGCTGTCTTAAACAAACCATGGAAACAACACCCCACAAGAAAAGCAGCTATACAACCACTTGTCCCCTCATCACACAAACCATCCAAGTAAGACAAACAAGACATGCTGGACACTGTTGGAGAAGCAAGGATGAACTCATAAGTGATCAACCCCTCTGCATGACCAACCCTGACTCAGAGTGATAGTACCTGTTAGGGTCATACATGTGTTACGGTTTATACAAATACACGTAGATGTGTTACGGTGTGTACAAATACATGTAGATATGTTATGGTTTGCTATATACATTATAGGCTATTTTGAAAATCTTGAAAACTGCTTGTACATCTTTGAAGTAACTTTACAATTAATTAGAGATAATTTTGCTGCACATGTATTGTTAAGTTTTTAAGGGCCATACTTTGCCAGTTGATTCTAGGTAAAGAGTCCTCCGATACCGAATCCTTTGGTAATCCTCTCAGGTAGAGAATCCTAGGTTCCTTCGTCAATGGTCACAAGTATACTGAGAAAGAATCAGCGCTTAAATATGTATCAGCCACGCAGTATGGCCAGCGATTGGCCAAAGATAGACCACATAATCTCGCCTAGTCTATAAGTCTAGGCGGGTATTGAAGTCAGTCAGTCAACAATTGGTTTGAACAATGTGATTGGCCAAGCACAACTGAACCAGTGTCAAGACAACTGGTACTTATGTGAATTCAGAACAGTCCACTCATGCATTTGGGTGATTCCATTCCCCGAGTCCTGATTGGCTGCTTGGTTTGTATGATCCTCTGAGGCTCCATAAATCCTGCCACTTTGCAGTGGTCTTTACAGCATACCAGAATCATATTGGGTTACGACTGCTTGCTGTCTTGTCTTGCCAATTCGACGGTAATTGGACTTAGTATGATTATTCTACAGTGGGGAACTAGAGCACACCTTATATCAAGAAAAAATCCAACATGTATGAATAGACATTCTTTTGTGAGGTTACTCAAGCATCAGAGGAGGCATGCTTAGTGTAACGGTTATCATTGTAGGAAACAGAATCAGTGACCCAAGTATAAATCCTAGAGAAAGCTGTTTGCCTTCCCCATTGTACTAATGTCTCTGGGAAAGGCATGAATCTAACTCTTCTCCATCCAGTGACGAGGAAGTGAAATCTGTAGAGAAGAAGTGGCTCAAAGAACAGTCAACAGAATTTTACAGAGGCAGGGGTACATGCGCTCATTCGAAGGCAACACATTTCTATTGAGAGAAACAGTGACTATGTGGAGATGTAGGAATGTGATCCTCAGAGGACCAGCTTTATTTTGATGTATGGATACATGTTCCTGTGTTGGGTAGATAGTAGACCAAGCTGGGTTCTTTAGCCCTGATTAGGCAACCAGTCTAGGAGAAGGAAAACTTTGAATTCCAAATAGCTTTACTCTGCTTAAGAATTGATCTTGTGCCACAGCCTACTCATGGTGGAGGGGTTGGGTAAATACTCAATCTGCAATGAGATGAAATTGACTGAGCAAGTGTTGTATATTGATAAACCGTTGTTTTTTGGGACGTTTAGTGGAGTTAGATTTTGAATTAAAAGTTGTTGAAATTCAAAATCCATAGGGTTAGATGATTGATAAGTAATAACCTTTATGTGACCTTCTTTCGGTTGACTGTGGGAATGGAAGGTTCAGAGCTTAGTCAGGCAGTTAGACCAGAGATATTGTGAGATAAGTATGCACCGGTTTTGACTCCACCGCAGTTGAGAAGTCTGGTTCTCCACATAGTCACTGTTTCTCTCATGCCATGGGTTGACCACTTTTATACAAATTAGCTTAGTTGACTCTTTCGGTTGCTTTTTCTTTTTGTTGATCATTTCTGTATAGTTTGATTTTTTTAAAAAGTTATTTGGATGTTTCGACTTTTTCTTTTTTGCATTTTTTTCTCAGTCTTCATATTTGTAAAATTTCATTATTTTCAAATTGGACTATTGTTATAATAATAATAATAATAATGAAATTTATTGTGTACAGTGCTCAGGTGCACCACAACTCATCAAAGTCTCATGTCAAGTACACAGAATAATGTATTAGTGTCAGGAACATGAACAGTTTACAATAGTAATATGCATGTATGTGTGCGCATGTGTGGAGTGGGGCATCAGGTATAGTGTCGGCAGACTACAGGAAGCATGGAGGCTTTGAAAGATTCAGTGCTTCAGCAGCCTACAAGAGACGCGGGCAGTTTATTCCATGTCTCTGCAATTCTGAGCGTGAAAAAATGTTTCCGAAAGTCCCGTGAGCAGTGCTGTTTTCTGACTTTGTAGGCATGCCCACACGTGTGTTAGAAAGATGAAGATTATTTTTCACTATTCAAGTTATAAAAATAAAAATAGAATAATATATATCTTTGCTTTGTTATATAATTAAATTAGTTGTCTATAAAATTGGTTCTTTTGATGCTAAGCATATTCCAGATTAATTTTCAAATATATATTTAGTTTTCAATCAGAACTGGGGAACTAAATGAATTTTTTAAATGTAAAATATATTTGCATACTATTTGTCTTTGTATATTTTTACATATTTTTATATTATGTTCCATATTATATTTCTCTTATATTTATATATTCTTTATTTATATATATTTTTATTATATTTTTGTATACATATATATATATATACCTGTTTTTATACATTTATACATTTATATATATTTTTATATCATATTTTATATTTTTTGTTTTATATATATTTTTTGTTTTATATATATATATATATCATGTTTTATATTATATTTTATACTATATCTATTTATTTTTATTTTTATATATTTTTTATTTAAGTAGCACGGATATCCATGACAATCTCATGCCAACCCTCCCTATCATTCATTGCCCCCGGGAGCTCCTCTGCGCAGCATCCAGCATCCTCACATAGTTGGTCAATATAGGTCCTGGCTGGGCGGCCCACACTAGCACGCCCATGTTTTGGCTTCCACAGGAGTATGTCACTTATGAGCTCATCCTTGCTTCTCCAGCAGTGTATAAATATATATATATATATATATAATATATATAAAGATATGTATTTATATATAAAGGGTGGCTTACCAGTGAATATAGGCATGATTGTTGGAGGTGCACAGGATCCAGGGGTTAAGTCCATGATAAAACAAATACAAAGTGCTCAATACAAAGTAGAGCAAATTTATTGAAGAAATGGATACAATAGAAACCTACTCGAGTTTCATCGTTAGAATCATCAGGGTTAAATCCACTGAATTAATCGAGTTACCGATTAATTGCAGCTGATCACACGTATGTCCATTGAATAATTAATTGCAGCTGATCACACGTATGTTCATTGAATAAGATTTTACGTTAAATTTAACGTAAAATCTTATTCAATGAACATACGTGTGATCAGCTGCAATTAATCGGTAACTCGATTAATTCATTGGATTTAACCCTGATGATTCTAACGATGAAACTCGAGTAGGTTTCTATTGTATCCATTTCTTGAATATATATAAAGATTGATAGATAGAGAGTGTCCACAAATTGGGTGTGCAGTTTAATATTTAAAATTGTTCAAAATACACACGGACTTTATGGACACTATTTATATAAAATCTGTATTTATTTTGGTTTTGGGATTGTTTTTTTGTTTGTTTTTATTTTTGTTTTTCTAATAAAGAAATAAAATCAGAGGAAAAAGACAAAAAAAAAAGAATGAAATCTTAAAGAATACATTCTTCATATTGCCTCGGGCAATTCGAAGAGATGGAAATGATTATATTTCAACTCAACTGTGGAGAAAAAGAAAATGAAAAAACTAAAAAAAAAAAAAAAAACTTAGAGAAATAACAAAAAAGAAAAAGATGAAGTTTATCCCTGTGAGTCATTCATATAACATTAACTTTTTCTTTTTTTTTAAATCTTTCTCTATGTTTTTCTTCCTTTTTTATTTTTTATTTTTTTTTTGGCGGGTGTAGGAAAAAAGGGTGTAACCTTTGGCCAGTGGTTAGCGGGACAGTTTGCTCACCTACGTGATTATGTCATTTGCTAGAATTAGAGATGATATCATCTTTGGGGAGCTCACTGTAGAAGAAAACTTGTCTCAAAGAGTTTGTTAATAAATGATGTAACCTGTGGGAACAGGTGCTTGGTGCAACGACTGCGATGATGTCACCAAACTTAAACAGGATGTTTAGAGAAAATACCAAAAGGTTGGCTGACTCAAAAGAAATGATACAGGTGGTAAATTGTATTTTGATGCAGTATTGAAAAAAAGAAAAAGGATAATGATTCTGAAATATTTATATACTCACAAAAATTCTTATAAATAGCAGGACCTGTGGATATACCAAAGTATTACATTTGATATGTTTACTTAAGAGCTATTGTTAAATAGTTCAATATGTAAACAGGATAATAATATTTATATACTCACAAAAATTCTTAAAAAATTCTGTAAAAAGTATAATAATATATTTATACTCACAAAAATTCCTATAACTAGCAGGACCTGTGGATATACAATATAATTGTTACATCTGATATGTTTACTTAAGAACTATTGCTAAATGGTTCAATATGTAAAAAGTACAATAATATCTATATACTCACAAGAATTCTTATAACTAGCAGGACCTGTGGATATACCAAAGTATTACATTTGATATGTTTACTTAAGAGCTATTGTTAAATAGTTCAATATGTAAAATGTATGATATTTATATACTGACAAAAATTCCTATAACTAGCAGGACCTGTGGATATACCAAAGAATTACATTTGATATGTTTACTTAAGAGCTATTGTTAGATAGTTCAATATGTAAAAAGGATAATAATATTTATATACTCACAAGAATTCTTATAACTAGCAGGACCTGTGGATATACCAAAGTATTACATTTGATATGTTTACTTAAGAGCTATTGTTAAATAGTTCAATATGTAAAAAGTATAATAATATTTATATACTCACAAAAATTCCTATAACTAGCAGGACCTGTGGATATACCAAAGTATTACATTTGATATGTTTACTTAAGAGCTATTGTTAAATAGTTCAATATGTAAAAAGTATAATAATATTTATATACTGACAAGAATTCTTATAACTAGCAGGACCTGTGGATATACCAAAGTATTACATTTGATATGTTTACTTAAGAGTTATTGTTAAATAGTTCAATATGTAAAAAGTATAATAATATTTATATACTCACAAAAATTCTTATAACTAGCAGGACCTGTGGATATACCAAAGTATTACATCTGATATGTTTACTTAAGAGCTATTGCTAAATAGTTCAATATGTAAAAAGTATAATAATATTTATATACTCACAAAAATTCCTATAACTAGCAGGACTTGTGGATATACAATTTAATTGTTACATCTGATATGTTTATTTAAGAACTATTGCTTAATAGTTCAATATGTAAAATGTATAAAATGTCTATATACTCACAAAAATTCCTATAACTAGCGGGACCTCTGGTATACTACAGTATGATAATTTATATTATTTGTATTATTTAGAAAATAGTCCTGATCTTTATTGTTATCTACACAACGTTTCAGCCAATGTGCCTTCCTGCCTTCTTCAGATTGTGTAGATAACTATAAAGATGAGGACAATAGTCTGAATAATACAAATTATCAAGCCTCATCTCCAAAACTCAAAGAAATAGTATGATCATTCAATTATTACAACATGTTTCCTTAAGAGCTCAAGGGTCAGTATAGCTTAGACAATAGAGCGTCCGACTAGGATCACAAGGTTCCTGGTTCGATACTGTCCCGCACCAACTCAGAGTATGAGTAGCATAGGAATCTGTGTGGTATTGTGGAGAGCTCAGACGCCAAAAAAAAATCTCTTTGGTTAGCGCTAGTGAAAAGGGGATAGACTCCCTTGCTCTCTGGCTGAACTTAGACCACCTTAACAACTTAAGAACTATTGCGAAATAGCTCAATATGTAAAAAGTATGATAATATTCATATACTCACAAGAATTCTTATAACTAGCAGTGCTGGTCTTTTCACTAAGCCAAATCTATATAATGTTATATACCTTTCTTACTTCTTACTCTGTCGTCTATTCTTCTGGCTGGCTTTGCTTCTGATCGACTATTAATTCCTTATCAGAAGCCCTGTGTCATTGTTAGTTTTTATTAATAACACAAACTTCGATTTAGGTTGATGTTACTTTATTCCAAATCCCCACCCAGACAATCTGCGCAGATGAGGCTTACATGTTGCTAGCTCGGCTTCTAAGTTCTAACTGTAAACCGGAAGAGGGCCTTCTATTGCCTTCCGGTTCTACGATCCATGCAAGGTCAGAGTGAGTTCAAACGCTGTCACTCACACTCAAGGCCATCAGCTATACTAATCGCCATTATGATTTCTACAATACCTTTAAAAGCATTAGGGATCTACTAACTATGTAACAGCAGAACATGTGGATATACCACAGTATGATGATTTAATTATTACATTTGATATGTTTACTTAATCATATTTATAATTTTAATAAATTCAATTTTCACCATACAACTAAATGGTATATGCACAAGCCTGAATCTGTCCTGGAGAATGAGATGCCTACAATTCTCTTTTTAAATTCAATTTTGCCATCCTGACGGATCACAGAGTGAAGATGAAGGAAAGCGCAAAGATAGACAAATACTTGGACCTGGCCAGAGAGTTGAAAAAAACTGTGGATCATGAGGGTGAAGGTCGTGCCAATCAAAATTGGAGCCCTTGGAACGGTCCCAAAAGGTTTGAAAAAAAGAATCTGGAGGAATTGGAAATCCAAGGTAGAGTCAAGACCATCCAAAAAAAAAACAGCATTATTAAAATCAGCTAGAATTCTAAGAATAGTCCTGGAGACCTGGGGAGACTTGTTGTCACTCAGCCTCCAATGAACCATCAGCTTAGGCGGCTGTGAAAAAATCTCATTGAGTGAAATAATAAATGAATGAATGAATAAAATAGAAATCTTTTAAGAACTACTGATGATTGATCAGCTAGAATACTCAGAAGAGTCCTGGAGACCTAAAGAGACTTGCTGTCACACAGCCTCCAGTGAAGCACTCATTGAGTGAAATAATAAATGAATGAATGAATAAAATAGAAATCTTTGAAGAACTACTGATGATTGATCAGCTAGAATACTCAGAAGAGTCCTGGAGACCTAAAGAGACTTGCTGTCACTCAGCCTCCAGTGAAGCACTCATTGAGTGAAATAATAAATGAATGAATGAATGAATAAAATAAAAAATGAATGAATGAAAAAGCATTATACAGACTTTGAAGAACTACGGATGATTGATCAGCTAGAATACTCAGAAGAGTCCTGGAGACCTAAAGAGACTTGCTGTCACACAGCCTCCAGTGAACCACCAGCTTATGCATCAATCATTGATTCATGACAAAGAAGACAAGAAACAAGAACGCCAATTGGAATAAAATGGAACTAATCAATGCAAATTCCGAGGCAAATGGAAAAGTCCAAAATCAGATCCTGAAAAATGGAGGGAAGGTCGTCAGCGCTAACTGAAGAAATGGTTCACTGCACAAAGTACAAATTGCGGATAATTGAAGGGACAGTTGAATATTTTAAATGACGATACAGAACATGTTCATTGGAAGTGGAGTTCCAGGCATAAAGTAAGGAAATAAGTTGGGAGGCATAAATCATTGTCAGTGAGGAAGATGAATCAAATTTGGAATCACATAGTAGCATTTCTCTTCATTTTTTTAAGGATAAAAGCATTATACAAACTAGTACAAAATAAAAAAAACACCCTCTGGGCGATGTAAAAATAAATTTTTGAAACATATTGCCTGAGGGGTGGGAGTCAAAAATTCAATGTCAGCGAGTTTCTACCCTAAGTAAGTAAAATCATCAAATTCATTAAAGGATTAAAAAATAAAACAATTTGAAATGTAAACTTTAAATATGTATTAAAATAAAACAAACTATATATAGATATATAATACCAGTTATGTATTTATTAAAACTTGTTTTAAAAAACAATGAGGACTATCTAATGTTGCATGTTCAAATTTTAAGTGTATTTATTCTATGTTATGACGATTTTGGGTAATTTGATGTAAGCAGTGACGTAATTTTTGTTACAGACAAAAACCAGAAGCGAATCTCCATTATTAATAGATGTAGTCTAGAGCAGTGGTTCCCAATCTATGTGTCGTGACACACTGGGTGTTGCGAGATGTCATTAGGTGTGTCGGGGGAATTATTTTCATATTCTTTCGTTCTTGGATCTATAGAATGGATCCCTTTTATGGGTTATTCGGAAATTGGGTTATCTGCCCGCACCGGAAGCCCGGACAATAGGGGACAGGGGTAAGAACCCTGACTCGACAGAACAGATACAGCAGGCACGAGGGTAAGACCCAAGTCGGCACCCGTGAGAAACACGTCAACTATGACTCGACAGAACAGACCTGACAGGCAACAGGGGCAGTACTAGCTGATACTAGCAGAAGAATAGAACTACCGCGACTTTACCGGACAACGTAGAGACATTGCAAAGATTAATATAATTAAGATAAGTGTATTTGAATCCCTTGTATTACCTATAAATATATCCCCGCCAGGAGAAATTCCTCTGGCAACTCTGAAAGACAATTAAACTACTCTTAAAGACATTTACAAAAGAATTGTATACTCAAACACATTACTACTAACCCAGAATAAACTGTTAACCCAAATATACAAGCTATATTTGCCTTGTACCTTTCATTCACAACAGTCATATTGTAACGTAACTACTTGTCTACTTTATTTCTGTTAGGGTGTGCTGCGAAAATTTTAAACAGCTAATTAGTGTGTTGCCATACAAAAAAGTTTTGGAACCACTGGTATAGAGTATTAGACTGAAGACATTAAGGTCTAGAGATTATTTTTTTTCTTTTTTGTTATTTATTAGTAAAAGTATAGTTGGATGAATCAAATTTGGAATCACATACCAGCATTTCTCTTTCTTTTTTTTTTTAAGGCTAAAAGCATCATACAAATGCAGAGTTAGTATAGAGTATTAGACTGAAGACATTAAGGTCTAAAGATGATTTTTTTTTTGGACCAAGTAACCAATAAGCACCCCAGCTGGGAGCTGTTTTGAAAGGAACACCTTTTGCTTTTTACCATAAAATCCCAAATCCAAAGAAAAAAAGAAAAAGGTCAATGAAAGAAAAAGGGAAAAAAGAAAGAAGGAATGAAAGAAAGAAAAAAAGAAAGAAAGAAAAACAAAACAGCAATCCAAAGACAGAGAGAAAGAAAAAGTTACAAGAAAGGAAGACAAAGAAGAAAGAAAGAAAGAAAGAAAGAAAGAAAGAAAGAACTGTCCAAAGAAAGAAAAAGACCAATACAAGAAAGAAAGAAAGAAAGAAAGAAACTATCAAAAGAAACTTGTTTATTTCTGATTCATCTTGCTGACTTTAATGGTCATAAAATGAAAAAAAAACATTGTGAACCCAACAAGGAAAAAGCAACAATAATAAGATGCAAGATAAATTAGTAAAAAAAAAAGAGAAAAATTAATAATGTAAATACTTCAGATAAGGAATTCAGACAAAAACTCTGTGATGAAGACTTTGTGTGGAACGATAATGCCAATGGAATCTCAACAGTGTCTGTATTTATAATATTGGCTCAGCCACAATTGGAAATATGAAATAGAATCTAAGTTTTTGACCAATGCCTGTCTCCTCAATTTCTTTCTTTAAAAAAATTGTTTTTTTTCTTTTTCTTTCTTTGGCTTATTTATTTAATATTGGAGAAAAACAGCCGATCCTTACAAACCAGAAAATATAGGACTTCTGCTTAGAAAATAATTGTAGACAACATTAGTCTATAGAAGATCCCCCCACCCCCCTGTATGAAGGAGATCATTGAGTCTCTTCAAAGGATTTGAACTGTGATTAACCCTATTGAAAAGAACCCAGAGAGACAGACAACAATGTCCCTAATCAGAGCAAGACATTTTAATAACCTGCTTTTATTCTTTCATGCTCTCCCCCCACCACCGTCAATTTCAAACCAGCTTTAACACCACCACTACAGCATGACGACTACAACCATCCCTCCAGTTGCTTCTTTGGTTTAATGGCATATCAACTCTTGTGGGTTATTTAATGCCAAATTTTTTTTCTTTATATATATGATTTGTTTAAGAAATGATTTTCATTAACTTCATGTGTATTAATAAATGGTCAGAAATAATTTTCATTAACTTCATGTGTATTAATAAATCGGTAGAAATGATTTTCATTAATTCCATGTGTATTAATAAATTGGTAGAAATAATTTTCATTAACTTCATGTGTATTACTAAATGGGTAGAAATGATTTTCATTAACTTCATGTGTATTAATAAATTGGTAGAAATAATGTTCATAAACTTCATGTGTATTACTAAATGGTAGAAATGATTTCATTAACTTCATGTGTATTAATAAATTTGGTAGAAATAATGTTCATAAACTTCATGTGTTTACTAAATGGGTAGAAATGATTTTCTAACTTCATGTGTATTACTAAATTGGTAGAAATGATTTTCATTAACTTCATGTGTATTACTAAGTGGGTAGAAATGATTTTTATTAATTTCATGTATATTACTAAATGGGTAGAAATAATTTTCATTAATTTCATGTGTATTACTAAATGGGTAGAAATGATTTTTATAAACTTCATGTGTATTACTAAATTGGTTGAAATAATTTTCATTAACTTCATGTGTATTAATAAATTGGTAGAAATAATTTTCATTAACTTCATGTGTATTAATAAATTAGTAGAAATAATTTTCATTAACTTCATGTGTATTAATAAATTGGTAGAAATATTTTCATTAACTTCATGTGTATTACTAAATGGGTAGAAATGATTTTTATAAACTTCATGGATATTAATAAATTGGTTAGAAATAATTTTCATTACTTCATGTGTTAATAAAAATGGTAGAAATAATTTTCATTAACTTCATGGTATTAAAAATTAGTAGAAATAATTTTCATTAACTTCATGTGTATTCATTTTATAACTTCATGTGTATTAATAAATTAGTAGAAATAATTTTCATTAACTTCAATTGGTAGTCAATTAACTTCAGTGTATTACTAAATGGTAGAAATGAATTTTATAAACTTCATGGATATTACTTAACTTCAGTGTATTAATAAATTAGTAGAAATAATTTTCATTAACTTCATGTGTATAATAAATTGTAGAAATAATTTTCATTAACTTCATGTGTATTAATAATTAGTAGAAATAATTTCATTAACATTGTTAATTCATTAACTCATGTGTATTACTAAATGGGTAGAAATGATTTTTATAAACTTCATGGATATACTAAATTGGTAGAAATAATTTCATTAACTCATGTGTATTAATAAATTAGTGAAATAATTTTCATTAACTTCATGTGTATTAATAAATTAGTAGAAATAATTTTCATTAACTTCATGTATTAATAAATTAATTTCATTAACTTCATGTAGTAAAATAATTTTCATTAACTTCATGTGTATTAATAAATTGGTAGAAATAATTTTCATTAACTTTCATGTGTATTACTAAATGGGTAGAAATGATTTTTATAAACTTCATGGATATTACTAAATTGGTAGAAATAATTTTCATTACTCATGTTATTAATAATTAGTAGAAATAATTTTCATTAACTTCATGTGTATTAAAAATTAGTAAGTAGAAAAATTTTCATTAACTTCATGTGTATTAATAAATTGGTAGAAATAATTTTCATTAACATCATGTGTATTAATAAATTGGTAGAAATAATTTTCATTAACATCATGTGTATTAATAAATTTGTAGAAATAATTTTCATTAACATCGAAATAATTTCATTAACATCATGTGTATCAACAAATATTAGTGGCTGACTCACAGCCACTACCTTCTAGCACCTATACGATAAAAAGGGATGGGTGTTTGCCATAAGAGCCATTTGAAGAATATGGTCAAGACAATCATATAGTTCCTAGGGCTTGATCTGACCAGCTGATTGATCAGATGGAGTCTCTCTCTGACTCCTCCTCTAACTCAAGTATGGGCCAAAGTGGAGTGTTGGATTGAATAGGAAAAATGAGTTTTAAAAAATGTGCTAAAAAAGATTTGATTTTAAAAAAATATCTTGAATTCCCATCAAGCATGAATAAAAGAAAATGTCTTCAGCATAAAATAACCCAACATGGGTTGATATGCCATAAAATCCAGCAAATCAAACTGCTACAATTTGAGTTGCCATTTTAGACCTGTAGTTGAATGCAGTTTTTTAGTGGCATAAAGTTTGATCCTTTCTTGAAGTAGAAAGATGTAGCATCAGTTTTAATCCTTGTCAGTTGATCTTTCCTCAAAGTAGAAAGATGTATCCAATATAATCCTTGTCTGCTGATCTGTCATTGAAGTAGAAAGATATATCAGATATAATCATTGTATGTTGATCTGTCCTCAAAGTAGAAAGATGTATCAGATATAATCCTTGTCTACTGATCTGTCCTCAAAGTAGAGTTATGTATCAGATATAATCATTGTATGTTGATCTCGACATAGAAAGATATATCAGATATAATCCTTGTCTGCTGATCTGTCCTCAAAGTAGAGAGATGTATCAGATATAATCATTGTATGTTGATCTTGACGTAGAAAGATATATCAGATATAATCCTTGTCTGCTGATCTGTCCTCAAAGTAGAGAGATGTATCAGATATAATCATTGTATGTTGATCTTGACGTAGAAAGATATATCAGATATAATCATAATTCTTGTCTGCTGATCTGTCCTCGAAGTAGGAAGATTTTCAGACATAATCCTTGTCAGTTGATCCCGTTGTTCATTCCTTGAACAGTCCATCAAGCAAGTAATTTTAGGACAATTCAACACCTTTAAATAGTAAATTAAATACATGTTTGGGCATTTTTGATTGGTCAATTCAGTCATTGCCACTTGGAAAAGTCTATAAGTATAAGTAGTGGAAGTATGGAAGCGCGTGGTGTAATGGTTAAAGTCATGGGAAATGGACTCGTCACCCCGAGTTCAAATTCTGGATGTGGTAATTGCATTTCACTTAGCGCTAATACCCTTGGGAAAGGTATGAATCCTACTCTCCCTCCAGCTATGGATAAATAGTAGGGCAGACTAGGCTCTTTAACCTTGGTTTGGCAACTGGTCTAGGAGAAGGAAAACTCTGAATTCAAACCTGTTGAACTCCGCTTAAGAAATTGACCTTGTGTCACATCCTGCTCGTGCGGAGGGGTTGGTAAATATATATAAGTATAAGTAGTGATTTTTCGTCAAAATAAGTCAATACAAACGAAAACCTAAAAAGAGAAATAACAGATACTACAGTCTGATCCATAACTGGTAAGTTATGTTTGCTCTGCTCTGATTGTTGTAGTCAGATATTCTGATTCAAACTTGACTGCTCTTCTAAGACTAAAAGTTCCAGTATTTATTTACTGTCCACAAGCCGTTTCTTGTGTTGGCTCATCTGACTAAATACACAACAATGGAATGTGATCTGATTCCACCCGTTGGCATCTTACATTACAAGAGTTCAAAGTAGAAGAAGACAAATCTAAAACACTGTTCAATTTGGAAGCATTGATCCTTGCCAGTTTGTCCGCAGGAAAATCTAAGTTCAGTTTCCCATGAATACGTCACTTGGTCATGTGACAATTTTATCAATTATTTGATGATGACTCTTTATTTGGCATCCAACACAAGGAAAGTCATCATGTCACATTTGGTTATCTTGAATTCATTTCAGGGAAAAAGAGGTATCTATGTATTACAAAAATTCCCATTATGTACTTATATATATATATATGTATGTACATAATATACAGTATATGTATGTAGTATTATATGTATATATGTATAACTCTTAACATCCTAAACTGCCTCATTCCACCCAGCCAGAAGTCATTCAGTTTCCTAATCCACCCCAAAAGGTAGCCTTTGTTTAAATGTCATATTAAACATATATAGAAGTCTTTGATTTGAGGGAAATAACAGGTAACTTGAAATGAAAAGTCAATTTTTAGCTATTTTTTGATAAATCCTTATAGAAATGGGGCTCTGGACTTGGAAAATTCTCAACAGGATGTTAAGAGTTAATATACAGTATATGTATATATGTATACAAGTTTAAACACTATCATACTATTATTTAAAAATCAGCAATTAAACGAAGTATTTTTTTTTAAAAGAAAAAGAAAAAAAAGGGGCGAAAGAAGATAGAGAAACTTAAGGGCCCTTTCAAACAGTTGTAGAACTTTTGAAAATACACCATTTGAAAGGGCCCTTGAGTTTCTCTATCCCCCTTCCCCTTTAAAAAATACTTTGTTTAATTGCTGATTTTTAAATAAAAGTATGATAGTGTTTAAACTTGTATACAAATTTAGTTATACCAAAAACTTGTTTATATATATATATATATATATATATTTTTTGATAATTTTTGAATCATATTACCACGACCAGACAACTCGGCAAACACCATTTGCGACATCCGGAGCACTGGACAGCTGTTTCGACCTCCTTTGGTCTCATCAGCAGTGCATACCACAATCTCCGCCACTAGAGATTGAACTCGTGGACCACAGCGTGAAGAGCGGGGACTTAACACACTGGGCCACCAGCCCATGCCACAAACGGAGAATGCCAAATCATCTAGTCAATGGTAACATTAATTCAAATGCGCAGTCACCTAACCTATACTGCCATGTATCCCATCGCAGGATTACAGAGGGCAAGGGCACCTCTAGGACCACGACTTCCCAGTCGGAGATTGTGGTATGCACTGCTGATGAGACCAAAGGAGGTCGAAACAGCTGTCCAGTGCTCCGGATGTCGCAAATGGTGTTTGCCGAGTTGTCTGGTCGTGGTAATATGATTCAAAAATTATCAATTATATATATAATTCCTCTATCAAAAATTCAATATCAAAAATTCAATATATATATATATATATTAACTTACTACACGACAGTATGAGGTTAAGTAAACAAAGAAATGTGTTTATTTTTTATATGGATTTAAGCCGATAATAAAAAGTGGAATATAAATAAGTTTCAAAACGAACGAAGAATGTGGGAATGGCAAGCTAGTGTAATGGTTAGAGACTTCGCCTGTCAGCTTGACAGTCGAGGTTTCGAGTCACACACGGAGCAGTCTCCCAGGTCTATAACCTTGCTGATGAGACCTAATAGGTCGAAATGTACATTCACAGATTGACATTTTCTCAATTTGTTTAGCCTTACATTTGAACATATATGCCCGCCTAAAAATTCATTAATTATTAACTAATTAATTTTCAAAATTAGGTATGACTTCAATTAAGCGCATATCCTCCAAAAATTGTCGGCTTAAAGCCATATAAAAAATAAACACATTTGTTTGTTTACTTATCCTCATACATATATATTATATTGTTTATTATAGGGTACAATACATTTAAGGTGAAATTGTTACCATTGGTTTCAAAGCAGCGCATTAGCTAACACGCTGCTTTGAAACCAATGCTGGATGGCCCACACTGGCATGCCCATGTGTAGGTTTCCATTGGAGAACATTCCCTTCTCCAGCAGTGTCCAGCTTCTCTTATTCAAACGGTTTGTGTGATGGGGGCAGGTGGCCATATAGTTCCTTTCTTGTGAAGTGTTGCTTCCACGATTTGTTTAAAACCACACACAGTATTCTTGTGCAACTCCCATTGAGCTTATTCTCTAGGCGCCTCATTAGGGTCCAAGTGGTGCAGCCATACATTAGCATTTAGTAGTAATTGTTTTAACAAGTGCTGCTCCCAATTAGGCATATTATATGGAGAGAGTGAGGAAAAGAATCCAAAAATTAGAAGAAAGGAGTAATATTCTATCAAGGTAATTAAAGAGAGAATCTGTTTCTTTGGAGAATAGGCAAAAATTCTGATTTCATGCATCCACCATACTCCGTAGAAATTCTACCTTTAAATTGGCAATTTCTTCTGGTCTTTACGGATACGTTAATGAAAAACCAAAAATTCCTAGAAGGTTCTGATGAGAAAGGAAAAAAAAGAATTCAAGAAAGATGGAATCATGCAGTTGCCTTAAAGATGAAAGAAGATTCACTGATTGATTATAATGGCATGTCAAACTGTCTAGGACAGGGTAGGGACCGGGTTAGCTCAGTCGGTAGAGCGTTCGGCTAGAAACCACAAGGTTCCTAGTTCGATACCGGTCCTCACCAACTCAGCGTTATGAGTAGCACAGGTATCTGTGCGGTAAAGTAAGGAGCTGATGGTAGGTGTGGCGCTCCACCTCAGATGCTAAAAATAATCTCCTTGATCTAGCGCTAGTGAAAAGGGGATAGACTCCCTCGCTGACTGGCTGATACCGACTTTAGGCCGCCCCGTTGACTTTACTTTTTTTACTTATATATTTGGAAAAATCCAAAACTTATTATAATGGAGATTGCACATTTGTCTGTCTGTAACCAAAACTACACCACCACTGACATCACAATTCCCTTAATTATCTAATACTCATTATTTAATCTTAATTAGCATTTATTAACAATGTCTCTCTTAAAATCTAACTGAGTTTGATTTACCTCAAAACTGCCCATGTTATTAATGCATTCTAAATTCTGCAATGCAGTGTTAGATATCACTAAGAAATAATGGTTTACATAGTATATGGTGTAGTTAATTTATATACTGATTTTAAACTTCTAAAACTAGGTTTAATGAATAATTACTAGGTGTTATTGATTTTCTAATATTATTGTTTTATTCGCAAACGTTAAAAACAATCCATGTATAATTTTATATAGAAATTTATTGAAATAAAGTCAAAATAAAAAAAAGTAAAGTCGTCGGGGTGGCCTAAAGTCAGTATCAGCCAATCAGTGAGGGAGTATATCCCCTTTTCACTAGTGCTAGACTAAGGAGATTGTTTTTGCATCTGAGGTGGAGCGCCACACCTACCATCAGCTCCTTACTTTACCGCACAGATCCCTGTGCTATTCATACGCTGAGGTGGCGAGGGCCGGTATCAAACTAGGAACCTTGTGGTTTCTAGCCGAACGCTCTACTGACTGAGCTAACTCGGCCCTTATAAAGTCAAAATAAGTAATCTTTTTATATACATTCTTATTTACTTTTATTAGTCTTTTAATTTAAATATGATATTTAATTACATTAAAACTTAAATACTTGCACCAACGGAGGGTGCATATTTTTGCTAGTAATACTAATTTAATTTCCTGTGCAATTATTTATTTAGGTGTTTTAACTTTCAATCAGAGAGATACACCTGTTTTTATTTACGATATGGGGGGGGGTGAGAATGCAGTGTGTGTGTGTGGGGGGGTTGACCAACTGACAACCTATTTCAATTATCACTAGCAATAGTAATGTACCCCCCCCCTGAAGAACAAGGAAGTTAATGATTTCAAAATGAGTTTATCAGATCTATAAGCAGGTGACAGTGTTAAAATAGATAATAGTAAGTAATTTTAAAAAATCTAACACTAAACTCAGACTACTTAACATGGCTGAGTCAGCTATTGATAAATCGATTGATAATATATATATATATATATATAGATATACATAATTGTAATATTAATAAATATTAATCGTCACATAATCAGTTCCAACAATAAAACAATGTGGCCACCCATTGGTTGTGGTGACCTGTAATGCTTAACAATGGATGAGCAGTCCATGACATGCAACACTCCACTTTGGTTCTTACTTAGGCTAGACAGGTGGTTGGAGAAGCCCCCTCCAATCCATCGGTTGGTCACATCAAACCCTAACACCTATATGATTGTCCCAACCCTATTGTCCTCATGACAAACCCCCAACCCTTTTTACCAATTGTGTACTAGAAGTGGCAGCTAACAGTTTTAGTGTCCTTAGTGTATGACATTAAACTGCATCTGGTGGTGAAGTTCCTGTTCTGGAACTCACCATTACTCCCAGGTCTACCCTGACCTGGAGTAGTAGTACCTGTTAGGGTCCCATCTATGGGTTAGATAGTTTGGTTTGGTTTGTTTTGTTTTATGGCATATCAAACTCAGTGGGTCATTTAATGCCGATAAAGTTTTGAAATAAATTATTTTTTTTTTATAAATATATTTTTCTATTTAACCTATAGATGGGACCCAGGAAGTTCGAGAAGGTTTCCGAGTTTTCGAGAAATAACTGAAGAAGGCACATCGCCCGAAACATTATGTAGATAACAATAAAGATGAGGACAATTATTCAAATAATACAAATAATACAAATTAACAAGCCTCACTCAAAAATTCAGAGAAATAGTGTAGATAACAATAAAGATGAGGACAATTATCCCAAATAATACAAATAATACAAATTATCAAGCCTCATCTAAAAAATTCAGAGAAATAGTGTAGATCACAATAAAGATGAGGACAATTATACAAATAATACAAATAATACAAATTAACAAGCCTCACTCAAAAAATCAGAGAAATAGTGTAGATAACAATAAAGATGAGGACAATTATCCAAATAATACAAATTATTAAGCCTCATCTCAAAAATTCAGAGAAATAGTGTAGATAACAATAAAGATGAGGACAATTATACAAATAATACAAATTATCAAGCCTCATCTCAAAAATTCAGAGAAATAGTGTAGATAACAATAAAGATGAGGACAATTATACAAATAATACAAATAATACAAATTATCAAGCCTCATCTAAAAAATTCAGAGAAATAGTGTAGATAACAATAAAGATGAGGACAATTATCCAAATATACAAATAATACAAATTATCAAGCCTCATCTAAAAAATTCAGAGAAATAGTGTAGATAACAATAAAGATGAGGACAATTCCAAATAATACAAATAATACAAATTAACAAGCCTCACTCAAAAATTCAGAGAAATAATGTAGATAACAATAAAGATGAGGACAATTATCAAAATAATACAAATAATACAAATTAACAAGCCTCACTCAAAAAATCAGAGAAATAGTGTAGATAACAATAAAGATGAGGACAATTATACAAATAATACAAATAATACAAATTATCAAGCCTCATCTAAAAAATTCAGAGAAATAGTGTAGATAACAAAAAGATGAGGACAATTATACAAATAATACAAATAATACAATTATCAAGCCTCATCTCAAAAATTCAGTGAAATAGTGTAGATAACAATAAAGATGAGGACAATTATACAAATAATACAAATAATACAAATTATCAAGCCTCATCTAAAAAATTCAGAGAAATAGTGTAGATAACAATAAAGATAGCCTCACTCAAAAAAATCAGAGAAATAGTGTAGATAACAATAAGATGAGGACAATTATCCAAATAATACAAATAATACTTATCAAGCCTCATCTAAAAAATTCAGAGAATAGTGTAGATCACAATAAAGATGAGGACAATTATCAAATAATACAAATTATCAAGCCTCATCTCAAAAATTCAGAGAAATAGTGTAGATAACAATAAAGATGAGGACAATTATCCAAATAATACAAATAATACAAATTAACAAGGCCTCATCTCAAAAATTCAGAGAAATAGTGTAATAACAATAAAGATGAGGACAATTATCCAAATAATACAAATAATACAAATCATCAAGCCTCATCTCAAAAATTCAGAGAAATAGTGTAGATAACAATAAAGATGAGGACAATTATCCAAATAATACAAATAATACAAATTAACGAGCCTCACTCAAAAATCAGAGAAATAGTTAGATAACAATAAAGATGAGGACAATTATCCAAATAATACAAATAATACAAATTAACGAGCCTCACTCAAAAATTCAGAGAAATAGTGTAGATCACAATGAAGATGAGGACAATTATCCAAATAATACAAATAATACAAATTAACAAGCCTCACTCCAAAATTCAGAGAAATACTTGGATTAACTATTTCTTCAAATATAGAAATAATATTTTGTTTGATATTCACACAAGTATTTTTTTTTTGTGTGCGTGTGTGTGTGTGTGTGTGTGTGTGTGTGTGTTTGTGTGTGTGTGTGTGTTTTTACAGGACATTGTGAATTTCTCAGGTAAACATGATCTCTTTTGAAAAAAACCCACATTCGTTTCATAGATCTTATGATTGAAGATGTCAAGAATTGACATCATTTGTACTATTGAGTAGTTCTTTGATCTCTTCTCTCTCTGTAGAGATTTTGGCATGATAGCATTACCAGAAAAATGGCTGAAGATTCCAGAATTGTCTATAGCCAAAAAAAACATAATATCATTCCCCCAACATCAAGTTAAACAACAAATTTTGAAGTCAAGTGTGCTTCTTGAATGACAGTCGTTCGAAAAGAAAACATACTTATAGATAATCGATATTTGATTGACAGGGAAGATCGTTAATGTTCCAAGAGTTGAAATATTGATTGGTAAAAAGAAATTCAAAAATAGGAACTAAAATCAACAACATTTTCTTACTCACTAATCAATTTATTTATCTACAAAAATGTTTTATAAAGTTACAAAATTTTCTAATGAATCAGCTTTTAGAAGATTTGTGTGTAATGTTACATAATTATTAGATGCCTAATATTTATGTGCAATAGTGTAGAAATCAAAAGCTGTAGCCATATCAGTGCTACTGTATGGCTGCACCACTTGGATTCTAACAAAGTATTTAGAGAAAAAGTTAGATTGGAGCTACATAAGGATGCTGTATGCTATCTTGAACAAAATTGGAAGTTGCACCCCACAAGAAAAGAACTATACATCCACTTACGCCCTATCGCACAAACCATCCAAGTAAGATGAACAAGACATGTTGGACAAGCAAGGATGAACTCATAAGTGATGTTCTCCTGTGGACATCTACACATGGACACACCAGCAAAAACTACATGAATCAGCTCTGTGTGGATTCTAGATACTGCATTGAGGACCTCCTAGGGGCAATTATTTATTTGGATGGTTGGAGAGAGAGAGTTTCTCATGGACATTCCTGCAGTCAGCACAACCTGATGAGAATTAAGATATATAAAGACACATGACAGTTGACTGAAAGTTCATACTGTTACATAATTATTAGATTCCTAATACTTATGTACAGTAGTGTAGAAATCAAAATGGCATTATAAGCTGCAGCCCATGGCCTTGAAGGATTTGAATGACAAAGCTTGACCTGTCCTGATCCTTTCCGGTGGATACTGTGAGAATCGGTGGAGGAGACCCTCTTCCGGTTTAGATTAGAAATAGATTTTAATCAGTCGGCGAGAAACCATGACGGTGGGGAGTCGTGTTATACACGCTCCGACTCGATCTGCGCAGATGTCTGGTTGGGGATTTAAAAATAAAGTAAGATCAAAGCAAATTGGAGTCTTGTGTTATTACTTCTAAAAACTAACAATGACACAGGGCTTCTGATAAAGAGAAATTCCCAATAGAAGACCAGACCCGAAGTCCCCAAGAGAAGTCCAGACCTTAGAAGATTCCAGACCAAGACAAGATGTTATAAGATTCCAAAGACGGCCAGAAGAATAGACGTAAGTGAAGAAGTAAAGAAGAAGGGTATACAACAATATGTGTGCATACTAGCAGGCATACCCAGTATTGCCCAGGTAAAAATAACTTCAAAAAAAGAAACCAAAATTAAAATTACTAGCAATAAATGCACCCTCCAGACACAAGTATTTGGTTTGGTTTGGTTAGTTTTGTTTTACGGCATATCAACCTCAGTGGGTCATTTAATGCCCACAAAGTCTTAAAATAAATTCATTCTTAATGGATACTCAATTTTTTTATAAACATATTTTTCTATTTAACACAGAGATGAGACCCTAATAGATACTACCACTTTGGATCCGACTGGACCAGGAGCAATAGTGAGAGAGTGATCCACACCCCCAAACCTCCCAGAACTGGAACCTCACCATCAGATAGAGTTTAACATCATTCGCCGTGAAGACCCTCCCCACCTTCTCTAGCACCCATATGATAAAAAGGGTTGGGACTTGCCTCAAGGGCAATAGGGTTGGGGCAATCATATAGTGCTAGGGCTTGATGTGACCAGTCGATTGATCGGTAGGGGCCACCGACCACCGTGCCAAAGTGCCTACAGCTTGGAATATATTTACTTTTTATTTTATCAGAGAGATCAAATTTCCATATGATATAAAGGTTGGGACTTGCCACAAGGGCAATGGGGTTGGCAATCATATAGGTGCTAGGGCTTGATCAGAGAGATTAAATTTCCATATGGTCAACAACTGCCCAAGTAGTCCATTGTTGTCAATGAAACTACCATTTTATTATTTCATTATTTAAAATATCATTCTCTTTTTAATTCCTTGTTCTATGACTTTTAATCAAACATTTATCAATGAAGGACTACTACTTTAAAGCATTTACATGTTTATTTATGAAAGTACGTAAATAAACACTGTGTTTATTTGATATGGCTTTTAGCCGACAATTCTTGGAGGATATGTGTTTAATTGAAGTCATACCTAATTTTTGAAAATTAATTAGTTAATAATTAATAAATTTAGGGGCATATATGTCAAATGTAAGTTAACAGATCGAGAAAATGTCATCCCTGATGTACATTTCGACCTATTAGGTCTCATCAGCAAGTTATAGACATGGGAGACTGTTCCGTGTAAAAAATTATTAACTAATTAATTTTCAAAATTAGGTATGACTTCAAATAAGCACATTATCCTCCAAAAATTGTCGGCTAAAAGCCATATCAAATAAACACAATGTTTATTTACGTACTTTCAACTGTCGTGTGTAGCAAGTCAAAAAAGTGGAATATAAATAAGTCAGAACAGACGAAGAATTTGGATTGGCAAGCTGGTTAGAATCTCTGCCTGTCAGCTTGGCAGACGAGGTTCGAGTCACACACGGAGTCTCCCATGTCTATAACCTTGCTGATGAGATCTAATAGGTCGAAATGTACATTCAGGGATTGACATTCTCAATCTGTTTGTAATTTGAACAATATGCCCGCCTAATTCATTATTATTAACTAATTAATTTCAAAAATTAGGTATGACTTCAATTAAGCACATATCCTCCAAAAAATGTTTATTTATATAAACTTGGAATAATTTATCAAAATAAGAGTCTATATGAATAAGAATATATTTAAAGTCAGGGTGGCCTAAAGACAGTGATGGAGCCTATCTCCTTTTCACTAGCGCTAGATCAAGGAGATTGTTTTTGGTGTCTGAGGCGAAGCGCCACACCTACCATCGGCTCCTCACTTTACCACACAGATCCCTGTGCTACTCATACGCTGAGTTGGTGAGGGCCATTATCGAACCAAAAACTTTGTTGGTCTAGTTTGACACTCTATGAATGAGCTAAACTGGCCCTAATACAGAGCAAGCTATACAAGTTCATATGTTGACGTCATATCTGAAGTTGTGACTTTCTTTTACCATTGAGATCCAAGCAATGCAACACCGATGGAAGAAGTGTGCAGACGGCTGGGTGGGGATTAAGATGAAAAATAAACCACATTTAGTCACATTCCATAAGAGTATCTAGTTAAATTGAACTTAACGGACCTAAATTCCACCATCATATGTTACTCTGCTGAAAGAAAAAAAAATACCAAAAATCAGAAAATTAACCGAATTTAATGAAATT
This sequence comes from Doryteuthis pealeii, assembly GCA_023376005.1. NCBI lineage: Eukaryota > Metazoa > Mollusca > Cephalopoda > Myopsida > Loliginidae > Doryteuthis > Doryteuthis pealeii. The sequence continues at coordinate 55,843,440 of CM042155.1, read as the reverse complement.
TTCAGTGTTGATATATAATGAATAAAAGATACAATGCACCAGTTATTTTATTTAAAAACTTTACATTTTTTCAGGTCAGTTAACTTTGAACCACATATCTTTGAGGTAACACAGATTCTCAAAGATTGTGGCTCAAGTTAACTGACCTGAAAAAAAATGTAAAAGTCTTTAAATAAAATAACTGGTGCATTATATTTTTTATTCAGTAATATATCAACACTGAAAATTTCATTAAATTCGTTAATTTTCTGATTTTTGGTATTTTTTCTTTCGGCAGAGTAACATTGATGGTGGAATTTAGGTCCGTTAAGTTCGATTTAACAGAGTATTTTGGTCAACTTATAAACTTTTTGGCCAACCTTTATATAAGCCAACAAATATAAAATAATTAAATAAAATTCAAAAAAATAAAACACACACACGCACGTGCAGCCTGACCTAGTAGATAAAAACATTGGTTAAGTGCACCTAATTAACTGGTGATTGTGAGTTCAATCCTGAAGTCAGGAAGTAAAAGTGATATGCTCTAATTCAGCAGGAAAGAAAAAAATAATAGAATTTGCGTCAGAAGGAGAAATTAACTAGAAATAATTAACAGATAGAATATCGTCATTAATCTGGACATCAGAGGGAGAATGATCCAATCCAGTGGAGTGAATAAATAGTTTAATTCATCATTCCCAGCTTATCAAATAAGACGAGGAAGATATATATCATCATCATCATCATCATTAGGTCACTCTGGAAGCATGGTTATTCATGATATTCTCTCTTCTTCTTTCAACCATCCTATCAGTCATCACCCCTGGGAAGTCCTCTGCACAGCATCAAATCCATACAGAACTGATTGATATAGATTTTTGCTGGTATATATAAATATCATCATCAGGCCATGCTGAGAGCACAGTTATCCCTGACTTTCTCTCTCTCGCCACCCCTATCAGTCATCATACCCTCGAACCTCTCACAGCATCCAGAATCCACAAAGTGTTGATTGTTGTAGGTTTTTGCAGATATATATATAAATATATATATATATATATATGTATGTATATTGAGAAAAAATGAAAATACACCAGGTTTAAATGGGTTAAGTGGTGAGTTTATTGGCGACGCTGCAGTGTTTCGATCTATTAATTAGATCATCTTCAGGCATTTGTTAGTATATGGAAGGTAATAAGAAATTTTTTATCACAGAATAACAAGAAAAGCGAGTGGTAGTCCTTGTTATTCAGTCTGTTTAAAAATTTTTTTGAGGTTTGAAAAAAAGGAGATGGTTTGAAATATGATGTCAAATATTCACTTTTACGGTGTATGGGACTGTGTAAGTGTGTGTATCGAAAAGAAGCAAAAAAATTTTTTTCTGTATATACTACATACCGTCGGATCACTTCCTTTCTTCACACACATATATATAATATATATATAATTAAGGGTTGTTTAATTTGCTTGATATATATATATATATATATATATATATATATTTATCATCATCATCAGGCCATGCTGGTCCCTATCGGTTATTGCCTCTAGAAAGTCCTCCATTCAGCATCCAGAATTCGCACAGACCGGATTGATGTAAGTTTTTGCGGTTGGCCTACACTGGTGTGTGTCATGTGTAGTTGTCCACAGAGAACATCTACTATGAGTCTATCCTTGCTTTTCCAGCAGTATCCAGCATGTCTTGTTCACTTAGTCTGATGGTTTGTATAATAGGAGGCAAGTGGCCATACAGGTGCTGCTTCCAATATTTGTTCAAGTACATTACACTGATATGTCTATGTCTTGGAAGAATTTTTGCTTTAAAGATTTATTTTTTATTTTTATAGTGTATTAGAAGCATTAATTAAAATATTTAATATATTTTTGAAGGCAAAATAATGCAAATTTATGTTGATAAAACATATCTTATAATTTCTTTTTTTTTTCCATTTTTTTTCCTCATTAATATCACAGTTGAGTTTAACAAACACAGATGGAAACTTTTCAACTCTCTGAAGATGGGTCTAGCCTGAAAATATTAGAGGAAAAAAAAAGAAAAAAAAAAAGAAATTAAATAAATATGTTTTTCAACATAAATTTGCAATTATTTTGCCTTCAAAAATATATTATTAAATTTTTGCTTTATTTCATCAGTGAGATAAGATTTTCATGATTGATAATTTCTCTCTGACAGTCATGCGTTTCTTATGAATACATTGACATTATACAAGTGTGTCAAAAAAGTATCAAGATTTTTGGTACTTTTTGACACTACCTTTATATATAATTAACGTTCCTTTCATTCTTCATTTCTATCTGGTAAATACAGTTTTAAAATTGTAGTTTTTGACACACCTTGTATTCTGAAAAAAATTAACGTTCCATTATTCTTCATTTCTGTCTTGTAAATACAGTTTTAAAATCTGTACTTTTGACACACCTTGTATTTTGAAAAAAATTAACGTTACATCATTCTTCATTTCTATCTTGGTAAATACAGTTTTTAAAATCTGTAGTTTTTTACACACATATGCAAATGACTGAATATTTCACAGGTCTCAAATTCACTTTTTACCATGTGCTCCGAAATAAAGACCTACCTGCAAAATAAGACATGATTTTTCTGGATGATTTTAATAATGAACCCTCCCCTAAAATAAGCCCTTGTTGAGAGTGCCAGACAAATGAAAGAAATAAGCATTCTTCACATCACATCAAGCAACTGTTTCAGGAGTTTTAAGTAAAGGAAAGTGAAAAAATAGATAATATACCCTAAGACCTTGCCAGAGAGTGACAGTAATACTAATCATAGTTGAAAGACTTTGGGGAAAAAAGAATAGAAAAGAGATCAGAGAAAGACTAAGACCGGCATGTCAAACTCAGTAGCCACATGGGTTACATATGTATGTCATGAGGGTTGCACATGAAAATTTCGTCTTTAAATCCTTCTTCAACATTTAACCGAACAAAGTCGACTGATTGCTATCATAATTTTTTTTTATCATCAACTAAAGCCAATGAAATCTTATTAATAAATGGAGATTGTGGGTTTGTTTGTCTGTAACCGAAACTATATTATTATACAAGTCACATTCCTTTGTTATTTACATCACATTTCCAGTGATTTTATTTTTATTTATACCCTCAATTATTAATAAAAATTGTTTTACAATACTTATAATGTTGACCATATTTACATACTAATAACATGCAATTGTATTTATATATACAACAAAATAGCGTATAACGTGTGAATGGGAAGGCTTTATTTGCATATTGATATTAAAAATTTGATTTTAATATAAATATATGCCTTAGTTTATTGATTTTCTAATTGTTTGATTTTATCTTAATGAATATGAGCAAACATCCTTCAATAAAATCTTAAAAGAATCCCTTAACAAGAAGAAATAACTAATATTATTCTTTACTTCCTATTTTAAAAACAGTTTAAATTAGGAAAATTTACCAATGAAAAGACGGAGTAACGGAAAATGACGGAAGAGTTAGTTTCAAAGTTGTTTTATTTTTCATCATACCCCTCTGTTCCAAATCTTTTTATCTACATTCTTATTCAGTTTCATTAGCCTTTCTAATTTAATATATATTTTATTATATTAAACTTAAATACTTGACCCGGAGGGTGCATATATTTGCTAGTATATCTAAAAACATTTTTGTTAAAAAGAAAAAAAAAGAATATTACTGACGAGTTTCAAAATAATGAACGTACAAGTGTCACTGTCACTTTCAATTATAAAGCATTTGTTGATTGAAGTTGGAAACAGCAAGAGGAAAGACTCACTCTCTTTCATTGACTGAGTTAGTCCCCTCCTTCTACAACTCAAAGGGATGAGACACAATGCATTGATAACAGACTCATTGTCCTAATGGAAATAAACAACCATTTTTGCCCAGGAATTTTTGGAAAAACTTTTTTTTTTTAAACTGGGGTACTGTAAAAGCACCAGTTAAGAGTGCAGTCTGTGCCTGGCCACACCTGTGTTTGCTGAGGGCCACAGACGTCCCACGTGTTTGACATGCCTGGTTTAGACCACAGCACTGCTGAAATTAGCTA
>CM042155.1:55741880-55834380 GCA_023376005.1 Doryteuthis pealeii | reverse complement strand
GGGCTTCTTCTGGGCTAACTCTTTAGTCATGCAAATTAATCAACTCGCAAGACTTATTTTCTTGATCAAGATTTATTTCTGCCCATGTTCTTCTGCGTGGGGAGATTCAACCACAGCAGAGCACGTCTACTATGCTTCAATTCTCAGGTTGAAAACTAATTCTCTGACTAAATCATGTGACAAGCAAGATTTGCGCCTTTGGGATCAAAGGTTACTAACAGACCTGGTATTTTTCCAATTGGCCCCTTGAATTCTCGCTACAGGGTTTGTCAACAACCCACACCACCACACAATTATGTAACAATAGCACTAATACCCTTGGGAAAGGTAAGAATCCAACTACTCTCCCTCCAGCTATGGGTAAATAGTAGGGCAGACTAGGATCTTTAACCTTGGTTAAGCAACCAGTCTAGGAGAAGGAAAACTGAATTCAAACTTGTTAAATCTGCTTGGAGTGGTCACTACAAGAATAGGCTCAGTCCTAATTAGTGATCTATTTTTACTAATACTAACTAAACCTTGGGCTCTATTTTAGGTGTTTTTTTTTTAAATTTATTATTTTAATTATGTGAAGATAAGTAATCTTCAGACAATTACAATGCAGTTTTGGAGCTCAATCATTACTGCTCACTGCTCAAGGGCATTCCAAGCAACATAAATGCCACCAGACTTATTGACAAAATTGTCATAAGATATAGAAAAAATTAAAATGGAACAAGTTACTTATTCTAAAAACTGATATTTCAAAATATTGTAAAGAATGTTATCACTACCTAACCATCTTAATCTGACAAGAACATAAAATGAAAAGGTCCACAAAATGCAACAATTGCATCTTATCACCTCCTGCTGAGACATCAATGAATGCAGCCATTACTGTGGCCTGAACGTTGTGTTTATACACAATAAAAATGAGGACAACAGTCCGAAATATAATTATTCATATCAAGTCGCATCTTATAAATACATATGAAAACAAAAATCATGTTTGTTTTTTGTTTTTCTTTTATTACAATCAATGACCATTAACAATTAAAATAGAGATTTATTTATTTTGTGAGTTTGTAAACAATACATTATTTTGGGTTAACATCAGGTTAGTACAAGATTACAGACATGCATGACTTTAGTTGTATGAAGATTCTCATTTTTATTTATTACACACATTTTATATATATATATATATATATATATATATATATATATATATATATTTTTTTTTCTTTATATATTATAAGATTATATATATATATATATATAATATAAGAAAAAGTGGAAGTAAATCCAATATGTAATTTTATAAGAAATAAAAAATAAATAAAGTTTCATTGACAAGTGATATTTAATAAGCTGACACTGTAGTGTTTCAGTTTAAATGAAGGCCCCCGAGGAAGGTATGTTAAACAAACCGAAACATTGCATCATCGGCTTATTTAACATCACTCGTCAATGAAACTTCTTTTTTTAGATTTTGATAAAATTACATATATACAGGCACGCACACGCACATGCACATTATATATATATATATATATATATATATATATATATACAGGTTTCGTTGAATTGAACAGACAATTCCTGTCTGACAAGTCTTTCGTTGATCCGTTCTAATCTTCGGCCATCCTTCTGGTGTCAGGGTGGAACTGGTATACCAGTCCACCGAATGTTTCAACACTAGCACTTTCGGCAATACACTTTGCCATCCTCAGGTGGGAAACGATGGAATAGTTTTCATGTCTCGTTTTTAACGAGAACGAGTAGAAGCAAGGAATTAGTGGGAGGTAATATCAATTGGTAGTGGGAGGTTTTGGATGGCAAAGTGTATTGCCGAAAGCGCTAGTGTTGAAACATTCGGTGGACTGGTATACCAGTTCCACCCTGACACCAGAAGGATGGCCCGAAGATTAGAACGGATCAATGAAAGACTTGTTAGACAGGAATTGTCTGTTCAATTCAACGAAACCTGTATAAAAGAAAAAATGCTGCCTAAATACACTTATATATATATATATATATATATATATATATATATATATACATATACACACACACATACACACACACATAGGGTGTTTAAAAAATATAAATATTTCTATGAGTGTTCCTTTCTTATTTTAAAGTCTCGTTTTTAAATTTCTAACTTTTGTTTTATGTAGCCTTTTTCTTTCTTTTATGTAGCTTCTTAATTTATTTTTCTCTTTCTTTCTTTCTTTCTTTCTTTTATGTAACTTCTGTCTTTCTTTCTTTCTTTCCAACTTTTCTTTAACAGGGTGTATTTCTTTCATTCTCTTTTTCTTTCTCACTTTCTGTTGCTTCTCTCTCTCTTTCTTTCTTTCTTTTTTTCATTGTATCTTTTCTTCCTTTCTTTTTAATTTGTAACTTCTTTTATGTAGCTCCTTCCTTTATTTTACGTAGCTTCTTTCTTTCTTTCTTTCTTTCTTTCTTCTTGTCTTTTCTTCTTTCTTTCTCTCCGTCTTTACTTTTATTCTTTCTTTCTTTCTCTCTCTCTCTCTCTCTCTCTATATATATATATATATATATATATAAAGGCCCCGAGGAAGGTATGTTAAACAAACCAAAACATTGCATCATCGGCTTATTTAACATCACTCGTCAATGAAACTTCTTTTTTTAGATTTTGATAAAATTACATATATACAGGCACGCACACATACGCACACACACACACACACACATATATATAATATATATATATATATATATATACACACACACACACACACACACACACACATAGGGTGTTTAAAAAATATAAACATTTTTATGGGTGTCCCTTTATTATTTTAAAGTCTCCACCAGTTCATCATCCTGTCAACAGATTATTTGAATCTTCCCCAGGTTGTCTCCATAATATCAGTTCTGCTTTTCTAATAAAAAATACTCCCATAGAAATAAGAACATTCTTTTTTTTTTAATTACCTGTGTGAGATTCCAATAATCTGTTGATATGAATGGTGAACATGTGGAAACTATTTGAAATTATATCATAAAGGGTGTTAACATTTTTTCAGTCCCTGCTGTGTATACAATTCACACATAAAATGGGTGAAATTATTTGAAATTATATCATAAGGGTGTTAACATTTTTTCAGTCCCTACTGTGTATACAATTCACACATAAAATGGGTGAGTGTTTTTGTTGGATTATTTGAATATTATAATAATCACCCAGTTTGAATTATCCACTACTTGCAACTAATAAGATCTAACCCTTTTTTTTTCTAGATGAGGTATAATCTAGCATTCATGAATTAACCGAGTTTGTTATGATAATTTATGATTTTTACTATTTTTGATTTAGAGTCTAACAAATCTAAAGTTCCATTCATAATTAATTACATATATACAGGCATGCACATGCACATATATATATATATATATATATATATATATATATATATATATATATACATGCATACACATATATAGACACACACACACACACACACACACAGGGTGTTTAAAAAATGTAAACATTTTTATGGGTGTCCCTTTATTATTTTAAAGTCTCCACCAATTCATCATCCTGTCAACAGATTATTTGAATCTTCCCCAGGTTGTCTCTATAATATCAGTTCTACTTTTCTAATACAAAATACTCCCATAGAAATAAGAACATTCTTTTTGTTTTTAATTACCTGTGTGAGATTCCAATAATGTGTTGATATGAATGGTGAACATGTGGAAACAATTTGAAATCATCAGTGTGTTGTTATGTCACATTATTAGAACATAATGTTGGGAGAAAATAGGCTTGCTGTGTACTGTGGATATTTTTTCCAGTCTCTTGGAAAGAAATGAAAAAAAAAAAATACAACTTTAAAAGAGGTTGATGATTCCATTTTCACCAAAGTTACTTTTTTTAAGTCAATGATTTAACTCTTAAAGTCCTATACCACGTCATTCCACCCGGCTGGAAGTCACATTAGTTTTAACTAATCAGCCCCAAACAATAGCCTTTGTTTAAATGTAATATTAAAACATATGTAGAAATCTTTGATTTAAGGGAAATAATAGGTAACTTTAGATGCAAAGGTCATTTTTAACCATTTTTTTTATATATCCTTATAGAAATGCTCTGGACTTAGAAAAATCTCAACAGGATGTTAAGAGTTAAAGAAAAAAAGAAAGTTTTCAAGTCAGTAACATCGATGACAACAACCAGAAATATTCATGCAGCTTTTTAATAAAGAAAGTAGAATTGAACAGAAAGTTACTAGTTGTTTCTATGCCTTTTAATTACAGCATCTACTATAATACAAATGCTTATATTTATTTTTGTTTATAATACAGCAAAACAATTATAAATTCAAGAGATATAAATTAATCAATATCGAGTTGCTTCCCTTAAACACACTATTTACAAGAGTAAACACATGTTTATAAGGGTGTTAACATTTTTTCAATCCCTGTTGTGTATACAATTCACACATAAAATGGGTGAGTGTTTTTGTTGGATTATTTGAATATTATAATAATAATCACCCAGTTTGAATTATCCACTACTTGCAACTAATAAGATCAGACCTTTTTTGTTTTCTAGATGAGGTATAATCTAGCATTCATGAATTCATTGAGTTTCTTATAACACTGGTTAGGAAGCGTGTGGTGTAATGGTTAAAGTCATGGGAAATGGACTCGTTGCTCCGAGTTCAAATCCTGGAGTCTGGTAATTGCATTTCACTTAGCGCTAATACTCTTGGGAAAGCTATGAATCCTACTCTCCCTCCAGTTATGGATAAATAGCAGGGCAGACTGGACTCTAACCATGGCCAGGTAACCAGTCTAGTTGAAGGAAAACTCTGAATTCAAACCTGTTGAACTCCGCTTAAGAAATTGACCTTGTGTCGTATCCTGCTCATGCGGAGGAGTTGATAAATATATATAACACTGGTTTACAAAAAAATATTTTTTCTCTGAGGCAAGAATGTGAATAGGTGTTTTTTACTAACTTGGGAGTGCTGAATTCAAATTTATAAACAGTTTTGCTCTATCACCTCTAGTTTTGAGTCTTTTAAATAGTCTTATTTTAGTATATACAGAGTATATACATGCTTATTTCAACAGTTGCAGCAGCTTATTACAGATAAAACAGGATAGATAAAGAACATTGATGGAATAAATATACTTGGATGACACAATGTACACAATTCATAGTACCGCAGACAGTTAGAAGTGTGTTTTCTTAGATGATCTGCTGTATTTTGCCTCCAAGATGTCACGCAAGAGCATCCAGCAGAAGTCTCCCATCATATAATATGCGTCGTTGGAAACAATAAAATTTGCGTTGTTGGAAATTGTAATACAGATATATACCCAAAAGATTGTGTAACACAATTGTCGAGGGACACCTTCCTCCTGGGTTGCAAGGGATGACAACCTCCTGTGCTGACTGCCAGTGCACTTACATTTATTGCATAATAACTAAAAAAAAAGACATAAGTCACACAATATTAGAAATTAACCCTGAATGCATATACGCCTTTATGTACAGTATGTGTACAAAATGTACAGTATGCATATCTAAAAAAAAACTAGAGGTGATGAGTAAAAACGGATTTCAAATCTGAATTCAGTTGCACCCCCAAATTAGGTTAAAACAGTTATTTTTGTGCTTGCCTCAATTTCTTTGTAAACCAGTGTCATTTATGATTTTTACTATTTTTGATTTAGAGTCGAACAAATCTAAAGTTCCATTCATAATTAAAGAATTGTACAATGCTTGAGCCAAAAAAATATAATTAACTTAATGACATAAAAAAATGAATCCTTCCTCAGGTCTAATCAGCATCTATTCGTATATTACACGCTAATGTCAATTTTTAAAAAGGTATATATGAGGACACGCGTGGTGGAATGGTTAAAGTCATAGGAAATGGACTCGTCGCCCCGAGTTCAAATCCTGGACGTGGTAATTGCATTTCACTTAGCGCTAATACCCTTGGGAAAGGTTTGAATTCTACTCTCCCTCCAGCTATGGTTAAATAGTAGGGCAGACTGGGCTCTTTAACCTTGGTTAGGCAACCGGTCTAGGAGAAGGAAAACTCTGAATTCAAATCTGTTCAACTCCGCTTAAGAAATTGACCTTGTGTCCCATCCTGCTCGTGCGGAGGGGTTGGTAGATATATATATATATATGAGAGAAACCCTGATTTATACAAGTACACATACATCAACGGCTGGATATATAAAAGTCGACTTTGACAAAAATAGTTACACAAACTTTACACCCAAAAGGAAGTAAACAGGTAAGAAAAAAATATGCAATAAAATGTTTTTTCTTTTTTCAAAAATCATGACTATACAGTTTCCTAAGAAAATGAAAACATGGACTATGTTTGCTATTTTAGGGGAATGAGGACATTTTCTGTTAAAGAATCGTTTTAATAATATAGAATTTTTTTTTTTTTTAATGAGTTACTTCTTGGTCCCTTCTATATTTTTTTCTTTTGCTCTTAATGACAAAAAAAAAAAAAAAAGATTCCAGAAATGTTTGTAGGATGCTGGCAGTCCCAGTGTAGGAAGACAAACATAATTATCTTCTCTTGAATTGTGGGTGTGGCTTCCTAGGTCACATGTCTATTGGTAATTCAGATCCTTAAAAACTTTCTCTTTTATTCTCTTTCTCCAAAGGGACAACACCTCTTTTCAGTATTTGGTCATTGAGCAAATAGGACATACAGTTCTGTTTGTAGAGCAGAATAGAGACAATTAGTCTCCAAATTCGACAGACATTTATTACACCAGAATTCACATTAGAGAATTCTATTAAAACTTTCCCCGTCTTCCAATAAAAATGTTAAATTCTACATAAAATTATTTTTTTATCAATGGTTTATCATTTCTGAGGGTTTCTGTGTAAAATCTGATTATTTCGCGAATATTTTTACAAATCACATTTTTTTTTTTCTGGTTGGACATTTTATTTGGATTAATGAATCCAAAATAAAAGTGGAAATACTGAAATCATCTTCTGAATTCTTTTTATTGCAATGGTTTATCATTATTTTGGCGATTTTTAGATTTGCGGGACACTATATTTTGATCAGGATGTTTTCTGGTCATCATCAGGTGATACAGTACAGGTGATGACTTATGTCACCAAGAACTTACATTTAGTTCACAAAAATTTCTTTTTCATACATACATACATACAGATGATAAAATATATTTTAACTCATCCACTCTCCAGGCACACATACAGAATGTAACTTTTTTTCAATCTAGCAGGATCCTTATTAATATTGTAGGGGATTATCTTCCCTTTGCCTGGAAGAGTTATCTTCCCGCTGTGTTGCCGTTTGTGGCCACCATGGGACCTCTGGTATATAAGCGGCTGATTCAAATGCTTCCTTCTCTCTTTCCTTACTGCCTCTGAATGAGCACGTGGGTTAGACTTATGTCTACCCCACTTCTCAGTGGGGCTTTGGCCACCCTTACATTACTGTAAGTCTTTTATACAGCATGGACTATCCTTTAGTTCCATGTCTGTAACATTTATATTTTATGTACATTTGGGTATCTCGTTTATACCTAAATATTGTATCTTGTATTTACCATTCATGAATGTGTCCTTTTATCTCTACTCTTATATCTTATTTGTATCTTATGTATCTATGTACTTTATGTATCTTATCGTTACCATGTGCTGTACACCTATTAAATGTTTTGTCTCACAACGTGTCGGAGCTGTTGTTCAATTATTAACTTTGAATCTTACAATATCTAAAAATAGGAGTGGTGGACATTTATCCTTAAGCCCATTGTACCCAATCCTATAAGTCATATGTGAAACAAAAAGAAAAAAGTTTTGTTTTTTTTAATTAAGAAAAAAATGAGAATTATACTTCCTCGACTTTATCTAACTTGTGATAAGACACTGGAAATGTCACTTGATTTGATCCACTGGACTCAATTAGTAAACATATTCTTTTAAAAATTACACACCCTAAATTTTATTCAACCATGTCTATAATTGCTATCAAATTAGAATAAGTTGTATTGTTGTATACCCTTCTCATTACTTACTTCTTACTTCTTCTGTTCATCTTCTATCTTAGGTTCTTCTTCTTGGGAACTTCGTCTTGGTGGTCGGCCGCACTTAACTCATTTCTCCTTCTACATCAGTCTTGTTACCAAGACATTCATTAATCACAAGACCGTGTTAATTTTCTTAATATCATGGTCTACTATAAAAAGTCGTTGGTATGGCTTAAAGTCAGTATCAGCCAATCAACAAGGGAGTCTATCTCCTTTTCACTAGTGCTAGACCAAGGAGATTGTTTTTGCATCTAAGGTGGAGCACCACACCTTCCATCAGCTCTACTTTACTGCACAGATCCCCATGCTACTCATACGCTGAGTTGGCGTGGGCCAGTATCAAATTAGGAACCTTGTGGTTTCTAGACGAACGCTCTACCGACTGAGCTAATCTGGCCCTTAAATGGTCAGTAAGACTAGCTTGCTAAACACCGCTCCATGTTGAGGTACATTAGATATTATACTAAGTTTGGCTTAGTCTGGCGCAAATGTTGAGTATTCAATAAGAATCAAATGCTATATATATATTGAAGGGAATGGAATTGGTGACTTGAGTTCAAATTGAAGGCGAAGCTTTGTATTTTACTTCACGATAATGCCCTTGGGAAAGGCATGAATCCACCTTTTCGAATCTCCACCCGTTATTGGACAGAATAGGATCTTTTTGCTTGGTACGGCAAGTGATCTAGAAGAAAAACTATAAATGAAAACTAGTTGTACTCCGCTGGAAATTAAGCTTGTGTCGTATCTGTTGGAATATTTTAATATATATATATATATATATATAGGAAGCGCGTGGTGTAATTGATAAAGTCATGGGAAATGGACTCGTCATCCCGAGATCAAATCCTGGACGTGGTAACTGCATTTCACTTAGCGTTAATACCCTTGGGAAAGGAATGAATTCTACTCCCCTTCCAGCTATGGGTAAATAGTAGGGCAGACTGGGCTCTCTAACCTTGGTTATATATATATATATATTAGTCATCCACAGACATCGTGTTTCAATGTTTATGTCTCATCAGTGTGGCTAGACTTAACAGCTACTTTTAACTGGGAGCGAAACCTGACTGACTTTTCATCAGTTTGACCCTTTTCCTCTTGGCTGTCCATAGCAGTCAGTAAGAGATGAACATTTAACTGATAAATACATACATCGATAGATATATGTTATGACCACCAGAGAACTCCGGTCTGTAAACAACAGACCATGCCTTACTCTAAAGCAGTGAAAGTTCAATAAAGTCACTGTTTCAATGTTTACATCCCATTAGTATGGCTAAACTTAACAGGTACTTATATATATACTGACTTGGTGAGGGCCAGTATCAAACTAGGAACCTTGTGGTTTCTAGCTGAATGCTCTACCTACTGAGCTAACCCGGCCCTCTAGGAGGATCAAAGTGTAGTATCTGTTCCAGATTCTATGCTTTGACACTTGCCTTCTATACCCGGCCTCGGCTGGGGGTCCAGTGTGCTTCGGCCTCTGGACAGGTAAAGTACAATTAATAGCATCGATCCAAGGGGGCTATGCCCCCCAGATCCTTGCAATTTTTATGTGCCCACGTAAAAACGAGACCTTGTGTCCAGCCCTCATAAGTGGGATGAGTAGGCAAATACCCTCTACTATAGTGTGTGTCGATAAACACACACACACACACACACACACACACACACATGTGTCCGTATGTTTATGCACAAATTATTCTTTCTGGCTTTAACCACTTGGTCTTCATCAACATTTAATTAAATCAGTCTGAAAAAATTTCATCTGAATATAAATTCATGGCAAAATCATTAAAGTTTTAACTTTTAAAATTAGATTTTGATTTTTTTTTAAATAAATAAATAAAAAATAAAAATAAAGATAAAAAAATGAAAGTGTCAGCAAAATGTAATTTCCAGATGTTAGTATAAAAATCGGAAATTATAAGATGCCCCCCCCCCCAACCAAGGTCATTAGATATTGTGGTTATTTCTGTCAGCACTTTTAGGAAATTGATTTAAACTTTAAGATAGTGAAATTCAGAAATTAGATATATGATCACTTTTAGACATAAAATTAGCACACACACACACACACACACACACACATATATATATATATATATAATATATATAATACATATATATAAGTTAAGAGAAAGGAAATGAATCCGACAGTATAAGTATATATGAAAGGATATGAAAACACACAATGCTGTTAAAATTAAAAATATTTTATATCATATTCATAGCTAATATTAAATAAATCGAAATATTGTTCAATATTAGCTATGAATATGATATAAAATATTTTCATTTTAACAGCATTGTGTGTTTTCATATCTTTTTATATATATATATATATATATATATATATAAAACTTTGTTCTTGTGAACGTTTTTTTTTTTGCGGGGGGGGGTATTTTGAAGCATGGAAAAAACAGAACAAAAATCAGAATTTTAATATTCGATTATATATATATATATATATATATAATATATAATATACACACACACAATTTTTTTTCTTGTTTTCTCAACTCGTCCCATTTTCTTGTTCTTACTACATTATCCTCAATAGTCATCTCGCTCACTTGTTTCTAATTATTTTTTTTTCTCTTTTCTCTCTCCCCCCCCCCATTGTTATTTTTCTTCTTTTAATCGATAATGAACAAAATATTTGGTCTTTTTAAAGACCTAACAAATATATATATAAGTTAAACCAAATGAATCAGATATATCGACTAATTTTGCAGGTATATCCGATTCATTAGGTTTAACTTTATTATTTGCTCTACTTAGGTATTGAGCACTTTTTACATTTTAGCTTTAGACATTCCTAGCGGTTTATATATATATATATATATATATATATATATATATATATACTTTGGTGCGGTACCAAGTTTCTTGGTACAAGGTGATTCTAGGTGGGTCCTAATTCTCTACCAGTAGTTTGTTGTAGAGTTCAGGTTCCGTATGAGAGCTCAATGTTTAATTATTGTAAACAGAGCAAAGTTATTTGGGAATAAAAGGCCTTAAATACCATGGGTATCGTGGTATGGACCATTTAAAAAAAGACACTTTAAAAGAAATAATGCAATATGACCACTCCTGAATGAGGGAGGTGAAATGTATGAATATAAAATGAGTTTGGCCATGTGCCTGTCTAAATAAAATATATCAGTGGTCTGAAGAAGCTTGTGAGCATACTCGCGAGTGGAAATGGTCCATAACCACGATACCCATGGTATTTAAGGCCTTTTATTCCCAAATATATATATATATATATATATTTTATATGGGCAATTCCATGTCAAATTATCCAGAAAAAAATAAAATTGTCACCCACCCCTTCAATCTTTTCTGAAATTTTGTCCAGGTGTGGACTATATTAAAGTTAGACAATCCCCAAAATTTGAGCTTTCAATTCCAAGAATTGGCGGAGTTATGTCGATTTTTAGCTCTCTAAATTTGAGGGGGTGGGGTCGTAAAAAATGGCAACTATTTGTAATCTATCTTTGTCTGTAAAATGAGTTCTAGAGCTTCCTTACTCCTAAAAATTGGTTTATAGAAGCATTTTTGCACGCAGAATTTGAAAAGTCTGAAAGTTAACCAATTTTAAATTATTGATGATTTCTGATTTTTTCATAGCAAGATCAATATCCAAATGTGGCACTGAATCTAAGACAATTTTTTTCTATTATTATTTCACATATACTGAATATTATTTCTACCAAAAAGAAAGTTTGGTGTTTGCCCAGAACCGATGCAACAAAATCTGTTAAAATATTGCAAATCAGAAATCATTATTAATAATTAGCTCGACTTATGAGTCGCACAACTAAATAGTTTTCCAAATTACAAGGTCAATTTTTTACTGTGTTAAGAGCTAAAATTTGAGGTACGAGCAAGCTTCAGATACGCTTATGTTAATAAGTTCACTAAAACCATTTAAGCTTCCAGATTTATTATACCAAAGAAAAATATTATTTATAACTTTAAAAAATAAATTAAAACATATTACAGCACATAATTCATTACATTTTATTTTATTATGTTTTTAAACAATACAGTGCTATTTTTCTTATTTACAAAAGCAAAACAAACAAAAAAATCAAGGTGTTTTTTGGGGTGGGGGGCACTGAAACAGATTAATAGCATTTCAGTTTATTTCAATGGGGAAAATTGATTTGATATATGAGGAAAATGAGTTATGGGAAGAATTAATTAGACTTGTAAGTTAAGGTATATGGTTTAGAAATCACAACAAAAAAAGAAAGAAAAAAAGAAAAAGAAAAGAAAAAGAAAAAAAGAAGAATGAGAAAAAAAGAAGAATGAGAAAAAAAATTTAAAAAAGTGAAAAAAAAGAAAAAAAAATTATAAAATAACAAAATTGAAAAAAGAAGAATGAGAAAAAAAGAGAAAAGAAAAAGAAGAATGAGAAAAAAGAAGAATGAGAAAAAAAAAAAGTGAAAAAAAGAAAAAAGTGAAAAAAGAAAAAAAAAAAATCATAAAAATAACAAAATTAAAACAAGAGAAAAAAGTTTAATAATCCGAACAAACAAATCATTTGAATCTAATTTGGAATTTTTTAAATTGTATTTGATTTTTCAGGAAATTGTTTCGAGAAAATTACAGATCAATGCAAATTATGTGATGGAGGGTAGAGGAATTGAATCTTTATCAGAAATGTAATTTTTAACTCATTCCTAGGTCAGAAAATTTCCAGTTAGTGGCGATGGGGACGGCAAATTGTGTTGGGGTTGGCTAGAAATTAATGGCCATTTCCTTTTCAATCTTATTCAACCAAATTACTAATAAGGAAAATCTGTGGAGGGTTGAGTTTTATTTATAAAAATCAGCCAATCCTGTTTCAAATTACACACTTGGATCCCTGTGTATATCTCTGCATGTGAATGTCATTAGGTTTTATTTTATTTTTTTGTAAATCTATGAAAAGGTAAAAAAAAAATAATGGCTCAATTCATAGAAAAAGTCATTTACATGTTTACATCCTCATCAGTTTGTTGATTAAAACACAAAAAGATTAGCAATTCTCATATCTTTACACAGCTCTCCAGAATTGGATGAAGAAAATGAATGGGTTTATCTTTGGCAGATATTTTTATTATTGAAGCTGCATGGTTCTGAGAGTTGTAAACAAAGAAAAAGAAAAGAAAAGAAAAGAAAAGAAAAAAGGAAAGAAAAAAGAAAGAAAAAAGAAAGAAAGAAAGAAAAGAAAAAAAGAAAAAAAAGAAAAAAAGAAAGAAGAAGAAAAGAAAGAAAAAAAGAAAGAAAAAAAGAAAAAAAAAAAAAGAAAGAAAAAAAGAAAAAAAGAAAAAGAAAGAAAAAAAAAAGAAAAAAAAAAAAGAAAGAAAAAAGAAAAGAAAGAAAAAAGAAAGAAAAAAGAAAAGAAAAAAGAAAAAAAGAAAGAAAAAAAAAAAAGAAAAAAAAGAAAAAAAGAAAAGAAAAAAGAAAGAAAGAAAAAAAAGAAAAAAGAAGAAAAAAGAAAAAAAAGAAAAAAAAGAAAGAAAAAAAAGAAAAAAAGAAAGAAAAGAAAAAAAAGAAAGAAAAAAGGAAAGAAAAAGAAAAAAAGAAAGAAAAAGAAAAAAAAAAAGAAAAAAAAAAAGAAAGAAAAAAAGAAAAAAAAAAGAAAAAGAAAAAAGAAAGAAAAAAGGAAAGAAAAGGAAAGAAAAAAAGAAGAAAAAAGAAAAGGAAAGAAAAAAAGAAAAAAAAGGAAAGAAAAAAAGAAAGAAAAGAAAGAAAAAAGGTAAGAAAAAAGAGGCATACTGAGCAAAACGGTTATGATCATAGGAAATGGAATCAGCATCCAGAGTTCAAATCCTGGTTGAAGCTGTTGGCATTAATAAAGGCATGAAACCTATCAGTTCCCCCCCCCCAGCTATTGGTAAATAGTAGGTCAGACTGGGCTCTTTAGACTTGATAAGGCAAACAGTCTAGGAAACAGAAATGGAATCAACATCCAGAGTTCAAGTCCTGGACGAGGCTGTTTCACTTCCCACTAATACTCTGGGAAAAATGCATAGCAAGTTCGATCCTTAAATATCTTTGCAAATACAAATTAAATCTTCATAATTTTTGCATGAAGCTAGTTTCACTAATAATAAATGGGTATATATATATCTACTTTGTTTTATTTCAATAATTTCAGCCAGACATACATACTGACAAGTGCCCTTTATATATGTATAGATTATTTATTAAAATGAATCTATATATGACAGTAAATATCATATATAAAATGGCTTCATCTCATAAATTAGTCACAGGTTATAAAGGTTCACTTGTGTCACATATGAATAAAGTGTTGCTGCCGACACTTGAGTTGGAACACTGATCACCAGAGAATAAAACGGCTAACCTTCATTTTGATATGGAGGTAAGACATCACTCAATAAGTCCCGGGCCTAACTAATAAAACAACAACTTTTAGGCAAAATTTGACTTTCTTCATCAACATAGTCTCCTTCTAGGGTGATAAACTGATTCCAATGCTTCTCTAACAATTTGATGCCTTTTTGTAGAACGATTTGTCTTTGGCCTCAAAATACACCATAGTTTCCAACATAACTCTTCATTGAAGCCTAATCTCTTTCCCTGGAGCATTCTTTTGAGGTCTTCAAACCTGTCTGGGGGCCAGATCTGGAGAATAGGGTGGGTGTGGAAGTAATTCAAAGTGCAATTTATGTAGTTTTGCCATTGTTGCGATCACCTTCTGACACGATGCATTGTCTTAATTAAAGAGCACTTTTTTCTTCATTTGTGGGCGTTTTTTGTCAATTTCTTCCTTCAAACGCAACAATAATGCTATATATTCACTATTGATGGTTCTTCCTTTCTCAAGGTAATTGATGAACAAAATATCTTGCGCATCCCAAAATACGGAGGCCAAAACCTTGCCTGCTGATGTTTGCATCTTTGGTCACTTTGGACGGCTTTCACCTGCTGCTGTCTACTCAGCTAACTGCCGATTTGACACCAGAGTGAAATGGTGGATCCATATTTCATCCATCGTCACATATTTAAGTTGAAACAGTTGCAAACAATGCTCTGAATTGTCAAAGTGTTGTTGTTTTTAATCGACTGTGAGCGAACGTGGCACCCACTTTGAACACCGCTTTCTCTTTGACAAATGTTCATGCAAAATGGTGAATACACTGCCTTCCGATATCTTCAACTCTCTGCTATCTCACGCAACTTCAATTTACGATTGGCCAAAATGAGTTTGTGAAGTTTTTCAGTGTTTTCTGGGACAACTGCCGAATGTGGGCAACCTGAGCGTTCAGCATCATTTGTGTCTGTACGACCGTGTTTAAAGTCAGCATACCACCTCTTAAACATTGTTTCAGAGATGAGTACGATCGATCTCTGAATGGTCTTCTAACCTAGTTTGTTAGTCTTTATAAAACTTATAAGCTTACTTTACTATTTATGCAACTGAATAAAAATACAGATCTCATTTTTTAAAATAAAATCTCCATATTTATATAGTCTATTTAGGGCACCTCACGCAGCTTAATGGTTAGCGAGACCATTGTTAGTGAGTTCGATTCTCACTGGGTGCCCATACTACTGGCTTGTGCCACATTTCAGGTAAGCTTAGTAAATAACTATGAGCATCTCACGTAGCTTAATGGTTAGCGAGCTAGATTATCAACCATTATTAGTGAAGTTCGATTCTCACTGGCGCCCCATACTTCTGGCCTTGTGCCACATATCGGGTAAGCTTAGTAAATAACTATGAGTATTCACGTGGCTTAATTGTTAGCTAGATTAGCAGACTATTGTTAGTGATTCGATTCTCACTGGGCGCTCATACTTCTAGCATTGTGCACATCTCAAGCTAAGCTTAGTAAATAACTATGGGCATCTCAAGTGGCTTAATGGTTAGCGAGCTAAATTACCAGACCATTGTTAGTGAGTTCGATTCTTACTGGGCGCCTCATACTTATGGCCTTATGCCACATCTCAGCTAAGCTTAGTAAATAACCATATCAGTCTATTCATATACGTTCATTTTTTTTATAATTGTAATTTTATATTACATCGGTGTTCTTATGACAGTGAAAGAAAAAATATCTAATTTCTAAAATCAATCGGTTTTGAGATAATCTGTAAAACGTACGAAGAAATCCTGTACTGAAAGATATAAGGTCGTCTGCATTTTATTGAAGCATTTATTATTAAATCATGAAATTATTTTTAGAATATTTTCATGTCACCAATTTTGAAATTAACATTATTTACAATACAAAATGCTAAAACATATTCATATTTTTGTTTTCATTTTCATTCGAAGATAACTTTAAAATTACTTCATAATATTGGCCTGAAGATATTTTAATAAATAAAAAATAATAAAACATTGAACGTTCGCAAAATTATTCATTTATAACCAAATACATCCTCTACAAACTACCCTACAATCCCTGATGACGAGCGACGAAACGGTTGAAAGCATTAGTGTAAAGAATATGGGACAATTCCTATACCAACTGGATCCGGAACTACAAAAATAACTAGACGATTAGAAATACTTCAGATAAAGACATGAAAAAGAAATATCTCACTGGTTTTTAACAATACTTGCCTAGGTAACAAGTTGCTNTCTGACAGAGCAAAGTCCGAATAACACTTATCAAGCCATTGCTTTGCTTGAACAGTATTTTTCGCCCATCAGCAAGCAATGCATTATCAACAAACGAAATTCAGATTTTTCTATTATTTTGAATATTTGCAAAAGTAGCTTCACTAATAACTAATTTTGTAAACTAATAATCTGACTGGGCTCAAATTTTGACACATATCATTTGAAGGTTAGTACTTTATAAAACCTATGGATTTTTTTTTATTAGTGGCGTCATCTCCATGTCAGGCCGGGACTTATTGAGTGATGTGTTACTGTATTGTGCATACTGTGTTTCAGCAACTCTGTATTTTACTTAGCAAGAATGTGTATTTTCGGATAATAATAATCCTTTGTTAATTTTTATTTTCTGTTCCTTGAAGAAAATATTTAAATACATATTGTATAGTTAAGTTGTTGTTCTATTATTTACATTATGAATATGAGAATGTTACAAAGAAAATAGTAGTAAGTAAGGGTAATCTGACATTAGCTACATAAATGAGAGTAACCTCCCTTGTTTCTTTACTTTGAGGAAGCCTTTATGTTTTGGTTTGCCATTTTCATTTCACTGTAATTCTACTCTGAAAATACGAATTTGTTTGAATCAATACAACTGCATGGTTTTAACACAAAATCTATATAAAATGTGTTCTTAATGTGCTTGGGCATTATTTGAAATGAACTTAATAATTGTTTATTAAGGCTTCCTCAAAGTGAAAGAAACAGGGGGAGGTTATTCTCATTTATGTACTAATGTTCAGATTACTTCTTACTTTGTAATTAAATAATATATTTATGTTGTTTTTCTATTTACATTATGTACATGAGATGTCATAAGAATCTGGAAATGCAACGCAGATTTATTTATTTTGATTGTTGAGAAAAATTACTATCAAATGTTATTCCAAACATGACCAACAATTTGCTATACTTATGGGATTAAAACTGTAAAAGGTTAACTACTCACTTGTGGGGGAAATTACTGCAACTTTCAAGTTCGGACAACTGAATGAAAGACAAGACAGACAAATATATTTACACAAAAATTTAATATGTATAAAACAAAAAAAAAAAGGGAAAGATAGATTTATGGATAGTTTTTGCAAATTTTGGTGTGATTTGCGGAGAACTTAACTCAGAGTCGGTTAACAAAGTTTCTTTGAAGTGTGACCCGCCAACCTATCGGCAGAGGCGGGTTGAAATTTTGTATATTTGTGGCTGGTGACGAATTTTAGAGGTTGATTTTAGGGAAGCTGTCTTGAGTTGCAAACCCTAATTGAGTTGAGATGATTTCTGTATAATTCTTTCAAAGTTGAATTTGTTGAATTTCAAGGTTTGCCTCCTGGAAGCGAGTGGCAACTTATTTACCATTTTAGTCTGAGGGAGTTAACCTCATTCAGGTCCTTACAGGTTTAAGCTGAACCGCCACTGACTGTTTTCTCGTTAACAGTGGGGATCGATGACGTAGCAGAAGGGCACTGGTATCTGGCACCTTAGAGTCCCAAGGCTTTCAGGTTAAGAAATGGGACATATCTTTAATAGACATGTCTCTTTAATCAAGTTTTTTTGTGATTTTCTTTCTTTGACAATATACTTTAGTCATTTTTTGTTTTTGATTTTTAAAGGAAATTTTCAATAAGTTGTTTATGGGAAAGTGCATTGACCCCCCCCTATTTTAAACTATACAATATAAGATGCATTACTGATATGTGAATTTTGCGGCATATTCATCCATCTAGACTTTAATAGAGTCATCGTTTCACATATTAATGGAAAAAAAAGAAAAGACAATTAAAAATTGAACTCGCACCAGTGAAAATTGAATAATTAAAACTAATTTCCCCGCAGGGATGTTAAACACTGAAACTGCTTGTATAATATTATATATATATATATATATATATATATACTATATATATATATTATATAGTTGGTAATTTTGTTCAGTGAATTGGAAGAACAATTTTACACTAAGTGGATTTTCGCTCACCCAAATTCATTTACACACACACAAACATACACACACACACAATGTCACACCACACACACACACACTACACACACTCACACACACACACCAATCACTATTTCGTTCTGTGTCTCTGTCTCTTTTACTCTGTCTCTATATATATTGTCTGTTCTCTCCCCCTCTCTTCTCTATCTATCTGTCTCTGTCTGTCTGTCTGTTCTGTCTGTCTCTGTCTCTGCTCTCTCTGTCTCTCTGTCTCTGTCTGTCTGTCTATATATATATATAAATAATATTGTTCCTAAGTAGTTCAATGTTATCCTAATTGCAAACTAGATTGTTAATTAGAAGATTAGGTTGTTTTTTTTTTTCAAATAAAAAAAAAAAAAATTTAAGAGCATTCTTTTGAAATAAGTAACTTTCCAAAACGACAAATCCTTGCTTTCACAGAAAGGACCTATTCTACCAAATTATTTTACAAACCAATGTTTTTAAAATTGTTATTTCTAGATCAACAGATTATGTATCTGTTGGTCATGTGACAATTCAAGCCCTTAACACTTCCTCTCTTAGTGGATTCAACACCAGATGAAGAAGACTTATCTTTTACTCATTCCTCGCTACTTGACCGAATAAACACGTGTCAACGTCCTTCTCAGAGCAGACCAATCAATGGAAAATTTCTAAGTGCATTCAATCCTTTTCTTATACTTTGTTGTGTTCTTTGAAATAGCATTGTGCCTTTTTTGTGGTTTTGGGACTTGTAGCATGTTTTATTTCTTTATTTTGATATGAAATTTATTGTGTACAGTGCTCAGGTGCACAAACTATCAAATCTCATGTCTGTACATAAAAAATGTATCAGTGTCAGGAACATGAATAGCGTACAGTAATAATATACATGTATGTGTACAGTCTCGGTGCACCACAACTCATCAAAGTCTCATGTCAAGTCATAGAATAATGTTTAGTGTCAGGAACATGTAATAGCGTACAGTAATAATATACATATATGTGTGCATGCTGCATATGTGTGTGGATGGGGGTAACAAGTATAGTATTGGTGGATTACAGGAAGCATGGAGGATTTGAAAGATGCAGTGTTTTGCAGCCTATAACAGATGCAGGCAGTTTATTCCATGCCTCGCAATTCTGAGCGTGAAAATTGTTTCTGAAAGTCATGTGAGCTTGCTGTTTTCTGACTTTGTAGGCATGCCACGTATGTTAGAAATATGGAGATCAAAAAGGGGCTCAAGGTTGCTGTTGTTAAGATGATTAATGACCTTATGAGCATCTACTAGGTCAGTTGCCAGACACCAGAGTTTCAACGAATCCATTCCCAGAGCAGCAAGACGTTCAGAATATGGCAGATGCTGATGGAGGGTTTTGTTTGGTTGCACAGTCTCTGTCAGTTTCTAGAAGGTTAATGTTCTGAGCGAGATAGGGGTTCCAGTTTGTACATATAATTGAATGTTAATATCCTTAGTGTTAGATTATTATTCAAATCGTAATACATTATAAGATACGGGTGTTAGCTTTGAACTAATACCCACTAATTCTTATAACAGCACCCAACACAAGATATGCCCCCCAAAATGAATAACCAGCAAATATTTTTGGTTACAAATAACTTTTCTAAGAATAAACACAAAATGTTAATTACTTGAAATATCTTGAGAGAATATAATTAGTAACGAGTCAAAAAGATTTTTGGAAGAAATATTGATTGACTTACCGATTAAAACAGAAAAGAAAAATAATGAATTGGAATGTTGAGGATAGGAGATGAAAATATTAGGAACCAATTTGGAGACATTGGGAAAAGACGCAAGAACAGAAGAAAGTAGAAAAGACAGTCCATATTGGCCTCAACCTGGGAAAAAAAATTTAAAATACATACAGTAAGGTTTGTAAAAAATTATTCATTAGCTGAAAAAAAAAACAACAACAAAAAACACCAAAAGGAAAAGAAAAAATAACAAAAAAAAAGAACAAAAAGAAAATAACAAAAAAAAAAGAACAAAAAAAAACAAAAAAGGAAAAAAAAAAAGAACAAAAAGAAAAAAGAAAAGGTGTATACATACAACATCTGTCTGGAAAGTATCCAGTCATTTAATATTAATGAAAACAAAAAAACAAATAAAATAGTCTACCTATGACACTATTGCCTTAGTCCCATTGAAAATATTCCCGTTGGGACCTAATATACATATCTAAGTGTTCTTTCTACTTTTCAAAACCAATCTACAAAGTACTTTTTCAGTACATCAGCTGCCTAATCACATTCTCCTTAATCTTGTCCATAGTCAAAAATTGTCCCTTCAAGGGTGATTATAGCTTTGGGAAATGTTTTGCATACTGTTTTAACAAAACCATGTTTGATAAATAACTGCTTGGTGTTATCGATTTTTTATATTATTGTTTCATTCTCAAATGCATTAAAAGCAATTCTTTGTATAATTTTTATATTGAAATCAATTAGAATAAAGTAAAAATAAGTAATCTTTTTGTGTTCATATTTAATTTCATTAGTCTTTCTAATTTAATATGATATTTAATTATAGTAAAACTTAAATACTTGTGTCTGGACGGCGCATATTTTTTGCTGCCAAAATACACAACATATCTCTCTCTCTCTCTCTCTCTCTCTCTCTCTCGCTCTCTCTCTCTTATATATATATATATATATATATATATATATGATTTTTTTACATCAGATTTGAAACAAAATAGCTGAAATAAATTTATATCTGATAAACTAAAAGTTTTCATCTATTTATTTATACTATGCTTCTTATATGTACATATATGCACATACACACATTTATATAAGTATATAATAAATGGAAATGAATCTGACAGTATGATTGAAAATAGATGATAATAGTTATCATTTTGTTTTTTCTATCTATTATCCATCGACTAGAAATACTTCAGATAAAGATCATGAAAAAGAAATACTCACTGTTTTTTTATAATAACTTGCTGCCAAAATACACAACATATATATGCTCCCACTTGGTAGAGCTCTAATTCCCCATCTGATTTATAGACTAGGCGAGGTCACGTGGTCTATTCCTCCGCCAATCAACAACCATAATGCGTGGCTAGTTGACTACTTAATCACTGATTCTGAACAGACGTTCATTTGCAATCATTGACGAAGAAACTAAATTCTTTACCAAGGATTACCGAGGATTTCCGATGGACAAGCGCTCTTGCTTGAAACCTATAGGATGGCCCATAAAATCGTAAAACTTCAGTTGTACAATAATTTATGGATTATAAAGTAAAAAGGGTGGCCTAAAGTCGGTATCAGCCAGACAGCGAGGAAGTATATCCTTTTTTCACTAGCGCTAGAGCAAGGAAATGTTGGTGTCTGAGGCGGAGCGCCACACCTACCATCAGTTACTCACTTTACCGCATTTGTTAGAGCTCTGTAGTAGGGACATTAATTGAAAATTCACCGCTTGGCGTATAGCTGAATCTCGACTTGTTTACAAAATCTAGACTCCTCTGGTGTTTATAAAATCATTTCGCATAGAAATGTATCAATTAATTGTTCACTCAAAAATTGACAGCCGCTAATAGCCGCATGGGTAAGAGATTTGGCAGACGAAAATTCAGTCAGGTTTCGATCCCGGCTAGAGGTAGCTGTTAAAGTAAAGCCACACTGATGAGAAGTAAACTTCGAAACACGTGTATGTGGATAACTTATCTATTTATATATATGATATTTTATATCAGACTTGAAACAAAATAGCTGAAATAAATTTATATCTGATAAACTAAAGGTTTTCATCGATTTATTCATACTATGCTCCATATACGTAGATATATGCACATACATACATTTATATGTATATACGCAAATCTTTATATGTACGTAGAGTTGTCCAATTTGATTGAATCCTATCATGGAAATAATTGATACCCTTCTTGTGAACGCACACACACACACACACATATATATATATATATTGTAAACACGGTATGTTTGGAATGGCTTTTTTGCCTACAATTTTTGGGAGAATATGTGCTTAATTGGAGTCGTGCCTAATTTTGAAAATTAATTAATTAATAATGAATTAGGCGGGAATGCCTATTTAAATGTATGGCTAAACAAATCGAGAAAAATCAATCTCTGTATGTACATTTCGGCCTATTAGGCCTCATCAGCAGAGCTATAGATAGGAAGGCCGCCTTGTGCGTGATTTGAAACCGGACTGCCAAGCTGACAGGCCGAATCGTAAAATCTAGGAAGTTCGTTTGGTGTAGGGGTTGTGATATCGGCCTGTCAGCTTGGCAGTCCGGTTTCAAATCACGCACAAGGCGGCCTTCCTATCTATAGCTCTGCTGATGAGGCCTAATAGGCCGAAATGTACATACAGAGATTGATTTTTCTCGATTTGTTTAGCCATACATTTAAATAGGCATTCCCGCCTAATTCATTATTAATTAATTAATTTTCAAAATTAGGTACGACTCCAATTAAGCACACACACACACATATATATATATATATATATATATATATATATATATATACATATATATATATATATATATATATATATATATATATATATATATATATTGGTGAATAATGTAACAACTTTCGTTCTTTTTTGCAAAATTAGGGTTTTTTGTTTTTGTACTGATTTGACATTTATCTCCGACCACAATCACCACGGAGTAAATTAGCTCTGATGATGATTTTTGTAAAATCGAAATATTGATCAATATCAGCTATGATTATATTATAAATTGTTCTCTCTTTAACAGCATTGTGTGATATTTTCATTCCACCTTTTCATATATATATATATATATATATATATATATATATATTATATATATATATATATTATCTAGTTAAAAATGACGGAATATTTCTTTTTCCTGATCTTTATCTGAAGTATTTCTAATCGTCTAGTTATTTTTTGTAGTTCCGGATCCAGCTGGTATAGGAATTGTACCATATTCTTTACCCTAACGCTTTCAACCATTTCTTTGGTCGTCATCGGGGGATTGTAGGTTGTAGTTTCTTAGTTTTTTTCCTTTGTTCTTATATTATATTGCATTTTCAAATTTGGAGAGTCTATTATTTTTATGGGGTTGCTATATATATATATATAGTTAGGTTACCAAGTCATTTTGTATTAGGATGATTCTAAGTTGGACCTTTCTTTCAATGGCAGAATGTTATAGTTGTTCAGGTTCAAGTTGAGAGCTCGATGTTCAATATTATTGACCAGAGCAATATAATTAGTAAAGAAAAGCTTTAAAATCTTATCTATAACTGCAAAACGACCGATTTTTAAGCTTCTATCTTTACGAATATATATATATATATATATATATATATTATATATATATATATATATACGATTAAAATCAAATGGTTTAAAACTACCTACTTAAGATTCTCGCAGTAGTGCGAATCTTCAGGGTAATATACCCTAAAGATTTTAATCCGTTTTAGTGAAAAAATCCCGAAATAAATAAGATTGTATGATTATTTGCTTGATGGATTTAATGGTAACTGCGATATATATATATTTATATATATATATATTATTAAAATTCGAAGGCAATACAATGCGTATAAAAAATAAAGACAAAAAGATGTTTTTTTATGTCTTATCGATTTCGAAGCATAAACTTCATCATCAGAGTTTATTTTCAGAAATGACGTGCTTATGTTTTTATTTGTGTGGTTATAATTTCTCTTCTTATTTCCTTTTCCTCTCCTTTTTTTCCTCTCTTTCTTCTTCTCCTCCTTTATGAATGAAATGGGCGATAAGAAATTACAGTTATTCGCCCATTTCATTCATAAAGGAGGAGAAGAAGAAAGAGAGATAAAAAAAGGAGAGGAAAAGGAAATATTGCCTTCGAATTTTAATATTTTATAACATACTTAACAATGCTTCAAGCAAATTACCAATTACTTTTATATATATATATATATATATATATATATATGTGTGTGTGTGTGTGTGTGTGTGTGTGTGTGTGTGTGTGTGTGTGTGTGTGTGTGTGCTTTAATTTAAAACAAATAATATTCATGTGCTTAAACACTAAAATGGCATTGTCAACAGTAGCAAATAAAATAGTGCTCAGTAGAAAGATGTGATAGCGCCAATATATAAATTAAGATATTTCCAGGTAAGTGATGCTCCTTATAAATGAAGATTTTTCACGCTTAGGATAACAAAGCGGTTTTAGCTTCTTTTTCATATTCATCATTTTCTCTGAAAAAAAAAAAAAGATTGAAAAATATAAATTAATATAATTTAATGAAAAACTGTCAATATTTAGACATCTATATATTAATACGCTTGTTCTTTAATCTTCCGACCGTTATAATCCCGCAACACTCTCTGGGTAAAAATGAGACCGTCCGAATCGTCTAAGATGAAATGCAAAAATGTAAATCCTAATTATCTGATATCGCTTATCCACCGAATTCTTATTTCTTATGAGTGTCGTTACCCCAGCTAATGGACCATTCAGTTTTTATTATAAAGAAAAAAAAGGTAAAAAATTGGACATGCTACACAGAAAAAAAAACATAATAAGAAAGAAAGAAAGAAAGAAAGAATTGGACTAACAAAGAAAGAAAGAAAGAAAGAATTGGACTAAGAAAGAAAGAAAGAAAGAAAGAACGAATTGGACTAAGAAAGAAAGAAAGAAAGAAAGAAAGAAAGAAAGAAGAACGAATTGGACTAAGAAAGAAAGGAAGAAAGAAAGAAAGAAAGATAGAACGAATTGGACTAAGAAAGAAAGAAGAAAGAAAGAAAGAAAGAATTGGACTAAGAAAGAAGAAAGAAAGAAAGAAAGAAAAGAACGAATTGGACCAAGAAAGAAAGAAAGAAAGAAAGAAAGAAAGAAAGATTGACTAAGAAAGAAAGAAAGAAAGAAAGAAGCCAGGGACAAGAGTGAGAAGAAAGAAAGAAAGAATCTGGACTAAGAAGAAGAAGAAAGAAAGAAAGAAAAGAAAGAAAGTAGGAGAAAGATAGAGAAAATAGTTGAGCATGCGGAAGCGTTAACGCTAATCTGTTTCAATCGAACATGATGAAAATAGAGAGAGAGAGAGAGAGAGAGAGAGAGAGAGAGAGAGAGAGAGAGAGAGAGAGAGAGATTATCGTACTGTGATATATCCACAGGTCCTGCTAGTTGAAAAATAATCTAACAGAATTTTACTTAAACCTCGGTGGACCAGTTCACTTACCTAGGTAGTAATATCTCATCCACAGAAAACGATGTTAATGCAAGCATAAGAATGGCATGGACTGCTATTGTTAGAATTCTTGAAGCCAGGGTGGCTATTGTTGTTGTTGTTGTTGTTGAAGAGGAAGGAGAATTACGGTTAATCCAATTCTATTGTAAGCCTCCAGTCAAGAGATAAGCCAGACGAACTTCCTTGGCATTGATAGTCCAGTGACTAATATCAAGACAGTGAACGATCTTATATGTTTTTGTTTTTTGTTTTTTTTGTTTGTCATCGAGGTGTGTGGGGTAATGGTTAGAGTTGTAGGAAATGGATTCGTCGAGCCGAGTTCAAATCCTTGACGAGACTGTTTGCATTTCACATAGCGCTAATACTCTTTGGGAAAGGTATGAATCTATTTATTCACCCTCTGGCTATGGGTAAATAATAGGGCAGACTGGGCTCTTTAACCTTGGATAGGTAACCATTCTAGAGGAAGGAAAACTCTGAATTCAAACCTGTTAAAGCCCACTTAAAAAAATGACCACGTATCGCATCCTGTTCGTACGGAGGGGTTGGTAAATATATATATATATTATTATATATAATATGTGTGTGTGTGTGTGTGTGTGTGGTGTTTTTGTTTTCCGAGCCCATAGGCTACTTTCTATGGAAGTTGCCGCTCCACTATTAGTAAAGTCTACATGGCAAACCCCTGAAATTAGTTCACAAGTTCACATACTTTGGTAGCAATATCCCAGCTACTGAAACATCTCTATATCATCATCAAGTCAAACTGACAGCATGGATACACATGACTATCTCTCACCAACCATCCCTATCAGCCACCGGTTATGACTCCGAACTGAATGGTGTGTCATGTGTATGTGTCTACAGGAGAATGTCCTTATGAGTTCGTGCTTGCTTCTCCAGTTCATGTCTTGTTCATCTACTTGGATCCTTTGTGTGATAGGAGGTAAGTGGTCATACAGTTACTTTCTTGTGTAGTGCTGCTTCCATGATTTGTTCAAGACAACACACAGCATCCTTGTGTAGTTCCCATATAGCTTTTTCCCTAAGTATTTTTGGTAGCAATATCTCATCTACTGAAACATCTCTATATCATCAAGTCAAACTGACAGCATGGATACACATGACTATCTCTCACCAACCATCCCTATCAGCCACCGCTTATGACTCAGAACTGAATGGTGTGTCCATGTGTAGGTGTCTACAGGAGAATGTCCCTTATGAGTTTTGTACTTGCTTCTCCAGTTCATGTCTTGTTCATCTACTTGGATCCTTTGTGTGATAGGAGGTAAGTGGTCATACAGTTACTTTCTTGTGTAGTGCTGCTTCCATGATTTGTTCAAGACAACACACAGCATCCTTGTGTAGTTCCCATATAGCTTTTTCCCTAAGTATTTTTGGTAGCAATATCTCATCTACTGATAGCAATGCCAATATACCTAGATAAAGATCATATAGGAATCTGATCTCTCTGATAAAATAAAGCAGGAATTCTTCAAAGCTGTAGCCGCATCAATACTATTGTATGGCTGAACCACTTGGACATTAACTAAACACCTTAGGACAAAAAGCTGGATAGAAACAACACAAGGATGCTGCGTACTGTTTTGAACAAATCTTGCAAAAAGCAAGACCCTATAAAACATCAGCTCTACGGCCACTTATCTTACATCTCTCAAACCATTAAAGTAAGACGAGCAAGACATATTGGGCACTGCTGGATAATTAAGGACGAACTCATAAGCGACGTTCTCCTATGGATTCCTATACATATACTCACATACATGGACATTGGATGCCGTCGAGATAACTTATCAAGAGCGATAGCCGATAGGGACGGATGTCGAGAGAGTATAAGATAGTTAAGGGAATCCTTGCTGTCAGCACGCATTGATGAGGATGACGATCGCAACAAATATTCCTATCGAATACAAATAATATTTAAATAGATCTTTTTGTACCACAGATAGGACACTAACAGTTATTAACACTCCCGGTCAGAGTAGACATGTCCAACCCGTCCTTCGGGGCGGGGTCCAGTGCACTTCGGCCTCTGGACCGGTGAGGTGTTAAATTAATAGCGTCGATCCCAGAGGGCCGTCCCTCCAGGCAGTACCTCCCTCATTACGCTTAAAGGGACAGGGCTGGGTTTATTGCCCAGCGCCTGAGGCGCCCCCTTGAGGGGGAATGCCGACTGGATCGACGCAATTTTTCTACCTACCACCCCATGAGTCTCGGCTTGTGGGTGGTGCCCACATAAAACAGCCTTGTGCCATATCGTGTGAAAGTGGGACACGTAAATACCAGACCTGCGTGCAAGGAATAGCTACTCCACTCTCCAGATCTTTGGAACTGGAGCCTCACCATCAGATGCAGTTTAGTGTCATACCCACGACACCCATTTTGGGTCTTACTTATATTCTAAGCCTCGTCGGCAAGGTGGCGAGATTATAATAATCATAATTGTAGTAACTAGCAAAGAGAAAAACAAAACAACAAAAACACACTCCTGGCCGTGTAACAATTAATTTTGATATTGCCTGAGGGGGTGGGAGTTAAAAATTCACTGCCAGAGAGTTTGTTGCATAAGTAAGTAAAATCATCAAATTTATTAAAGGAGTAAAAAAAATAACCAAAAAACAAAACAAACAAAAAAAAAACAATTTGGAATAGAAACTTAGTTCTGATAACTTTATATATATATATATATATATATATATATATATATTATATATAAAAGATAAAACACACTATATATAAATATATAATACCGATCATGTATTTATTAAAACTTGTTTTGAAAAACAATGAGGACCGTCTAAGGTTGCATGCTCAAATTTTGAGTGTATATAATACAAGGTTGTTTCTTTATTCTATGTATTGACGATTTTGAGTAATGTGACGTAAGCAGTGACATAGTTTGGGTTACAGACAAATAGAGACTGAATCTTCATTACTAATAGATATTAAAATGGTAAAAAGAATGATAACCGAAAGGATGTTACCTTATCTCAAAGTCAGAGTTTGGTTTGCAAACATCTTCAAAAGTGTCCTCTATGGGTCTGTTATTGGTCTCTGGGAGGAAGCAGTACAAGGCACTTGCAACAAGGGAGATAAGACCCATCATCAACAGGGGTAAACTGTCACCAAGTCTTCCAGCTGCATGAAACCTCTTGCGTAAAAGAAACAAAAAAAAAAAGAAGAGAAATAAATAATTATTGTGGCATAGGACGTATTAATTCAAAATATGGCAGCCATCTCGACTGGGGCTTTAGAATAACCCCGACTGCACCTCAACAGAGGGATAAGACACCCCCTATATGCCCATCTGTTGGCTGTGTGTGGCGATCCGTGATGCTTAAGGATGGAGCCCTGGTGACTGAGCAGTTCATGACATGCAACACTCGTCTTTGGTCCTTACTTAGGCTAGGAATATTTTTGTTTGAATATATTTTAGAGAAATCCTTAAAGATTTTGAAATAATAAAATTCGAAGGCAATGCAATGCGTAAAAAATAAAGACAAAAAGATGTTTTATATGTCTAATCGATTTCAAAGCAAAGCTTTATCATCAGAGTTTATTTTCAGAAATGACGTGCTTATGTTTTTTTTATTTGTGTGGTTATAATTTCTCTTCTTATTTCCTTTTTTCTCTTTTTTTTCCTCTCTTTCTTCTTCTCCTCTTTATGAATGGGCGGAATAACTGTAATTTCTTATTTCTCTCTTTTTTTTTTTGTTGTTGAGATAAATGTATTTACT
The DNA here is from genome assembly GCA_023376005.1 of Doryteuthis pealeii. NCBI lineage: Eukaryota > Metazoa > Mollusca > Cephalopoda > Myopsida > Loliginidae > Doryteuthis > Doryteuthis pealeii. The sequence continues at coordinate 55,804,711 of CM042155.1, read as the reverse complement.
TTCAGCTTTTATATTTAAGAGGTAACTGGGTAAGCGAAGGATAGAGGAGAAGTGAAGAAGGAGGGGTGGGGTTTTTGTATGTGGGGTGTGGAGGTCATTGTGTTTCAACATAGGCTAGACTGGCAGTCGGAGAAACTCTCTCCGATTAATCGGCTGGTCACATCAAGCCCTAGAACCTATATGATTGTCTTATAAGAGGTTCACAGAGTATTAACTCTGGTTCTTATAAAACATTGGGTTACTTAAAGGATAAGTACCCAATGCGGAACACTTCGGTTAGGAAAACGACAAACACGTTAGTTACATTTATAAGACTTTATTACAACATGTATAGAGGAACGAAGTTCCCTGGACCATAGAACGTCACAAGTGTCCAAACATACACAGTAGTATTCATAGACAAAATAGGTGGAAACCACTTACTGTGATCAGTGTTGTGTCTGTGGCGTCTGGCATGCACCATAGGTGTCTGCTGGAGAGAGGTAACAAGCACGTCCAGGCTTGTTCAGTGGCATCAGAAAAAGAGGGTTCCCACCTTGGGTTCCTGTGTCACGTGACCACCAAGGGTCTCCAGACACAGGAGATTTACCAAAACCCTCAGACAAGAGAGACTGCCCTTACAATCCTAACCCTATTGTTCCTATGGTACCCACCCCCAATAATTTGGATCATATATGCGCAAGAAGGCGGTGACTGAAGGTCTTATTGCCCTGGGTATGATGTTAAACTTGATCTGATAAGTTGCAGTTCTGGAGCCCAGGGAATGTGGAGCACCCCTTCATCACTATTTACTCGCATGTCCACTCTGACCCGGAGTGGTTGTACTAGTTAGGCAAGAGTTGCCTAAGTTAAATATACTAAAGTGCTCAAACAAAATGTAGAGCTAATAATAATAATAAAATAAGCCTAATGAGTCAGAAAATATCTACCTAGGTTTCTCCTAACGGATCATCATGATAATTCTAACTCAGAATTATCATGATGATCCGTTAGGAGAAACCTTGGTAGATAGACTCATTAGGCTTATTTTATTATTATATATTATTACATATTATTATTTTTTTTTTATATATTAGCTCTACTTTTTGTATTGAGCACTTTAGTATATTTTAACTTAGGCAACTCTTACAGTATTTTTTTTTCTTTTGGCCATTTTTATATTACCATCTGATTTTTTCAGGAGGTGCATAGAATTTTGTATTATATATTATAATATATATATATATATATATATATTTTATATATATATATAATATTATATATATATATATATATATATACTAGCAAATATATTGCACCCTCCGGGTGCAAGTATTTTAGTTAAATTTTATAATAAAATATCATATTAAAATAGAAAGGCTAATGAAACTAAATAAGAATACAGATAAAATTTAAACAGAGGGAGTATAATAAAGATTTGAAACAGAGGGAGTATAATAAAAAATGGAACAACTGAAACTTACTCTTCCATCACTCTCGTCTTTCATTGTTATTTGTTCTAATTTAAGTATTTAGTTATAAGAGGCAGTAAAGAATAAAATGACAGTTATTTTATCTTGTTAATGGATTTCATTTAAGATTCATTGAAGAGATTTTTGCTTATATTCATTAAAATAAAACCAAACAGTTAGAAATCAATAATACTAAGCACATATTTATTAAATTCGATTTTTTTAATATTAATATGCAAATTAGCCTTCCCGTTCACATTGTAAAGCGCTATTTTGTTGTATATATAAATATAATTGCATGTTGTTTGTACGTAGACATAGTTAACAGTATTAATAATGTAAGACAATTTTATTAATAATTGAGGTTTAGATAAAAATAAAATCATGGAGAATGTGATGTCAATAACTAAGGGAATTGTGACTTGAGTAGGAATATAGTTTCGGTTACAGACAGAAAAACACACAATCTGCATTATAATAAGATATATATATGTATGTGTGTGTGTAAATAAAGTGGAAGAAGAGCCTAAAACCCAAGCCACAATTCACACATTTAAGTGATGGTGAAGTATGTTCTAGTAAGTTTTAAAATTATACATACCATCATCATGAGATAGGGAGATATAGAACCACCGACTCCCGAAAATGTAGCTAGGAATCCTAGTGCTCCGTTTCTTACACAAGTTGGGTATAATTCTGTGGTGTGTAAGTAGATGATAGTAAATACACCAGTAATGCAGAGTCTGCTGATGGTAGCCAATGTTGTTGTAGTCCATTGTAAAGCTGAATGAGAAAATCAAATTAAAATTGACAAATTTAAAAATACAGTAATGCCTTGACTTACGAGTGCCCGAATTTTTCGAGTTACGAGCCGTCATTCGGTCGATTCATTGCTTTGCCATGAGAGATAAAATTTAAGGTAGGAGCGAGCTTCAGATACGATTATGTCAATAAGTTCACTAAAAACATTTAAGTTTCCAAATTTATTACGCCAAAGAAAAATATAATTTATAAAAAAAAATAAACATTAAAACATATTACAGCACATAATTCATTATGACCAAGGAGATTGTTTCTGGCATCTGAGGTGGAGCGCCACACCTACCATCAGCTCCTCACTTTATCATTTATTAAAAAAATGAACATTAAAAGATATTGCAACACATAATTAATTACATTCTAATTTATTATGTTTTTATACAACACAGAGCTATTTTTCTTGTTTAAGAAAACACGTACCAAAAATTAGGGTGATTTTTAGGGGTAGGGAGCTGGAACTAATTAATGGCATTTCAGTTTGGAGAAAATAGATTTGATATATATATATATATATATATATATATATATATATATTATATATATTGATCTGTCAAGCTCCTTAGCCTCATGACTGACGGGGACTGTCAGTCAGGGGCGAACAATTAATTGATACATACTTACAGGATGTATGTTTTTACAATCACCAGAGAACTGAAGTCTGTAAACAACAGGCGAGTAAATGCTTATATATATATATATATATATATATATATATATATATATATATATATATATAAAGAAGAAAGCACTTTTTGTTCTTACCATTAGAAGCATAAAATAATCGGAAGAATTGAGAGAATGCTGCTAATTCCTCCTGTAAGCATGAAGGTTATGTATAATTTCTTTCGGCCGATCCGGTTCAATAAAACATGACATACGATGTTGGCTGGATTTCAACGATTGAACCAAAAAAGAAATTCAAAAAGATGTTTCCGCTTAGATTTTCCGTGTTTAACAACAATCCATAATAGACACAACTCACCGCAATCCTACGAAAAGAGTTAAAACATAAAATATAAATAAAAATTATTAAACTCAAAATGAAGGACGTTTTTTTTGGGGGGTGGTGGTGATGATCTTAGACCAGTGTGTGATGTGTATAAAGGGACCAGGAATATTTTTGTTTGGATATATTTTAGAGAAATCCTTAAAGATTTTGTTGAGATAAATATATTTACATTCAGCTTTTATATTTAAAAGGTAACTGGGTAAGCGAAGGACAGATGAGAAGTGAGGGAGGAGGGGTGGGGTTTTTGTATGTGGGGTGTCGAGGTCATTGTGTTTCAATATGAAAGAATTGATGCAAACTAAATATCTTACAAAATTCTTATAGACTATTTATGTTTGTTTTATTGTTTTCTCTGTTTTATTATTTCCTATGTTTTATTGTTTTCTGTGTTTTATTGTATCCTATGTTTTGGTTTTAACTTTAAATTAGGTGCTTAATATATTCATCCAGCACCAGTATCCGGTGCTAACGGATACTTACAAAAACAATAAGTTACAAAACAATTAACGTACAAGAAATAGAGGAGGGTCAAATGCGGTATAGCCAAACACAGTAAGATCAGTCCGATTATTAATCAGCTTATTAATCATCTGTTGAAGTCCATAATTGTTGACTATTTAAGGCCATGAGCCAGACCATCAGGTAAAGTGATGAAGGGGTGCTAACTACTCTACAACAATTTCCTTTTCGGAAGTGGGACCATAAACATGGCCAGATAACTAGAACGGTTTCCAGTTCTTTTATTTTTTATGTATTTATTTCATTTTAATTATTTATTATCATTTGATTTATTCATTTCATTTATCTTATTCTCCCTGAAAAGTTCTTAAAATGATCACACATACAAATAGAAATGAAATGATTCTTACCAATTAAATATGAGGATGAGGGTCCTTTTTAGAAGTTTTGGAATTGTGAATATTTTCCAGAGTCTGGCATTTCGATCTTCAACTCCTGAGATTTCTATTTCTTCCGAATTGCAATTGAAATCACAGCCATTAATTTCAGCCATTTTATTCAAAACTTTTTCAAACTCTTTTTTCTTTTTCATTGTTAGGAGCCAACGGGGGATTCTGGTAACAGACTAAAAACAGGAATAATAATAATAATAAAAAGAACATTTTTAGACCGTCCCAATAAATATTTGTATAATTCTAGTAACACTTTAGAAACTAATCCTTAGTAATAAAAGTAATTGGTAATTTGCTTGAAGCATTGTTAAGTATGTTATAATATATTAATGATTTGAAGGCAATTACAATGCGTGTAAAAATAACATCTTTTTGCTTTTATTTTTTACACGCATTATTAATATATTATAATCCTTAGTATAATAAGAGGAAAGCTAATTGGCACAGAAGAAGTACAAAAATAGGCATGAATGGCTAATGTCGGAGATCCACCAAGAACATTGCAAACTCTAGGTGTTCAAACGAGCTAATTGTGAAGAAACATAGACAAAAACAAAGAGATAAAAAAAGGAATTTGATGTTTTAGATCTTACCAAATATAAGCAATGCCGCTGGTATTGACGGTATATATATATATATATATATTATATATATATATATATATATATATTATGTATATATATATATATATTATATATATATATATATATATAACAACTAATTTCCAGAAGGAGTAATAGACAGAAAAGAAAGAGACAAATAAATGAATTTGATATTTTCAGGACCGGTTGAACTCAGTCGGTAGAGCATCCGTCTAGGAACCATATATATATATATATATATATATATATATATATATATATATATATATATATATATATATATATATATATATATATATAATATATATGTAAGATAAAATACATATATATGTAAGATAAAAATATATTTTTTTAAAAACATAATTCATTTTGTGGACCTTTTTTTTAAATAAAATATTTAATTTTCTTGCGTTGGACACATAACAACACTTTATATATATATATATATATATATATATATTATATATATATATATATATTATATATATATATATAGAGAGAGAGAGAGAGAGAGAGAGAGATATCTTACCAAAGGTAAAGCAATGCTGTCGGTATTGATGGTATAGAAATCACAAGAACAAGGAGTTTCCATGTACGTATGTAATATGTTAATAAGCTGAGAACAACAAACCCAATGGCGAAATATACTTGAAGTGCAACGGAGGAAGAAGTCCTGTTTTCCATTGAAGAAATTTCGGCTCCTGTTAAATCAAAAGCAATGAAAACAATTCAAGATTAGGCCTTTTAAAAAGCTTAATTTTTTATGTTTTAGAGAAAATTATTCCAAGCCGGTGCTACTATATGACAATATCACTTGAACTCTAACGAAGCGCCTAAAGAAAACACTAGACGGGAGCTACACAAGGATGTTGTGTGGTGTCTTGAACAAATCTTGGAAGCAGCACCCCACAAGGAAGTAGCTGTACAGCCACTTGCACCCTATCATACAAACCGTACGAGCAAGACAAACATGACAATACTGGACACTGATGGAGAAGCAAGGACGAAATCATAAGTGTTGTGATGTTAATCCAACAGTAAAAAAGAAGTCAAGTCGAGATAGGGTAAAATAAGACAAGTGTATTTACAATAAGGGTACAGGAACGGCTAGCTTGCCGTTAAACGGTAACAGTACAACCTTTTCACTCGGTGTCTCACTATTTATAGTGAGAACCGGTGTATATTCTCCACTGTAGGAACGGCCGGTACAACAATAAGTAATCTTCTCCCGTGGACACGCCAGTAGGCCAACCAGTTGAACAGTACATCAATCAGCTATGTGCGGATTCTGGATGCTGCACCAGGGACCTTCCAGGATTACTGATCATATGTCACAGTGCATATGTAAGATGTGTCTTAGGAAATAATTTGCAAACGAACATCATCAGGTGCAGTTTGGTTTCAAGGTCAGGACGCTGAGTTTTTGGCTAAAATAAGAGACCTATTGATGGGACCGAACAGGTACTACCATTCGGAATCAGTGAGGACCGGGAAGTAATGGACATGAAAGGGTGACTTCGGACTCCGTGGAGAAACTCCACTCCACACAGCCTTACCACTAAGTGCTGTTTAGTGTCATATCCAGGATATTTTAAATTTGTGGCTTAAATAAGATATATCAATAGGGCCCAAACGGACCGATAGATGGATAAATAGATAGATAGATAGATAGACAGACATATAGATATTGGTGTGTTAAAAAGGGAAATAAATACGTATTGACTTATAAACTACTAGAAGCGACTAACCTGCGTTGCCTGGGTAGAGGCGCAGCAACAAAGATAGTCTTGCAGATTCATTATTACTAAATAACGAACTGGATTGTCGCAGGATGCACATTAAGATCCCTATGTAAAAAAAAAAAGACCTGACGTTTATCCGGCCTGGTGGAGCCTCCGAAAAATGTGCGCAGACACTATGTCACCTATTTAGAATATTAAATGCAAAAAAAATAATGAATGAATAAATAAATAAATTAAATTAAAAATTAAAAAATCAAAAAATACTATGTTGTTATCATTTAAATTTAAAAAAATTATTTTCACGAATATAAATTAAATCTTCATTATTTTTGCTCAAATAGCAAAATCTAGTGATGGTGAATGTGTATATATATATATTTACTTTGTCGTTAATTGTTTTATTTTCATAGTTTCTCCCATACATGGCAATAGCATAATCTTTACAGATCATTGCCGTCCCTCACAATCCTATAACTCCACCACCAGAACACTTCCTTGCATGATCCTCAAATGACTCCTCAAACCTGCTGCAAATCCACAAAGTTTGATGCAAATACGACATTGAAAGACTTCCTTCCCGTTGAATGAGATGATTCAGATGAATCAGATGATAAAATTTGATGCTTATGTACCACCATATGTCTCTTAAGACCAGAAGCCGACTTACAGACCTTGCCACAGATAGCACAAGACACATTGTTTGCTCCTGGATTCTGCATTGATTGACCATACATACATACATACATACATACATGTACACCAACTGTCCTTTATATATGTATAGATAGAAGGCACAAAGATATATACAGAGAGTGAGAAATATACCATTCGTTTCAGCTCTGTTCACACATTATTCTTCGATTTGATGATCATTTTTCTTTAATTTCTCATACATAAATTTATCAATTTCTCTTTTTTTTCTCAGGATTTCTGGTAAATTATCAATACACAACTATAGATATGATAGATGTTGTAATATGTCGAATATTATAAAACATCTGGGACAATTTACTAGAAATGACTAATTCATTGTTTTATTCATGCGAAATTGAAACTACATGTTCGATCATATCCTAAACAATTACAGTGTTACGTTGACTTACAAGTTTAAATTTGTTGCGCTCGTAACTCAATTTCCTCGTATATCAAATAAATTTTCTCCATTGAAATAATCTGAGATGCTATTAATCTGTTCCAACCACCCCCTAAAAAACACCCGCGGAAAGAGAAAAAATACTAAAAATCAAGGATTAACCGAATTTAATGAAATTTTCAGTGTGATATATTAATGAATACAAGACATAGTGGACCAGTTATTTTATTTAAAAACTTTCATATCTTTTCAGTTCAATTTACTTTGATCCACGTATTGGTTGTGAATCTGTGTTACGCCTTAAAGATACGTGGTTCAAAGTTTAACTGACCTGAAAAAATGTAAGAGTTTTCTAATAAAATAAATGGTACATTATATTTTTTATTCATTAATATATCAACACTGAAAATTTCATTGAATTCGGTTAATTCCTTGATTTTTAGTATTTTTTATTTATTTTCGGCGGGTGGACAATACGATGGTGGAAATTTAGGTCCGTTAAGTAGGATTTAACCGAAAGTCTGTCTAATACAAAATAGTATTATTTAACCAATAAAGAAATATGTAAATTGAGAAATATAAACAAAACAGCATTTGTCAGTGTTCTAAAAATGTTGAAAATAGTCTCCTTATGGTTCACATATCTTTGCCAATGTTCTGGAAGTTGTTTTATCCATTTGCATAGAATTCTACAGGTTTTGAAGCGAATCAGTTTTCAATCACCTTAAATTTCTTCATCAGACTAATATGTTTTCCCACGAAGTGAGTTTTTCGTAGGAGAAAACAGGTAATAGTCCTGAAGGGGAAAACTCTGATAAATACGGTGGATGCGGTAATACTGTAAAACCGATCTCAGCAAGATTATTTTTGAGTTAAGTCTACCAGACTTTCGTTCCAATATATAATAGAACATATAAAGTATATTATAAACCAATCTTTAGAAAGATCAATAAATTTAAGGAAAACAAAAAAAAAACCAAAACAAAAACAAAAAAACCAACTTTACATAGACAACTGATGAAACAAAGCAACCGGAACCGCAACATATATAAGAAATCGAAGGCAAAAGAAGTGCATTGATGTTGGTCATTTGCGTAGACAGAATTCCAACACACCTTGGAGAATTAGTGCAACGACAATCACAGACTTACGTCCAAATCTGGAAAAAAATCGTTAAAATTCAACGTAATAATCATGGGGACAAGATAGAAAAGGGTGTCTGTGTTAGCTTTTCTCCTTGGACGAAATTGCCACCTCTTTTATGTGTAGTTCTTTTGTATGGTCAGAATCGCCCATAACTCATAAATCATAAGCAGGCTCCACTTGACTCAGCGTCTGCCATGTTCATTCTACTGCAGACGCCTTTCATATCACTACAGTCATCATCCGAAGAAATATGGCGATGAAATAGTGATCTCTTTCACCAATCAGCTCTTTACAAACCATATTTTCTCTTGGTAGATGTTGAAATATTTTTGAATTTATAAGGTGTGCTAGAGCCCCAACACTTAAACTTATAGACTCTCGTGGCCGCGTCGATTTATTCAGCCAATCAATACGCTTGAATACGTGGTTGGTTAACTATTTAATGGCGATCTTGAAAAGCGTTTCAATTGCTCGTGTTTAACATGGATGAACCGGAGGAACAACCAAGAATTCCACTCAAAACGGATCTTCATTGTAAAGAGCTCTCACTGTTTTATAGCCATATATACGAATATATAAGGAAGCGCGTGGTGCGATGGCTAAAGTCATGAGAAATGGACTCGTCGTCCCGAGTTCAAATCCTGGATGTGATAATTGCATTTCACTTTGCGCTAATACCCTTAGGAAAGGTATGAATCCTACTCTCCCTCCAGCTATGGATAAATAGTAGGGCAGACTGGGCTCTTTAACCTTGGTTAGGCAACCAGTCTAGGAGAAGGAAAACTCTGAATTCAGACCTGTTGAACTCCGCTCAAGAAATTGACCTTGTGTCACATCCTGCTCGTGCGGACGAGTTGGTGAATATATATATACCCAACATCACACGTCGAACATCGGGTATATACATGAGAGAGTGACCTCAGAGAGAGAGAGATAGAGAGAGAGAGAGAGAGAGAGAGAGAGAGAGAGAGAGAGAGAGAGACTTACTTGCTGCTTCATTTCTTCCTGCTATCTTGTGTGGTTATTTCCTTTTCTTATTCTCTGGCTGTCATCCTGTCGTCTAGCTGTCGTCTTACTAAGGGTTTCCTTTTAAGGGCTAACTCTTTTTGTCATACAATTAATTAAACCACAAGACCATTTTTTATTGATCAAGATTTATTTAACTAATTCTTAATCGCCGCGCAGGAGAATCAACCTCGCAGTGGCACGTATACCCTGCGTAATCTCAGGTTGAAACTAAATCTAACTAGTTACGTTTTTCTCATGGTGCGCGAGATTCGCGCCTCTCTAGTTGTCAGTTGGGTTCATCTAACGGAAATCTATCTGCGTACGCTTTTAACTCCAACGAACCTATTTCAAACTAACTACAGGGTCTTGTCAACAATTTAATGCTACCACATAATATGTAACATCACCTGCAGCCCTAAAATGGCCACAAGAATCTTAACAGTGGATAGATTAGAATAAATTAAACGTAATGGATGTTCTTTAAATGTATACTTACCGGTCGGAAAGCCAACCCCAACTTAGCACTGCGAACAAATCACCGGCAAAACATGTTGTATAAATTTGTCGAGCTAGCCATTCCTTTCCACAAACTAAATTAAACTTGAAAATATAAACTGTTTTAAAGACTGGTATTCAAATTAACCAAGTTTTCATAATAGAGCAATGTACTTTTGTAATAAATTATCTCATCAGATCAAAACAGCAACAGTGTAAATCATTTAAAGATTGAACTGAATGATTATGAAAGTGAGTTAATATTCATTTTTTAAAGCCTCTTTTGTCCAAGGCTTCAATGTACGCAATTAAAGACTCCACTATTTTGTAATTTTTCATAGTTGTTTAAAAACAAGAGGTTTAAAGATTAACAGCTCTATAAATTTAAAAAAAGGAGATGATTTAAAATATTTGTTTTTTCCGCCCACAATTTTATCAATAAGTCTGGTGGACATTTATCTACTTGCAGCACCCTTGAGTGAGCAGTAAAATTAAGTTCTGAAACTGTGTTAGAATTCATGGCAATCACCTGAAGATTACTTATTTTAAGATAATTAAATAATAAAAAAACATCTAAACAGAGCCATTGAGGTTACAGTGGCCTGGACGTTGTGTTGTACAACAGTAAAGATGAGGATAACAGTACGAAATAGCATAATTATATTAATTTTTAATCTAATAAAATTTTCAAGATAAGAGGAGTTACTCCCCTTGGACTTTTAAGTTAACTTATGAATGGCCGGGAAGGAATATTTGATGAAGGCAGACGAGATTTTTTTTTTTTTGCAGATGGCGAGTTTGAGAGATTTATAATAGACAGAGAAGAATTTGAAGAAGATGGAGACCAAGTAATTTTTAGCACTTTTGTCTGCACAGAAAAATGATTTAAGAAGGCATTTTTAGGAACCAACGGATGAATTACATACCAAAATTTGATCTGTATCGAGACATTGTATATGTTCAGTGTGAAGATTCTTTTCATTATTTTAAGGTTGATATGAGAAGATAGTAAGAAAGGCAAATACCCAAGGAGGCATAACAAATAATAATAATAATAATAATAATAATAATAATAATAATAATAATAATAATAATAATGATGGTGTTCCTAAATCTTCCGTACTTTATCATCCTGCAACACCCTCTGGTTAAAAAATGAGACCATCCAAATTATTCAAGATGCAATGCAAAAACGTAAATCCAGATTATCTGGAGTCGCTTAATCGTAGATTTAATATTTTACGGGGCAGGGGTACATGCTCTGATTTGAAGGAGGAACGATGCTCTTGAGAGAAACGCTATGTGGAGAAGTAGGGATGTGATCCACAGAGTACCAGCTTCATTTTGATGTATGATACATGTCCCTGTGTTGGTAATTATACCTGCCCTAAACAAAATGGCATTAATTTTTGACTCACCCTCGTATTATAAGAAATACATTAAAATGATAGGATCAGATTATAATTTTAGTATTGAATTTTAATTAAAGTTTCTATCGATGCAGAATTGGAAATTAGAAGAGGAACCGAGAACATGGAAAGCATAATATTGTTAAAATCGGCTAGAATTCTCAGAATAGGAATATCAGGAATACTTACGTCACTGGTGATTGTTGTTTGAAAGATTGATTTGTCATAGACCCAAGAATTACATTTACTCGGCTGCTGGTTTCCAAACAAAGTCTTATTGACATAAAGATGGCATTTACTGTAGACGGGTTTCCCATCCACCATATCATCAGGAATGTATTCTTTAATAAGTTTTGCGTGATCTTCATTTTGTATTTCGTATGTGTCATTTATCAAATCAGGAATAGCACACCTTGATATGAAAAACAAAATGTAAACTATAAGTAATGACGGGGGGGGGGGGCAAATGATAGAAAGTGAGGGTAAAATTTTGCGACTCTTCAAGTGTCACCTTTCCAACGACCCTTAACTTGGGGGTCTGAGGTCTTGGGGTGTGCACAGATCACGATCATCGCTACACACAGGGGTTTTAAGGAACAATAAGAACATTACAGTGACAAAGTAATTAGAGAACAGTTTTCACTAACACAAACGTTTTAAAGAAAGTCGAAACGAAAACGATTTTTGAAAAAGTTTTAAAAAATCTCTTCAGAAATAATACATGTCATATCACTGTTTTCTTCTAATTCTAATTCCTTTAGAACTGAAATTGTAAAAAAGAAAAATCAAAATTGGGAGTTTTCTCCTTTGGCCAGATATGCAGACATACAAAAATCGGATTATTATAGCGGTAAGCCTGAATGCAGACTATAATAATGAAGTTGCAAATTGGACAGAAAAATGTTATAAGTTAGAAATTTTTTTAAAAGCATTTCAGTGAAAAATGTCTAGTAACGATAACACACGAGAGTAATCGCAAAGGTTAAACATCCAAAACTTTTAGAAATTACAGAGACGTTTATTATTAATAATTTTTGCATCACTCTAAAGTTTTCGCATGTATCTATTTTCCTACATAATCGCTATTTTGGTTGATGCATTTTTGTAGACACTGTGGCAGTTTATGTATTCTCATGTCGCTGTCATATCATCGACGAGGCGTTGAAACTCGTCTTAGTTTCAAACTTCCTACACCAATTGCAGACGTTTGACATACATGCACGACTCCGTTAATTGGCGATGAATTTCAACCCATTTAATCTTATTTTTATTTTCTTGGACTCTCGAAGAATTAGACGTAGCAATTTGGTATCTTTCTTGGCGCCAAATATTCTTTCTTTATTATTTTTCTTTTTTTTCTTTCTTTTTTTTATGAACCAACTCATTTTACTATTTTAGAGAATGAAAATTTCTAACCCAGAATTTCCAACTCTGCAACTGGTAAGAAAAGAAGACAAAGAAAGTAGCAACATTTTTAAAGATTTAAAATAAGAAAGACGATAGCCACTCAATTTCCTTTCAGCTGAAGTTTCGTAATACAGGAAAAGCAGAAAAAACATTCCTCAATTTCGATTAGTCATAACACCAGAACTCATTGGAATATCTTTAGAAATCTAGTGACATCTCATACAGTAAGTCAAAATATTTATTTTCTCACCAGCAAAATCTCTTTACACCGTTCCTACTGCTAGAGGGCAGGTGAATCCAAGATAGTGCTCACCCCACAGCAAAGCAACTTATTGGTCAAAACTATAATCATTTAATCCTTTAATATGAACTATTAAAATTGTTATTAAGACTTTCTCACTATTCGATGATGATTAGAAAATGACTAAATACTTAGGAGAGTCCTGGTCTGACTTGCTGTCACTCAAGACTTCAGCGAAAAACTCGCAAGTAGTAAAATAATAATAATGCTAGTCGGGTTTCTATCACGGTCGGAGGTAGCTTGCAAAGTCTAGCCACACTGAGGAGACGTGATACGTCGAAGCACGGTGTCGGTGGATGTCAAAATACAAATGCTTCCAACTCCTTGCTGGTTGAGCTCTCTGGGGTAAAAAATTTGATTGTCGGTCGTAAATTAAGCTAAAATCGCAAGGCTCTCCAATAAACCAGATGTGAGCTGTCTAACGGTTGTAGCATATACACCTATGTATGTATTTGACAGTTAAAATATACCCCTTCTCTGCAGGTGGCTGATAACCACGTAGTTAAGACACCGGACTGACAGAAATCAGTCAGTTTTCTATCCCGGCCGGAGTTAGCTTACAAAGTCTATCTGAGGAGACTTGATACGTCGAAACACGGTATCTGCGGATGACAATATATATATATATATATATATATATATATATATATATATATATATTGGTGCATCAAGGGTTGCCACAAACCCAATCAACGACCGACCTCAGGAATTTTGAATTCAGAGTTATCCCTCTCCTAGACTGGTTACCTACCCAAGACTGAAGAGCCAGTCTGCCCTACTATTTAACCCAAACTGGAGAGAGAATATATGGATTTCATACCTTTCCCAAGGGTATTAGGCGCTAATGTGAAATGCCAACAGCTTCGTCTAGGAATTGAACTCGAATCGACGAGTCCATTTTCCACGACTCTAACCACTAGCCAACGCGCCTCCATTGACTGTGCCAAAAAGTGTGGATGGTCAACACAAGACTTCACCACTATAAACAAATCCTGTGTGGATGTTCATTGTGTGAATGAACCCTCATACGTCGAAAATCGACGGGAGAGTCCATTATATATACTAGCAATATATGCACCCTCCGGGTGCAAGTATTTAGTTAAATTTTTATAATATAATTATAAATTAGAAAGCTAATGAAACTGAATAAGAATGTAGATAAAAAGATTTTGACAGAGGGGGTATGATTGAAAAATAGAACAACTTTGAAACTAACTCTTCCATCATTTTCCGTTACTCCCCGTCTTTCATTGGTAAATTTTCCTAATTAAACTGTTTAGTTAAAATAGGAAGTAAAGAATAATATTACAGTTATTTTTTTCTGTTAAGGGATTTCTTTAAGATTTATTGAAGAGATTTTTGCTCATATTCAATAAGGATAAAGCAAACAATTAGAAATCAATAATACTAAGCATATATTTATTAAAATCAATTTTTTAAGATCAATATGCAAATTAGCCTTCCCGTTCATACTGTAAACCTCTATTTTGTTGTATATAAATACAATTGCATGTTATTAGTATGTAGATATGGTCAACAGTGTAAGTATGTAAAACAAGTTTATTAATAATTGAGGTTTAAATAAAAAAGAAATCATGAGAATATGAATGTAAATAACGAAAGGAATTGTGACTTGTATAGTATATAGTTCGGTTACAGACAGACAAACCTACAATCTCCATTAATAATATATATATATATATATATATATATATATAATTATTATTGTGTGTGTGTGAGGAAGAATGAATAAAGAAAAGAAAGAACGAATGGATATATATGAATTTAATTCTATTATCCATTCGTTCTTTCTTTTCTTTATATATTTCTCCATATTTGTCGGATTCATTTCCAATTCCATTTTTACATTATTATATATATATATATATATCTATATATATAATTTATATATATATCAAATTCACACTGTGGATTAATTTCCTTTATATTTAATAATATATATATTTATATATATTATATATATCTTATATATAATAATATATTGTAATTTGCATTATTATAAGGCTATTTGACAGTAACTGACAAATAGTCTACAGTATTTTTTAATCATTGCGTAGAGTTTACCATATATTGTCATAATACACGCTCTTCACACCTGAAGGCACAAAAATATTTACTCCAAGAGTGTATGTAGTTTGTTATTTGGTTGGTTGCATTTTACGGCATGTTAACTCTTGGATTATTTAATGCCGAAGACGTTTTTGTTTTATTCATACTTAGCAAATATATGCACTCGGATCCATCTATTTAAGTTTTATGTAATAAGAATATTATATTAAAGTAGAAAGGTTAATGAAAATAAATAGAATTCAGATAAAAAGATTAAACAGAGGGTTATATAGAAAAATAGAACAACTGAAACTTAATCTTCCATCACTTCCGTCTTTCATGGCTAATTTTTTCTAATTCATCTATTTAGTTAAAATAGAAGTAAATAAAATTACAATTTATTTCTTCTTGTTAATGATGTCTTTTAAGATTTATCCCGGGATTTTTGCTCATATTCATAAGATAAAACCACAATAAATCAATAATACTAAGCATATATTTATTAAATCAAATGTAAATATCAATATGCAAATTAGCCTCCGTTCACACTGTAACCGATATTTGTTGTATATATAAATCAATTGCTTATTAGTATGTAGATATGAATACAGTATTAATAATGGTAAAAAAAAAAATTAATAATTGTGGTTTAAAATAAAATAAAATCGTGTGATGTGACGTAAATAGCTAGGGACTGTGACTTGAGTAGTGATATAGTTTCGGTTACAGACAGAAACACACATTTACATTATATTAAGATTTGGGATTCATTCTTTGTATGTAATTTTTAAACTAATTCTTTGGTCTATTAATACAGGTGGAGTCCTCACAGGTAATACTACTCCGAGTCAAAGTTGACCTGAGAGTAATGAAGGGGTACTCCGCGTTCCCTAGAGCTCGAAGTTTAGAACTCACCCTTTACATGCAGTTAAGTGTCATAAGACCCTCAGCCACGGCTTCTAGCACTATATGATTAAAAAAGTTTAGGGTTTACCATAAAGCAATACGGTTTGGGACATTATATAGGTGCTTATAAGTGACCATGACAACGTAATACCGTCTTGGGAAAGGTATGAATTTACTCTCCCTCCAAGGCCTAGAATAGTAGGGCAGACTGGGCTCTTTAACCATGGTTAGGCAATCGGTCTAGGGAGAAGGAAACTCTGAAATCAAACCTGTTAAACCCGCTTAGAAATTGACCTTGTGTCACATCCTGCTCGTGCGGGAGGTTGGTAAATATATATAAGTGACATGACCTGCCGATTGATCGGAAGGGGCCTCACTAAGCGCCCGTCTAGCCAAAGAACGGATCAAAGTGAAGCGTTGCATGTCATGGGTTGCTCAGTCACTATGATTCCATCCTTAAGCATTACAGGTCCACCATTCACGGCCAACAGGTGGACTCATTGGGAAGGGGGTCTGCAGAGATCCAGTCGGAGTATTCTACATCATAACGGATTGGAAAAATTAATAATCACAAACGGTCTTTTAAAATCGTTAGGATTCTTTATCTCTTACAAAAAAAAAAATCGTTTTTAAATTTTGTGATTCAGTGATTCATTCGAAGTAAAGTCAATATGGGAGGACTGATTAGCTCAGTCAGTAGAGCATCCGCCTAAGACTACAAGGTTCCGGTTCGAACCACGATCCCTCAAATCAACGAATGAGTAACAAGCATTGTATTTTTTACGGTAAGTTGGGGAGTGATTGGTACAACCATTTATAGAATGGTAACCTGACTACGAATGCCTAATTACAAATTTTCCAAGTTAAGAAATTGTCAACGCGAAAATTTGAGGAACGAGAAAGCTTCAGATACGCTTATGTTCCTAAAACATATAAGTTTCAAATTTCTTAGCCAAAGAAAAAATATTCATAAAAAAACATTTAAACCTAATTACAGCACAAGCTCAGTCTTTAGAGCATCCGATTAGGGAACCACAAGGTACCGGGTTCGATATCGGCCTTCACATCAGCGCAAGATTACCACAGCTTGGATCTGTGCAGTAAAGTGGGGAGCTGATGGTAGGAGTGGCGCTTCAACTCAGATGCGAAAACAATCTCCCTGGTCTAGAGCTAGTGAAAAGGGGTTAGACTTCCTCACTGTCCGGTTGTTACCGACGATAGGTGACTCCGACGATTTTAATTACTACTTTAAAATCTATATATTAATACGCTTGTTCCTTAATCTTCCAACCGTTATCATCTTGTAACACTCTCTGGTTAAGAATGAGATCGTCCAAATCATCCAAGATGAAATGCAAACATGTAAGTCCTGATTATCTGGTATGAATTATATGCCGAATTCTTATTTCTTATGAGCGTCAAATCACCTCAGTTTAATAATGGATCATTCCGTTCTTATTATAAAGAAAGAAATGGAAGAAAAGAACTTGCTACAGTAAAATTATAATGAAAGAAAGAAAGAAGAAAAGAAAGAAGAAGAGAAAAGAGTGGGAGGGTGCAATAACGCTAATCTTTTCAATCGCACATAATGAAAGATGAAAAGAACGAAAGAGAGAACGAAAGAAAGGAGTTGAAAATGTTAAATCAAGATTATTTATACTTTTTATATATTGAACTAATTTGCGGTGCTCTTAAGTAAACATATCAAAACGTTGTAATAATTAAATTGTTCATATGTGGTATACCACAGGTTCCGCAAGTCATAATTTACTGTCAGACACAAAAAAATGACCCCCGCCAAACAGTCCACAGAAAGTTTAAATAGTTGAATTATAGACAATTATAAATCGTGACAGTTCGAAATTAGTAGTTAAAAAATAGTAAAATGTATTTTAACCTGTGTTTTATGAGGAACGATAAAGACGATACGCGATTTGTGATCATCCAATACGACGCTGCTTTCTTCTTTCTTTCCTTTTTTCTTTCCTTTCTTTTACACTTCTTTTCTTTATTTCTATTTTTTCTTTCTTTTTTCTTTCTACTTCCTTCGTTTTTCTTTTTCTTTCAATCTCTCATCTCCTCTCTCTCTCCTCTCTCTCTCATCCTCTCTTCTCTCTCTCTCATCCTTCTTTTAGTTTCTATCATATTAATAACTTTGTTGTTAGAACATTAAAAAATGAAAATATCCAACAAAGTCCTTAACAGAATTGAATTATAACATAAGTAAAGTCATCGGTGGTAGTACATGTTAGGGTCTCTTTTATAGGTTAAAATATAAAATAAATAAATCTAAAAATGTGCTAAAAGATTTAAAAGTTGAATACCGAACAAGAATGAATAAAAACTAAAACGTCTTCGGCATAGAATAACCCAACAAGAGTTTGCAATGCCGTAAAATCAACCACAAGTCACAATTGAAAACAACCACTTGAAGTTCCATTCAGTGAAGTAAAAACATTAACAAAGTCACTGGTGAGAAATTAAACAAAATTAAAATGGAATTATTTTCCTGTATTTTATCGAAGGTACGATAAGACGATAACTGCGATTTGGTGATCCATCAATACCAAACGCGATAATAATAAATGGAGTATAATATTGGTAACGTCACATCCACCGACAGCTTTGATCGCTTTTTCATACTTCATAATTTTCTCTTTGCAAATCACAGTGTCAATAGTGTCGTGTCAAGAGGTGAAAAACAGAACGAAACGTTTTTTGAGGATAAGAAAATTAAATTGCACTTGTTTCTTCATTTTATAAATAGGATTACGCTCTTTATGTGGGAATTCACAGGTTCAGCATTTTGGAAATAAAAATAACTTTTAAGCGAGTAAATCAATATTTTTAAATTGGTGACAACATAAATAGTCCAACTAATCAGCTTCAATAGTTTAACCAACATCAATACCAATTGGCTTTTGGCGTGTCTTAGTGTTAAACAAAAAGGGATTACTTCCTGTTGTAAGATTTAGTAGTCAGTGACCGATCAGACACCTATAACCCCCCTCTCCCGGCTGACAAAATGAGGTTACATCCAGGAATTAAATTAGTTATACGACAGCAAAGGTGTGAAGAAAGGTATTACGAATACAATAATTGGTCACGTTATTTTCGAACAAGAAAACAATTCTACCTAACGTTTCCCCCGTGATCACGCCATCAGCAACAGAGGAAACAGGTGGACTCGGCGCGGGAATGAATGCGAAAAGCACTTAATATGCATTCAGCAATTAAAGCATAATTAGCAGGACCTGTGGATATACCACAGTATGATAATCTAATTTATTACACGTTTACTTAAGAGCTATTGTTAAATACTTCAATATATAGAGGTATAATAATTTGATTTAACTCTCCCTCACTATTTTTCTTTCTTTCCTTCTTTTCCTCTTTCATTTTGTTCGATTGAAACTATTAGCGTTATCGCTTAGCGAGATACCCATCCTCCATCTTTCCCTATTCTCTTTCTTTCTTTCTTTCTTTCTGATCTTTTTCTTTCTTATTACATTTTCTGTGTAGCATATTCTTTTTCTTTCCTTTCTTTCTTTAATAATAAATACAGATTAGCATTCCCCCTCTCCAAATGCAATATCACTTTGGCCCTATCTTGGGCTAGACGGGCGGTCGGAGAGGCCCCCTCCGATCAATCGGCTGGTCACGTCAAGCCCTAGCACCTATTATGATTTTCCCAACCCTATCGCCTTATGGCAAGCCCAACCCCTTTTTTATCATATGGGTGCTAGAAGGCGGTGGCTGCGGGTCTACATGTCCTGGGAATGACGTTAAACTCTATCTGATGGTGAGGTTTCCAGTTCTGGAGGTTTGGGGAATGTGGAGCACCCTTCATCGCCATGCTCCCTGGTCCACTCTGACCGGAGTGGTAGTACCTGTAGGGTCACATCTATGGGTTAATAGAAAAAATATATAAAAAAATTGTATTATCCATTAAGAATTGATTTATTTCAAAACTTTATCGGCATTAAATGACCCACTGAGGTTGATATGCCGTAAAACAAAAAACGAAAACCTCTCCATGTTTTCCATTTTGTTTCTTTGTTTTTATATATTTTTCTGCGTAGCATCCATTTTCTTCCCATTTCTTTCTTTTATATAAGGAACGGAATGGTCCTTAATTTTGGCTGAGGTTGATGAAAACTTAAAAATAAAAAATTCGGCGATAACACACAGATATCAGATTTCCATTTTTGCATTCTATCTGGACGAATTTGGAGGGTTTCAATTTAACCAGAGCGTGTGTAACATTAATAACGGCCGGAAATTAAGGACACACCAAGTAATTAATAATGTCGATAGGCTATTCGTTTAGTTAATTAGAATCCATATGATGAAAGATAATGCTACTTATTGTAGGAGAAGTACAGCTTGAAAGAGAAGAAGAAGAAGAAGNTTCACGTACCCCCTTCCCCCCAAAAAAACAGTGGAATTGTTGCAAGAGTCTTGCAGATCCTTCTACTAAATCTCGCTGGAGCCCCAAAAAGTCCCACCAACCCCCTTCCCCCCAAAAAAAAAACAAGTGGAATTTAGCAATAGCTTGCAGATCCGTTACTACTACAATCTCGCTGGATGCCCCATAAAAGTCCACGATAACCCCTTCCCCCCCAAAAAACACAAATGTAATTTAGCACGTTCAGTCTGCAATCCGTTATACTAATCCTCCTGGATGCCCATAAAATCCCACGTACCCCCTTCCCCCCAAAAAAAACAAATGTTAATTGTTAGCCAATTATCTTGCAATCCGTTACTACTAAAACCTCCTGATGCCCATAAAAGTCCCACGTAACCCCTTCCCCAAAAAAACAAAGTGTATGTGTAGCAAGGATCTTGCAGATCCGCTACTACTAAATCTCGTGCGCCCCATAAACCCCACGTAAACCCCCTTCCCCCCAAAAAAAACAAGGGTAATTTTACAATTAGTCTGGCAGATCCGTTACTACCTAAATTCCTCGCTGGATGCCAAAAAGTCCCCACGTAAACCCCCTTCCCCCCCAAAAAAACAAAGTGTAATTGTTAGCAGTAGTCTTGCAATCCGTTACTACTTAAATCTCGTGGATGCCCATAAAAGTCACGTAACCCCCTTCCCCCAAAAAAACAAACGTGTAATTTACAAGTAGTCTCAGATCGTTACTACTAAAATCCTACGCTGGATGCCCATAAAAGTCCCCACAACCCCCTCCCCCCAAAAAAACAAAGTTAATTGTTAGCAAGTTAGTCTTGCAGATCCTTTACTACAAATCCTCGCTGGGATGCACCATAAAAGTCCCCACGTAACCCCTTCCCCCAAAAAAAAACAAATGGTAATTGTTAGACCAAGTTGGTCTTCAGATCGTACTACTAAATCCTCGCTGGATGCCCATAAAAGTCCCCACGTAACCCCCTTCCCAAAAAAAACCAAGTCGTATTGTTAGCAGTTAGCCTTGCAGATCCGTTACATAAATCCTCGCTGGATGCCCCATAAAATCCCACGTACCCCTTCCCCCCCAACAAACATATAGATGTAATTGTAGCAAGTTAAGTCTTGCAGATCCGTTACACTAATCCTCGCTGGAATGCCCCATAAAGTCCCACTAACCCCTTGACCCCAAAAAAATAACCCAATGGTAGATTTACATTCAGTCTCTGCAGATCCGTATACTAAAATCTCGCTGGATCCCCATAAGCAGTCCCCACGTAACCCCTTCCCCCCAAAAAAAGCTACCCCACAAGTGTAATTGTAGAAGTTAGTCTTGCATATCCGTTACTACTATCCTCGCTGGATGCCCAAAATCCCCACGTAACCCCTTCCCCCAAAAAAAAACAAGTGTAATGTTAGCAAGTTAGTCTTCAGATCGCGTTACTACTAACCCGCTGAGCCCCATAAAAGTCCTCCTTCCCCCCAAAAAACAAAGTGGTAATTGTTACAAGTTAGTCTGCAGATCCTTACTACTAAATCCCGCTGGATGCCATAAATCCCCAACTAACCCCTTCCCCCCAAAAAAAACAAGTTGGTATTGTTAGCCAATTAGTCTTGCAATCGTTACTAACTAAAATCCTCGCTGGATGCCATAAAAAGTCCCCGTAACCCCCTTCCCTCCCAAAAAAACAAACTCGTTAATTGAGCAATTAGTCTTTGCAATCCTTACTACTAAATCCTCGCTGGAATGCCCCATAAAAGTCCCCCACGTAACCCCCTCCCCAAAAAAACAAAGTGGTAATTTAGCAATTTAGTCGTGCAGACCGTACTACTAATCCCCGATGCCCATAAAACTCCCCACCGTACCCCCTTCCCGCAAAAAAAACAAAGGGAATTGTTAGCATAGTCGTGCAGATAACTTACTACTTAAATCTCGCTGGATGCCCCATAAAAGCCCAGTAACCCCTTCCCCCCAAAAAACAAAGGGTATTTTTACAGTGCTTGCAGATCCGTCTACTAAAATCCCGCTGGATGCCCTAAAGTCCCCACGTAACCCCCTTCCCCCCAAAAAAAAACAAAGAGTGAATTGTTAGCAATTAGTTTTGCATTCGATTACTACTAAATCCTCCTGGAGCCCATAAAAGTCCCCACGTAACCCCCTTCCCCCCAAAAAACAAAGTGGGTAATTGTTAGCAAGTATTCTGCAGACCGTTACTACATAATCCTCGCTGTACCATAAGTCCCACGTAACCCCTCTCCCCCAAAAAAAACCCAGTGTTATTAGCAAGTTAGTCTTGCAGATCCGTTTACTACAAATCCTGCTGGAGTCCGCCATAAAAGTCCCCACGTAACCCCTCCCCCAAAAAAAAACAAGTCGGTAATTAGCAAGTTACTTGCATCCGTACTACAAATCCTCGCTGATCCCCATAAAATCCCCACGTAACCCCCTCCCCCAAAAAAAACAAATGGTAATTGTTAGCAAGTTACTTGGCGTCCGTTACTACTAAATCCTCGCTGATGCCCCATAAAATCCCCACGTAACCCCTTTCCCCCAAAAAAAACCAAACTTGTACATTGTTACAGTAGTCTTGCAGATCCGTTACTACAAATCCCGCTGCAGCCCATAAAATCCCCACGTAACCCCCCTTCCTCCCCAAAAAAACAAAGTGTAATTGTTAGCAAGTAGTCTGCAGTCCGTTACTCTAAATCCTCACTGGAATCCCATAAAAGTCCCCACGTACAACCCCCTTCCCCCAAATAAACAAGTGGTAATTGTTAGCAAGTTAGTCTGCAGATCCGTTACTACTAATACCTCGCTGGCACTCCCGCATAAAAGTCCCCACGTTAACCCCCTTCCCCAAAATAAAACAATTCTGGTAATTTAGCAATTAGCTGCAGATCCGTTACTACTAAATCCCGCTGGATGCCCCATAAAATCCACGTAAACCCCCTCCCCCAAAAAAAAACAAATGGTAAATTGTAGCAATAGTCGTGAGATCCGTTACTACTAAATCCTCGGGATGACCCATTTTAAAATCCCACTAACCCCCTTCCCAAAAAAAAACACAATGTAATTTTGCAAGTGTCTGCAATCCTTACTACTAAAATCCCGCTGTGCCCAAAGTCCCCCACGTAACCCTTCCCCCCCAAAAAAACCAACAGTGTAATGTTAGCAAGTTTAGTCTTGCAGATCCGTTCTACTAAATCCTCGCGGATCCCAAAACCCACGTAACCCCTTCCCCCCAAAAAAAACAAAGTGGTAATGTTAGAAGTTAGTCTGCAGAAAATTTCGCGGGGTTATTTTCTTTTACTATAAATCCCCTTCGCTCGGATTTGGAGGCCCCATAAAAACCCCACGAACCCCTTCCCCCAAAAAAAACAACAGTGGTAATTGTTTAGCAATTAGTTCTGCAGATCCGTTACTACTAAATCTCGCTGGATGCCCCATAACAATCCCCAGTAACCCCTTCCCCCCCAAAAAAAACAAATGGTAATTTTAGCAAGTTGTCTTGCAGATCCCGTTACTACTACAATCTCCTGATGCCCCAAAAGTCCCCACGTTAACCCCCTTTCCCCCAAAAAAAAACACAATGGATGTTAGCAAGTTAGTCTTGCAGACGTTCTACTAAATCTCGCTGGATTGCCCCATAAAAGTCCCACGAAACCCCCTTCCCCCCCAAAAAAAAAACAAGTTAATGTTAGCAAGTAGTCTTGCGATCCTTACTACTAAATCCTCGCTGGTGCCCATAAAAGTCCCCACGTCACCCCCCAAAAAAAAACAAAAAAAAAAAAACAACAAACTTACAGTTAATCGCCGAAATAAAAAATGATGTTTTTGCGTGGTTATATTGATTGTTTACTTTTGGAGGTTCACGGATATTTCAAGTTTTAATTTATGCTATTTCAATTCTAACATACTCGCGAATATAAATGACTACACACACATCCATATTATACGTGGCCATCCCATGACCTTAGACCACCAAAATACGTCACGTGATCAGTTTAGCCATTGTTTGGGGTTTCAAGGGGTCAAGAATAGACAAAACGACGGTAACAAACTGTACGAAAATGTATAACAAATGGTAGACAGATTACAGTACAGAGAGAGCTGGAAATACGCCACAATAGGAGTTACGAGCTGACTCGCATGGCTCCAAACATAATTGTCCTTATTATAGTAACCGTCGACGCATTCCACTATGTCTATAGAGGTATAGCACTAAACACATATTGAAGGAAGAACGTAAATATTTGAACTTAATTTTTAAAATCTTCGCAAAAAAGAAATACGAACATAAAGAGTTGTTACAAAGAAAACAATTAATTCAAAGATCAAATTATCTGATTAGGCGAAAAATACTCACCGTTATATTGAAAATAATAAACATAGCGTCCGTTTCTTTACAACAGGTCAATTTCTTTAATGACTATTTTGACATAATTCTGATACATGTTCTTGAGTAAAACTTATAAAATTCTTTTGATATAATTATTCAGACTTTTCTTCTATAGAAAAAAAGAAAATCGCTTTTGGACCTGTTCATTTTTCCTATTTGATAAAATAAATAAGAGTGGGTAGACCTTGTAAAAATATCTTCCCTTAATACATTTTAGCGAAAAAACTATTATGAGACATATTTCATTCTAAAGCTTAGTAATTACTGAATTTCGTGCAAAATCGACCATTAATTGATTTTTTTTCCCAAAATTAAAAAAAAGCTCGAGTCCAATTAACTTGTTTTTGGCCCTAAAGTTAAACTTTCAATTATTTAAATATTGCAAAATGCTAACATCTCTTACGCTCCAATATTTAATTTCCGTAAGCGCATTCCATTGTCAATAGGTGTAATCACTACAACAACTAAGCATGCTAAAACGTAAGTCAAGACTACTCCTAAATAAGCGGATACAAAGTTCCTGCAGTAACTTCCCTGACTAAGCTGGCTGGGGCAACACCCCCCCACACACACACTAAAGTAAGAGATACACCTTCTACACCATTTAAGTGATTGCTGGTCCAAAGGAAAGGATCGAAAATTAGCCGGCTTGTACCTAAATACTCTGCTACCTATTGGCAAACCTGCAGCAAGCGAGATAAACTTCTTCTGATCCACAAAATCCAAACAGGTGACAATCGCTACACCGACAAAAGTTTTTGAAATAAATGCCATCTTAGATAGACTCAATCTGTTATAAACACATTTTTCTATTCAACCTATTAGACTGGGACCTAACCGTACTTCCACTCCTCGGGTCAGAGTAACCCGGATTAAGGTGATGAGAAGAATATACCAAACATTCCAACCAACTCACGAACTGGAACAAATTATCCACAACAAAATCATATAAGCTATAACAATACAGAACCATATAACACACTAACACCAACATATGTAAGCCAAATAATGAAAAAGAAGAAAGATAACAGAAGAATAACATATAACACAAAATGAGATCTGGAGACAAAATAAACAAACTATAAATATAGACTAGAGGTTATAAAAACAGTAAACAAGCGACACGATGAAACCGGAAGAAACCCCTCTACCAAAAACACAAACCATATAACATAATAGAAAGGCCAGAATAACAATGGCTGCTCAGCACTGTTCCATCCTTAAGCACTCACGGGCGCCCTGGGGGAGGGGAGGCTTACCCCTCTGCACGAAGTGCATCGTATTCTAACGCCACACGCGGGGGGGGGGGGGGCGGCTAGCCGACGGCTGAACATTATTTTTAGAAGTAAAAAAAGTTTCAAGAATTATAGCCAAATCGAAGGCGACAGAAAATGATTACTGTTTAAGTCGGCCATATACATTTTGAGTAAAAATATTTCTGGTTTAAAATCATAAGTTTAAATACTATATACTATGAATTCATCGGATGGAATTGATTACCAATGAAACTTCAATCATGAGTGTAAAACCATAATTACCATTGGATTTATATATATACTATATATAATATATATATATATAATATCATATATATATTCAACTGAAGTAACAAATAAAAGTTGTTGCCTTTATTTATTATTTCGAACAGTATTACAACACGGTTTCTTGCTGAAGCCATTCACTCAGGTTAAACGAAACGTTCACTTGAAATGACAGATAATGGTGAAACATGCTCAAATGTGGGCGGTTGCTTTACCTGTATTCTCGTGTTTGCGTGTTTGTGTGTTTATGTGATTGAATGTTGTTTTTATTTTGCTTGTTACTTGTGCATTTTGTTTGCTGAGTAGAGCGTTATGATGTCGCCCGTTTGGCATCGACAATCGTGAAGGCTGTTATGATATGATATTGTGCCACCGCGTGTATTTTTTGTTTGTTGCCTATGATTATATATATATGCGGCATACGTAATGCCCTTTTAATATCATATCCTTTAATGTATTATTCTAATTATTTCTTAATTAATTTGCTAAATCTTCACTTTTTCCAAATATTTATACAACAATGAGATTAACAAAGGAACAGCCGCACGTAAACATCATATCTCCAATTGTACATCTCAAAACAATAAAAAGGCTTTTAAAAAAGCTGTATAGACCAAAAAAGTGTCTAGCCACATGAAGAGACTTGATAAGTCAGAAACACATGTCGTGTAGATGACTATATATATATATATATAAGTATATACTTATAATATATACTATACAATACACACTGCGCGCATAGTAATGCCCCTTTTAATCAACTCTTTATATTCTTTATTATTTCTTTAATTAATCTTGCTAATTCTCATTTTTTTTCGGATATTCGGTAAATCCAATTCAATTTGTACTCTCAAAAACAATCATGAAAAGGCCTTTAATTTTGTTCCACTTAAACAAAGGCGTTACTTATACGCACCCTCATACCTCTGTGGTGAAGGCACTGGTTAATAAGTTTTTTATTAACTTCTACAAGTACTTCATTTCAGGTAGATTTCAGTGATCATGGCCTGATATATCGATCACGTGTGCTCATTGATATAGGTTAGTACACTTCTATTTTATCGACTAGCGCTGGGTAATTAATTTTTTTATTAAGCCAATAGATTATAGCTTTTTATGTTACCGATTTTTATGGTTCATTCTTCGGTTGCAAGTGAACACTTTACATGAGTAGCCATTGTTCGTTAGTGTTCGGCTGAATCCTTGTGTTCCTGTTGTCCTTTCTTCAGGCGAATCCTTAGTATATCCTTAGTGAAGAATTCTTGATTAGGAGAACGCTATGGCTTGATGACCCGTTCGCCGTGTGGAATACCAGAAATCGAACCGGGTTTCAAACCGCGATTAAACTTACCCCACGTATTCGGCGTGTTGTTTGGCCTTGCTTTAATCCACGCACCACGCAGAGTCGATAAGTGTGGGTCACAGTAGCATCCTTATATGTCCAAATAACCAAATTGTTGATATCATTTTGTCTTCACCTTTCAATTACTTGATTTATGTCGAGTCCTTTTTTCAATGCTCAATGAGGTGAATTTACATCTTTGTTTAAAATATGACTTTGAGGGATATGTTTTCTACAGTATTAAGTTACTGTGAATTTTCCTCTCTCTCTCTCTCTCTCTCTCTCTCTCGTATATAATAATAATATATAAACTATTAAGATTCTAATATAAATTATAAGTTAAAGAAAGGAAATTAACGACAATATTGCGTAAGAAAAGAGTGAATGAAACACTCACACAAGCTTTAAAGAAGAAAAACAATTTATAATATATCATATCTGAATGATCAATAATTTCGATTTTCTTACAAAAATCTTCATCAAAGCCATTCACCCCGTAGTTGTTGGGTCGGAGAAGAAAG
The DNA here is from genome assembly GCA_023376005.1 of Doryteuthis pealeii. Classification (NCBI taxonomy): domain Eukaryota; kingdom Metazoa; phylum Mollusca; class Cephalopoda; order Myopsida; family Loliginidae; genus Doryteuthis; species Doryteuthis pealeii. The sequence goes on along the minus strand of CM042155.1, from coordinate 55,776,124 downwards.
TCAAATTTTGCTTCCTCTCGACCCAAACAACCGGGAGCTGAAGAGTCTGATATTAGATTTTTGTAAATCAAATATGTCAGTATCAGCTATGATTATATTATAAATGTTTTCTTCTTTAACAGCATTGGTTATGTTTTCATTCCACCTTTCTTACTCATAAATATAAATAGTTTTATAAAGTTTTTCTTCTACCACGCCTTCGGTGTTCAAGGTACACTTCCTCAGGGAACTAAAACTATAGGTAGGCTAAATTACATATACTCGTCTGTAGGGATTATTTTATCTGTCTCCAATAATATACATTAGTCCCTAAAACTAAAGTTTCTTGACTTAATGTTTAGTTTAAACAAAACAATCATTAATTTGAACAAGAACCTGTGATTCCTAGCAAACACTCTACTGACTGAGCTAAACAGCCTCTCTCTCTCTTTCTTTTCTTCTGGGTCACCCTGTATACGGGGATGACCAGAAAAAAACAGCCACACCTTTGTAATAAAACTGTTAATTAGGTTAGATTTGGGTTTAGGGTAGAGTTGGTGCGGTTTGGGTTTTCGGAAAAACGCCCTAAAGTTTGTTTTTTTTTCCAAGTGACACCGCGTTCGGCTACGTTACTTCAAGCGTAAGCTGGTTGTTTTTTTTTCAGCAGCACCGGCTACGGATTTTGTTAAGAGCTCGGGGACGCGAACCGCTTGATACCTCCGAAAAGTTATCCTTTTGTTTTTTTACCATTTGTATTCAGCTTTTAGATACTGTTTTATGTCGATGCATTTGCATTTCTTTCAATGAGGCGAACTTAGCATCTCTGTTAAATCATGATCGTCTGATGGATATGTGTTCTACAGGTATTATTACCGTATCTACAAGGCTTCTCTCGAACCAAACATTCTAGGATCATTCTATTTATGGGATGAAAAATAAAGTAAACGGTTATGCTCCAACTGACCCAGAGCAGAACCTCGCATGTGTCGGTGGATAGAGTTAGGTAATCAGTGTTCAACCAGACGTCAGCGAGAGATCTCTCTTGAGGTTGTAATTCCTTGCGCGATGAAAATGGGCAATGAAGTAATAAAATCTTTGACAAAGAAAAAAAACAATGTCTTGTAGTTGAGTAAGCATACTTAAAAAGAAGAACCGTATAGAAAATGAGACAGCAAGATTTTAGAAGACTAGACATGGCACTGGCCAAAAAAAAGAAACGGGGGGCCGCGGCGGGGGAAACTGACATCATTAGCGAATAGAAGGAGAATTACAAAACAGACCAAGAAGTCACCCTCTAATCTGTCTGTTCTGTCTGTTTCTCTATCACACGAGAACCTCTCGATGTATTATACCAACGAAGATAAGGAACAACAAAACAGAAAAAATAGAGACATCATTAATTGATTTATTATTCTACATCATGCCGTAAAAGAAACTTTCAGTTAGAATATCTGATATAAATATATATTTATATATATATATATATATAATATATATATATATATACCAACCCCCTCCGCACGAGCAGGATGCGACACAGGTCATTGCTTAAGCGGAGTATCAGTTTGAATTTCAGAGTTTTCCTTCTCCTAGAGCACGGTTGCACTACCATAGTTAAAGAGCCCAGTCTTCCCTACATTTACCCATAGCTGGGGAGCTAAGATTCATACATCCCAAGGTATTAGCGCAAGTAATCAATGACCACGTCCAGGATTTAACTCGGCGGCGATGATCCATTCCAGGACTTTTAACCATTAACCACCAGCTTCCTTCTGATATATAAATGTGCTACAATTCCCCATAATTTATAGAAGGCGACGGTCACTGGTCTATCAACAGCCATATGCGTGGCTAGTGATACTAACACTGTACTGAACGACGTCCATTGCAACATGACGAAGTGAACTTACAATACTAAGGTCTTTACCAACGATTACCGATGGTAACATTAGATATACAATTACGTTCATTTGTGAACTGATATCCAGTGTTTAATTACTCACCAAAGCAATCAAATTCATCTTTGCATGATGCTATAGCTCGCTGATTTAGTGCCTCCCGGATGCACATATTTGTTTGAATGAATTCACCGGGAATATTTATGGGTTCCAACTGAAAGCCGTCTAACTCCTACCTGAACCTATCCTCTGTAATTCGTTTCGAAGGAAACTTTGAAATGGTGAGAAAGAAAAAAGAAAAACACTGACGGCATGAATCGAATTTTATGCGTCCTTTTATTTTTTGAGTCAGGGACGACACGACGCTATCTATCTGCATCTCTGTTACATGGTCTGCTAACCTAGTTGTGATCTTTATAAAACTTATAGCTCTCCATATTTATGCAACGCGAATAAAAATACAGATCTCATTTTTAAAAAGAATTTCTCCATATATTATATCAGTCTATTAGGCACCTCAGCGTAGCTTACATGGTTACGAATCATTGTTGTGATCGATTCTCACTGGGCTGTCCCATATTCTGCCTTGATGCCACATCCAGTAAGCTATTAATAAGTATCGAGCATCCTCACGTAGCTAATTGTAGCGGCTAGATTATCAACCATCATAGTGAGTTCGATTCTCACTGCCGCCCATACTTCTGGCCTTGTGCCACATATCGGGTAAGCTTTAGTAAATAACTATGAGTATCTACGGGGCAATTGTTAGCTAGATTAAGCAGACGCATTGTTATGAGCTCATTCTCACTGGCGCCCCATACTTCTGGCTATTGCCACATCTCAGCTAACTTAGTAAATACTTATGGGCATCTCAAGTCTATGGTTAGCAGCTAAATTACCAGACCATTGTTAGGTGAGTTCGATCTCACTGGCCGCCTCATACTATATGGCCTATGCACATCTCGCTCAACTTAGTAAATAAACGTATATCCAGTCTATTCATATACGCTTTATTTTTTATAATTGTATATATACATCAGTGTTCTTATGAACAGTGAAACAAAAAATATTGAATTTTCTAAAATCAATCGTTCTTGAATCATCTGTAAGAACGTACGAGAATCCTGTACTAAAGATTAAGGTCGTCATGCATTTATTTGAAGCATTTTATTAAATCATGAAATTATTTTCGGAATATTTTCATGCACAAAATTCTTAAAATTACATTATTACAATAACAAAATGCTAAAAACTCTTCCTATTTGTTTTCATTCGTTCAGTTCGAAGATAACTTAAAACATTATCTATAATATTGGTCTAAATACTTATTAAATAAAAATAAATAAACATAATAATAAAACACTTGAACGTTCGCAAACATTATATCATTTATAAACCAAATACAGCTCTTAACACACTACAACCTACAATCCCATGACGAGCGCGAAATCGGTTGAAGCATTAGTGTAAAACGATACCCCCACCACTTCGACCGCCCTCCACCAATATGACAATTCTATACCAACTGGATCAGAACTACAAAGAATAACTAAGCGATTAGATACTTCAGTAAAGATCATAAAAGATATACTCACTGGTTTATAACAATACCTACGACCAAACCTCCAGGTAACCAGTTGCTGCCAAAGTACACAACATCGCTCTCTTCTCTCTCTCTCTCTCTCTCTCTCTATATATATAATAATATAGTATATATATTAAATATATATATATACTATATATATATAAACACTATCAAAATGAACATCTGATGAACTTATCAACAACCTAATAAAAGTTATACTAGTAATGAATTTAGCAAGCCACCAAAACAAAAACACCTGTTTTAAGACTAATGTACAAAATGAATTCCTTTCCGCTCCCACAAAAACAGGAAGAGGAGTAAATACTCATGGATATATATATATACACATGCATGTAGATTCATTTTCATATTCAATCAATCAAAGCCTGAAAAAGATACCAAAGAATCTGAAACAGTGTTGCATATGTAAAACAAAAAGAATTTAAAAAAAGTTTCTGGAAAAATACATTATTGCGGACCTTCTTTTTATAAAATAGTTGAATTTTCTCCCGTTGGAACCAACAATATAATATATATATATATATATATATAATATATGATTTTTACATCAGATTTACAACAAAATAGCTGAAATAAATTTATATTTGATAAACTTAAAAGTTTCATTCTATTTATTTAACTATGCTTCATATTATGACATATTGCACATGCACACATTTATATAAGTATATAATAATGGAAATGAATCTGACAGTATATTGAAAATAGATGATAATTGTTATCATTTTGTTTATCCCTTCATTACGCTACTCGACTAAATACTTCTGCCAAATACACAAACTTCTATTATGCTCCCATTGGTAGATTCTGTAGAAGACATAATTGAAAATTTCACCGCTGCGTAATAGCTGAATTTCGACTTGTTTACAAAGTCTAAGGTCCTCTGCGTTAATAAAATCCATTTCGCATAAAATGATCATTAATTGTTTCACTCAAAAAATGACAGCCGCTAATAGCCCGCATGGGTAAGAGACTTGCAGACGAAAATTCAGTCAGGTTTCGATCACGCAGAGGTAGCTGTTACAAGTAAAAGCCACAGGAGAGAAGTGAGACTTAAATACGTGTATGTGGATAACTAAGTAATTTATATATATGATATTTATATCAGACTTGAAACAAAATAGCTGAAATAATTTATATTTCTATAAACTAAAGGTTTCATTCTATTTATTTCATACAATCCTTCTATATGTAGATATAGTAATACCACAATATATGATATCACGCAAATCATTATATGTCGTAAGTTGTCCAATGACTTGAATCCTATCATGGAATAATATACCCTTCTCGAACGCATATATATAATATATAATATAATATATTATATAATATATTGGTGAATAAGCTAACAACACTCGTTCTTCTTTGCAAATATAGTTGGTTTTTTTGTACTGATTGACATTTATCTCGACCACAATCACCACGGAGTAAATTAGCTCTGAGATATGATTTTTGAAATCGAAATATTGAGCAAAATCAAGCTATGATATATTATAAATTTTCTCGCTTTAACAGCATTGTGTGATTTTTATTCCACCTTTCATATATCTATATATATATATTATAATATTATATAATTATATATATTATCTAGTTAAAAATGAGGAAATTTCTTTTTCATTGTCTTTACTCGAATACGTTATATGTCTCTATTATTTTGTAGTTCCGGATCCATGGTATAGAATTGTCCATATTCTTTACCCTTAACGCTTTCAACCGTTCTTCGTCATCATCGGGGAATTGTAGTTGTAGTTTCTTAGTTATTTTACCTTGTCTTATATTATAGTTGCATTTTCAATTTGGAGACTATTATTTTTTATCGGGGTTGCTATAATTATATATATATGTAGTTAGTTACCAATCTTTGTATTAGATGATTCTAGTTGGACCTTCTTTCAATGCAGAGTTTAGAGTTGTTCAGATCAATTTAAGATCGATGTTCAATATTATATGACAGCAGCAATACTCAACTTAGTAAAGAAAAAGCTTTAAAATCTTACTCTATAACCGAATCAAAACGAACGATTTTTTTAAGCTTTTTTCTTTCGAGTATTAATATATATAATACTACTATATATTATATTATATATATACTATAATTATAATATATAATTCATCCTACCATTGGTTTCTGATACACTTTTCGGGTATTCGTCTTCAGAGGGTTTGACTTTTTTCTTTTTTAAATTGTTTTTTCTTTTCTTTTTCTCTCTCCTCTCTCTCTCATATAGAGATATAATTATAATTGAATCTATTACCACGCAGAACAACTCGGCAACACATTGCGACATCGGAGCACTGACAGCTGTTTCGACCTCCTTTCAGACCAACTCGGCAAAAACACTCATTGCGACATCCGGAGCACTGGACATCGAAAGAGGTCGAAACAGCTGTCCAGTGCTCCGGAGTCGCAAATGGGTTTGCCGATTGTCTGTCGTCGTATAGATTCCAATTTCAATTACTATATTAATTCCTCTATCAAATTTATATATATATATATAATATATATATATATATATATACGATAAAATCGAATGCTTTAAAACTACCACTTTAAGTTTCTCGCCAGTAGTGCGAATCTTCAGGTAATATACCCTAAAATTTAATCCGTTTTTAGTGAAAAAATCCCAAGTAAAAAGATTGTATAATTATTTGCTGGTTGATTAATGGTAACTGCGATAATATTATAATATATATATATTAGTAATATATATATTATATAAATCAAGCAATACAATGCCTATAAACAATTGAAAGACCATAAAGATGTTTTTGATGTCTTATCGATTTCAAGCATAAACATTGATCAGCAGAGTATTTATTTTCAGAAATGACGGTCGGTAGTTTTTATTTATGTTTATAATTGTCTCTTCTATCCTTTTCTCTCCTTTTTCCTCTCTTTCTCATCTCTCCTTGATGAATTGAATGAGCATAAGAAACTTAACAGTTTATTCGCCATTTCATCATAAAGGAGGAAGAAGAAGAGAGATAAAAAAAGGAAGGAAAAAGGAAAATTGCACCCTGCCATCGAATTTTTTAAAGTTTTATAACCTACTTACAATGCTTCAAGCACATTACCATTCTTATATATATTTATTATATATATATATATATTATAATGTGTTGTGTGGTGTGCTGTGTGTGTGTGAGATGTGCTTTAATTTAAACAAATAATATTTCATGTGTTTAACAACTAAAATTGCATTTCAACAGTAGCAAAAATAGTGCTCAGTAGAAGATGTGATAGCGCCAATATATTAAATTAAGATTATTTCCAGAGCTAAGTGATGCTCCTAAAATGAAGATTTTTCACGCTTAGGATAACAAGCGCGTTTTAGCTTCTTTTTCCATATTCATCATTTCTCTGAAAAAAAAAAAAAAGATTGAAAATATTAAATTAATATAACTTCAATGTAAAAATCGTCGAATATTTAGACATCTATATATTAATACCTTGTTCGTAATCTTCGACCTTAATAATAATATAATATCGCTTTATGCACTGAATTCTTTTTTTATAGTTCTTACCCCAGCTAATGGACCATTCAGTTATTTATTATAAAGAAAAAAAAAGGAGAATGGCATGCTACACAGAAAAAAAAAACATATAAGAATAAAGAAAGAAAATTGACTAAGAAAGAAAGCAAAGAAAGAAAGAACAGAAAGAATTGGACCAAGAAAGACAAGAAAGAAAGAAAATGAATGAAATGGACTAGAAAGCAAGAAAGAAAGACAAAGAAAGAAAGAAAAAGAACAAATTGGACTAAAAGGAAAGAAAGAAGAAAATGAAAGAAAAGAAAGAAAAAAGGAGAAAAAAGAACGAATTGGACTAAGAAAGAAAGAAAGAAAGAAGAAGATAGAAGAAGAGAAAGAAAGAAAGAGAAAGAAAGAGAAGAAGAAGAAAGAAACGAATTGGACAAGAAAGAAAGACAAGAACGGATTGGACTAAAAAGAAAGAAAGGAAAGAAAAGAAGAAAGAAAGAAAGAAAAAAGAAAGAAAGAAAGAAAGAAGAAAAGAAAGAGAAAGAAAAAAAGAAAAAGAAGAACGGATTGGACTAAGAAAGAAAGAAGAGAAGAAAGATAGAAAGAAAGAAAGAAAAAAAAGAAAGAATTGGACAAAGAAAGAAAGAAGAAAAGAAAGAAGAAAGAAAGAAAGAAAGAAAAAAAAAAGAAAAGAAAAAGAAAAAAAAGACAATTGGACTAAGAAAGAAAAAGAAGAAAGATAGAAAGAAAGAAAGAAAAAAAATGGAACTAAAAAGAAAGAAAGGAAAGGAAAGAAAAGACTAAGAAAGAGAAAAGAAAAGAAAAGAACGAAATTTGGACAAGAAAGAAAAGAAAAAAGAAGAAAGAAAAGAAAGAAGAAATGAATTGGACTAAGAAGAAAGAGAAAAAAAGAAAGAAGATAGAAAGAAAGAAAAGAAAGAAAGAAGAAAGAAAAGAAAGAAAAGAAAGAAAGAAAGAAGAAACGAATTGGACAAGACAAAGAAAGAAAGGAAAGAAGAAAGAGAAAGAAAGAAAGAAAAAGAAAGAACGAAATGGACAAAAAGAAAGAAAGAAAGAAAAAAAGAAAAAGAAAGAATACGAATTGACAAAGAAAGAAAGAAAAGAACGATTGGACTAAGAAAGAAAGAAAGAAAGAAAGAAAGAAGAAAAGAAAGAAAGAAAAAAAAAAAACGAACGATTGGACAAAGAAAGAAAGAAAGAAGAACGAATGGACTAAAAAAGAAAGAAAACGAATTGGACTAAGAAAAGAAAGAAGAAAGAAAGAAAGAAAAAAAATAAAGAACGGATTGGACTAAGAAGAAGAAAGAAAGAAAGAAAAAAAAAAAAAGAAAGAACGAATTGGACTAAGAAAAGAAAAGAAAGAAAGAAAGAAAGAAAAGAAGAACGAACGAATTGGACTAAGAAAGAAAGAAAGAAAAGAACGAATTGGACAAAGAAAGAAAGAAAAAACGGATTGGACTAAGAAAGAAAGAAAGAAAGAAAAGAAAAGTAGGAGAAAGATAGAGAAAATAGTTGAGCATGCGGAAGCGTTAACGCTAATCTGTTTCAATCGAACATAATGAAAATATGGAGAGAGGAAGAGAGAGAGAGAGAGAGAGAGAGAAAAGAGAGAGAGAGAGAGAGAGAGAGATTATCGTACTGTATATATCCACAGGTCCTGCTAGTTGAAAAATAATCTAACAGAATTCTACTTAAACCTCGGTGGACCAGTTCACTTACCTAGGTAGTAATATCTCATCCACAGAAAACGATGTTAATGCAAGCATAAGAATGGCATGGCCTGCTATTGTTGGATTCTTGAATCCAGGGTGGCTGTTGTTGTTGTTGTTGTTGAAGAGGAAGAAGAATTACGGTTAATCCAATTCTATTGTAAACCTCCAGTCAAGAGATAAGCCAGACGAACTTCCTTGGCATTGATAGTCCAGTGACTAATATCAAGACAGTGAACGATCTTATATGTTTTTGTTTTTTGTTTTTTTGTTTGTTATCGAGGTACGTGGGGTAATGGTTAGAGTTGTAGGAAATGGATTCGTCGAGCCGAGTTCAAATCCTTGACGAGACTGTTTGCATTTCACATAGCGCTAATACTCTTTGGGAAAGGTATGAATCTATTTATTCACCCTCTAGCTATGGGTAAATAATAGGGGAGACTGGGCTCTTTAACCTTGGATAGATAACCAGTCTAAGAGAAGGAAAACTCTGAATTCAAACCTGTTAAAGTCCACTTAAAAAATTGACCATGTATCGCATCCTGATCGTACGGAGGGGTTGGTAAATATATATATATATATGTGTGTGTGTGTGTGTATGTCTTTTTTTTCCAAGTCCATAGGCTATTTTCTATCGGAAGTTGCTGCTCCCCTGTTAATAAAGTCTACATGGAAAACCCCTGAAATTAGTTCACCAGTTCACATTCTTTGGTAGCAATATCTCATCTACTGAAACATCTCTATATCATCATCAAGTCAAACTGACAGCACAGATACACATGACTATCTCTCACCAACCATCCCTATCAGCCACCGCTTATGGCTCAGAACTGAATGGTGTGTCCATGTGTAGGTGTCTACAGGAGAATATCCCTTATGTGTTTTGTGCTTGCTTCTCCAGCAGTGTCCAGTTCATGTCTTGTTCATCTACTTGGATCCTTTGTGTGATAGGAGGTAAGTGGTCATACAGTTACTTTCTTGTGTAGTGCTGCTTCCATGATTTGTTCAAGACAACACACAGCATCCTTGTGTAGTTCCCATATAGCTTTTTCCCTAAGTATTTTTGGTAGCAATATCTCATCTACTGATAGCGATGCCAGTATGCCTAGATAAAGATCATATAGGAATCTGATCTCTCTGATAAAATAAAGCAGGAATTCTTCAAAACTGTAGCCGCATCAATATTATTGTATGGCTGAACCACTTGGACATTAACTAAACACCTTAGGACAAAAAGCTGGATAGAAACAACACAAGGATGCTGCGTACTGTTTTGAACAAATCTTGCAAAAAGCAAGACCCTATAAAACATCAGCTCTACGGCCACTTATCTTACATCTCTCAAACCATTAAAGTAAGACGAGCAAGACATATTGGGCACTGCTGGATAATTAAGGACGAACTCATAAGCGACGTTCTCCTATGGATTCCTATACATATATTCACATACATGGACATTGGATGCCGTCGAGATAACTTATCAAGAGCGATAGCCGATAGGGACGGATGTCGAGAGAGTATGAGTTAGTTAAGGGAATCCTTGCTGTCAGCACGCATTGATGAGGATGACGATCGCAACAAGTATTCCTATCGAATACGAATAATATTTAAATAGATCTTTTTGTACCACAGATAGGACACTAACAGTTATTAACACTCCCGGTCAGAGTAGACCTAGGAGCAAGGAATGGCTACTCTATACTCTCCAGATCTTTAGAACTGGAGCCTCACTATCATATGCAGTTTAGTGGCATACTCACGACACCTATGTTGGGTCTTACTTCTAAGCCCGGTCGGCAAGGTGGCGAGATTATAATAATCATAATTATAGCAACTAGCAAAGAGAAAAAAACAACAAAAATCCTGGCCGTGTAAAAATTAATTTTGATATTGGGTGGGAGTTAAAAATTCACCACCAGAGAGTTTGTTGCATAAGTAAGTAAAATCATCAAATTTATTAAAGGAGTAAAAAAAATAACAAAAAAACAAAACAAACAAAAAACAATTTGAAATGGAAACTTAGTTCTGATAACTTATATATATATATATATATATATATATATATATATATATAATAAAAGATAAAACACACTATATATAAATATATAATACCGATTATGTATTTTATTAAAACTTGTTTTGAAAAACAATGAGGACCGTCTAAGTTTGCAGGCTCAAATTTTGAGTGTATATAATACAGTGTTGTTTTCTATGTATTGATAAATTTTGGATAATGTGACGTAAGCAGTGACATAGTTTGGGTTACAGACAAATAGAGACTGAATCTTCATTACTAATAGATATTAAAATGGTAAAAAGAATGATAACCGAAAGGTTGTTACCTTATCTCAAAGTCAGAGTTTGGTTTGCAAACATCTTCAAAAGTGTCCTCTATGGGTCTGTTATTGGTCTCTGGGAGGAAGCAGTACAAGGCACTTGCAACAAGGGAGATAAGACCCATCATCAACAGGGGTAAACTGTTACCAAGTCTTCCAGCTGCATGAAACCTCTTGCGTAAAAGAAACAAAAAAAAAAGAAGAGAAAGAAATAATTATTGTGGCATAGGACGTATTAATTCAAAATATGGCAGCCATGTCAACTGGGGCTTTAGAATTACCCCAACTGCACCTCCACAGAGGGATAAGACACCCCCATATAAGCACCTGTTGACTGTATGTGGCAACCCGTGATGCTTAAGGATGGAGCCGTGGTGACTGAGCAGTCCATGGCATGCAACACTCTCCTTTGTCCTTACTTAGGCTAGGAATATTTTTGTTTGAATATATTTTAGAGAAATACTTAAAGATTTTGTTGAGATTGTTGCATAGCGCCTTCTTCACTGGCACTAAATAATTATAATGTTATATATCTCTTTCTTTCTTCTATATCTGGTCGTATTTTCTTCTGGCCGGCTTTGCTTCTGATCGTCTTTAGTATTTCTATCATCTATCTTGACTTGGTCTGGAATCTTCTAAGATCTTCTATTGCTATGTTCTTGCTGGCTGGCCGTCCTGGATTCATTTCTTAGTCTTGTTACCAAGACATTCATCAACCACAAGAACATATTACTTATACAAACTTTTATTTCCTTTATACATTTCATGTAACTAAATATCTGATTAACATAGCGCGCGTGAGTTCTAGTTTAGGCAGGACCTAAAATGGTTGACTTCTCTGCCTGAACTCTAACTGAAAACTGGGGACTCAAAAGGTCCCACGTGACTTCACATATTTGGCGGGCTTCTGTAATTTTCCATCGAAGGACCCGGCCATGATATAAAAAGGGTCGTCCCCTCAGAATTACAATAATCTTATGCAACCGCATAGATTATGTAACAAGATAAATGTATATACATTCAGCTTTTATATTTAAGAGGTAACTGGGTAAGCGAAGGATAGAGGAGAAGTGAGGAAGGAGGGGTGGGTTTTTTGTATGTGGGGTGTGGAGGTCATTGTGTTTCAACATAGGCTAGACTGGCAGTCGGAGAAACTCTCTCCGATTAATCGGCTGGTCACGTCAAGCCCTAGAACCTATATGATTGTCTTATAAGAGGTTCACGGAGTATTAACTCTGGTTCTTATAAAACATTGGGTTACTTAAAGGATAAGTACCCAATGCGGAACACTTCGGTTAGGAAAACGACAAACACGTTAGTTACGTTTATAAGACTTTATTACAACATGTATAGGGGAACGAAGTTCCCTGGACCATAGAACGTCACAAGTGTCCAAACATACACAGTAGTATTCATAGACAAAATAGGTGGAAACCACTTACTGTGAGCAATGTCGTGTCTGTGGCGTCTGGCATGTACCATAGGTGTCTGCTGGAGAGAGGTGACAAGCACGTCCAGGCTTGTTCAGTGGCATCAGAAAAAGAGGGTTCCCTCCTTGGGTTCCTGTGTCACGTGACCACCAAGGGTCTCCAGACACAGGAGATTTACCAAAACCCTCAGACAAGAGAGACTGCCCTTACAATCCTAACCCTATTGTTCCTATGGCACCCCCCCCCAATAATTTGGATCATATATGCGCAAGAAGGCGGTGACTGAAGGTCTTATTGTCCTGGGTATGATGTTAAACTCGATCTGATAAGTTCCAGTTCTGGAGCCCAGGGAATGTGGAGCACCCCTTCATCACTATTACTCGCATGTCCACTCTGACCCGGAGTGGTTGTACTAGTTAGGCAAGAGTTGCCTAAGTTAAATATACTAAAGTGCTCAATACAAAATGTAGAGCTAATAAATAATAATAAAATAAGCCTAATGAGTCAGAAAATATCTACCTAGGTTTCTCCTAACGGATCATCATGATAATTCTAACTCAGAATTATCATGATGATCCGTTAGGAGAAACCTTGGTAGATAGACTCATTAGGCTTATTTTATTATTATATATTATTATATTTTATTATTATATATTATTACATATTATTATTATTTTATTTTTATATATTAGCTCTACTTTTTGTATTGAGCACTTTAGTATATTTAACTTAGGCAACTCTTACAGTATTTTTTTCTTTTGGCCATTTTAATATTACCATCTGATTTTTTCAGGAGGTGCATAGGATTTTGTATTATATATATATATATAATATATATATATATATATATATATTTATATATATATATTTTATATATATATATATATATATATATATATTATATATATACTAGCAAATATATGCACCCTCCGGGTGCAAGTATTTTAGTTAAATTTCATAATAAAATATCATATTAAATTAGAAAGGCTAATGAAACTAAATAAGAATACAGATAAAAAGATTTGAAACAGAGGGAGTATAATAAAAGATTTGAAACAGAGGGAGTATAATAAAAAATGGAACAACTGAAACTTACTCTTCCATCACTCTCGTCTTTCATTGTTATTTGTTCTAATTTAAGTATTTAGTTATAAGAGGCAGTAAAGAATAAAATGACAGTTATTTTATCTTGTTAATGGATTTCATTTAAGATTCATTGAAGAGATTTTTGCTTATATTCATTAAAATAAAACCAAACAGTTAGAAATCAATAATACTAAGCACATATTTATTAAATTCGATTTTTTTAATATTAATATGCAAATTAGCCTTCCCGTTCACATTGTAAAGCGCTATTTTGTTGTATATATAAATATAATTGCATGTTGTTTGTACGTAGACATAGTTAACAGTATTAATAATGTAAGACAATTTTATTAATAATTGAGGTTTAGATAAAAATAAAATCATGGAGAATGTGATGTAAATAACTAAGGGAATTGTGACTTGAGTAGGAATATAGTTTCGGTTACAGACAGAAAAACACACAATCTCCATTATAATAAGATATATATATATGTGTGTGTGAGTGTGTGTGTGTGTGTGTGTAAATAAAGTGGAAGAAGAGACTAAAACCCAAGACACAATTCACACATTTAAGTGATGGTGAAGTATGTTCAAGTAAGTTTTAAAATTATACATACCATCATCATGAGATAGGGAGATATAGAACCACCGACTCCCGAAAATGTAGCTAGGAATCCTAGTGCTCCGTTTCTTACACAAGTTGGGTATAATTCTGTGGTGTGTAAGTAGATGATAGTAAATACACCAGTAATGCAGAGTCTGCTGATGGTAGCCAATGTTGTTGTAGTCCATTGTAAAGCTGAATGAGAAAATCAAATTAAAATTGACTAATTTAAAAATACAGTAATGCCTTGACTTACGAGTGCCCGAATTTTTTGAGTTACGAGCCGTCATTCGGTCGATTATTTGCTTTGCCATGAGAGATAGAATTTAAGATAGGAGCGAGCTTCAGATACGATTATGTCAATAAGTTCACTAAAAACATTTAAGTTTCCAAATTTATTATGCCAAAGAAAAATATCATTTATAAAAAAAATAAACATTAAATCATATTACAGCCCATAATTCATTATGACCAAGGAGATTGTTTCTGGCATCTGAGGTGGAGCGCCACACCTACCATCAGCTCCTCACTTTATCGTTTATAAAAAAATGAACATTAAAACATATATCAGCACATAATTCATTATGACAAAGAAGATTGTTTTTGGCATCTGATGTGGAGCGCCACACCTACCATCAGCTCCTCACTTTATCATTTATAAAAAAAATGAACATTAAAAGATATTGCAGCACATAATTAATTACATTCTATTTTATTATGTTTTTATACAATACAGAGCTATTTTTCTTGTTTAAGAAAACACGTACCAAAAATTAGGGTGATTTTTAGGGGTAGGGAGCTGGAACTAATTAATGGCATTTAAGTTTGGGGAAAATTGATTTGATATATATATATATATATATATATATATATATAT
Source organism: Doryteuthis pealeii (assembly GCA_023376005.1). Lineage (NCBI taxonomy): Eukaryota > Metazoa > Mollusca > Cephalopoda > Myopsida > Loliginidae > Doryteuthis > Doryteuthis pealeii. The sequence goes on along the minus strand of CM042155.1, from coordinate 55,761,092 downwards.
ATATAAAGCCTGAATTACGAGTGGAATATATATATATATATTGGTCTGTCAACCTCCTTAGCCTTATGGCTGTCGGGGACTGTCAGTCAGGGGCGAACAATTAATTGATACATACTTACAGGATGTATGTTTTTACAATCACCAGAGAACTGAAGGCTGTAAACAACAGGCGAGTAAATGCTTATATATATATATATATATATATATATATATATATATATATATATATATATATATATAAGAAGAAAAGCACTTTTTGTTCTTACCATTAGAAGCATAAATAATCGGAAGAATTGAGAGAATGCTGCTAATTCCTCCTGTAAGCATGAAGGTTATGTATAATTTCTTTCGGCCGATCCGGTTCAATAAAACATGACATACGATGTTGGCTGGGATTTCAACGATTGAACCAAAAAAGAAATTCAAAAAGATGTTTCCGCTTAGATTTTCCGTGTTTAACAACAATCCATAATAGACACAACTCACAGCAATCCTACGAAAAGAGTTAAAACATAAAACATAAATAAACATTATTAAAACATAAAATATAAATAAAAAGTATTAAACTCAAAATGAAGGACGTTTTTTTTGGGGGGGGAGGTGATGATCTTAGACCAGTGTGTTATGTGTATAGAGGGACCAGGAATATTTTTGTTTGGATATATTTTAGAGAAATCCTTAAAGATTTTGTTGAGATAAATATATTTACATTCAGCTTTTTATATTTAAAAGGTAACTGGGTAAGCGAATGACAGATGAGAAGTGAGGGAGGAGGGTGGGGGTTTTGTATGTGGGGTGTCGAGGTCATTGTGTTTCAATATGAAAGAATTGATGCAAACTAAATATCTTACAAAATTCTTATAGACTATTTATGTTTGTTTTCTCTGTTTATTATTTCCTATGTTTTATTGTTTTCTGTGTTTTATTGTATCTTATGTTTTGGTTTTAACTTTAAATTAGGTGCTTAATATATTCATCCAGCACCAGTATCCGGTGCTAACAGATACTTACAAAAACAATAAGTTACAAAACAATTAACGTACAAGAAATAGAGGAGGGTCAAATGCGGTATAGCCAAACACAGTAAGATCAGTCCGATTATTAATCAGCTTATTAATCATCTGTTGAAGTCCATAATTGTTGACTATTTAAGGCCATGAGCCAGACCATCAGGTAAAGTGATGAAGGGGTGCTAACTACTCTACAACAATTTCCTTTTCGGAAGTGGGACCATAAACATGGCCAGATAACTAGAACGGTTTCCAGTTCTTTTATTTTTTATGTATTTATTTCATTTTAATTATTTATTATCATTTGATTTATTCATTTTATTTATCTTATTCTCCCTGAAAAGTTCTTAAAATGATCACACTTACAAATAGAAATGAAATGATTCTTACCAATTAAATATGAGGATGAGGGTCCTTTTTAAAAGTTTTGGAATTGTGAATATTTTCCACAGCCTGCCATTAATTTCAGCCATTTTATTCAAAACTTTTTCAAAACTCTTTTTTTTCATTGTTAGGAGCCAACGGGTGATTCTGGTAACAGACTAAAAACAGGAATAATAATAATGATAAAAAGAACATTTTTAAACCGTCCCAATAAATATTTGTATAATTCTAGTAACACTTTAAAAACTAATCCTTAGTAATAAAAGTAATTGGTAATTTGCTTGAAGCATTGTTAAGTATATTATAATATATTAATAATTTGAAGGCCATTACAATGCGTGTAAAAAATAACATCTTTTTGTTTTTATTTTTTACCCGCATTATTAATATATTATAATCCTTAGTATAATAAGATGAAAGCTAATTGGCTCAGAAGAAGTACAAAAATAGGCATGAATGGCTAATGTCGGAGATCCACCAAGAACATTGCAAACTCTAGATGTTCAAACGAGCTGATTGCGAAGAAACATAGGCAAAAACAAAGAGATAAAAAAAGGAATTTGATGTTTTAGATCTTACCAAATATAAAGCAATGCCGCTGGTATTGACGGTATATATATATATATATATATATATATATATATATATATATATATATATATATATATATAACAACTAATTTCATAGAAGGAGTAATAGACAGAAAGAAAGAGACAAATAAATGAATTTGATATTTTCAGGGCCGGTTGAACTCAGTCGGTAGAGCTGCCGTCTAGGAACCATATATATATATATATATATATATATATATATATATATATATATATATAATATATATGTGTGTGTGTGTGTGTGTGTGTGTTGTGTAAGATAAAAATAATTTTTTTTTAAACATAATTTTTTGTGGACCTTCTTTTTTTAAAAATATTTAATTTCTTCTGTTTGACACATAACAACACGTTATATATATATATATATATATAATAATATATATAGAGGAGAAGAGAGAGAGAGAAGAGAGAAGAGAGAGAGAGAGAGATATCTTACCAAAGGTAAAGCAATGCTGTCGTATTGATGGTATAGAAATCACCAGAACAAGGAGTTTCCATGTACGTATGTAATATGTTAATAAGCTGAAACAACAAACCCAATGGCGAATATACTTGAAGTGCAACGGAGGAAGAAGTCCTGTTTTCCATTGAAGAAATTTCGGCTCCTGTTAAATCAAAAGCAATGAAAACAATTCAAGATTAGGCCTTTTTAAAAAGCTTAATTTTTTATGTTTTAGAGAAAATTCTTCCAAGCGGTGCTACTATATGACAATATGACTTGAACTCTAACGAAGCGCCTAAAGAAAACACTAGACGGGAGCTACACAAGGATGTTGTGTGGTGTCTTGAACAAATCTTGGAAGCAGCACCCCACAAGGAAGTAGCTGTACAGCCACTTGAACCCTATCATACAAACCGTACGAGCAAGACAAACATGACAATACTGGACACTGATGGAGAAGCAAGGACGAAATCATAAGTGTTGTGATGTTAATCCAACAGTAAAAAAGAAGTCAATTCGAGGTAGGGTAAAATAAGACAAGTGTATTTACAATAATGGTACAGGAACGGCTAGCTTGCCGTTAAACGGTAACAGTACAACCTTTTCACTCGGTGTCTCACTATTTATAGTGAGAACCGGTGTATATTCTCCACTGTAGGAACGGCCGGTACAACAATAAGTAATCTTCTCCCGTGGACACGCCAGTAGGCCAACCAGTTGAAAAGTACATCAATCAGCTATTTGCGGATTCTGGATGCTGCACGAGGGACCTTCCAGGATTACTGATCATATGTCACTGTGCATATGTAAGATGTGTCTTTGGAAATAATTTGCAAACGAACATCATCAGGTGCAGTTTGGTTTCAAGGTCAGGACAATGAGTTTTTGGCTAAAATAAGAGACCCATTGATGGGACCGTATGTTGCTCTACTCCAGCCACAAAATCCACCTGTCATATACTGTTGCTGGATAGTATGTGTTAGTAATGGAGTATAAGGATTCACACGTAGACATATATAGTAGTAAGACTTTTAACGTTTATTTAATTCCCTCGTGGCGAGTGGGCGGGTGACGGCGCTGACCATGGAAACTACTACTGCTGTTACTATTAGGAACTGAGGCAAAGAGGGGTGACCGAACCTCACTGACGCTGGCTGCGATGGTGCGTGACCAGCGCGGTCACGCACGTTCTCGTCCTGTCTCTCACCTTGACTGCTCTGTTCGCCGTCTCCTCGGGTCTGCCTTGGGCTACCTGATGACCTGCTTAAATACTGACGACCGCCCACACATTCTTTTGTTCCTTGACCGGAAGTCCTTTCTCTTTGTTCAAATTAGCGTTTGTCCAGATGAAGTCTTTTGTTGCTCTCAAACGCCTACACGTTTTCTTTGTTCGCTACCACCAGGACAAAGTCCTTTGTTATCTTCGTCATACCGCGCAAAACAAACAGTCAATCTGCAACACGAACAGGTACTACCATTCGGAATCAGTGAGGACCGGGAAGTAATGGACATGAAAGGGTGACTTCGGACTCCGTAGAGAAACTCCACTCCACAGAGCCTTACCACTAAGTGCTATTTAGTGTCATATCCAGGGTACTTTAAATTTGTGGCTTAAATAAGATATATCAATAGGGCCCGAACGGACCGATAGATGGATAGATAGATGGATAGATAGATAGATAGATATTGGTGTGTTAAAAAGGGAGATAAATACGTATTGACTTATAAACTACTAGAAGCGACTAACCTGCGTTGCCTGGGTAGAGGCGCAGCAACAAAGATAGTCTTGCAGATTCATTATTACTAAATAACGAACTGGATTGTCGCAGGATGCACCATTAAGATCCCTATGTAAAAAAAAAGACCTGACGTTTATCCGGCCTGGTGGAGCCTCCGAAAAATGTGCGCAGACACTATGTCACCTATTTAGAATATTAAATGCAAAAAAAAATAATGAATGAATAAATAAATAAATTAAATTAAAAATTAAAAAATCAAAAAAATACTATTTTGTTATTATTTAAATTTAAAAAAATTATTTTCACGAATATAAATTAAATCTTCATTATTTTTGCTCAAATAGCAAAATCTAGTGATGGTGAATGTGTATATATATATATATACTTTGTCGTTAATTGTTTTATTTTCATAGTTTCTCCCATACATGGCAATAGCATAATCTTTACAGATCATTGCCGTCCCTCACAATCCTATAACTCCACCACCAGAACCCTTCCTTGCATGATCCCTCAAATGACTCCTCAAACCTGCTGCAAATCCACAAAGTTTGATGCAAATACGACATTGAAAAGACTTCCTTCCCGTTGAATGAGATGATTCAGATGAATCAGATGATAAAATTTGATGCTTATGCACCACCATATGTCTCTTAAGACCAGAAGCCGACTTACAGACCTTGCCACAGATAGCACAAGACACATTGTTTGCTCCTGGATTCTGCATTGATTGACCCATACATACATACATACATACATACATGTACACCAACTGTCCTTTATATATGTATAGATAGAAGTCACAAAGATATATACAGAGAGTGAGAAAGATACCATTTGTTTCAGCTCTGTTCACACATTATTCTTCGATTTGATGATCATTTTTCTTTAATTTCTCATACATAAATTTATCAATTTCTCTTTTTTTTCTCAGGATTTCTGGTAAATTATCAATACACAACTATAGATATGATAGATGTTGTAATATGTCGAATATTATAAAACATCTGGGACAATTTACTAGAAATGACTAATTCATTGTTTTATTCATGCGAAATTGAAACTACATGTTCGATCATATCCTAAACAATTATCGTGTTACGTTGACTTACAAGTTTAAATTTGTTGCGCTCGTAACTCAATTTCCTCGTATATCAAATAAATTTTCTCAATTGAAATAAACTGAGATGCTATTAATCTGTTCCAACCACCCCCTAAAAAACACCCCGCCGAAAGAAAAAAAATACTAAAAATCAAGGAATTAACCGAATTTAATGAAATTTTCAGTGTTGATATATTAATGAATAAAAGACATAGTGGACCAGTTATCTTATTTAAAAACTTTTATATTTTTTCAGTTCAATTTACTTTGATCCACGTATGTTTGTGAATCTGTGTTACGCCTCAAAGATACGTGGTTCAAAGTTAACTGACCTGAAAAAATGTAAGAGTTTTCAAATAAAATAAATGGTGCATTATATTTTTTATTCATTAATATATCAACACTGAAAATTTCATTGAATTCGGTTAATTCCTTGATTTTTAGTATTTTTTATTTATTTCGGCGGGTGACATACGATGGTGGAATTTAGGTCCGTTAAGTAGGATTTAACCGAAAGTCTTGTCTAATACAAAATAGTATTTATTTAACCAATAAAGAAAATATGTAAATTGAGAAATATAAACAAAACATCATTTGTCAGTGTTTCTAAAATGTTGAAAATAGTCTCCCTTATGGTCCACATATCTTTGCCAATGTTCTGGAAGTTGTTTTATGCCATTTGCATAGAATTCTACAGGTTTTGAAGCGAATCAGTTTTCCAAATCACCCTTAAATTCTTCATCAGACTCATATGTTTTCCCACGAAGTGAGTTTTTCGTCGGAGAAAAACAGGTAGTAGTCTGAAAAGGGAAAACTCTTATAAATACGGTGGATGCGGTAATATCGTAAAACCGATCTCAGCAAGATTATTTTTGAGTTAAGTCTACCAGACTTTCGTTCCAATATATATAGAACATATAAAGTATATTATAAACCAATCTTTAGAAGATCAATAAATTTAAGGATTAAACAAAAAAAAAACAACAAAAAAAAAACAACTTTACCATAGACAACTGATGAAACAAAGCAACCGGAACCGCCAACATATATAAGAAAGCGAAGCAAAAGAAGTGCATTGATGTTGGTCATTTGCGTAGACAGAATTCCAACAACACCTTGGAGAATTAGTGCGACGACAATCACAGACTTACGTCCAAATCTGGAAAAAAAATCGTTAAAATTCAACGTTAATAATCATCGGGGACCAAAGATAGAAAGGGTGTCTGTATTAGCTTTTCTCCTTGGACGAAACTGCCACCTCTTTTATGTGTGGTTTCTTTGTGTGGTCAGAATCGCCCATAACTCATAAATCATAAGCATGTTCCACTTGACTCAGTCTGCCATGTTCATTCTACCGCAGACGCCTTTCATATCACTACAGTCATCATCCGAAGAAGATGGCGATGAAATAGTGATCTCTTTCACCCAATCAGCTCTTTTACAAAACCATATTTTCTCTTGGTAGATGTTGAAATATTTTGAATTTATAAGGTGTGCTGGAGCCCAACACTTAAACTTATAGACTTTTCGTGGCCGCGTCGATTTATTCAGCCAATCAATACGCTTGAATACGTGGTTGGTTAACTATTTAATGGCCGATCTTGAAAAGCGTTCCATTGCTCGTGCTTAACATGGATGAACCGAGGAACAACCAAGAATTCTGCTTAACACCGAGGAACAACCAAGGATTCCACTCAAAACGGATCTTCATAGTAAAGAGCTCTCACTGTTTTATAGCCTTATATACGAATATATAAGGAAGCGCGTGGTGCGATGGTTAAAGTCATGGGAAATGGACTCGTCGTGCCGAGTTCAAATCTTGGATGTGATAATTGAATTTCACTTTGTGCTAATACCCTTAGGAAAGGTATGAATCCTACTCTCCCTCCAGCTATGGATAAATAGTAGGGCAGACTGGGCTCTTTAACCTTGGTTAGGCAACCAGTCTAGGAGAAAGAAAACTCTGAATTCAGACCTGTTGAACTCCGCTCAAGAAATTGACCTTGTGTCACATCCTGCTCGTGCGGACGGGTTGGTGAATATATATATATATATATACCCAACATCGCACGTCGAACATCGGGTATATACATGAGAGAGTGACTTCAGTGATAGATAGAGAGAGAGAGAGAGAGAGAGAGAGAGAGAGAGAGAGAGAGAGAAAAGAAAGGAGAAAGATAGGGGGAAGAAAGTGATAAAGACAGAGAGAATATGTGTTTATGTAAGAAGAGAGAAGAGAGAGAGAGAGAGAGAGAGAGAGAGAGAGAGAGAGAGAGAGAGAGAGAGAGAGAGAGAGACTTACTTGCTGCTTCATTTCTTCCTGCAATCTTGTGTGGTTATTTCCTTTTCTTATTCCCAGGCTGTCATCCTGTCGTCTAGCTGTCTTCTTACTAAGGGTTTCCTTTTAAGGGCTAACTCTTTTTGTCATACAATTAATTAAACCACAAGACCATTTTTTATTGATCAAGATTTATTTAACCCATTCTTAATCGCCGCGCAGGAGAATCAACCTCGCAGTGGCACGTATACCCTGCGTAATCTCAGGTTGAAACTAAATCTAACTAGTTACGTTCTTCTCATGGTGCGCGAGATTCGCACCTCTCTAGGTGTCAGTTGGGTTCATCTAACGGAAATCTACCCGCGTACGCTTTTAACTCCAACGAACCTATTTCAAACTAACTACAGGGTCTTGTCAACAATTTATGCTACCACATAATATGTAACATCACCTGCAGCCTAAAAATGGCCACAAGAATCTTAACAGTGGATAGATTAGAATAAAATTAAAACGTAATGGATGTTCTTTAAATGTATACTTACCGGTCGGAAAGCCAACCCCAACTTAGCACTGCGAACAAATCACCGGCAAAACATGTAGTATAAATTTGTCGAGCTAGCCATTCCTTTCCACAAACTAAATTAAACTTGAAAAATATAAACTGTTTTAAAGACTGGTATTCAAATTAACCAAGTTTTCATAATAGAGCAATGTACTTTTGTAATAAATTATCTTATCAGATTAAAAACAGCAACAGTGTAAATCATTTAAAGATTGAACTGAATGATTATGAAAGTGAGTTAATATTCATTTTTTAAAGCCTCTTTTGTCCAAGGCTTCATGTACGCAATTAAAGACTCCACTATATTTGTAATTTTCATAAGTTGTTTAAAAAAAAAAGAGTTAAAAGAATTAACAGCTCTATGAATATTTAAAAAAGGAGATAATTTACAATATTTGTTTTTTCCCCACAATTTTATCAATAAGTCTGGTGGCATTTATGCTACTTGCAGCACCCTTGAGGAGCAGTAAAAATTAAGTTCTGAAACTGTGTTAGAATTCATGGGCAATCATCCGAAGATGACTTATTTTAAGATAATTAAAATAAATAAAAACCCATCTAAAACAGAGCTTGAGGTTACAGTGGCCTGGACGTTGTGTTTGTACACAGTAAAGATGAGGATAACAGTACGAAATAGCATAATTATTATTTATTTTTTAATCTAATAAAATTTTCAAGATAAGAGGAGTTACTCCCCTTGAACTTTTAAGTTAACTTATGAATGCCTGGGAAGGAATATTTGATGGAAGGCAGACGAGATTTTTTTTTTGCAGATGGTGAGTTTGAGAGATTTATAATTGACAGAGAAGAATTTGAAGAAGATGGAGACCAAGTAATTTTTAGCACTTTTGTCTGCACAGAAAAATAATTTAAGAAGGCATTTTTGGGAACTAACGGATGAATTACATAACAGAATTTGATCTGTATAGAAACATTGTATATCTTCAGTGTGAAGATTCTTTTTTATTATTTTAAGGTTGATATGAGAAGATAGTAAGAAAGGAAAATACCCAAGGAGGCATAACAAATAATAATAATAATAATAATAATAATAATAATAATAATAATAATAATAATAATAATAATAATAATAATAATAATGGTGTTCCTAAATCTTCTGTACGTTATCATCCCGCAACACCCTCTGGTTAAAAATAAGACCATCCAAATTATTCAAGATGCAATGCAAAAACGTAAATCCAGATTATCTGGTTTCGCTTAATCGTAGATTTAATATTTTCCCCATTTTATTTCACCCAATTTTAAAAATGAAACATGGTCTTGCGTCGCTTAAATGCCCAACGTAAAATTAAAATGAATTGAAAAAAAAAAAAAAAAAAAAAAAGAGCGAGAAGTTACATGTTTGTTTTATTTGTAATATTGAAATTGTGAATTACGGAAAATACTTTTGTAATTTTGATCTTAGGTCGTCCAAGCCTCCTGTCTTATTTACGTTATGCTTTTTGTAATTTTGATCTTAATTTTGTCCCAGCCAGGGTCAGGCGAATTTCCGGCCCAACTTTGATATTTTCCGAGTTGGGTTTTTGTCAGTTTTTTGTTGCCAAATTAATAAGGATATACTAAACGTGTTATATACTGGGCCCGACAAGGAACACGGAACACATGTATTTATAAAAATATAAAAATATATCTTTATTCCTCGGTTGAATGTAGACTGAGAGTCATCAGCAGGGGTTGCACATACAACGGAGCCTTGCAAGCGATCTCGAACCTGATCTCGGTCTACCCAACCCAGATTTCCACAGGCTTTTTATTATTGTTCAACTCACAGGGTCACGCCTCTTTGGTTGTGACACCTACGCAGTTTTTCTGTAGACACACCTCCTTGCCCACGCATCCTGTTTTCATTGGTTATGGGCTACGCCTACAGATTTTCTGTACCCACACAGTGTCAAATGTACACCTGCATTTTTAGGTGCCAAAGGTCAGTTCAATACCATATCCTGTTTTTGTTTCCAGGCCCATGCTTGACACCCACACACTTCCTGTGTGCAGCCTGGGCTCCAGGTGCAAACCGATTGACCAGGCAATATATTACAAACGCCTCCTCCCTGAGTTTTATCGGAAAATCAATGTAAATATCTTACAAACCTCCTTTTAAGAAAGAGTGACAGAGAGTTAAAATCAAGATTTTTATACTTTTTACATACTGAAGTATTTTTTGCAATAGCTCTTAAGTAAACATATCAAATGTTGTATAAGTGAATTATCATACTGTGGTATATCCACAGGCCCTGCTTATAATAATAATAATAATAATAATAATAATAATAATAATAATAATAATAATAATAAGTACGTGGGTGAGTCAAAAAGTAATGACATTTTGTTTAGGACAGGTATAATTACCAACACAGGAACATGTATCATACATCGAAATGAAGCTGGTCCTCTGTGGATCACATCCCTACTTCTCCACATAGTCACCGTTTCTATCAATAGCAATGTTCCACCTTCGAATGAGAGCATGTATCCCTGTGCCGTAAAATTTTGTTCACTGGAATAATGTTTGCCTCTTTTCGGCCCCATGAAAGGGGGTTTGAGAAGCAAACATTATTCCAGTGACAAGGAAGGGAAATCTGTAGTTAAGAAGTGGCTCAAAGAACAGTCAACAGAATTTTACGGGACAGGGGTACATGCTCTCATTCGAAGGTGGAACGATGCTATTGAGAGAAACGTTATGTGGAGAAGTAGGGATGTGATCCACAGAGGACCAGCTTCATTTTGATGTATGATACATGTTCCTGTGTTGGTAATTATACCTGCCCTAAACAAAATGGCATTACTTTTTTTACTCACCCTCGTATTATAAGAAATACATTAAAATGATAGGATCAGATTATAATTTTAGTATTGATTTTTAATGAAAGTTTCTATCGATGCAGAATTGGAAATTAGAAGAAGAACCGAGAACATGGAAAGCATAATATTGTTAAAATCGACTAGAATTCTCAGAATGGGAATATCAGGAATACTTACGTCACTGGTGATTGTTGTTTGAAAGATTGATTTGTCATAGACCCAAAAATTACATTTACTCGGCTGCTGGTTTCCAAACAAAGTCTTATTGACATAAAGATGGCATTTACTGTAGACGGGTTTCCCATCCACCATCTCATCAGGAATGTATTCTTTAATAAGTTTTGCGTGATCTTCATTTTGTATTTCGTATGTGTCATTTGTCAAATCAGGAATAGCACACCTTGATATGAAAAATAAAATGTAAACTATAAGTAATGACGGGAGGGGGGGGGCAAATGATAGAAAGTGAGGGTAAAAATTTGCGACTCTTCAAGTGTCACCTTTCCAAAGACCCTTAACTTGGGGGTCTGAGGTCTTGGGGTGTGCACAGATCACGATCATCGCTACACACAGGGGTTTTAAGGAACAATAAGGACATTACAGTGACAAAGTGATTAGAGAACAGTTTTCACTAACACAAATGTTTTAAAGAAAGTCGAAACAAAAACGATTTTTTAAAAAGCTTTTAAAAATCTCTTCAGAAATAATACATGTCACATCACTGTTTTCTTCTAATTCTAATTCCTTTAGAACTGAAATTGTAAAAAAGAAAAATCAAAATTGGGAGTTTTCTCCCTTGGCCAGATATGCAGACATTCCAAAATCGGATTATTATAGCGGTAAGCCTGAATGCAGACTATAATAATGAAGTTGCAAATTGGACAGAAAAATGTTATAAGTTAGAAATATTTTAAAAGCATTTCAGTGAAAAATGTCTAGTAACGATAACACACAAGAGTAATCGCAAAGGTTAAACATCCAAAACTTTTAGAAATTACAGAGACGTTTATTATTAATAATGTTTGCATCACTCTAAAGTTTTCGCATGTATCTATTTTCCTACATAATCGCTATTTTGGTTGATGCATTTTTGTAGACCCTGTGGCAGTTTATGTATGCTCATGTCGCTGTCATATCATCGACGAGGCGTTGAAACTCGTCTTAGTTTCAAACTTCCTACACCAATTGCAGACGTTTGACATACATGCACGACTCCGTTAATTGGCGATGAATTTCAACAGCATTTAATCTTGTTTTTATTTTCTTGGACTCTCGAAGAATTAGACGTAGCAATTTGGTATCTTTCTTGGCGCCAAATATTCTTTCTTTATTATTTTTCTTTTTTTCTTTCTTTTTTTATGAACCAACTCATTTTACTATTTTAGAGAATGAAAATTTCTAACCCAGAATTTCCAACTCTGCAACTGGTAAGAAAAGAAGACAAAGAAAGTAGCAACATTTTTAAAGATTAAAAATAAGAAAGACGATAGCCACTCAATTTCCTTTCAGCTGAAGTTTCGTAATACAGGAAAAGCAGAAAAAACATTCCTCAATTTCGATTAGTCATAACACCAGAACTCATTGGAATATCTTTAGAAATCTAGTGACATCTCATACAGTAAGTCAAAATATTTATTTTATCACCAGCAAAATCTCTTTACACCGTTCCTACTGCTAGAGGGCAGGTGAATCCAAGATAGTGCTCATCCCACAGCAAAGCAACTTATTGGTCAAAACTATAATCATTTAATCCTTTAATATGAACTATTAAAATTGTTATTAAGACTTTCTCACTATTCGATGATGATTAGAAAATGACTAAATACTTAGGAGAGTCCTGGTCTGACTTGCTGTCACTCAAGACTTCAGTGAAAAACTTGCAAGGAGTAAAATAATAATAATGCTAGTCGGGTTTCTATCACGGTCGGAGGTAGCTTGCAAAGTCTAGCCACACCGAGGAGACGTGATACGTCGAAGCACGGTGTCGGTGGATGTCAAAATACAAATGCTTCCAACTCCTTGTTGGTTGAGCTCTCTGGGGTAAAAAAATTTGATTGTCGGTCGTAAATTAAGCTAAAATCGCAAGGCTCTCCTATAAACCGGATGTGAGCTGTCTAACGGTTGTAGCATATATACCTATGTATGTATTTGACAGTTAAAATATATCCCTTCTCTGCAGGTGGCTGATAACCACGTAGTTAAGACACCGGACTGACAGAAATCAGTCAGTTTTCTATCCCGGCCGGAGGTAGCTTACAAAGTCTATTTGAGGAGACTTGATACGTCGAAACACGGTATCTGTGGATGACAATATATATATATATATATATATATATATATATTGGTGCATCAAGGGTTGCCACAAACCCAATCAACGACCGACCTCAGGAATTTTGAATTCAGAGTTATCCCTCTCCTAGACTGGTTACCTACCCAAGACTGAAGAGCCCAGTCTGCCCTACTATTTAACCCATAACTGGAGAGAGAATATATGGATTCATACCTTTCCCAAGGGTATTAGCGCTATGTGAAATGCCAACAGCTTCGTCTAGGAATTGAACTCGAATCGACGAGTCCATTTTCCACGACTCTAACCACTAGCCCACGCGCCTCCATTGACTGTGCCAAAAAGTGTGGATGGTCCAACACAAGACTTCACCACTATAAACAAATCCCTGTGTGGATGTTCATTGTGTGAATGAACCCTCATACGTCGAAAATCGACGGGAGAGTCCATTATATATACTAGCAAATATATGCACCCTCCGGGTGCAAGTATTTTAGTTAAATTTTATAATAAAATATTATATTAAATTAGAAAGGCTAATGAAACTGAATAAGAATGTAGATAAAAAGATTTTGAACAGAGGGGGTATGATTGAAAAATAGAACAACTTTGAAACTAACTCTTCCATCATTTTCCGTTACTCCCGTCTTTCATTGGTAAATTTTCCTAATTAAACTGTTTAGTTAAAATAGGAAGTAAAGAATAATATTACAGTTATTTCTTCTTGTTAAGGGATTTCTTTTAAGATTTATTGAAGAGATTTTTGCTCATATTCAATAAGATAAAACCAAACAATTAGAAATCAATAATACTAAGCATATATTTATTAAAATCAATTTTTTAAGATCAATATGCAAATTAGCCTTCCCGTTCATACTGTAAACCTCTATTTTGTTGTATATAAATACAATTGCATGTTATTAGTATGTAGATATGGTCAACAGTGTAAGTAATGTAAAACAATTTTATTAATAATTGAGGTTTAAATAAAAATAAAATCATGGAGAATATGATGTAAATAACGAAAGGAATTGTGACTTGTATAGTAATATAGTTTCGGTTACAGACAGACAAACCTACAATCTCCATTATAATATATATATATATATATATATATATATATATATTATGTGTGTGTGTGAGGATGAATGAATAAAGAAAGAAAGAAACGAATGGATAATAAAATATGAATTTAATTCTATTATCCATTTCGTTTCTTTCTTTCTTTATTTATTCTTCTCTATATTGTCGGATTCATTTCCAATTCCATTTTTACATACATACACACATATATATATATATATATATATATATATATATATATATATATATATATATCAAATTCACACTGTCGGATTAATTTCCTTTTATTTTACATATATAATATATATATATATATATATATATATATATATATATATTGTAATTTGCATTATTATAAGGCTATTTGACAGTAACTGACAAATAGTCTACAAATATTTTTAATCATTGCCGTAGAGTTTACATATATGTCATAATACACACGCTCTTCACCACTGAAGGCACAAAAATATTACTCCAAGAGTGTATGTAGTTTGTTATTTGGTTGGTTGCATTTTACGGCATGTTAACTCTTGGATTATTTAATGCCGAAGACGTTTTTGTTTTATTCATACTAGCAAATATATGCACCCTCCGGATCCATCTATTTAAGTTTTAATGTAATAAGATATTATATTAAAGTAGAAAGGATAATGAAAATAAATAAGAATTCAGATAAAAAGATTCAAAACAGAGGGGTTATAATGAAAAAAATAGAACAACTGAAACTTACTCTTCCATCACTTCCGTCTTTTATGGCTAATTTTTTCTAATTCAACTATTTAGTTAAAATATGAAGTAAAGAATAAAATTACATTTATTTCTTCTTGTTAATGGATGTCTTTTAAGATTTATCCCCGGGATTTTTGCTCATATTCATTAAGATAAAACCAACAATTAAAAATCAATAATACTAAGCATATATTTATTAAAATCAAATTTAAATATCAATATGCAAATTAGCCTTCCCGTTCACACTGTAAACCGATATTTTGTTGTATATATAAATACAATTGCTTATTAGTATGTAGATATGATAAACAGTATTAATAATGTAAAAAAAAAAATATTAATAATTGTGGTTTAAATAAAAATAAAATCGTGATGAATGTGACGTAAATAGCTTGAGTAGTGATATAGTTTCGGTTACAGACAGAAAAACACACATCTACATTATATTAAGATTTGGGTATTCATTCTTATGTATTAATTTTTAAAAAACTAATTCTTTGGTCTATTTAATACAGGTGGAGTCCTCACAGGTAATACTACTCCGAGTCAAAGTTGACCTGAGAGTAATGAAGGGGTACTCCGCGTTCCCTAGAGCTCGAAGTTTGGAACCTCACCCTTACATGCAGTTAAGTGTCATAAGACCCTCAGCCACCGCCTTCTAGCACATATATGATTTTAAAAAAGTGTAGGGTTTACCATAAGAGCAATACGGTTGGGACAATTATATAAGTGCTTATAAGTGACATGACCTGCCCACTGATCGGAAGGGGCCTCACTAAGCGCCCGTCTAGCCAAAGAAAGGATCAAAGTGGAGCGTTGCATGTCATGGGTTGCTCAGCCCCTATGATTCCGTCCTTAAGCATTACGGGTCACCATTAACGGCCAACAGGTGGACTCTTTGGGGGAAGGGGTCTGCAGAGATCCAGTCGGAGTATTCTACATCATAACGGATTGGACAAAAATTAATATATCACAAAAACTTCTTTTAAAATCGTTAGGATTCTCTTATCTCTTCCACAAAAAAAAAATCGTTTTTAATTTTTGTGATTCAGTGATTCATTCGACGTAAAAGTCAATATTGAGGGTCTGATTAGCTCAGTCAGTAGAGCATCCGCCTAGGAACTACAAGGTTCCGGGTTCGATACCAGCACCTCCCCAAATCAACGAATGAGTAACACAGCTTGTATTTTTACGGTAAGCTGGGGAGCTGATTGTACAACCATTTATAGAATGGTACCCTGACTTACGAATGCCCTAAATTACAAATTTTCCAAGTTAAGAATTGTCACGAAAATTTGAGGAACGAGAAAGCTTCAGATA
The DNA here is from genome assembly GCA_023376005.1 of Doryteuthis pealeii. Classification (NCBI taxonomy): domain Eukaryota; kingdom Metazoa; phylum Mollusca; class Cephalopoda; order Myopsida; family Loliginidae; genus Doryteuthis; species Doryteuthis pealeii. Next base: position 55,744,725 of record CM042155.1, on the reverse strand, counting down.
CGCTTATGTTCACTAAAACATTTAAGTTTCCAAATTTCTTACGCCAAAGAAAAAAAAACCTATTACAGCACAAGCCCAGTCTTTAGAGCATCCGCTTCAAATCAGCGCAAGAATTCCACAGCTTGGATCTGTGCACTAAAGTGGGGAGCTGATGGCAGGAGTGGCGCTTCAACTCAGATGCAAAACTAATCTCCCTGGTCTAGAGCTAGTGAGGTTAGACTTCCTCACTGTCCGGCTGTTACCGACAATAGGCGACTCCGCCGATTTTAATTACTACTTTAAAATCTATATATTAATACGCTTGTTCCTTAATCTTCCAACCGTTATCATCTTGTAACACTCTCTGGTTAAGAATGAGATCGTCCAAATCATCCAAGATGAAATGCAAACATGTAAATCCTGATTATCTGGTATGGATTATCTGCCGAATTCTTATTTCTTATGAGCGTCATCACCTCAGTTTAATAATGGATCATTCCGTTCTTATTATAAAGAAATAAATGGAAGAAAAGAACTTGCTATATAAAAATATATAATAAGAAAGAAAGAAAGAAAAAAAGAAAGAAAGAAAGAAGAAAGAGAGTGGGAGGGTGCAATAACGCTAATCTGTTTCAATCGCACATAATGAAAAGATGAAAAGAACGAAAGAGAGAACGAAAGAAAGAGTGAGAAAATGTTAAATCAAGATTATTATACTTTTTATATATTGAACTAATTTGCGGTAGCTCTTAAGTAAACATATCAAACGTTGTAATAATTAAATTGTCATACTGTGGTATACCCACAGGTTCCGCAAGTCATAATTTACTGTCAGACACAAAAAAATGACCCCCCCCCCCGCCAAACAGTCAACAGAAAGTTATAAATAGTTGAATTATAGACAATTATAAAATCGTGACAGTTCGAAATTAGTAAAGAAAATAGTAAAATGTATTTTACCTGTGTTTTATCGCAGGAACGATAAAGACGATACTGCCGATTTGTGATCCATCCAATACGACGCTGCTTCTTTCTTTCTTTCCTTTTTTCTTTCCTTCTATTTACACTTCTTTCTTTATTTCTATTTTTTCTTTCTTTTTTCTTCTACTTCTTCGTTCTTCTTTTTTTCATCTCTCTCTCTCTCTCTCTCTCTCTCTCTCTCTCTCTCTCTCTCCTCTCTCTCTATCTCTCTCATCCTTCTTTAGTTTCTATCATATTAATAACTTTGTTGTTAGACATTAAAAAATGAAAAATATCCAACAAAGTCTTAACAGAATTGAATTATAAACATAAGTAAAGTCATCGGTGGTAGTACATGTTAGGGTCTCTTTTATAGGTTAAAAATATAAAAATAAATAAATCTAAAAAATGTGCTCAAAAATGAGTTTTAAAAAGTTGAATACCGAACAAGAATGAATAAAACTAAAACGTCTTCGGCATAGAATAACCCAACAAGAGTTTGCATGCCGTAAAATCCAACCAACAAGTCAAAAATTGAAAACAACTAATTGAAGTTCCATTCAGTTGAAGTATAAACATTAACAAAGTCACTGGTGAGAAATTAAACAAAATTATAATGAAATTATTTTACCTGTGTTTTATAGCAGGAACGATAAAGACGATACTGCCGATTTGTGATCCATCCAATACGACGCCGATAAATAATAAATGGAGTATAAATATTTGGTAACGTCCACATCCACCGACAGCTTTGATCGCTTTTTCATACTTCATAATTTTCTCTTTGCAAATCACAGTGTCAATAGTGTCGTGTCAAGAGTGAAAACAGAACGAAACGTTTTTTGAGGATAAGAAAATTAAATTGCACTTGTTCCTCATTTTATAAATAGGAATTACGCATTTCTTTATGTGGGAATTCACAGGTTCAGCATTTTGGAAATAAAAATAACTTTTAAAGCGAGTAAATCAATATTTTTAAATTGGTGACAACATAAAATAGTCCCAACTAATCAGCTTCAATAGTTTAACCAATCAATACCAATTGGCTTTTGGCGTGTCTTAGTGGTTAAACAAAAAGGAAGTATTACTTCTGTTGTAGATTTAGTAGTCAGTGACCGATACACACCTGTGACCCCCCCTCCCGGCTGACAAAATGAGGTTACATCCAGGAATTAAATTAGTTATAGACAGCAACAGGTGTGAGAAAGGTAATTACGAATACATAATTGGTCACGCTTTATTTTCGAACAAAGAAAACAATTCCTACCCTTAACGTTTCCCCCGTGATCACGCCCATCAGCAACAGAGGAAACAGGTGGACTCGGCGCGGGAATGAATGCGAAAAGCACTTAATATGCAGTCAGCACATTAAAGCATAATTAGCAGGACCTGTGGATATACCACAGTATGATAATCTAATTATTACAACGTTTACTTAAGAGCTATTGTTAAATACTTCAATATATAAGTATAATAATCTTGATTTAACTCTCTCTCACTATTTTTCTTTCTTTCCTTCTTTTCATCTTTTCATTTTGTTCGATTGAAACCTATTAGCGTTATCGCTTACGCGAGATCACCCCATCTCCCTATCTTTCCCCTATTCTCTTTCTTTCTTTCTTTCTTTCTTTCTTTCTTTCTTATTACATTTTTCTGTGTAGCATATTCTTTTTCTTTCCTTTCTTTCTTTATAATAAATACAGATTAGCATTCCCCCCTCTCCCAAATGCAATACTCCACTTTGGCCCTATCTTGGGCTAGACGGGCGGTCGGAGAGGCCCCCTCCGATCAATCAGCTGGTCACGTCAAGCCCTAGCACCTATATGATTTTCCCAACCCTATTGCCCTTATGGCAAGCCCCAACCCCTTTTTATCATATGGGTGCTAGAAGGCGGTGGCTGCGGGT
>CM042155.1:55724380-55736880 GCA_023376005.1 Doryteuthis pealeii | reverse complement strand
AAAGCAAACTAGTAGTTCTGTACGATACGAATGGTCGACACTTGCCAACAGCGATATATGCAATCGATACGCTGTCGCAGTAAAGAAATAAATTCGATATCCTCCAGGAGACATGAAAGCCTCTCACCAAACGAGGAATACGAAAACTTTGTCAGTGCTCACCTAGAAGCAGCAGCAGAGTGCGTACCAACCAAACTAAGAGCTAAGCACCATGTTCCCTGGAGACACAAAAAGTTAGAGAAAAAAGAAATGATAAAAAGCAGCCCAACATAATAAAGCAAACCCAAATAACACAATTTACACAACGTAAGGAAGCCCAGATAGAACTAACCAAAACATACAAAAAAAGAACAAACAGATATATACAACAACAAAAAATAACATCAGACAATCAGTGGAAGACAGACAGTCGCGATTAGCATGGCAAATAGTAAACGAAATTAGTGATGGAAAAGTACCTCTAGATCAAGCTAAAGGCAACCAGCCAGAAAGATAGACTGCAGAAATGGAAAGATCACTTCCAGAAACTTCTGGGAACCCACCTAAAATCATGGGAAAATAATACCCAAAATATCATAGATAGACAACTAGACATAAAACTGGGGACTTTACAACTGAAGAACTCAACGAAGTATTAAAGAAACTAAAAAATAGAAAAGTAGCAGGTCTCGACGAAATACCCCCAGAGGTATGGAAGGATGGGAAAGTTTAACGACATATTGCTTAGGCTATGCAATGCTGTATATAGACAAAATTAGATAAATGGACGAAGGATGCATCCTCCCATTCCCAAAAAAGGGAGACCTAGGAATCGCTAAAAACTACAGAGGCATAACTCTTTACTGCTATTGCAGCTAAGATATATAATGCCTCTTTCTTAATCGCATCCGACCCGAAAAATAGAGAAATCCTTAGGAAAATCAAAACGGATTCCGCAGAAATAGATCAACAACCCTCAAATCCTGACTATACGACGAATCATAGAAGGGATTCGAGCAAAGAATCTAGAGGCAACGCTACTATTCGTAGATTTCTCTAAGGATTTGATTCCATACACAGAGGGAAGATGGAACAAAATACTACTAGCGTATGGACTCCCAAAGAAACTGTTGCCGCCATAATATGCTCTACAAAGACACAAACGTTGGTACGCTCACCTGATGGCGACACAGATTTCTTTGACATCACCGCTGGGTTCTGCAAGGAATACTCTAGCACCATATATATTTATCATATGCCAGACTATGTACTCCGAACTTCACTAGATAACATAAGAAGAAGGATTCACACTAAGAAAGGCAAGAAGCAGGCGATACCCCGCACAAACTGTCACAGATGTAGACTATGCTGATACCTCACACTTCTTGCAGATACACCGGCACAGGCTGAGTCACTTACTACACAGCCTGGAGCAGGCAGCAAGAACGTCGGCCTTTATGTGAACTCTGATAAAACTGAGTTCATGTGCTTCAAAAAGCAAGGAACATCTCCACACTTGACGCAAGCAGCCTTTTAAGTCAGTAGAACAATTCACATACCTAAGTAGTAATATCTCATCCACAGAAAGCGATGTTAACACTCGAATAGGAAAGGCATGGTTGGCCACCAACAAATTATCAGTCATATGGAAATCCGATCTCCCGACAAGCTAAAGAGACGTTTCTTCCAGGCTGTGGTTGTGTCGGTACTGCTATATGGCTGTACCACCTGGACCCTAACAAAGCGCCTTGAAAATAAGCTGGATGGAACTGCACCAGAATGCTGCGAGCGGTCGCGAATAAGTCGTGGAAACGCAAGCGGAAAAGAGAACAAAAGTAGAAGAAATGAGAAAGAAGATGAAAGAGAAAAAGAGAGAGAAGAAGAAGAAAGAAGAAGAAGAAGAAGAAGAAGAAAGAAGAAGAAGAAGAAGGTAAATCATCAAGAGGTCATTACAAAAAATGATACAATAATCTTTTATTTTATATTTCTTCATGTCATTTACGGTCAGTTTCTCATACGTAAAAATAACATGTCAAAATTGAGTCCCATTATAAACATAGTCTTTCTTTTTTTTTCTTTTCTTTCTTTCTTTCTTTTTTTCTTTCTTTCTTTTCTTTTCCCAGCAATCCTTTTCTCTTGACATTATTTAAACAATAAAGCTTGTGTTTTTCTTTTTTCTCCAACATATATATATATATAATATATATTATATATATATATATATATATATATATATATATATTATTACAGAAATATGAAAAATTAAAAAAAAAAAAAATTTTTAAGCCTGTAATATTCAAAATATATTTTGTGTTTCGTCTTTATAATGCTTGCGAATCAGCTATACTTTTAACAATGTCAGGATAAGTTCAAAATAATGAATGGGTGTCATAATTTGTTTGTCGTAGTTTAAATTCTTCCAAAATCCTGGGTCAGACATGTTCTTTCTCTCTCTCTCTCTCTCTCTTCTCTCTCTCTCTCTCTTTCTCCCTCATCTTTCTCTCTGGCTAGCCCATCCTCTAATGTATATCCCTTTAATTGACCCCCCCCCCAGAATGTTTTATTCATTATAAACACCAGATCTCTTTGGATTGTTGAAAAGCATACGGATTGGTTTTTTCAAGCGGTCAGCAGAAACGAATAAGTTAAATTTTTATATTTCTGTAAATAATTTTTAAAAAATGAGAAAAAGAAGATGAAAGCGAACGCGAAAGAGAAAAAGAAGTAAGAAGAAATGAGAAAAAGAAGAAGAAAAGGAGAGGATGAGAGAAGAAGAAAAGAAAGAAGAAGAAGAGAAGAGAAGAAGAAGAAGAAGAAGACAGAAGAAGAAGAAGAGAAGTGAGAAAAAGAAAGATGAAGCGAAAGCGAAGAGAACAAGAAGTAGAAGAAATGAGAAAGAAGAAGAGAAAGAGAAAGAGAGAGAAGGAAGAAGAAGAAGAAGAAGAAGAAGAAGAAGAAGAAGAAGAAGAAGAAAGAAGAAGTGAGAAAAAGAAGATGAAAGCGAAAGCGAAAGAGAACAGAAGTAGAAGAAATGAGAAAAGAAGATGAAAGAGAAGAGAGAGAAGAAGAAGAAGAAGAAGAAGAGAAGAGAAGAAGAAGAAGAAGAAGAAGAAGAGAAGGTAAATACATCAGAGAGGTCTTACAAATGATAACAATAATCTTTTATTTTATATTTCTTAATGTCAATTTACGGTCAGTGTTCTCATACGAAAAATAAACACATGTCAAAATTGAGTCCCATTTATAAACATAGTCTGTTCTTTTTTTTTTTTCTTTCTTTCTTTCTTTCTTTTTTTCTTTTTTCCTTTTCTTTTTCCAGCAATCCTTTTCTCTTGACATTATTTAAACAATAAAGCTTGTTTTTTTCTTTTTCTCCATATATATATATATATATATATATATATATATATATATATATTATATATATATTTTACAGAAATATAAAAATTAAAAAAAAAAAATTTTTAAAGCCTGTAATATTCAAAATAAATTTTGTTTCGTTTTATATGCTTGCGAATCAGCTATACTTTACAATGTCAGGATAAGTTCAAATAATGAAATCGGTGTCATAAATTTTGTCGGTAGCTTTAAATTCTTCCCAAATCCCTGGGTCAGACATGTTCTTTCCCTCTCTCTCTTCTCTCTCTCTCTCTCTCCTCTCTTCTCTCTTTCTCCCTCTCTTTCTCTCTCGGCCTGCCCTCCTCTTTAATGTATATCCCTTTAATTGACCCCCCCCCAGAATGTTTAATTAATTTAAAACACCAGATCTCTTGGATTGTTGAAAGCATACGGATTGGTTTTTTTTCAAGCGGTCAGCAGAAACAGAATAAGTTAAATTTTTATATTTCTGTAAAATTAATTTTTTAAAGCCTGTAATATTCAAAATATAATTTTGTTTCGTCTTTATAAATGCTTGCGAATCAGCTATACTATTACCATTCTTTTGATACAATGTCAGCATAATCCAATTAATGAAATGGTGCCATAAAAAAAATTTTTTTCGCTACACCTCCGTACGTTAAATCCTTTTCTAGGATGAGATATGTGGAACTTATACTAAGTTAAAACTTAGATTAACTATAATCCCCCCTTTTTTTTTTTTTTTTTTTTACACCTCATCTCCCCTGTTTTTCTCGAAATTTCAATTGCCACACTGGCTTGTTAAATGAAACCATGGGTTAGCAGCGTGGTGGATGTGAGACGCGGCGGAAGAAACCTACTTAGGTCAACGCGTATATCACAAGATGCTGGGCGGAGGAAACCCAGAATGGGTCACGGCCAGGATCAACCAGTTCAGTCAGGTAACTAACTAGCTCCTCATCTCTAAGACTAGCGCCTATTGATGAGTTAACTCCACAGCTACCGATAGATATCTATGACTTGACCCAACTGAAACTATTCATGACAGCACACAAAACCAAAGAATCTTACAGCATCATGCTTCCTGCCATCCACGCGTTCTGCTGAGGCTCGAGCTCTGGCCCAGTGCCGATAAATTACCTACGGAGCTCAAATGCACCACACACGTAAAACCAATCACTCTCACCACAGACAAACAAGACACACACTCTTCGGAAGACATAAACCTACCAACAATATCTAATAAGACAGACAATAAAACCCGAAACCAATACAAACCTACTTAGATGTAAAAAATTACTGAAGATAGCAACATTTAACGTTAGAACACTGAAACGATAGGCCAACTCCCTGAACTTACAGCGTCTGCACAGCAACAGCATGTGTGAGGAAAGGTTAATTACGGCAGAATACATAATTCGGTCACCGCTTTATTTTCTTCGCAACAAAGAAAACACAATTCCTACCCTCTACACGTTTTCCCCCGTGATCACGGCCATCAGCAACAGAGGGAAAAGGTGGACTCGCGCGGAAATGAATGCGAAAGCCACCGCTTAATATGCATTTCTGTCAGCCCAATAACAGCATATTAGCAGACCTGTGGAATACCACAGTATGATAATCTAATTATTACAACTTTACTTAAAGAGCTATTAAAACTTCAATATATTAAACCTCGTGTAGTAATAATAATCTTGATTTTAACTCTCTCCACTATTTTTCTTCTTCCTTCTTTTCATCTTTCATTTTGTTCGATGAAACTACTAGCGTAAAAGTATAAGACTTTCTTCCTCTTTTTCATCTTTTCATTTGTTCGATTGGAAAACCTCATAGCGTTATCGCTTGGTACGCGAGACACCCCATCTACCTCTATCTTTCACCGTATCTCTTTCTTCTTTCTTTCTTCTCTCTTCTATTATACATTTCCTGTGTAGCATATTCTTTTTCTCGCTTCGTTTCTTCTTCTTATTTATAATAAATGTACAGATAGCACTGCCCCCCTCTCCCCAAAGTGGAATTACTCCCCACTTTTGTGGGCCTTATCTTGGGGCTAGTAAATGTGACGGCCTGGTCGGGAACGGCCCCTCCCGATTCAATCAGCTTTCACGGTTCAAGCCCTAGCCACTAGATATTTTCCAACCCTATTGCCCTTATGCAAGCCCCAATCCCCTTTTTACTCATAATGGGTGTTGCTATGATAGGCCGGGTCGGCTTCGCGGGTCTCATTGTAGTCCCCTGGTAAAAAATGACAGTCGTTAGAACTCTATCTGATGGTGAGTTTTCAGTTTTTGGAGGTTGGCGGAATGTGGAGCACCCCTTCATCGCCATTGCTCCCTGCGTTCCGACTCTTGACCCGGAATAAGTGTATACCTTAAGGGTCACATCTATGGTTAAATAGAGAAAAAATCATAATTATAAAAAAATTGTATATCCATTAAGAATTATTTATTTCAAAAACTTTATCGGCAAAAATTTAAAAAAAAAAATGGAAAAAACCCACTAGGTTGATAGGCCGTTTAACAAAACAACGAAACTCTCCCAATGTTTTCCTTCTTTGTTTCTTGTTTTCTTATTATATTTTTTCTGCGTCGTAGCATGCCTTTTCTTCCCATTCTCTTTTCATAATCAGAAGCGAAATGGTCCCATTTATTTGCTGAGGTGATGACACTATTCCTATATTGAAAAAATAAGAAGTTCGGCGGATACAGCAACACCCAAGATACATTCAGTTTACCATTTTTGCATTTCTATCCTTGACGATTTGAACGTTTCCATTTTCTTTAACCAGAGTTGTGTTGTAACTTTAAACGGTCTGACAATTAAGGTAACACCAGTATTTATTAATAATGTTAGATAGGCTATTCTGTTATTAATTAGAATCCATACTGATTTGAAAAATAATGTCTATTATTGTTAGGAAAGTTACATGATTGAAAAGAAGAAGAAAAAAGAAGAAGACCTGTAGAAAAGAGAAGAAGCAGATATGAAGTGAGAAAAGAAGAAGAAGAAGAAGAAGAAGAATAGAAGAAGAAGATGTAGAGAAAGGAAAGAGAAACAAGAACAGAGCAAAAGAAGAAGAAGAACAGACAGGAAGAAGTAAGAGAAGATGAGGAAAGAAGAAGAAAGAAGAAGAAATAAGATGATGATGAGTGATGATGAAAGCAGTAAAAAAGAACGAAGGACAGAAGAAGATTGTTAAGAGAAAGAGGAAACGGAAGAAGAAGAAGAAGAAAGAAAAAAGAAAGAAGAAAAAGAAGGAAGATAGAAGAAGAAGAAACGAGGAAGAGAAAAGGGAAAAAGAAAGCATCTGAACGATAAGATAAGAAGAAAGAAGAAGAAGAAGCAAAAAGAAAAGAAGAAGAAGAAGAAATGAGAAAAAAGTAAGATGAGAGAAGTGGAAAAGAGCATAGAGAAGAAGAAGAAGAAATGAGAAAAAAAGAAAGAGATACGATGCTCAAAGTGCAACTGAAAAAGAACGATGATGATGATTGTGATGATGATGATATGTGAAAGAGAAAGAGAAGAAGAAGAAGAAAGCAGAGAAGAAGAAGAGAAGAGAAGAAAAAGAGGTAGGAGGATCATGAAAGAGAAGAAGAAGAAGAAGAAGAAGAAGAAGAAGATAAGAAAGAAGAAGAAGACGAAGAAGAAAAAAATGGAAGAAAAAGAAGATGAAGCGAAAGCGAAAGAGAAAAAAGAATAGAAGAAAATGAGAAAAAGAAGAAGAAAAGAAGAGAGAGAGAAGAAGAAGAAGAAGAAGAAGAAGAGAGAAGAAGAAGAAGAAGAAGAAGAAGAGTGAGAAAAAGAAGATGAAAACGAAAAGCGAAAGAGAACAACAAGAAGTTAGAAGAAATAGAAAAAGAAGATGAAAGAGAAAGAGAGAGAACGAAGAAGAAGAAGAGAGGAAGAGAAGAAGAAGAAGAGAAGAAAGAAGAAGGTAGATACATCAGAGAGTTCATTACAAAATGATACAATAATCTTTTAATTTTATATTTCTTCAATGTCATTTACGGGTCAGTCGTCTCATACGAAAAATTAAACATGTCAAAAATTTGAGTCCATTATAAACATAGTCTTTCTTTTTTTTTTCTTCTTTCTTTCTTTCTTTTTTTTCTTCTTTCCTTTTACTTTCAGCAATCCTTTCTCTTGACATTATTGTAAACAATAAAGCTTGTGTTTTTCTTTTTCTCCATTATAATAATAGATAATATATATTATAATTAGATATATATAATATATATATATATATTACAGAAATATAAAAATTAAAAAAAAAAAGAATTTTTAAAGCCTGTAATATTCAAAATATAATTTGTTCGTCTTTAAAATGCTGCGATCAGCTATACTTTTACGAATGTCAGGATAAGTTTCATAAAATAATGAAATCGGTGTCAATAAATTTTTCTTTTTAGCTTTAAATTCTTCCCAAAATCCCTGGTCAGACATTTCTTTCTCTCTTCTTCTCTCTCTCTCCTCTCTCTCTCTTCTTCTCCCTCTGCTTTCTCTCTCGCCTGCCCATCCTCTTTAATGATATCCTTTAATTAGACCCCCCCCCCCCAGAAGTTTAAATTCATTATAAAACACCAGATCTCCTTGGAGTTGAAAGCATACGGCATTGGGTTTTTTTCAAGCGGTTCACCCCAAACAGAATAATGTTAAATTTTTATATTCTGTAAAATTAATTTTTAAAAAATGATGAAAAGAAACTGAAAAGCGAAAGCGAAAGAGAAAAAGAAAGTTAGAAGAAAATCAGAAAAGAAGAAGAACAGAGGGAAAGAGAGAGAAAAGAGATAGAAGCAAGAAGAAGAAGAAAGAAGAAGAAGAGAAGAAGAAGAAGAAGAGAAGAAAAAGTGAGAAAAAGAAGTGAAAGCGAAGCGAAAGAGAACAAAAGTAGAAGAAATGCAGGAAAAAAGAAGAGTGAAAGAGAAGAGAAGAAAGAAGAAGAAGAAGAAGAAGAAGAAGAAGAGAAGAAGAAGAAGAAGAAGAAGAAAGAAAAAGAAGATGAAAGCGAAAGCGAAAGAGAACAAGAAGTAGAAGAAATGAGAAAAAGAAGTATAAAGGAAAGAAGAGAGTAGAAGAGAAGAGAAGAAGAAGAAGAAGAAGAAGAAGGAAGAAGAAGTAGAAGAAGAAGAAGAAGGTAAATACATCAGAGAGGTCATTACAAAATGAACAATAATCTTTTATTTTATATATCATTCAATGTCATTTACGGTCATTTCTCATACGAAAAATAACATGTCAAAATTGAGTCCCATTTATTAAACATAGTCTTTCTTTTTTTTTTTTTTTCTTTCCTTTCTTTTTTTTTCTTCCTCCTTCTTTTCCAGCAATCCTTTTCTCTGACATTATTCTAAACAATAAAGCTTGTTTTTTTCTTTTTTCTCCATATATTTATAATATTATATATATATATATATATATATATAATATATTTACAGAAATATAAAAATTAAAAAAAAAAAAAATTTTAAAAAGCCTGTAATATTCAAAATATAATTTTTTCGTCTTTATAAATGCTTGCGAATCAGCTATACTTTACAATGTCAGGATAAGTTCAAATAATGAAATCGGTGTCATAAATTTGTCCGGTCTAGCTTTAAAAATCCTCCCAAAATCCCTGGGTCAGACAGGTTCTTTCTTTCTCTCTCTCTCTCTCTCTTCTCTCTCTCTCTCCTCTCTTCTCTTTCTCCCTCTCTTTCTCTCTCGGCCTGCCCATCTCTTTTAATGTATATCCCTTTAATTGACCCCCCCCCAGAATGTTTAATACAACTTTATAAAAACACCAGATCTCTTTTGGATTGTTGAAGCATTACGGATTGGTTTTTTTCAAAGCGGTCAGCAGAACAGAATAAGTTAAATTTTTATATTTCTGTAAATTAATTTTTTAAAGCCTGTAATATTCAAAATATAATTTTGTTCGTCTTTATAAATGCTTGCGAATCAGCTATACTATTACCATTTCTTTTGATACAATGTCAGCATAAATCAATTAATGAAATCGGTGCCATAAAAAAATTTTTTTCGCTACACCTCCGTACGTTAAATCCTTTTCTAGGATGAGATATATGTGACTTATACTAAGTAAAACTTAGATAACTATAATCCCCCTTTTTTTTTTTTTTTTTTTTACACCTCTCTCCCTGTTTTTCTCGAAAATTTCAATTTGCCACACTGGCTTGTTAAAATGAAACCATGGTAGCAGCCGTGGTGGATGTGAGACGCGGCGGAAGAACCTACTTAGGTCAACGGCGTATATCACAAGATGCTGGGCGGAGGAACCAGAATGGGTCAACGGCCAGGATCAACCAGTTCAGTCAGGTTAACTACTGCCCTCATCTCTAAGACTAGCGCCTATGATGAGTTAACTCCACAGCTACCGATAGCATATCTATGACTTCGACCCAACTGAAAACTATTCATGACAGCACACAAACCAAAGGAATCTTACAGCATCATGCTTCCTTGCCATCACGCGTTCTGCTGAGGCTCGAGCTCTGGCCCAGTGCCCGATAAATTACCTACGGAGCTCAAAATGCACCACACAAACGTAAACCACATCACTCTCACACAGACAAACAAAGACACACACTCTTCGGAAGACATAAACTAACCACAATATCTAATAAGACAGACATAAAACCCGAAAACCAATACAAACCTACTTTAGATGTAAAAAATTACTATGAAGATAGCAACATTTAACGTTTAGAACACTGAAAACGATAGGCCAACTCCCCTGAACTTACAGCGTCTGCAGCCGAAAAAAATATAGATATCTATGTGATGCAAGAACACAGATTTAAACCATGGTGATGTAGAACTAAAATACCATAAAACTGGAAATGGCTGGACCATTTGTGTCCAGCATCGGCATGGAAAAACTCCGTCAATGCCACAATAGGAGGCGTGGGAATACTTTCTCAGTCCTCGAGCTCTAAAATCACTTAATAGCATAGAAAAAATCCAACCAGAATTATGAGTACCACGTTTAATGGCAACCCGTGCATGACTGTAGTATCGTGTTACAGCCCACAAATGTCAGTGATGAAAACAGATATAGAAACATTCTTACAATGGGCTATCCTCGCTATGCAGACACACCCCCAAAACATAGTGTACTGATCATTGGGGGAGACATGAATGCACAGATAGAAAAACGAAAACAATAGATTTTAAGCTTACACAACACCTCAAACAGAAACGGCGATCTCCTTAGCTGAGTTCTCCCTTGCAAAACAGACTCGTTTGCTTAAACACCAAATTCCAAAAACGGAAGGGCAAACTATGGACATACACATACCCAAATAACATAAAAGCACAACTTGACTACATCTAATAAACAAGAAATGGATAATAGCGCAATGAACTGCGAGCATATTCCTCCTTTGAAGGAGTATCCACCGACCCACAGAATAGTCACTGCAAAAATTACGACTAAGCCTGCGTAGAAATAAAAAGCAAAACTAGTAGTTCTGTACGATACGAATGGTCGACACTTGCCAACAGCGATATATGCAATCGATACGCTGTCGCAGTAAGAAATAAATTCGATATCCTCCAGAGACATCTGAAAGCCTCTCACCAAACGAGAGGAATACGGAAAACTTTGTCAGTGCTCACCTAGAAGCAGCAGCAGAGTGCGTACCAACCAAACTAAGAGCTAAGCACCATTTCCCTGGAGACACAAAAAGTTAGAGAAAAAAGAAATGATATAAAAAAAGCAGCCCAACATAATAAAGCAAACCAAATAACACAAATTACACAACGTAAGGAAAGCCCAGATAGAACTAACCAAAACATAGCAAAAAAAAAGAACAAACGGATATATACAAACACAAATAAATACATCAGACAATCAGTGGAAGACAGACAGTCGCGATTAGCATGGCAATAGTAAACGAAATTATGGATAGGGAAAAGTACCTCTAGATCAAAAGCTAAGGCAACCAGCCAGAAAGAATAGACTGCAGAAATGGAAAGATCACTTCCAGAAACTTCTGGGGAACCCACCTAAAATCATGGAAAATAATACCCAAAATATCATAGATAGACAACTAGACATAAACTGGGGACTTTACAACTGAAGAACTCAACGAAGTATTAAAGAAACTAAAAAATAGAAAAGTAGCAGTCTCGACGAAATTACCCCCAGAGGTATGGAAGATGGGGAAAGTTTAACGAATATTGCTTAGGCATGCAATGCTGTATATAGACAAAATAGAATAGATAAATGGGACGAAGGGATGCATCCTCCCTTCCCAAAAAAAGGCAGACCTAGGAATCGCTAAAAACTACAGAGGCATAACTCTACTGCTATTGCAGCTAAATATATATAATGCCCTTCTTCTTAATCGCATCCGACCGAAATAGAGAAAATCCTTAGGAAAATCAAAACGGATTCCGCAGAAATAGATCAACAAACCTCTCAATCCTGACTATACGACGAATCATAGAAGGGATTCGAGCAAGAATCCTAGAGGCAACGCTACTATTCGTAGATTTCTCTAAGGCATTTGATTCCATACACAGAGGGAAGATGGAAACAAATACTACTAGCGTATGGACCCAAAAGAACTGTTGCCGCCATAATGATGCTCTACAAAGACACTAAAGCGATGGTACGCTCACCTGATGGCGACACAGATTTCTTTGACATCACGCTGGGGTTCTGCAAGGAGATACTCTAGCCACCATAATATTTATCATATGCCTAGACTATGTACTCCGAACTTCACTAGATAACATAAAAGAAGAAGGATTCACACTAAGAAAGGCAAGAAGCAGGCGATACCCCGCAACAAACTGTCACAGATGTAGACTATGCTGCATGACCTCACACTTCTTGCAGACTACACCGGCAAGCTGAGTCACTACTACACAGCCTGGAGCAGGCAGCAAAGAACGTCGGCCTTTATGTGAACTCTGAATAAAACTGAGTTCATGTGCTTCCAAAAAGCAAGGAGACATCTCCACACTTGACGGCAAGCCTCTTAAGTCAGTTAGAACAATTCACAACCTAGGGTATAATATCTCATCCACAGAAAGCGATGTTAACACTCAATAGGAAAGGCATGGTTGGCCACCAACAAATTATCATCATATGGAAATCCGATCTCCCCGACAAGCTAAAGAGACGTTTCTTCCAGGCTGTGGTTGTGTCGGTA
>CM042155.1:55714380-55721880 GCA_023376005.1 Doryteuthis pealeii | reverse complement strand
TACAAAATGAATAGGCTGCCCCTTGATTATGTAACAATTTTCAGGAAGAAAGTTACCCCAAAATAATATTTATGAAATTCAATGATCCCGTGATAATAAGAAGGAAATTATTTTTCAACAATTCCAAACTGATAGATGAATTCATCTGGTCAGTCGTTGTTGCTGGTATCATGTAACCTAGTATATTCTGTCTCATTTTTATTAGAGATGAGATGAGCATCGACATGTAACTATCGTTGTACGGAGAAACCACGCACAAACCAAAGATCATGCGTGGCTAGTATTTAGAAATTGCGTGAATCCACTTCGCATTCCTCTTTTGAGGCTCTTCAGGCACTGGGCAATAAACCCACCCCTGTCCATCTAAGACGAGGGGACAGATGTTGCCTGGAGTAATGGCCCCTAGGATCACGTTAATATTTATATCTTATCGGTCACATGGCCGAAACCTCTGGACACAGGGCCCGAAGACCGGGTGGCATGTAGCCAGGAACAAATGTTACATAATCTATGCATAGATTATTGTCAACCCCCTGTATTTCTGAAGGGATGGCCCCTTTTCATATCACGGGCGGGACTTCCATGGAATATTACAGAAAGCCAGCGAAATACGTGAAGTCACGTGGGACCTGGTTGGCTCTCAGTTTCAGCTTTGACGTCAGGCAGATAAGATGTTACTGCTTTAGCTGAGACTCACTGCACACGCACGCTGTGATTAGTTAGGGGAAAATGTTTAGTTAAGTAAATAAATAATATGGTTTTGTGGTTGATGAATGTCTTGGCAACAAGACTGACCTAGAAGAAGAAATGAATCAAGGACGACCAACCAGCAAGAACAGAGAAATAGGAGTCCAGACGCTAGAAGAAGAACGTAAGATACCAAAGATGAGCAGAAGAATAATAGAAGTAAGAAAGGAAAGAGAGTATACAACATAAAACTCGCTATTCAGTAGCAATGGATATAGCGAAAATAACTTGGTAACCATTATACCATGATGGGACACCCCGTCTACCCCACCCTGTATACCAAACATTTATGATTTACTTAGTTTTGTAGAAGACTCTGGGGGATACAATAAGAATCGAACTCACTAGACTCATTTCCATTTTCTTTTTCTCAATTCTTCTTCTTCTTCTTTTTCTTCTTCTTTTTCTTTTTCTTCTTCTCTTTCTCTTCTCTCTTCTTCTTCTTCTCTTTCTTTCTCTTACATCTTCTCTTCTTCTTCTTCTGCTTTCAAACTATTACCGTCGGCGGGGCTTAGAATACCCTGACTGTATCCTCTGTAGAGGGGTAAGACCCCTCCTCAAAAAAGGGGGTGACAATTGTCAATCACTTGTTAAAATCACCACGGGGAATTACTCAACATAACATCCGGGTTATCTAAAAGGCCAAAGTAACTGAATCTAGAACTTTGAAATGTTCATTGACTATTTTGTGAAGGAACTTGTTTTGAACGAAAAAAGAAAAAAAGTAAAAAAAATTAAAAACGCATCGAAGAAATATTTTTTATTCATTTTTCTATTAGAATCAATTCACAAATTGATATTTACAAAGTCCAATGATCACATGATAATGGTGGTTGAGCAAATTTGTCTGAAGGATATTGTTCAACAATTTCAAATTGAAAGACATTAGATATTCAAATGTATATTTAATTTTTTTGAATGATTTTCAGTGTTGATTTTCTCACAGTGCAATGAAAATTTAAAATCCATTACGGGTATTTGGTTAAATTTGAAAAAAAAAAATGGCGGACGTCAAAATCTAATGAAAACACGTCAAATCGGACCTGTTATCACTTTTTTTTGCACTTATAAAGTAAAGTAAAGTCGTCGGGGCGGTTTCTAATGTCGTATCGGCAACAGCGAGGAGTCTATTCTCCTTTTCACTAGCACTAGACCAGGAAGATTGCCTTGAGTTGAGTTTACTCCAAAGTGAGAAACAGTTGACCAGGAAGTAAAGTAAAGTCGTCGGGGGCCTAATGTCGGTATCGGCCACAGCGAGGAGTCTATCCCCTTTTCATAGCGCTAGACCAAGGAGTTATTTCAGCAATCTGGAGGGTGGGCGCACATACCGTCAGCTCCTCACTTTACCGCACAGATCCCTGTGCTACTCATTCGCTGAGTTGGTGAGGGCCGGTATCGAACCAAGAACTTTGTGATTCCTAGCCGAACACCTTACCGACTGAGCTAAACCGGCCCTTATAAAAAAGCAAAAAAACTTGCACATAAACCCTTAGAACTAATAGTAAACTATGAATCAAAGGGATCCATAGATAAAAAAGGAGAGAATCACTTCTGTAGATAATCTTATATTAATTTTCTTCAATACCAATGTTAGCAGGATTTTATTATTTCCAGTAGAACTTTATACAATCAAAACATATCATTAGATATTACTTATTACCAAATGTTACAGCATTGAAACTTTGTAACCAAGAGGCGGGAAAATCAAGGTTACTCTATGAAATTTCATATAAGGTGTACTTATTTTGTGGACTGCTGCAACATATTCTTTAAATTTGAATTTGAAAAAAAATCGTGGACGTCAAAATCTAATGAAAACACGTCAAAATCGATCTGTTATCACTTTGTTTTAGCGCTTATTTAAAAAAGAAAAAAAAACTTGCGTAGAAACTCTTAAATGAGGAAAAATGAGTAAAGAAAAGAAATGTAAATAGATAAAATGAATTTAATCGATATCACATTAATCGATATCACTTACACATGTGTTTCGGTCAGTTTATGTGTGTGAAAATATTTCGCACACATAGAAGATTCGACCTTGAAGGTCGATTCTTCTATGTGTGCGGAATATTTTCACACACATAAACTGACCGAAACACATGTGTAAGTGATATCGATTAATGTGATATCGATTAAATTCATTTTATCTATTTACATTTCTTTTCTTTACTCATTTTTCCTCATATTGTCGGATTCAATTCCTTTTCCATTTTTACAAACTCTTAAATCTATTAAAGCTAAAGTTTTAATTTTCTCACAGATTAATGAAAATTTAACAGTTTCATTTTGGGTATTTGGTTAAATTTGAAAAAAAATTGTGGACGTCAAATTTTTTTATAAGAACCAGTTCGCAAAGTGATATTTACAAAGTGAAATGATTACATGATAAGAGTTGAGCAACTTTATAACTTTTAAGATGTGTAATGTAGTAGCAGCTTCCCACCTCCAGTAAACCTGGTGTCCGGTTGCGTGATCGACAGTAAAGGAACTCTGTATTTGATGCTTCATGTTGATAGGTTCAAAGCTTCTGGTTCATATTCACCATTTTCCCTGTAGAAAGATAAAAGAAAATAAACGTCTATAAATTTCTATCATTCAATGTAAAAACTTTGTAAATACTTAGTCATTCAAAAACATTTTAGAGGGAGTCCCCGGGATGTAGTGGATTGTGACATCGTAGTGATAGGTTATAAGATACAATGATGAAGAAGTTTGGTTTGGTTTGTTTTGTTTTACGGCATAGCAACCTCAGTGGGTCATTTAATGCCGATAAAGTTTTGAAATAAATCAATTCTTAATGGATAATACAATTTTTTTATAAATACATTTTTCTATTTAACCCATTGATGGGACCCTAACAGGTACTACCACTCCGGGTCAGAGTGGACCAGGGAGCAATGGTGATGAAGGGGTGCTCCACATTCCCCAAACCTCCAAAACTGGAACCTCACCATCAGATAGAGTTTAACGTCATTCCCAGGACATGTAGACCCGCAGTCACCGCCTTCTAGCACCCATATGATAAAAAGGGGTTGGGGCTTGCCACTAGATAGTTTAGCGACTTTGTATTCAGACATTAGCATATTAGTGCCAAGTGAGACGCACATGGCTTTATCCAAGATTTTGATTCAAAATTCATTTATTTCTTACGACAATAAATGCTACGTCACATACACATTCTCTGTATTCATCTATTTATTTAAATGTAATTTCTCCGCTTAATCATGGAATTAGCAGACTTAGACGATATTCACATAGTTGTTTTTTTTATTATTATTAAATAATTAAAAAAATCAACAACTATGTGAATATCCTTTAAGTCTGCTAATTCCATGATTAAGCGAAGAAATTACATTTAAATAAATAAATGAATACAGAGAATGAACTAACTAGAGTAAATGAACTTACAACAGATGAGACGTAAAACCGTTTTCGTTAATAGATGGAATATTATGGTTTCATAAAAATGTTCTTAATCCTTCTAAATTCATGTAAGTTTTGTGAATGTGATAAGACGAATAAAAAGACGGTAGTTATATTCAATAATAATTTAATACAATCCGGCTTTTTCTCTCTTGAATAACATACTAAATTTTCTATTTGGAAAATACATCTAGAAGATGCGTTGGGATGCATCGTCAGTAATATTTCCCTGTGTTCATTACCAGTTTCGGGTCTTTCAAGATCATACTTGTTCCCACAGGAGACCCAGTCCAAAATGTTAAATTTCGGTCTCGCATCCCAGCAATATTTTGCTACTTCATTGTGTAGCATCACTTTTTAAATATGGCATTTTGTGTCAGTGTTGGTTTATAAGAGATTCTTTGACCATGCCGAGGTTGAGTGGTGGCATCCCATTTGGCCAGTGCTACTTGCATCGAGTTCCATCCAACGAATTCACCGTCTCCCAAATGAATACAGAATATGCGCGGCTATCCAACACAAATGAGGTTATCATTGTCAGCCATTTGTGTAATTTACGTTTAGGGTTAGGGTTAGCGTTATGGCTAGGGTTAGCTTTAAAAACAGCTATAATAGAAGAAGAAGAAGAAGAAGAAGAAGAAGAAGAAGAAGAAGAAGAAGAAGAAGAGAAGAAGAAGAAGAAGAAGAAGAAAGGCCTGGGCCCAGGATCAGCTCGGTAACTTTCTTGACTGTTTTGAGTCGTGTTTTCAGTTGACCCCCTTGGCGTTTCTTCCATCCTTAGGCTGGTACTTCGTCAATGGCTTCATGTCAACGGGTTGGCGACGTAGAACCTGACTGAACCAGCGAAGTCATCTCGCAAGAATAGCCTGCTGGAGGGAGGAGATTCTGCATCTTGCCCAAACAGTGGTGTTTGAGATGAGTTGCCGCCATTGAACACGAAGAATACTCAAACACCTGAAGTTTACGGGTCTCTAGCCCTCTTCGGCCAAGTTTCGCAGTCGTATAGGAGGATATGAAGGCGCATTGTGTAAGTGTTAAAGTCGTAGGAAATGGACTCGTCGACCCGAATTCAATTCCTGGACGAAGCTATTTGCATTTCACATGGCATTAATACCCCTGGGAAAGGTATGAATCCAATTCTCCCTCCAGCTATGGGCAAATATTAGGGAAAACTGGGCTCTTTGACCATGGCTAAGTAACGAGTCTGGGAGAAGAAATTTTTTTTAATTCAAACTTGTTAAACTCCGGTTAAGAAATTGACCTTGTGTCGCATCCTACTCGTGCGGAGGGGTTGGTAGATATATATATAGGAGGATGATAAAAAAAAAACGAAAGGTTGTTACCTGATTGATTCAAAATTTTGTTTGAAAACATCATCAAAAGTGTCCTCCATGGGTCGGTTGTTGGTTTCGGGAAGAAAGACGTACGAAAAACCAGCGAAAATGCAGACAAATCCCATCGTCAACAGAGGCAAACCATTACCAAGTCTTCCAGTTGCAAGGGATCGCTTACGTAAAAGAAAAAAAAATGAAAAAAAAAAAAAGAAGAAGAAAAAACGAAAAAAAGAAAGAGAGAAAAGAAAGATAAAGCTTTAAAGTTTCTTTGTATGAGGCGCTCATACTGAAATGGTTATCATCTTAGGAAAAAAGTTCATCTCAAGGTCCAACAAAATTGCATCAACATTCAACAACATAGACAACAACATACATTTCACTATAGAACATCCTGACTGCACAGGATCATTATCACTGTTGGATTTCCGACTTAAGGTATTAAACAAGGGAGAAATCCACACCGATTTCTATAGAAAATCGGCCAGCAGAGACTTGTTCGTCCACCACAAATCGGCACTCCCCCTTGGGGCAAAGACTGGATACATAAAGAACGAACTTGCCCGTATCCGAAACAAATGCAGCAAGAAGCAGGATCAGATCACACACACCAGACAATTTATATCCACACTAAAAGTCAATGGTTACCCCACTTCAATCACAAAACGACTCAAGCAAACAGAATCCACAAAACACCATCTCACGCCCAATGGTTTAAGGTTACCAGACTTCAACGAAAATATAACCACAGCAATACGTAGAGCGATACGGAAGGAGGGCCTGGATATACAACTTGCCCATTACGGACCATCACCCAAGAGAAAACTCTCCAAAAGCCGCCATAAAGAGGCCACTAGTTGTACACTAGCGAACTGCCCCATCCGCGACACAGGTATGTGCCACGAAGTGAATGTGGTATACCGCACAAAATGTAACACATGTAACCAATTTTACATAGGTAGCACCACAAGACCACTACACATTAGAATCAAAGAACACTTACACACACAAGCATCCACTTTCCGTAAACACTTAGTTAAATGCAACAACACAGAAAGAAATATAACAGTCAATATAGAGGCCCGAGAGAGAAATCTGGGTAATCTCAGAATTAAAGAGGTCTTGCTAATCGCTAGATTACACCCAGAGATCAATAACAGGAGTGAACTCAGCGTAGAGTTCATCATACAATAAACCCACAACCAACGCACACATGTAACAGTATATGCACACACGCACGAAACACATACCCACATGCACAATGGAGAATTACTAATGAAACAAATCTACAACGAGAAGAATAATACGAAACTCGCACTCAAATCTATAGCCCAACATCCCGCCCACACATACAAACACACAAGCCATTGCACACTAGTTGTTAAGGAAAAAAAATTAAATAAATAAATTAGATATATATATATATATATATATATATATATATATATATATATATTTAAAATATTATAAAATATAATAAGATAAATTGAATTAGATATGAATAAGTAAATAAACAAATAATAATAATAATAATAATAATAATAATAATAATAAATGATTAAATTGATTTTACATCCAACAGGAAACATCACCATGGTCACAAAACACAAATACGCTTTTTCATTCGCACATACACACGTACAAAATCCCGCGCTAGGATACAGTCTTAACGTCACAACCAACACGCATTTTCAATGTCACGCGCATTACAACATACACACACGTACAAACAAAAATAAACGCATTCACGCTCACACGAAAGTACAGTTATTTAAAAAATAACATCATTTTAAAAAAAAAATTCATTTGCAAAGAAATGGCATAGCTGTACTGCTTCAGTTCAATTCTTTTGATAAAGAGGTATTACCTCGAAAATTCAGGAAATAATAAAATACAGGTCAACACACAACACCATTGTTACCGTATTATTTTTTTTTATTTATTACTGCATTGTGATAGCCTTCTAAATCAACCTCCTAACCAATACATACACAATGCT
>CM042155.1:55621880-55709380 GCA_023376005.1 Doryteuthis pealeii | reverse complement strand
CTAATTTAGGTCGGTAAAATTAAAACGGAAAGTTTTTTGCTGGTACCAAATCACAGTTTAACTGCAGTCTATGAATTAACATTTTGCGAATTTGGTTACGGTTTTAGGGGATTAAGGTTGTTTTTAATTACGTATTGCTTAAAAAAATAAACAAAAAACACAAATTACTATACATTTAATGTTGAAAAATATTTTTTAAACTAAGTTTAATTGAAATTATACATTGCTATATTAACAAACAACTATCTCAATAGTAGATTTAATAATTAATTTCAATTGTTAATTAAATGTATAGTAATTTGGTTTTTGTTGTTGTTTATTTTTTAAAGCAATACATAATTAAAAACAACCTTAATCCCCTAAAACCGTAACCCAATTCGCAAAATGTTAATTCATAGAATGTAGGACTGACTTCTGAATTAGGTTGGAAAATTAAAACGGAAATTTTTTTGCTGGTACCCAATGACAGTTTAACTACAGTCTATGAATTAATATTTTGCGAATTGGGTTACGGTTTTAGGGGATTAAAGTTGTTTTTAATTACGTATGGCTTTAAAAAATAAACTCTGTCTTTAGTCTTTTTATTTATGCAGAAAATAGTATCAATCAAATATATACCACTCCGATATTACAGTCTGAATAATACAAATAATTGTAATCTTTGCGGAGTTCCGTCATGGCCTCTTGCCTCAAAACATGCTTGCCGGTGACTGCTGAAAAAAAAAACAAAAAAAAAACACCAGCTACGATTGAAGTCCGTAGCGGAAGGCGTGAAAAACAAAAACAACTAGGGTTTAGGGTTTAGGCTTTGGGGTTGGGGTTTAGGTTTAGTTTAATAGAAAATAAATAAATAATTTGGGCTCTGTTTTTTCTGAGTCACCCTGTATATACAGGGTGACCCAGAAGAAACAGAACTTTGTAATAAAACAGTTAATTTTAACTAGGGGGGTTTAGGGTTAGGGTTGGGTTTTCAGTGGAAAATGCCCTAAGTTGGTTCTTTCTTTTTTTTTTTTTTTTTTCAAGTGATACCGCTTTGGATGCAGGAAGCCAGGACGGAACTCCGCAAAGATTACCATTATTTGTATTATTCAGACTATAGTTCTCGTCTTCATTGTTATCTGTGCAAAGTTTCGGCTGATGTGCCCTCCGGCCTTCTTCAGGTATTTCTTGTCGGACTCTTGAACCATCTTGTAATTGGGAGCCATCATGGAACTTTGAACCCAACCCTTTATTAGGTCCACGGGG
Source organism: Doryteuthis pealeii (assembly GCA_023376005.1). Classification (NCBI taxonomy): domain Eukaryota; kingdom Metazoa; phylum Mollusca; class Cephalopoda; order Myopsida; family Loliginidae; genus Doryteuthis; species Doryteuthis pealeii. The sequence goes on along the minus strand of CM042155.1, from coordinate 55,708,135 downwards.
GTATCCTGTTCTCATTCCACTAACCATAGCTGGGATACAGGTGTTAAGCTGTGTTAATTATTATTCTATGTTACTGCTGTCCCTGACCAGGATTGAACCTGCAGTCTAAAGATAACTGGCATTTAGAACTGTCTTAATGTGTGAATTCTTTCAATTGCAAAAGTTACAATTTATTTTGTAAAAACGGATTTTAAGTAGCCTCTTGGCAGGCATCTTGATCAAAATGGACGAAAAAAACGTTTAAATATATCAAAAATAAATTATATGTGTAATATTATTTTGCCTTTTTACTGATGCTCATTATGTTACTACTTTTCGACTTAGACAAAAAATTGACCTTAAATAATCAATTTAATAAATTTTAGTTCGTTTTTAAAAATGAAAAGCGGATGATATTTTGGCAGATCCAACTCTTTTCCTTAATCATCTAGAGAGAGCTTAATGGGTGACCCAACGGGTCACGTTTTGTCTAGTATATATATATATATATATATATATATATATATATATATATAATCCTTGCAATATAAAAAAGAAAAGCACTTTTTGTTCTTACCATTAGAAGCATAAATAATCGGAATAATTGACAGAATGCTGCTAATTCCTCCTGTAAGCATGAAGGTTATGTATAATTTCTTTCGGCCGATCCGGTTCAATAAAGCACTACATATTACGTAGGCAGGAATTTCAACGATAGCACCCAAGAAAAAATTCAAAAAGATGTTTCCGCTTAGATTTTCCGTGTTTAACAACAACCATAATAGACACAACTCACCGCAATCCTACGAAAAGAGGTTAAAATATTAAAACATAAAATATAAATAAACATTATTAAAACATAAATATTAATAAAACATTATTAAACATAAAATATTAATAACATTATTAAAACATAAAATATAATATTAAAAATAAAATATTAATAAATTATTAAAAACATAAAATATTAATAAACATTATTAAAACATAAAAATATAAATTATAAAACATTATTAAAACATAAAATATTAATAAACATATTAAAACATAAAATATAATAAACTTATTAAAATATAAAACATTATTAAAACATAAAATATTAATAAAATTATTAAAACATAAAATATAAATAAACATTATTAAAACATAAAATATAAATAAACATCATTAAAACATAAAATATGAATAAAAATTGTTAAACTCAAAATGAAGGACGTTTTTTTTGGGGGGGGTGATGATCTTAGACCAGTGTGTGATGTGTATAGAGGAACCAATAATATTTTTATTTGAATATATTTTAGAGAAATCCTTACAGATTTTGTTGAGATAGATATATTTACATTCAGCTTTTATATTTAAAAGGTAAGTGGGTAAGCGAAGGACAGAGGAGAAGTGAGGGATGAGGGGTGGAGTTTTTGTATGTGGGGTGTGGAGGTTATTGTGTTTCAACATGAAAGAATTGATGCAAACTAAATATCTTACAAAATTCTCATAGACTATTTTCTATAGTCTATAAGAAACGTTAAAACTTAGGAAACAATAAAACAACGTACTACCTTAAATGTATAGGTTTTATTGTTTCTTATGGTTGTTTTATCCTTTCCAATGTTTGTTTTATTGTTTCCTATGTTTTATGGTTTCTAATGTTTTATTGTATCCTATGTTTTATTATTTATTATATGTTTTATTGTTTCTTATGTTCATTGTTTCTTATGTTTGTTTTATTGCTTTTTGTGTATGTTTTATTGTTTTCTCTGTTTTATGGTTTCCAATGTTTTATTGTATCCTATGTTTTATTATTCATTATATGTTTTATTGTTTCTTATGTTCATTGTTTCTTATGTTTGTTTTATTGCTTTTTGTGTATGTTTTATTGTTTTATCTGTTTTATGGTTTCCTATTTTTGTTTTATTGTTTCATATGTTTTATTCTTTCTTATGTTCATTGTTTCTTATGGTTGTTTTATTATTTCCTATGTTTGTTTTATTGTTTTCTCTGTTTTATGGTTTCCAATGTTTGTTTCATTGTTTCCTATGTTTCATGGTTTCCAATGTTTGTTTTATTGTTTTCTTAGTTTTATGGTTTCCAATGTTTGTTTCATTGTTTCCTATGTTTGTTTTATTGTTGTATGGTTTCCAATGTTTGTTTCATTGTTTCCTATGTTTGTTTTATTGTTTTATGGTTTCCAATGTTTGTTTCATTGTTTCTATGTTTGTTTTATTGTTTTATGGTTTCCAATGTTTGTTTCATTGTTTCCTATGTTGTTTTATTGTTTTATGGTTTCCAATGTTTGTTTCATTGTTTCCTATGTTTGTTTTATTGTTTTATGGTTTCCAATGTTTGTTTCATTGTTTCCTATGTTTGTTTTATTGTTTTATGGTTTCCATGTTTCCTATGTTTGTTTTATTGTTTTATGGTTTCCAATGTTTGTTTCATTGTTTCTATCCTCAAGCATCACAGGTCCCCACCCACAGCCAACAGGTGGCCCCATTTGGGGGAATCCTACCGCTCTGCAGAGGTGCAGTCGGTGCATTCTAACGCCCCAGCCGACAGGGCGGATACATTGTCGTGTTACAATAGTAATCAAAATGTAATCTTAAAGTCATCAGATATAAAAAGTGAAGTAAGATTATTCTTACCAATTAAACATTACCTGAATTCTCAGCCTCGGCTGAGGGTTCAGTGTGATTCGGCAACTGGATCAGGTTAACTAATAAATAATAGCGTCGATCCCAGGGGGCCATCCCCCCAGGCAATACCTGCCCCCTTGGGGACAAGGTTGGGTTTATTGCCGAGGCGCCCTTGAGGGGAATGCCGAAGGGATCGACGCAATTTTTGTTCTTTCCCACCCATGAGCTTCGGCTTGTGGGTGGGCCCATGTTAAAACGAGGCCTTGTGCCCAGCCCATACAAGTGGGGTATGAGGCAAATACCCTTACCAATTAAACATTAGTTTTATAGAAAAAAAATTATTTTAGTCTCAAACACCTCTATGTTAGTGAGAATCCATGTGCCCCATTTTCCTTATACATATAATATGTCTGAGGTAGGTAAAAGGATAGTGAACAAGAAATGATAACTCAAAACAAACCTACTCTCCATTCCGTTCCTCTCCACCTACACTTCAGGAATAAAAAAGAAAAAAAATCCTCCCCCCCTGCTCTTTCCCCTAACTGACTCAGTGACCTAAGATCACTCAACTCTCCCCTCCTCCTTATCTTCCCCTGACATCAAACACACCATAACCAGAACTTTACCCCTCCCTTAACCTACCCCTGTGCCCTCTACTCCCAACCTCTCTCTACTCCTGTAAACTACCCTCACTTCATTCATGTCTGCCCCTATCCTACCTCCTTCACTTCCACTACTAACTCACTCCCCTCACCAAATCACTTGTACTTGCACGTAATTTTGCTTTCAATAAAAATCATTTGACTGATGATGTCGTATAAATCGGACGAAATATTTCAACCTCTTAGATTTGTTTTGAGTTATCATTTCTTGTTCATATCCTTTTACCTCCTCATATTGTCGGATTCTACTACATCCATCCATTTCATATAGTATGTCTATATGTTGTACTCGCCTGCGGCATGAAGAAGGTAACCACTGTTAGTGTATGAGACTATCAGCCAGCATGTTTATAGGTAGAGTATATATAAGAGATAATCTCTTGGGTGTAATGACTTGTGGATCGTCATCAATTTCCTTGTCTTTTGGTCTATTTGTCGTAGTTCAGTCTGTCCATTTTAAGAATGGTCTAGTGTATTTTCAAATAATCGTGCTAAAACTAAACGTTTTGTATAATACTCGATAATTTATGAGGAAGTGCGTCCGATCTCCTACCTCATAAATTGCTACCCGCTGACTATCAAAATACGACCCCAGCTCGTCGTAATTCTTATTTATTTATCGTAATTTGTCGTAATTCTGTTTTAGGTATGAAGATGGATATATAGTTTGAATAGACTGAGATAGATAGATAGATGATAATAACAAACAAAATAATATAGATACATATGAACAATGGGATAGATAGATATTTTCGACAAGTAAATGTATTGGGGGGGGGTGCATGTTTTTTTGTCGTAATTCTTGTTTTTTAAACTAAAAACAAGACATTGAACAAACATGAATAAAAGAAAATCTTAGTATTTAAAGTAATATAGATAAATGAAAATTGAGAAGATAGATAGAATAGATAGATAGATAGATAGATATGAAGATGGATAGTTTTGAATAGACTGAGCTGGGTCGTTATTTTAATAGTCACCGGGTAGCAATTTTGAGGCAGTAGACCTGAGACGCACTTCCTCATAATTACCTAATACTCAACAAATTTCTTGTGATGTCAAATTTAAATGAGATTTTACTAAGTTGGTTCAGATAATTCAGATATCTACTAAACCTGAAAACCCATTGTAACTCAATTGTAATTTTAAAGTCATCAGATTTACAAAAAGAATTGAGAATAATCTTATAAATTAAACATCAGACAACTGAAGAAACACATAAGGCCACAGAAACGTTGGGCAGTATAATTAATAAAAATGGGATAACAGTCCGAAAAAACAAAATAGTACAAATTATGCTACCCATCTAAAAAAAAAATCAGACAAATCGGCCATGTCATATATAAAATGTCGATATCAAATAATTTTTTCATAATTTTCCGCGATATTAAGATTTAAATTAACTTTTTAAAATTAAAGGTTTATAATACGTTGGATAAAGATAATTCAGACATTTACTTCAACTGGAAATACTGCGGGTATCCTTGATGGCTCTAAAAGCATCACTCTTTTTAATAATAAAACAGATTATTCTTACCAATTAAACATCAGGTTAAGGGTCCTTTTTAGAAGTTTTGGAATTGTGAATATTTTCCATAGTCTGACAGTTCGATCTTCGACGCGGAGATTTCGATTTCTTCCGTTTTGCAATGAAACTCGCGTTTATTAACTTCGCCATTTTGTTAAAAACTTTTTCGGCTTCTTTTTTCTTTTTTTACGGTTAGAGCCAGCGTGGCGATTCTGGTAAAAATCCTAAAATCAGGAATAAGAAAACAAAGTTTTAGACCATCCAAAAAACATCTGGGTGTTCTGGTAACACACTAGATAATAGAAACTATAACAAAAAAAACATTTCGAACCTTCTCAAAAAATATTCAAAGAAAAAACGAAACCATGAAAAACAAATAACATGCCTTTCTCGGAAAATTATAAAATACAGTGGTCACTTGACTTAAGAGTGCCACAACTTAAGAGTTTTCCAAGATATCGAGCTGTCACTTGATCCATTTTTCATTGTGTTGAGAGCTAAAATTTGCTGTACGAAGATTTCCGATACGCTTATGTTTAATAGGTTATTAAAACATTTAATTTTCAAATTTAATTAGTCAAAGAAAAATATATTAAAAAAATGCATTAAAATATATTACGGCACATAATCATTTACATTCTATTTAATTATGTTATATCCTAAAAAACAAACAAACAAAACAAAAAAACAAAAAAAAAACAAAGACAAAAACAGGAATAATAAGAAAACAAGATTTTAGACCATCCCAACAAAGATTTGCTATACTTTTCTTAAAACCTAAAATCAGGTGACGGATGTTGATGCATGGCAGTAGAGATTGAACCTTTCTACCAATAACCACGATGAAATTTCAAACCTCTCATGTAATGAGCATACATACGCCGCATAAAACNTAAGTTTCTTTTTTCTTTCTTTTCTCTTTCCGGAAAAATTTAAAAAAAAATTTGTTTGCTGATCAATAACGTATGTCCCTATTTTTCAAATATTATACAAATTCAATTTGTTTTTATATATATATATATATATATATATATATATATATATATATATATATATATATATATATTTGTTTTGCAATGAAACTCGCGATTCTGCCATTCTATTAAAACTTTTTCGGCTTCTTTTTTTTTTTTACGGTTAAGAGCCAACGTGGCGATTCTGGTAAAATCCTAAAAAACAAACAAACAAACAAAAAACAAAGACAAAAACAGGAATAATAAGAAAACAAGATTTTAGACCATCCCAAAAAAGATTTGCATACTTTTCTTAAAACCTTAAAATCAGGTGACGGATGTTGATGGCATGGCAGTAGAGATTGAACCTTTCTACCAATGACCCACGATGAAATTTCAAACCTGTCATGTAATAGCATACATACGCGCATAAAACACACACACACACACACACACACACACACACACACACATACACACACACACACACACACACACACATAAATAATCATATACATACGCTTATATATTTTGTTCCTTTTTATAGATTTCAGTTCTATGCCAGTCTGATAATATGGTGTCTGGGGTGAAATCAGGTTTGAAATTAATAAGAAAAATCAGTACACGAGGGCTCTTTTGGCTCCCTCTACCCAGGAGACGCTGGGTAGCCGCTTCTAGTCAAAATATTAATCGAAGGTACAATGCAATTAACAACTAATTGCATAGAATGAGTAATAGACAGAAAACAACGAGACAAATAAAGGAATTGGATGTTTTCAGGGCCGGTTGAATTCGGTCGGTAGAGCATCCGCCTCGGAGCCACAAGGTTCCGGGTACGATACCGGCCTTCGGCATCTCAGTGTATGGGTGGATCTGCGCGGCAAAGTAGGGGGCTGATGGTAAGTGTTGAGCTCCACCTCAGAAACAAAAACAATCTACTGATCTAGCGCAAGTGAAAAGGAGATAGACTCCCTCGCTGTACTGATTACCCCTGATATATATATATATATATATATATATATATTAGAGAGAGAGAGAGAGAGAGAGAGAGTGAGATATCTTACCAAAGGTAAAGCAATGCTGCCGGTATTGACGGTATAGAAATCACCAAAACAAGGAGTTTCCATGTACGTATGTAATATGTTAATAAGCTGAGAATAATAAACCCAATGGAGAAATATACTTGAATAGCGACGGAGGAAGAAGTCCTGTTTTCCATTGAAGAAATTTCAGCTCCTATTTAAATACAAGATTAAATTAAAAGTAATAAAAACGTTAGTTTGAAATTAGACATTAAAAAACAACTTAATTATTTTAGCCTTTGATGATAATAAAATTACATATAAAATATAAAATTACATTTTATACTCAACTTAGAATATATGAAAACAATTACATGAATAATATAAGATTACAAATTTTATAGTTAACTTAAAATAGATGAAAGAATTACATAAACCTATGAAATTTAATGTCAACTTAAAATATAATAATAATAATAATAATAATAATAATAATAATAATACCTGGACCCTAACTAAACGACTAGAGAATAAACTAGATGGGAGCTGCACAAGAATGCTGCGGGTGATCATGAACAAGACGTGGAAACAGCACCCTACGAGAAAACAGCTGTATGGCCACCTGCCACATATCACCCAAACCATCCGAGTAAGACGGACAAGACACGCGGGACATTGCTGGAGAAGCAAGGACGAACTCATAAGCGACGTCCTCCTGTGGAAGCCAGCACATGGACACGCCAGTGTGGGCCGACCAGCAAAAACGTACGTTGATCTAGCTCTGTGCGGATGCGGGATACTGCATAGAGGACCTCCCGAGAATGATGAGCAATAGGGACGGATGGAGAGAGATTGTCATGGATATCCGTGCTGAAAGCGCGACATGATGATGAATGATGATGACATATAAAATATAAAATCACATTTTATAGTTATATTAAAATACATGAAAAAATACATGAAAAATATAAGATAACAAAATTTCATAGGCAACTTAGAATAAATGGAAAATAACATGAAAATTCTCCACAACTAAAAATACTAAAATAATTCGTCTGAGGTGTACGCATCGCATTTTTCAAGTCTTCATCTAGGCATAAAATAAACCTATACGAGTTGATATACCGTTAAAATCAATTCATCAGTAAGCGCACACTGTAGTTATCAATTTAGAAGTTTCAGCTTTGACAGACAAGATATAATCTATATGAGAAAGACGATATGTTTAGTGATTAAAAAAAACAACCTGTTATATACCTACATCTCGGGTATATAATTGCGCGCGAGAGAGAGAACGAAAGAGAGAGACAGAGAGAGACAGAGACAGAGAGACAGACAGACTCTGAGAGATTATGAAATGAGGAGTTCTTATTTGTTTTCTCAGTCTACTTGTTCCTTCTGATAATTCATTTGGGCTGATCCTGTGGGTTGTTTCTTCGAGTTGATTCTACTTCGGGTTGGGTATCTGTGCATTCTTATCTTAATTAATCAACAAGACTTTGTTGTTTTTTTTTTAAGTCTTTATTAGGAACAACCCGAACCCATAAAAGCGCGGGGGTTGAGAAGCGACATCTCAGAGCGAGCAGACCTCTACATCCGCCCACTCTGAATTTCTGGCCGCAACTAATCTAAAAACTCTCTCCCGCTTCTAATGGCGCGTTTTCGGAAGGTCAAGCGGAGTGTCACTACAAATCAATTATAACCATAACGGTTGGTAATTTTCCACTCAACTCCCGTTATTTTGAATCGAACGAACTCTGATTCAATTCAAATAATTTCTATCTACAGTACTTGCATAATTCATAAGCTATCTAGAACCAAGTAACCAATAAGCACCCCAGCTGGGAGCTGTTTTGAAATGAACACCTTTTGCTTTTCACCGTAAACTCTCGGTTGTTTATATACAAATAGACGATTTTTTTTTGCATTAGAATTTTACTGTAAGATTTTTTTTTAAATTGTTCATGTATATTTACAACCCAAAGGCATGTTTTTATAATGAAATAGTTTTCGATTTTAATTTTAAAAATTAGTTATTTATTGGTTACTTGGTTCCAACATCCTTTTATTAAAAAAAACATAAAAAATATTTTTTTTAATTAAATCTATTTTCATTTAAATAAACATATCTGCATTTCTCTTCTGATTAAATAAAAACTATTTTAATATAAAAGTGTGACTTTAATATAAAAACACGTCTTTCGTTTAAAGTTTTTTAAACTTTTAAAAAGTCCTATTGAATTAACAACATGAAATAACTAATTTTTTTTTAATTAAAAAATGAACAAACTTAAAAAAAAATCTAATGAACAAACTTTAAAAAAAATCTTACATGAACAAACTTAAAAAAAAATCTTACAGTGAAATTCTAACGCAAAAAAAATCGTCTGTTGTTTGTAAAGAAACAACCGGGAGTTTACGGTGAAAAGCAAAAGGTGTTCCTTTCAAAACAGCTCCCAGCTGGAGTGCTTATTGGTTACTTGGTCCGCTATATATGAATTATGTAACAAACCCTCGAAAACAAACAAACAATTCAAATTATTTCTATCTACAGTACTTACATTATTCATAAGCTATCTATGAATTATGTAACAAACCCTCGAAACCAAACAAACTCTGAATTTCTGATCGCAGGTGAACTAAACTTGAACTAATGTCGCACACTTGTACTGGCGCGTTTTTCGAGGGGGTCAAGCAGAATGTCACTACATGTCAATCATAAAAATAATGGTTAGTGTAATTTTCTGCTCACCCCTGTTATTTTGAATCTAACGAACTCTGATTCAATTAAAATGATTTCTATCTACAGTACTTGCATTATTCATAAACTATCTATGAATTATGTAACAAACAAACAATTCAAATGATTTCTCTCTACAGTACTTGTATTATTCATAAGCTATCTATGAATTATGTAAAAAAACAACCTAGAAAACAAATAAACAAACAAACAAAAACACCTTACCAAACACAATTGACGGAAGGAAAGATCCGGAGCTTCCGATGGCATTTAAAAAGCGGAATATGAAAATGACATTGATGTTCATGATTTGTGAAGACAGAATTCCAGCCACACCTTGCAGCATTACCGTGGCGACGATGACAGTCTTACGTCCGAATCTGGGGAAAGAAAATGTAAGAATATAATAAGTTAGTAAATTTGACGAAGTGGTTAATTACCGGTATCAGCCGGGCAGCGAGGGAGTCTATACCCTTTTCGCTCGTGCTACACCAGAGAAACTGTTTTTGATGAGGTGGAGCTACACACCTACCGTCAGATACCTACTTTACCGCACAAATCAGATTACTCAATCTGTGCTACTCATGCGCTGAGTTGGCGCGGACCAGTATTGAACCAGTAACCTTGCGATTACCTAGGCGGGTGCTATACAGTAATATAATAGATTTATATGAACGCATAGGAATGAACAGTCTGATATATATAATATATATATATATATATATATATATATAATATATATATGAGAATATGTGCTTAATTGAAGTCATGCCTAATTTAAAAATTAATTAGTTGATAATTAATGAATTAGGCGAATATATCTGTTCAAATGTATGGCGTAAGCAAATCGAGAAAAAGTCGATCTCTGTATGTACATTTTAGCATATTATGCCTCACAGCAGAGTTATAGACATATATATATATATATATATATTATAATATATATTATATATATATGTGTGTGTGTGTGTGTGTGTGTGTGTGTGTGAAAATAACAGATTGGATAAAATCCGGCAAAATGTGATTAAAAGTTGCGGAACAAAACTAGATAAAAAATCAAACAATTTCAATCAATTAATATTTCACCTCTGTGTTATTTTACAAAGCTTCATCGGAATTATTTTTGTTTTTGAAACAGAACTGGTGTATATATATATATATATATATAGTGAAAAGGTGGACGGGAGGACGGAAGAAAGGAAGGGGAGGGAAGATGTGTCGGAAAATGTGAGGCAGAGGCAGGGTAAAGAGGGGGTTTCGCTTACGATACGGTAGATCGCAAGTTCAGGCGGTGCGGTTAGTCATGTCTGTGGGGCTAATTTGTGATGTCAGTTCATGATTTTTTGATTTGTTGTGTCTAAGAGATTCTGGGATTTTGAGTTAGAGTGTATTTTTTTCGTTAGTTATCCTTTGTTTTGATATTGTTTTCTTGAGTTACAATTTTTGCGATGGCTGGCTTAAGGTGGAAAAAACCGGGCCTTTGTTTTATGGTATTTGAATTCGCAATAACCGCTGATTTGCATAAGCGGCGTAAATTCTTACAGTATGTGGGCTTAAGTAGAGATACGTGGTTGAAGTTGAATGTATGTTGAACAAAATCAATTATGTGCGTGAAGAGGGCATTTTGTGTGTCGTTAGTCTTTATCTACGTTGTTCATAGAGTCGTTCATCTAAGTTTCGTTGTGTTTCCCCGATGTAATTTTGTGATAGTCATTGCATCTTCTTTCTCCAAGAAACAAAAATAGTACACGTCGCCGACAATTTGATTCGGTAGAACCCTTTATAAAAGTCATGGTAGACCCTTGATTCTTTTCCACCGCTATATCACTATTACTATATATATATATATATATATATATTATATATATATAATATATATTTCAATAGAGAGTCCTATGGATGTGAAAAGACTTTTCTATTAGGACCTCTCTTAAAAATTATTGTTTTTTTTTCTATTAAGAGAGGTCCTTTGGAATAAAATCTTTTTCATTTATTCCATCCATTTCATTCCATTCATTAATTCCTTTTACATTAATTTAACTGAATAATTTAGAAGCATACACGAAAACTCATATTATATTATATATATATATATATATATAATATATATATATATATATATATATATATATATAATCCAAAAGTCCAGAGAAGAAATCTTCCTTACGACACAAGAGTTTTTATTTAAAAAAACCTGTCGCAGTTTGAGAGCTCAATGTGTGCTCTTAATGTTAGAGTCACAGAGCAGATATATGAGTAAAGAAATAACAAAAGACTTAGAGATTTAGCATTATAGTCTATTCGCTTTGTGACGTAGTTTGAATATGTCTTTCTTTTCTAGTCTGTCAAAAAATTGGCTACAGTTAAGAGATACCTTTTTCGCCGACCGATTTTTTTGTGGCGGAAGTTGAAACTGCAACATAAAAACTTTTTCCTTTTTTGCAGCATCAAAGATTTACATTTGGAATTTATATCACAGGACTACAAAATTCTAAAAAATAAAAAAAATATATAAATAAAAATCTGTTTTCAAATGCCTTTAAAGTAATAAAAAATTTCATCATTCGCATCTGATGAGTCGGGAGATTTAGACTATTTGTCTAAGCTCACTGAAATAGACTATAATGCTAAATCTCTAAGTCTTTTGTTATTTCTTTATTATATATATATATATTATATATATATTATAATATATATATAATATATATATATATGTGTGTGTGTGTGTGTGTGTGTGTGTGTGCGTGCGTGTGAATTAATAATCAGAATAATATGAAATGTAATATAAATTTTTGAAACTTATAATTACCGATCAGCCAGCCAACCACAAGTTAGTACTGCAACCAAATCACCAGCAAAAAACACCATATAAATTTGTTGGACTAACCATTCCTTTCCACAGACGAGATCAAACTAGAAAATACAAAATATTCAAAAATGCTATTGATATCAGACGCTATAGTGATTACTAACAGGATCTGGGGATTTACCACAGCATGATAATTTAATTATTACAACATATGATATGTTTACTTAAGAGCTATTGCTAAATAGTTCAATATGTAAAAAGTATAATAATCTTGACTAGCAGGACCTGTGTATATACCACAATATGATAATCTAATCATTACAACATATGATATGTTTACTTAAGAGCTATTGCTAAATAGTTCAATATGTAAAAAGTATAATAATCTTGAGTAGCAGAACCTGTGGACATACCACAGTATGATAATTTAATTGTTACAACGTTTGATATGTTTACTTAAGAGCTATTGCTAAATAGTTCAATAAGTAAAAAATATAATAATCTTGATTTAACTCTCTCTCTCTCTCTTTCTCTCTCTCTCTTTCTCTCTCTCTCTCTCTCTCTCTCTCTCTCTCTCTGCTCTGCTCTGCTCTCTCTCTCTATATCTCTCTGCCCTCTCTCTTTCTTTTTTTCCTTCTTTTCATCTTTACATTATGATCGATTGGACCAGATTATCCTTATTGTGCTCATCCCCTCTCTATATATTTCCCCTACTTTCTTTCTTTCTTTCTTTCTTTCTTTCTTTCTTATTATAATTTCTGTGTAGCTTGTCCCTTTCTTTCATTATAATAAAAACGGAATGATCCACTATTTAGTTGGGGTGGCAACACTCACCAGAAATAAGAATTCGGCGGATAAGCAACACTATATACTCAGCTGACTTTTTAAAATCTTTCTTTTACTTCATATGTGTTGGTATCTTCTTCATATTTGATCTTCTTAAAATAACATTTTTCATTTTCTTACAATTCGATACATATATTTAAAATATGATTGGATCATGAGAAATAAGAGCGGAAGAAATCTTAACTTACCTCGGAGCTCAAAGCGAGTGCGAACGTGTCTTGCGTGCAAAATGAGTGAAGATTTCGGAAAGAAAAAAGAAAACGTGGCCGCCCTAACACCTTAATCTAACATAACACGATCACGGGCCAGGAGAATTGGCGAGAGTGGTTGGCGCGTATGCAAATTTTCTCGAGATCAGCTATGCATAAAACAACACACGTGATAGGAAAAAAAGGTGAGACGTTTTTGAACGTGGTATTGCGGATACGTTGAAAACTGTTGTAATATTCTTGCAAACGGAGAGACTTTGTTGTTAGACTTTTAAAGTGGGTTTGGTTTGGTTTGGTTTGTTTTACGACATGTCAACCTCGGTGGGTCATTTAATGCCGACAAAGTTGTGAAATAGATTCATTCTTAATGTATACTCAATTTTTTTATAAGCACATTTTACTATTTAACCCATAGATGTGACCCTAAAAGGTACTACCAGTCCTGGTCAAAGTGGACCAGGGAGCAATGGTGATGAAGGGGTGCTCCACATTCCCCAAACCCCCAAAACTGGAACCTCACCATCAGATAGAGTTTAACGTCATTCCCAGGACATGAAAACCCTCAGCTACTGCCTTCTATCACACGTATGATGAAAGGGGTTTGGACATTGCCATAAGGACAATAGGGTTGGGGCAATCATATCGGTGCTAGGGCTTGACGTGACCAGCCGATTGATCGGAGGGGGCCTCTCCGACCGCCCGTCTAGCCTAAATAAGGGCCAAAGTGGAATTTTGCATGTCATGGACTGCTCAGCCACCATCGTTCCTTTCTTAAGCATGATGGGTCGCCACAGACGGTCAACAGGTGGCTCAATTGGGGGAGTCTTACGCTTCTGCAGAGGTGTATTCTAACGCCCCACCGACAGGGCGGTTTTAGAAGTGGGGAAGCGATTACTCTGATCTGTTTCAGAAATTTACATGAATTTTGTCGATGCTACACTCAACTTTGATTTACTCATTTCATATCCTTACTCTTGATGTCGACTTGGGCTTTACAATACACCGACTGCGCATCTGTCTGCAGAGGAGTAAGACCCCCGAATGGGGCCACCTGTTGGTCGTGGGTGGCGACCCGTGATGCTTAAGGATGGAACCCTGGTGGCTGAACACTTTGGCCCTTACTTAGGCTTGATGGGTTGTCAGAGAGACCCTTCCGATCAATCGGCTGGTGATGTCAAGCCCCAGCACCTATATAATTGTCCCTACCCTAAGACCCCCGAATGAGGCCACCTGTTGGTCGTGGGTGGCGACCCGTGATGCTTAAGGATGGAACCCTGGTGGCTGAACACTTTGGCCCTTACTTAGGCTTGATGGGTTGTCAGGAGACCCCTTCCGATCAATCGGCTGGTGATGTCAAGCCCCAGCACCTATATATTGTCCCTACCCTAAGACCCCGAATGAGGCCACCTGTTGGTCGTGGGTGGCGACCCGTGATGCTTAAGGATGGAACCCTGGTGGCTGAACACTTTGGCCCTTACTTAGGCTTGATGGGTTGTCAGAGAGACCCCTTCCGATCAATCGGCTGGTGATGTCAAGCCCCAGCACCTATATGATTGTCCCTACCCTATTGCCCTTATGGCAAGCCTCAACTCTTTTTTATCATATATGTGCTAGAACTCTATCTGATGGTAAAGTTATAGTTCTGGAGATTAGGGGATTGTGGAGTACCCCTTCATCACCTTTTCTGACCAAGAGTGGTAGTACCTGTTATGGTCCCATCTATGGGCTAAATAGAAACAAGTGTGTTTGAAAAAAATTGTGTACCCATCAAGAATGAATACAACAAAAACATCTTCGGCATAAAATGACCCAATGGGTTGACATGCTGTAAAACCCAAACAACGAACCAACCACGTGATTCAAATTGTTGTTCTGGCTAAGGGTCGCATTAAAAAAAAGTTTGAAAAACACTACTATAAGACATTGATTAAGGGGACGTTTATATATATATTTACCAACCCCTCCGCACGAGCAGGTTGTGACACAAGGTCAATTTCTTAAGCGGAGTTCAGCAGGTTTGAATTCAGAGTCTACTTTCTCCTAGATTGGTTACCTAGCCATGGTTAAAGAGCCCAGTCTGCCCTGTTATTTACCCATAGCTGGAGGGAGAATTGGATTCATACCTTTCCCAACAGTATTAGCAACATGTGAAATGCAAACAGCTTCGTCCAGGGATTGAACTCGGGTCGACCAGTCAATTTCCTTCGACTCTACCCATTACAACACGCTCCTCCATGCCTGACGTATAGAACGTTATGATATTTATTTGGCTAATTAAGTTTTTATCGATGAGAGACAGAGACAGAAAAATATTTAGGAATACTTACATCACTGACGATCGTTGTTTGAAAGATTGATTTGTCATAGACCCAATAATTACATTTATTCAGTGTCTGGTTTCCTTGAAAACTCTTGTTGACATAAAGATGGCATTTACTGTAGACGGGTTTCCCATCCACCATCTCATCAGGAATGTATTCTTTAATAAGTTTTGCGTGTTCTTCATTTTGTATTTCGTATGTGTCATTTATCAAATCAGGAATAGCACACCTTCAAGTTAATAATAATAATAATAATAATAATAATAATAATAATAATAATAATATTGTCAACTGGTGGATTTTGCAGTGCCAGCAGATCACAGGGTGAAGCTGAAGGAAAATGAAAAAATGGACAAATATCTGGACCTTGCCAGAGAACTGAAAAAAGTTATGGAATATGAAAGTGAAAGTGATACCAATTGTAGTTGGTGCACTTGGAACGGTCCCAAAAGGTTTGGAAAAGGGTTTGGAAAGTTTGGAAATCAGAGGAAGAATTGAAACCATTCAGAACACTGCACTGCTGCAATCTGCCAGAATACTCAGAAGAGTCCTGGAGACCTGAGGAGACTTGCTGTCACTCAGATCCAGTGAAAGACCATCAGCTAATGCTGATGTGAAAACTCAAAAGGAGTAAATAATAATAATAATAATAATAATAATAATAATAATAACTAGCAAGACCTGTGGATATACCACAGTATGATAATTTCATTATTACAATGTTTGATGTTTTCTTTAGAGCTATTGCAAAATAGTTCAATATGTAAAAAAGTATAATAATCTTGATTTAACTCTCGCGCTTTTTTGTTTCGTTGTTTCTTTTCTTTTTTTCATTTTTCATTATGTTCAGATTAGCGTTATCGCCTCCGCGTGCTCACCGCTCTCTCTATCTTTTCCCTACTCTCAGTATTTCTCATTCTATTTTTCTGTGTAGTATGTCCTTTTTCTTATAATAAAAATGGAATGGTCCATTATTTTGCTGAGGTGATAACGCTCATAAAAGATAAGAATCCGGTAGATAAGCAACGCCAGATAATTAGAATTTAATTTTTTGTATTTCATCTTGGACGATTTGGACAGTCTCATTTTTAACCTGAGGGTATAGCAAGATGATAACGACCGGAAGATTAAGGAACAAGCGTATTAATATAGTATATAATATATAATAATGAAAACGAAAATGGGAAGAGAAAAAAACAATATGAATAACTTGAGAGCAATATTTAATTTTTTGCATAATTCCCAGTGGATCACCTTCCCAACCCAGTCGTGTCTAGTTTTATACTCTCGTTGTGCTAGTTTGCTACATTCGCAGGTATATGGTTTACAGTCTCATCTCTATTATCGCAAAGTCTACATTTACTATTTTGTTGGGTCCTATCAATTTTCGCTTTGATGTAGTTTGTCCTTATGGCATTATTCTGTGCAGCAATTATAAGTGATTCAGTTTCTCTTTTGAGGTTTCCCTTTCTTAACCACGTCCAAGTCTTTTCATGTGCAACCTCTTCAATTTGTTGTTTGAAGCGTCCATATAATTGTTTTTCTTCCTATTTTTGTTTTCTAGTCTTTGTTGTTTTTCTGATTGTCAATCGGTCGCTTCTACTATTGTTGGCCGCCATAAGTAGTTTGTCTTTGTTTTTTCTTGTGTAATCTTCAAGTTGTTGGATTGTGGTTTCTACGCATTCCTCTATGTTGCCAAGACCTCTTCCCCCTTCTTTTCTTGACACATATAATCTATCTCTATCATCTCTAGTGTGGAGAGCCTTGTGCATGGTCATTAATTTTCTCGTCCTTTGGTCAATCTGTCTGAGTTCTTCTTTTGTCCATTTTAAGAATGGTCCTGAGTATCTTATAATGGGGACAGCCCAGGTGTTGATTCCTTTAATGGGGACAGTCCAGGTATTGATTTCTTCTTCTTCTTCTTCTTCTTCTTCTTCTTCTTCTTCTTATTATTATTATTATTATTATTATTATTATTATTATTATTATTATTATTCCGGGTTAGCTCAGTCGGTAGAGCGTTCGGCTAGAAACCACAAGGTTCCTAGTTCGATACCGGACCTCGCCAACTCAGCGTATGAGTAGCACTGGGATCTGTGCGGTAAAGTAAGGAGCTGATGGTAGGTGTGGCGCTCCACCTCAGATGCTAAAAACAATCTCCTTGGTCTTGCGCTATTGAAAAGGAGATAGACTCCCTCGCTGACTGGCTGATACCGACTTTAGGCCGCCCCGACGACTTTACTTACCTTTACTTATTATAATTATTATTATTATAAGAATTTATATTATGTTATAAATTTATGCGTTTTGAATTCAGAGAGGTATGACGGACTTTAACGTAATTATATTTCACATTTCAAATGAAATATAATTATGAATAATAAAAATAACAGTAAAATACGAATAACATTCATTGAATTATTTGCCAAATAAAATTATTTTTACTATAACATTATTTGTTTTATTTTGAATTCCAAATATGTTTACCAACCCCTCCGCACGAGCAGGATGCGACACAAGGTCAATTTCTTAAGTGGGGTTTAACAGGTTTAAATTCAGAGTGTTCCTTCTCCTAGACCGGTTGCCTAACCAAGGTTAAAGAGCCCAGTCTGCCCTACTATTTACCCATAGCTGGAGGGAGAATAGGATTCACACCTTTCCCAAGGGTATTAGCGCTAAGTGAAATGCAATTACCCCGTCCAGGATTTGAACTCGGAGCGACGAGTCCATTTCCCATGACTTTAACCATTACACCACGCGCTTCCTTTTGAATTTTGAATTCTAAATGAACATATTGTTAAACTGTAGATTTCCCGAGTAGAGTGTGAATTCAGGGGCGTAGATTTTTACCATAGTCTACCGGACAGAACAAATGTATATCTTATTATAATCGAGATTGTGTGTTTGCCTGTCTATAACTGAAACTATTTCACTACTCAAGTCACAATTCCTTTCGTTATATACATCAGATTCTCCATATTTTTTATTTTTATTTAAACCTCAATTATTAATAAAATTGTTTTACATTATTAATACTGCTGTACTTATCTACACATTGATAACATGCAATTGTATTTATATATACAACAAAATAGCGGTTTAGAGTGTGAATGGGAAGACTAATTTGCATATTAATATTAAAAATTTGATTTTAATAAATATATGCTTAGTATTATTGATTTCTAATAGTTTGGTTTTATCTTAATGAAAATGAACAAGAATATCGGGGATAAACCTTAAAAGAAATCCGTTAACAAGAAGAAATAACTGTAATTTTATTCTTTACTTCCTAATTTAACTAAATAGTTAATTAAGAAAAGAAATATATATACATACTCACAAAGTCACTGGTGTTAGAAATGAGAAATTAACAAAATAAAAATAATAATATTTTACCTGTGTTTTATAGTTGGGACGATAAAAACCATACTGCCGATTTGTAGACCATCCAGCACGGCTCCTATATAGAGTAAACCGAGTATAAATATTTGGTAAAGTCCGCATCCACCGACAGATTTTATCGCTTTTTCGTACTTCATATCTTTTGAAGTAAATAATCTGTCTATTTTGATAGGTGACAAGATAGAATAGTCTCAACAAATGAGATTCAATTAATTGAACCAATCAATAAGTATTTGGTTCTTGGTGTGTTTTGGTGGTTAAAAACTGTTACTACTGTAGTCGATTTGATCCTTAGTGGCTGATACACATCTGTGGCGCCTTTTTGAAAAGGGTGGTTACGCACAGGAATGAAATTATCGGTAGCAACAGGTGTGAGATATCGATACCGAATTCCTGAATATGATTACAATTAAAAAAAAAAACTTTCGAATTCAAAATTTTGGAAGAGAGACCACATTCCTTATCCATAAGGTTTATCACGTGACCATGGCCTTCAGTTAAGGTAAGAGCTGATGGTCCCAGAGTAGACCTTTAGGCACTCTTTTTGCTTTGCTGATTCATAAGTACATTTTTTTAATTTAAACCGTCAACATCCGGTTCTTTGTTAGGGGTTAGGGTTAGGGGTTAGTTTTATAATTAAAAAAAAATCTAAAAATCGTCTGTTAACAAACAACCGGATGTTGACGGTGTAAATAAAAAATGTACTTATGAATCAGCAAAGCAAAAGGGGTACCTAAAGGTCATATGGTCAATTTCAGATCCGAATACCGCTGTTAGGATTATTATATATATATAAAGATAAAGGAAAGAGAGGGAATAAAATTGCTTTATATAAAACCTGAAATTGCATGAGAATCAAATGTAATACAAAAAGGAAAGATACAAAAATAGTTCCCATTAATTAAACGAGGAACTGTATTGTTTACAAAACAAAAACAAAAAATTGTTTACAAAACATTGTCAATAAATTACAAAACATTGTTAAGGTATTTGTATTATTTATACGAGGGTAATCCCAAAGGCAATGTCTTCAAAATATTTAGAAATCACAGAAATGTTTATTGTTTATTGTCAATCAGGTTTACATTATTTTAAAGTTTGAACATGGATCTATTGTCTTACATAACTGCATTTTTGCGCAGTGGTTCTTCAGAATTGTGTGTCCAGAAGATTCAGCCTCTGGACCGCTAAAGTAGTAAGCGACCCCTTTTGGGGGAGAAGACTAAGGGGATCCACGCAATTTTTGTGCATGCCATCCCATGAGCTACGGTTCGCGGGTGGCCCTACATTAATACGACCTTGTGTCTGACCTGCATAATTGGGATGCATTTTAAATAAATGCTAATTTGGTCAATGCATTTTTTAAGGCGCTGTGGCAGTTTTTGTATGCCCATGTCATGATAGCTCACCGCGATGTCGTTGGGGGAAGCGTTGAACCTCTTCGTCGTTGCAAACTCCCTAAACCACTTGCGGACGTATTGACATCCATGCACGATTCGCCATACACTTCCGTTATTTGGCGATGAATTTGAATTGGTAATGCCTTTTGCGTTCAAAAATCGAATAACTGCACGAATTTCACAGTTGGCGGTAGCGTCAATGCAACGCTTTCACCAACGGTGTGCTGGTATAACCTGGGCATAGAAAAACAGCCACGACGCCTACAAAAATTATTGAAGAAGAAGAAGAAGAAGAAGAAGAAGAAGAAGAAGAAGAAGAAGAAGAAGTTGTATCTGGTTCCTATTTGATAAATACGAACTCTTTCTCTGATTTTTTGAGATGTGGCTTGATTAGTATTATTTGGATTATTCGGACTATTCGAAAAGAGAGTTCCCGAGTCCGACAAAAAATACTTAAAAAAGGCCGGAGGGCACATCGGCCGAAACGTTGTACAGATAACAATAAAGATGAATGAGTTGTAGCTGGTTCCTATTTGATAAATACGAACTCTTTCTCTGATTTTTTGAGATGAGGCTTGATAATTGGTATTATTTGGACTATTCGAAAAGAGAGTTCCCAAGTCCGGCAAGAAATACAGATAACAATAAAGACGAGGGCAATACTCCATGATAATCTATTAATAATGGAGATTCGGTTCCGATTTTTTGTCTGTAACAAAAACTACGTCACTGTTTACGTCACCCCAAAATCGTCATAACATAGAATAAATACACTCAAAATTTGAACATGCAACATAAGACAGTCCTCATTGTTTTTTAAAACAAGTTTTAATAAATACATGACTGGTATTATATATCTATATATAGTTTGTTTTATTTTAATACATATTTAAAGTTTAAATTGTTTTATTTTTTAATCCCTTAATGAATTTGATGATTTTACTTACTTAGGGTACAAACTCGCTGACATTGAATTTTTTAACTACTCAGGTAATATGTTTCAAAAATCTATTTTTACATCGCCCGTGGGGGCGTTTTTTATTTTGCTAGTTAAATAGTACTGAATACGAACTTTATATCCCTGTAGAGTGGGGGGGGGGGCTGCATATTCTGCTTTTTGGTTACTCATTTAAAATTATGTTTAAAGCAAAACATATGCCGTGCGTCAAAACAACAATGTTTCAATCAATCAGCTTATGTTTTAATCACGTGTTGCCCTAAATATCAATACCAAATGTTTCTAGTCATGGGGAAGTGATTAACTTATTGAAATCAATTGGATAATCAACAACCGATCAACGTTTTCATTTTTACATCTATTTATCATTAATGTCAGTGTGTCCATGTCATATGCAAATGAAACATGTCAAGGCGGGTCAAATTTACATATTTCTTTCTTTCTGAAACGATTGATTGGTTTTAACATGGCAAACCGGTCCTGGGTTATTTTATGCCTTGTGGTTAGGGAATTGCGTACATTGTACGTTTATATATGTTTTGTGTAGTTTCTGAAAACAGACCTATTTGATCCAATAGATGGGGTCCTAACAGGTACTACCACTCCAGGCCAAAGTGGACCCGGGAGTAATGGCAAAGAAGGGTTACTCCACACTCTCATATCTATCTCATAATTCATATTTCCCCAAAACTCTGCAAACCTAGTTTTGAATTTTCACATGAGCATGGTGTCCGTTAAAAGAATAGAGGCCCAGTCGGCGGGGTTTAGAATACTCTGACTGTATGTTCTACTGAGGAGTAAGACTCCCCTGCAAAACAAAAGGGAATGTCCTGCGTATGATTGCGTAAGTTGCACCTAGTGATGAGGGGTCAGGAGTAACCCTTCATTGTCATTACTCATAGGTCTGCTCTGATTCGGAGTCCAATTTTAAAAAAAACAAAGATTTGGAAGTTAGCTACTTTTAGGGATGATATTTCGCAAAATCTATTTAAATCTAGTACTGATCTTTATTCTTGAGTAGAAGCGGCTATCTGGCGTCGCCTGGGTAGAGGGGGTTAAAAATTTAGTCTCGCAGATCCATTATTATTAATCAAGAGTTGGATCCTCGCTGATTGCCCCATAAAACATTCCACGTAAAAAGAGCTGGAGGGACGTCATTAACTTTTTTCGTCTGGGTAGAGGGAAAGACATCACATATAAAAATTTCGTAAGAAATGTTACTTCAATAATTTACATTAAAAAAAGAAAAAGATTTAAATGAGGCAATTAGTTCAATCAATCAATATTAAATTTCAAAATGAAAAAAAAAAAACAAAAAAAAAAAAAAACAATCCAAAAAATATAGATAAATAAATAAAGTAATTGAATTAAAATAAAATTACTTTATTTAAAATTAAATATTTTCCCAAATATAAATAAAATCTTCATTATTTTCGTACAAAAATCAAACTCTGGTGATAGTAAATTTGTATATATATTTACTCTGTCGTTAATTGTTTTATTTTCGTAGTTTCATCCGGACATACATACACCCAACTGCCATTTATATATGTATAGATAGATTACATAAGCTACATATATATATATATTACATATAGATACATTACATAATATTTAAATATCTTTGAATATAAATCAAATCTTCATCATTTTTGCACAAAAATCAAGAACTGGTGATATTTAAATTGTATATATATTTACTTGGTCATTAATTGTTGTATTTTTGTAGTTTCATCCCGACATACATACATACACACAACTGCTATTTATATATGTATAGATTTGTTTCACATTAGCATGGTGCCCGTCAAATAAATAGACGCCCAGTCGTCAGTACTTAGAATACGCTGACTATGCTGTGCAGAGGGATAAAAAAAGCCCTACTCAAAAATGTGACCCACGTATGACATTGAATTGCATCTTAAATTGAGATCCCAGTTCTGCTCATAAATTTAGTGTCAGACGGAGAGCAAACATGTCATTTGTCACTTCCTCAGTGTTGCATACCCTTTTCATTACTTCTATTCTTCTTCTGACGTCTTTTCTATCTTACGTCTTCTTCTAGCGTCTGGACTTCGTCTTGGTGGTCGGTCGCACTTAACTCATTTCTTCTCTTAGATCAGTCTTGTTACCAAGACATTGACCAACCACAAAAATAACTGTAGTTTCATTCTTTACTTCCTAATTTAACTAAATATCATATGAGACAAAAAGAGATCCTACCAATAAAAACACACAACCCTGCTTAAAATACACTGCTTGTATCTCCTGCAGAGAGGTAAGAACCACCAAAAAAAGGGTCGTCCTTTACAGAGATGCTGATAGGTACGTATCCTGCATCCCTGATGCACAAAAATCTAAAAGGAGCCAGTAAAATCGTATCCACGCATCCCAGTGTTTTTCTTTTTTCTTCCCTCACCATTTCAAGCTAACTGTAAACACATTTCAATAGCTTCTTAGAAACGAATTGCACAGGATAGCTTACAAGGTAAGAGTTAGACTGCTTTAGTTGGGACCCATAAATTTTCCCGGGGACTCATTTAAAGCAAATATGTGCATCCCAGGACACACTAATAAAAGATTTATCAGCATCACTGTAAGTATGACTCTAAACTGCATGTGATGGTGAGGCTCCAGTTCTGGAGATCTGGGGAGTGTGGGGAGTCCCTTTATTGCCATAACTCCCAGGTCTACTCTAACCGGGAGTGGTAGTACCTGTTAAGATCCCATCTATGGGTCAAATAGATCTGTTTAAAAATTATTCATATTCAATAGGACCATGTGCAAAAAAAAAAAATCTCAAAAAACATGTAAATATGAACATATAATGAACATGATTCCCTAACCTCTAGGTATGAAATAATGTTGTATTTTTTACTTCTATTATTCTTCTGTTCATCTTTGGTATCTTACGTTCTTCTAGCATCTGGACTTCATTATGCTTCTATTTCTCTGTTCTTGCTGGTTGGTCGTTCTTGATTCATTTCTTCTTCTAGGTCAGTCTTGTTGCCAAGACATTCATCAACCACAAAACCATATTATTTATTTAAACCTTTATTTACTTAACTAAACATATTTCTCTAACTAACATAACGCGCGTGTGCAGTGAGCTCCAGCTAAGGCCTTATTTGCCTGACATCCAAGCTGAAACTGAAGACCCAACCAGGTCCCACGTGACTTCCCGTATTTCGCGGGCTTTCTGTAATATTCCATGGAAAGTCCCGCCTGTGATATGAAAAGGGGCCATCCCTTAAGAAATACAGGGGGTTGACAATAATCTATGCATAGATTATGTAACAATAACCCTAAACTGGTTGATATGCTTTTTACAATCATTCGTTGTTGTTGGGGTAGTCTAAAGTCGGTATCAACCAGTCAGCGAGGAAGTCTATCCCCTTTTCAATAGCGCTAGACCAAGGAGATTGTTTTTGCATCTGAGGTGGAGCGCCACACCTACCATCAGCTCTTTACTTTACTGCACAGATCCCTGTGCTACTCATCCGCTGAGTTGGTGGGGGCTGGTATCAAACCAGGAACCTTGTGGTTCCTAGGCGAACGCTCTACCGACTGACCTAATCAATTAATAAAAACACATTTTGAAAATTCTACCATTTTTTAAATCATATTTTCATGATCATTTCACAGCTCTTCTTAAGGTTTAATAAAAACTAGTTGGATCTATGAAAAATCTACAGGGTTTAATCAAAATGTAGATATTACATTCCTTACTTGCCATGGTCCTCGTATTTGATGCTAGGGGACACAAAAGGTAATTTACCTCCCATGTCTGCAAATAGCTACTAGGTGGCGTGACCAGCGGCATTATAAAAGTGAAAAAATCAAAAACTTCTTTTATCTTCCAGCCTTGAGTAAAGTAACAATGCACCAATTTATTTTCTTGTCCTACCCCCCTTTCACATACTGCTGGTTCATAGAATAATATGTGCATATTCTATTTATTGGGACACGTTTACTCTTTTCGGGGCTCTTCACAGAAATGCATCCCGGCCTCCTGCCTTATAAAACGCTAAGCGGTGCTATTTTAAAAAACAACCCACCCTACAAATGAAGTCTCTAGCTGAAGTGGTGGCTGCTGAAAAAAACAACAACCCGTGCTTAAGGCGTTTTTCCCAATAAGTTAATGCAATATTTTACCCCCTCCCACTCCAATCTTTTTTCGACAAGTAAATGTAGATATTTTAACTCTCCCCCTCTTTAAAATATTTTAAGGGGGGTGGGGCTAAATATTTACATTTAGTTGTCAATAAGAATATGGCTTACTTTTAACAACGCCTTCAAACCACTAAAAAAAGTAACTTGTCGATAAAATGCATCTTTTTTTTCGGTATTTTCATTTTACTTTAATATCGTTTTTTTCTTCAACAATCAATTACTAATAAAAAATCAAAATATTTAGATATTTTTTTTATTAACTTATAAAGGAGTGTCTCCAGATCATAAATAAAAACCTTTCAATTTATTAAGAAACTTTAGTTGGACCCATTAATTTTCCCGGGGACTCATTCAAAGCAAATATGTACGTCCCAGAACGCATTAGACCAAAAAGCTATCAGCATTACTGTCTCCGTCCAAGATTTGAACAAACTTACAAGGATAACTATTTTTTTCTTGTACCTTCTGGGTCAGGTCAAGTAGTCATGGGAGAGTGAATTTCTTAAGTATTTCTTAATTTTTATTGGGGTAAATTTATTTACATTTACTTAGATACAATACGATATAAATATGGCTTACTTTTAACAACGCCTTCAAACCACTAAAAAAAAGTCACTTGTCGATAAAATGCATCTTTTTTTTCGGTATTTTCATTTTAATATCGTTTTTTTTTTCAACAATCAATTACTAATAAAAAATCAAAATATTTAGATATTCTTTTTTATTAACTTAAAAAAAGTGACACAAAAAAAATAAAAATCAAGGCATAAAACAGCCATAAATAAAAAAAATCTGAATATTTAGATATTCTTTTTTATTTTAATAAAAAAAATGTCACATTTTTAATTTTAAAAAAATATCTTTTATTTTATGGTATTGTACAACGTGAATTTAGGTGCTACAAAATATTAATTTTCAGCTAGGGCGGGTTGTTTTTTGAACTGGCACCGCTTAGCGTTTTTTTAATGCAGAAGGCTGGGACGCATTTCTGCAAAGAGCTGCCTCTTTTCAATATTTCTTGTATGTATATTATGGAGTTTTAATCATGACAAAATGTCAAGACTAGTAGCATGCAGCTTACAGGGTGGCAACTTGAAAATGCTGTATTCAATTCAGTGTTACTATCGGAGCCGATATGATGTATAAGAACCCGTAATCAGCAATGAAGATAGTCCATCACTGACGACCACCCTGTACGCATTCAAAAGATGCATCTTACGACTGGATATATTAAATATTTCTGTATGGGTAAATGAGCTTAAAATTTTGTGCATTTTTCTTAAATTCTAACAAATTAAAATTAAAAATGTTACAGGATTTTTTAGAGAGACTTACTGAAGTCCAAGGGAGATAACTTTCGTGGATAATTACTTGAGTTATCGAACTTAGTGAGCACTTCCAGGGTAAACAAAAGAGACGCTGGCAGCCAAGTTTTTTTAGTGAGCGTGTGTAGAGATCAGAGTGAGGCGAGGCCTCGAGTGAGGACGGTGACGGACTTCGATGTTGAAAGACCTTTTGTGTTGTGAACTGTGTAGAAACTTCTTTGAGAAATAATCAGTACTACGTGAAGAACAATATTTAACACAAGAAAAACACTTCTATAAAAAAATTAGTTAAAATTAGTGAAATAGATCACTAATTAGAACTGAACCTATTCTAGTAGTGACCAACCCAAGCGGATTTAACAGGTTTGAATTCAGAGTTTTTCTTCTCCTAGACTGGTTGCCTAACCAAGGTTAAAGAGCCCAGTTTACCCATAGCTGGAGGGAGAGTAGTTGGATTCATACCTTTCCTATGGGTATTAGCACTATTTAAACTGTAGCTTCATTCTTGAATTGAACTTGGGTTGAAGAATCCATTTCCTACGACTCTAACCATTATTCTTTTTTTAATGACATAAATTTTATAAAAATTGATTAAACCATGTGAATTACTTTTGTCACGGGTATTATTTGTATTATTTGGACTCATCTTTATTGTTATGTCGGGGCCAAAACAGCCTTGACCCCTTTCTCTGAACGAACGCACGTAATCAGAGCACGCGTGTGCATTTTCGCACGTAAGCAAACCCCTTTCCATGTCTGACCAGATATATCCAGTTTTTGCCCAGCTTTAACCCTTTAAGCTCCACCCCTTTCGCATGTATTGGGTCACGTAGTCAAAACTATGTCATCATCATTTCTAACGAACTTTTCCCTGACGTCATTCGATATTTCCGGCAAATTTCGGGTATTTAAGAAAGTCGTTTGCGATGACGAGGACAGTTCCAGCCAGCCACCGACAGTTAACGATCCTGATTCCTATTCTCAACAAATGGCCTTTCCTGATTCCTGACCGCCCTGCCTCTCTACGCTGCTGGAACGACCTGCCTTTCTTTGACGCTAGACGACGCTGTGATGACACAAACATTTCCAGTCCAGCAATATCAGCCTTTTTCAAGGCTAAACAAACCCAGCTCTTTTCAGAGCTAACCAGTCGGCCCTTTTCACCTCAGTTTTTCCTTAACCACGAATGCGATCCTAGGGCGAAATCCCTAGAAGATCTGGATCTTACGACCAGATAGGCGTCCCTCGCCGACAGTACGCTAGGTCTAGCTTGGTAGATCCGACTCGATCTTCCGCCGAGCAAACACCTAGCTACTCGAGGCATTTGCGCACACGTACCAGCCTGGTCTGAAATCCCGCATAACCGCGGCCAATCAGACCCAAGCAACGCACGTGCTAAGCGAACGGTCCGTCGCTGTTACGTTTCACGCTCGTACCCGAACAGTCCTCGACGGGACTAGACCGGGGCTCGCAGCCGATACAACCGCAAGCCGAGACCGTTACCGACCGACCACGACGTCAACCGAAACCCGTAGACGCACTGTATCCCGATTCCGGATTCCAGCTGCCTATAGGACGACCTATCCACCCAGATTAACGAAAGACTGACCGAACGTTGAGCGACCAACCTCGAACGACGAAAACTCTCAACTTGCCGATTTACCTTTGTCAATTCTCGTGAATAAATTGACCACCAGGTTACTTCCTGCATCTAAATCCTCTGCCTTTGTCTCTTTCATTGCCTCCAGTCGTTTCACTTATTCAAAAGTCTGTGGGGTCGACATCCTTATCGGCCCCAACAGTTATCTGTACAATGTTTCAGCCAATGTGCCCTCTGCCTTCTTCAGGTATTTCTTGTTGGACTCGGGAACCATCTCGGACTCGAGAACCTTCTTTTTGAACTCAGGAACCTTCTTCTCATAATTCAGAACCTTCTTGCCATAATCGGGAGCCATCATGGAACTTTGAACCTAACCCTTTATTCAGTCCACAGGGGTATCCTGTTCTCATTCCGCTAACCATAGCTGGTTAAAGGTTAAAGATCCCAGTCTGCCCTGCTATTTACCCATGGCTGGAGAGAGAGCAGATGGATGCATACCTTTCCTAAGGGTATTAGCGCAATGTGAAATGTAGACAGCCTCGTCTAGGATTTGAACTCGGGTCAACGAGTCCATTTCTTACGACTCTAGCCATTACACCATGTGCCTTCATACTTGAAACCATATAACTGTGCAAACAAATTATTATTATTATTATTATTATTATTAAATATATATAGTTACTTGAAAAACATAAAACTGCTTGCAGATAATTAGAATTATATATATATATATAACCATATAACTGTGTGTAGATAATTTGTATTAAGAATAGTTAGTTGAAGTTTTAATTATTTACTCAGGATTAGTATTAGTTACTTGAAACCATATAATTGCGTGCAAACAAACAATTATTATTAGATAGGAATAATTACTACAAACTACATACTTATGTGCAAACAAATGATTACTATTAAATAGGAATAATTACTTTAAACCATTTAATAATGTTCAAACAAATTATTATTACTAAATAGGAATAATTACTTTAAACCATATAATTGCTTTTAAAAAAATAACTGACTTTGGCATTAAATAACAAAAGATGATATTCCATGACACCAACCAACCAACCAACCAACCAACCAAGTAAAATAGTTACTTGAAGCTATAATCGTTTACAAATTATTATTACATATTTAAATAAGATATCAGACTTCAGTACTAAATAACCCATCAAATTTTGACATTCTACAGGGTTTCCACAAAGTCTTGAAACAGTTTTAAAATTGAACATTTAATGACTTACATTGTACAAATGATAAAATCTTTCAAAAAAAAATTATAAAAATTGTTTTTTCTGATATAAGTTGTGTGCCAGATGGCTACTTTTACTTATAGACTCGCCGATAAACATGTGACCAACCTATTGTCCAATCACTGGCAGTGCTCTGCTGCTGTTATTATTATTTATACTGGCTGATTCTAATCTTAGCTACTCACATCTACTTGGATCTTCTTGGACGACGGACTGAAGGATTCTATATCACAGGACTTATTGACTTACCGAAGGATTCTATATCACAGGACTTATTCACTTACCAAAGGATTCTATAACTCGAGACTTACTTACTTATTTACTTTAAGTTCTTTACAACTGGCCAAGGATGGCGGCCAGATATTTAACAATTATATATTTAAATAAGATATCAGACTTCAGCACTAAATGACCCATCAAAGTTTGACATTCTACAGGGTTTCCACAAAGTCTTGAAACAGTTTTAAAATTGAACATTTAATGACTTACAATTACATTGTACAAATGATAAAATCTTTTCGAAAAAAAATTATAAAATTCAACTCTTAAAGATTTAATATTGATGTATTTTTTTTATTATTGCATTTCAACATGACTGCCATCTTTGTTGGTACATTTTCAACCTGTAATGGGACTTTATGGACACCCTGTATAAAACCTAACTAACATCGAAAAGTATTGAGAATAGGCCCTGACTTGTCTAGACAAAGTCTAAATGTGCAGACAGCAATTTAGACAAGATATAGACATCCTTATTTTATTATAGAACATATTCAGCTGTACAAGTCTTCATTTAAATTTTTAAAAATCAAAAAATTCAGTATTGATCATTTTTTCTCACATCTTATTAATATTAATTTGATTAATCTATTTCAATGTTATGGTTAAAGGGAAATAACTGGAAAATTTAAAACTCATTCAACTCATAAATCCTGTGGAAATTCCAGTTTAATTTGTATATTATATAATAACTCTTATACTATATATATATATATATATATATATATTTTTTCATATATAATATATTATATATATTTGAATATATATTTTTTTATAAATTCTTGACTAATTTAGAAGCATACACAAAAACTTAACTTTTATCTTATATATATATAATATATATATATATATATATAGAGAGAGAGAGAGAGAGAGAAAAATTATAGAATTTATATATATATATATATATACATGTATGTATGTGTGTGTGTTCATATTTTATAATTCTATTTTTGACGACTTTACTTTTACTTATATATATATATATATATATATATATGTATATATATATATATATATATATATATATATATATATATAAGTAAAAGTAAAGTCGTCAAAAATAGAATTATAAAATATAAACACAGACACACACTTACATACATATATATATATATATATATATATATATATATATATATATATATAAGAATTATAAAATATAAACATGTATATATATATATATATATATATATATATATATATATATACATATATATTGTAATACAGGTAGAAGTGATAACCTACTCGAGTTTCACCATAAGGATCTTCAGGGTTAAATCCACTGGATTAATCAAGATATTGATTAATTGCAGTCGATTACACATGTGTGTCTTTCATGATAAATGGTTCGTTATCGTATTGAGCACTTTTTATTTGTTATATCACTGCCTTACCTTTCTGAATTTTGCATCAACTAACCATAGTGACCATATTCACTGGTAAGTCACCTTTTCCATAATACATATATGAAAAATGAATGGAAGTGAATACGATAGTATGAAATAAATATTTTTAGAAAAAATTACTTTTATACATATTTACATCAAACTCTTTTGAGTTTTCTTTGTGGATTAAAATGCTTCTGATTTAATAAAATTTATTTCATTTTATTTTCAAAACCGAATATGCATTTTCAAAATTAAAAAAAAAAAATGTTATTTTTAAATTCCGGCTATGATCTTGAACGTTTCGTCTGTACTACTTTCATCTTATAACGGTCCACTCACACCATGTCTTTATCAACACATCTTGCTCTTGATGAAGACCACTTCAATAAAGGGTCAACTCGAAACAGATTTCTGTCAGCGAATTTAACATCATGTGTTTGTTTTTGCTAAAATATTTATTTCATATATATATATACAGTCTTCTGTAAATTTTACATGCTTTGCAATTCTCAGCCACCAAAAATTTGATGACAGACTTCTGTTCAAGCCTGGTAGTAGTTTTGAGTGCCACAAAACAAATATTTTTACAGGATTAAAATTATTTTTTGCTACATATATATGTATATATATATATATATATATATATATATATATATGAGGTTCCTTCAATAAATAAGGTGAAATTATCTAAGGAGTTGGCAATAAGAAGCATTGTTTACTGTTCCAGCTTTTTCAAAGAAATCAGTCGTCATAGGACTTTTAATATCCCAGAAGACAGTCAGCATGACTTTCTTTACAGACCATTGTGCCCGGAACTTTTTCTTTACTGGAGATTCAGTGTGTTTCCACCCCATAGCCTATTTTTTCAACTCAGTCTTGTAGTGGCAAACCTATGTTTAACCCATTTGTAAACGTTTTTTTTCCTAAAACATGCTTCTCTCTATACATCACACATTCTTCTGTAAATTTCACAATGATGGCACTTCTCAGCCACCAAAAATTTGATGACAAATTTCTGTTCAAGCCCAGTAGTAGTTTTAAGTGCCCCGCAAAACAAAATTTTTACGGGATTAAAATAATTTTTTGCTAAAAACCAATTCCAAACATTTACATCTATGGAAAAGATTTATTCAAGTTTCATTGTGTTAAATAATAGGGAGGGGGCAAATTTGACATGGCAGATTGGATATCCCTAATGTAATGGTGTGAAAATGTAAAAAACTATTTTCATTCAGTTTGCTTGGGACATCCAATTTGACATGTAAAATTTACCCTCCCCCTATATTTAACACACTGAAACTTAAATAAAGGTTAATATTATCAAAATTTTTGGACCGTTTGAAAGAAGAACCATTAAAAAAAAAAAATGATAATTATTTTTCAAATTTTCAGCTTATGGAAATAATGAAAATTATGAACGTTGTATTATAGATATTTCAATTTTATATACATACAAGCATTTGTAATTTCTGGAATAACAGTTTACACGTTAAAAAACATGCAAAAATCTGCCTGATGATTTTATTAGAGTATTGGGATCATCGGAAATATATCTATTTCTTAATGGTACCAGTGGTCGGTGTCCAGTAGGTACCACCAATTTTCCCTGTGATATTCCCCCCCCCCTTCATATTTAACACAATGAAACTTGCATAAAAGTTAATGTTATCCTAAACCCTAGATCCTCCTAGTTAAAATTAAGTTTTATTACAAAATTTGTGGGTTCTGTTTTTTCTGGGTCATCTTAATTTTGACACCTTTCTGCAAGTTCAGCCCAACTGTTAAGGGTAAAAAAGAACAGTTTTCTCGTTTATTCCTACTATAAAATAAACTGAACCCTCATTTTATGTCTGGGTTTTTGCAAAAAATGTTTTATTTTTCTTGCACCCGTTATTTTACAATACTAAATATATTTTATTTATTTATTTTAATATTCACTTCAATGTGTATATTCTAAAAGTTTTTATTTTGTGAGAATGTTTAGTTTTAAAGTGGGGGTTCATTTTACAATTTATGCATAAATTGGATCCTCCTTTTATGACCGTAATTTTGTTTTTTCATCGGCAATGATTAAAATCTGAAGTTTTTATTTTAGAGTACCAAAGCCAAAAAGAAAAGAAATAACAACAACAAAAGGTAATATTCAACTTTTTACTTGTAAATTCCTACCATAAAATTAGACTTTGGCATTTTATGGTAGGAATTTACGAGTAAAAAGTTGAAGTGTCAGCTGTTAAGGTAGAGCGGTTCCGATATGTCGGATCGATTTACTATAAACTTATACGGGGAAATGAGCACCCCTGAAATTTTTTTTTTTACAATCTGATAGATTGGTGTGTAATCGATAATAATCCATTGAAGGAAAAAATTTTTAGATGGAGGGTGTTCCAGATGGTCAGGTCCGCCAACGTTTTCTGTAGTTCTCTAAAAAATTAAGCCTTTTTTTTAGCATTATTATTAATTACAAAACAACAATTTTCATAAAAGTTCAAATGTCACCTATGAAATCTATGATATTTTGTCCATATTAGTCACCGTTGATTTTTTTTATCGTGGTTTTAGAAAATAATTAGTAAATCGTCTCCCCCAAAAAGAAAAACAGTTTCTAAGGACATTTGTCAATTTTATTGTTATTTCTAACTCTTTAAAACTCAAACAATAAAAATTAATAAATAAATTAAAGAATTAAAAGTCATTTTATTTGAATGAAAATGTTAGTTTAATTTATACAAATATGAAACCAATGATCACTGGATCAAACACATGGATTTTTACAATGCAGTATCACAAAGTCATTAACGGTATCTATATTTTTCTTTTAGAATTTTTTGTATCCTTATCCTTCACAAAATAAATGAATATAAATAAACTTTTGTGTTAAATTAGGCACTGGCAATTTTGTCATCTGCTACGAATTTTAAAAGCAAATAAAAGATAATTAAATCTATTATTTAAGGTCAAACCTTGTCAAAATTGATAAGTAGTAACATAATAACCATCATTAAAAAAAGAATAATATCATTACATATGCAGTTTATTTTTAATAGATTTAAAACGATTTGTTTTGGTCAATTTTGACGCAATCTGCCATTCTGTCTATTTTTCAATGGTTTTACACACTTGTTTACAATTTTTATGTAACATTCGCGATTGCAAAAAAATTTACCAAAAATCAGGTAATTATCTGATTTTAATGAAATTTTCAGTATTGATTTATCAATTAATACATTTTATAATGCATCAGTTATTTTATTTCAAAACTTTAATTTAGTATTTTTGCTATGAAAAATTAATATATAAAATTCATTTAAAATATGAAAAGTCTGATGCTAAGTTTAAAATGTTATATTTTTAGATTCTAGAAATAAATATCTATTTAATGCAAACCTTATTTTAGACACATAAAGTAATAAGTTTTGAAGAAAAACTCTATTGAAAATGTACCCCCCCCCTTTTTAAGCATAAAAAATATCAATGTATAATTTTTTATTTTATAAGATAATAGCCAATTAAATAATTATCGAAATGAGTAATATAATAATAATAATAATATAATATATAATATAATAATAATAATAATATCCTTTCAGCTTGTATATTAGGTCTGAGACCTGTCAGCTGTTCCTTATAAATATTCATTTTAATTTCACAGAATATTTATAATCATTCCACAGATTATCCAACTTTACCTTGAAGGAGTTTAGAGATGGGGCATTCACGACTGATGATGGTAATTTATTCCATGTATTCACCACTCTGTAGCTAAAATAATTTTGTCTTGCGTTTGCTTTACAAGATTTTTTAAGGAGTTTTAATTTATGTCCCCTGGTATTGTTATTTTGAGCAATGTTTAGTAGGTCAGAGTTCGTTGAATGAAAACCATGCGTGTATTTGTAGGCTTCAATCATATCCCCTCTCATACGTCGGAAAACCAGACTTGGTAAGTCAATGTTCCTAAGTCTTTCTTCATACGAAAGAGATTTAAAATTATTCACTAATTTAGTAGCTCTCCTCTGAACTCCCTCAATGAGTTTTGTGTCCTTGATGAGTCTTGGGCTCCAAACCACATTAGCAAACTCCAAATGAGGTCTTACCAATGCAGTGAACAAATTTTTCAGCATTTCTTCATCCATGTATTCATATGACCTCCGTATTAATCCTAATATCTTATTTGCTTTATTTACTTGTATTTCTATGTACTTGGAGAATTTTAATTCAGGGTCCACATTCACACCAAGGTCTCTTTCTAACTCTGTATCCTTTAGTATTTCTCTTTCATTAGAGAGATTTTTTCTCATAGAATATTCGTGTTTAGGGTTATTTCTTCCTATGTGAAGTACCTTGCATTTAGCTGTGTTGAATCTCATTTGACAACTATCAGACCAATCTACAAGATTGTTAATGTCAGTTTGGATTTTGTCAGTATCATTTCGATCATTAACAGTGGAATATATTTTTGTACCATCTACAAATATTTGTGTGTAGCATTTGATAATTTCCGCAAGATCATTTATAAATATAACAAAAAGACAAGGTCCAAGAACACTTCCCTGTGGGATTCCACTTGTCACTGGAGCCCATTTTGATTTAGTGTTTTTAATTTTGACACATTGTCTTCTATTACCCAGGAATTCTTTTATCAAATTCAGAACCTGGCCATTTATCCCATATTTTTGTAGCTTCAATAGCAGCCTTTTGTGAGGTACAGAGTCAAATGCCTTGGCAAAGTCTAGGTAGATGGTGTCCACCGGTAATCCAAGATCTAGAGACTCCATCCACTTATCCATTACTGTTAAAAGATTTGTACTACAAGATGTTCCTTTAATGAATCCATGCTGGTTCGCAGAAAAAAGTTTGTTTAATTCCATGTCTGAATATTTTGTCTTTTATTATAGATTCTAAGAATTTGCAAATGATACTTGTCAAACTAACTGGTCTATAATTGCATGGATTACTTTTGTTTCCTCTTTTGAATATTAGCTTCCCTCCAAGATTGAGGTACATACTTCTCAGCAATGCATTTAGTGAAGACTATACTCAATAGTAAGGATATTTCTTGTATCAATTCCTTTAAAATTAAAGGGTGATGTTCATCTGGTCCTGGAGATTTGTTCGAATTTAATTTTGCTATTTTTTCGTGAACTTCTTCTTTAGTTACTATTATACTACTTAGTTTGGTCTTTCGGTAAAGTATGGTATATTTTTGAGGTTTTCAGTAGTAAATACACTAGAAAAATACTCGTTCAATATATTTGCCTTTTTTTTCATCAGATGTAGCTGTGTTTCCATCTGGCCCTAATAAATCGGGGATTTCAAGTCTAGTGTTCATTTTATCATTTGCATATTTTAAAAAAAGCTTTTGGATTTTTTTTTTTTTTAGCTTTTTGGCAATTTTCTTTTCAAAATCTATTTTTGCTTTCTTGCATTCCCATTTCAACTGATTCCTTAATTTTGCATAATTTTGATAGTCTCTTTCCATCTTTTGTCCTAAGATAATTTTGATATGTTTTCCTTTTTTCATTCATCTTCTTAAATGTCGTTTCATTCATCCATGGTGACTTTTTTTCCCTACAAATTGTAAATTTTCTTTTTGGAATTAATGTTTTAACACAGTTTAGCAAATCTTCCAACCCTTTCCAAGATTCATCTGCACTAAGATTATTAACTTGTTTTCAATTTTTTATCCTCAATATCTTTCTCATATCATCAAATTTATATTTTTGATAATTGTATTTAATTTCTGTTGCATTACGTTCTTTTGTGTAACAAATATAATTGAATTCTATCACATGGTGGTGACTTTTACCTAAAGGTGCTTGGTGTACTAAATCAGTTATCATATTTTCTTCATTTGTAAGGATTAGGTCTAATATATTTGGGTTTTGATTGTTTCTAAAATGTGTTGGGTTTTTATGTGCTGAAAAAGGAAGGAGTCACGTATAGCTTCCATAAAGTCTGTAGCTTTTTTTTTAATATAGAGACGTACCATGATCCCAATCAATTTCTGGAAAATTAAAATCTCCAGTTATTAGAACATGGCTCTTATTATTTACAAGGGAAGTAAGGTAATAGTTTAATTTTTTGTTGTTTTCGATGCTGCTATTTGGGAATCTATAAATACACCCATGGTTAACTTATCAGATGATTTTAATAATATTGCACACCAAACACTTTCATTAAAGTCTGGTGATTGAATTTGTTTTGCTAGATATATTTTTTTAATTAGTATTATTCCTCCCCTTTGTATAGTTTCATCTTATAAATTTGAAAAACAATCATATCCATGAAATTGAAACTCACAAGATTGGATGTTTAATTCAATATTTTTTGGAATGATTTCCATATGACATCAGGTTGACTTTCTTTTATAAGTATTTCCAATTCGTTTCTTCTAATAAGTAATGTATCTACATTACTGTAGACACATTTTAATTTGTAAAAAGTAAAAGTAAAAAAGAAATCTCCCAAAAATTAATTATTTATTATTTTTTTTACATTTTATTTTTCAATTTTCGGTACTTATTTTTCTCATAGAAAAGCCACCTGCTATACTGTAATTAATATCGAAAATGTAATTAATACGAAAATGTAATTAATATCGAAAATGACCAACTCGCAAAATTGTTATGCCCCCAACATAAGGGGGGGGGTTTAAAATTAAGTGACCTGAAAAAATGAGAAAGTTTTGAAATAAAATAAATAATTAATTATAAAGATCATTCAGTGATAAATAAACACTGAAAATTTCATTAAAATCTGATAATTCCCTGATTTTTGGTAAATTATTTTCTATGGGGTGGGGGTGGGGCTAAAGTCATTTTGTCAAAAACGCATTTTAGGCTCATTTTGCCAGTAGCTATGTTAAATCTGTGTTGTTATTATTAAGATTACTTTCATTCATAATAAAAAATGTTTACAGGGCCGGTAAAATAAGCATAAAAGTAGGTTTGTCTATTTTACCGGAACTAAATAACCCCTATGTCTATTTTACCGGCTAAATAACCTCTTTTATTTTCATGCAAAAGCTTTTCTAATTACTGACCTGAATATGAGGCAAGGTAAATATACAAAACCAAAGGGAGGTAATTCAGTGTTTGCAATTACCAAAATACACGTTACAAAAAATAAAATAGAATAAAAAATAAAGTAAAATCCGAGACGAGTCGTGGAGAATAGTTTCATTTATCAAGTAAAAAAAAAAAAAAAAAAAAAAAAATTATTTACAATATCGATCCGATTTCATTTTTTCTCGTCTATCCAATAAATTCTCGTGCAAAGTTCCATCTTTTTTGGCCTTTTTAAGCACCGATGGGTCGTCCTTACAGATTTTCAACCTCCTGTCTTGAAAACTCTGAAATTTCTTCACATAATTAATCTCTGCCTGTTTCACAGATGCTCGTTCTTCAACGGGAATATCGGCCATTGGATCTTGGCTAAGATCAGCACACGATCGAATCGTAATCATCTCTTTAGGCCCGGCTTTCTTCTGGTCACACATGATGTTACCATCCACATCTGCCGTCAGAAAACATCCGTTGGGGCCACAAAGGGCCATTTGACCCTCCTGAACGACCGGTTCCCACTGTTCACGTTCACCGATCGCATCAGAACGTCCAAGAAGTTCACCACTTGATTTGTCAACACTCAGATATTTACCATAGCCGGATTTAAGTGCGATTTTGGTTTCGTTAAGTTTAATAGCTGTTAAAATTTCAGTCGGATCTGGTGGGTCCTCGTCAGGATGAACGGGTCCAAGTTCGAATAAACCATTATCGAGAGTGTTGATATAACGTTGTTCTTTCATTTCAATAGCAACTGCTCCTCCAATCATATCATCAATAGACAAAGTTTTCCACCAGCCACCGTGTTCTTTTGTATCTTCAGTAATCGGTTCTTGTTTAACACTCGTTGAAGTCTCTTCATGTTTTCTCTTTTTGCTTTTCTTGTGTTTCTTTTCTTTGTGGCCCTTCAACCTTAATTTGCCACCCTTGGCATACACATACGAATCGGCCATTTCTTAGCTATTTAGTCACTAGCTATGAAATATTTCTTTTATATACAACTTCTACAAGATACGATATTATCAAAGAGACAATTCTTTCATCAGTTAAAATCTTGAAATACCTTTTCTCTTTTAAAATCGTAAACAAAACCGTCAGACATCCGGAGTAACTCTTCCGTTTCAAACGTGTAGCTGTATTGTTTACATCATTAAAAAATGATACTCTATTATTATTATTCAAACAATTTACACTCTTGAAACAAAATTCAGTAAAAATAAATTATGAATTATTTAAACAGCCAAAATAAAGTAATTACTAATTTTAAATCTAATTTTAAATCTTCGATAGGTAATTTATATTTTAAGCGTTATAAGGGGCCTCAATTATCTAGATTAGGTGACTATGGAAATAAGTTCCTGTAATAAAAAAGATATCTGGATTATCTGTTTATTTAACTGATATTTTTCTTTTTTTGTCAGATTTATAAAAAAAACAATGATCAATATTATAAATAAAAACTTTTTATTTAAAATACGCCAACAATAAAACTTTCAT
The DNA here is from genome assembly GCA_023376005.1 of Doryteuthis pealeii. Taxonomy (NCBI): domain Eukaryota; kingdom Metazoa; phylum Mollusca; class Cephalopoda; order Myopsida; family Loliginidae; genus Doryteuthis; species Doryteuthis pealeii. Next base: position 55,668,094 of record CM042155.1, on the reverse strand, counting down.
GTCTCTTATTCATTTGTTTTTAAATATAAGTATTATTTAGTTTTCATAGTGCACCGATACAGTGAGTCATACGTCATCTATGAGTAACGCTTCTTTTGATTGGTCCACTTGAATTCACCGCAAATTTATTTTACTTACGCAACATTTGATTGGTTGAAAATCCGAAGCGGTTAAGTTAAATGTCCGTTTAAGCTAACGTGTTTACAGCCAGCATGGATTCCCATTCTGGGTGAGTGAGGTTAAATATGTAATAATTATTATCTTTAGCGATGATCATGTATTTATTTTTATTTAAGTTTAATTTTGAAAAAATAAATTTGTTTTATCCGTTCTAGTTTTTATCTACTCTGGGACGTTTTCCTTGGATTTTAAAGAAAGTGTACTACTGTATTTTTCAATCTACCTTCTTCATTGATAACTTTTAAACTTAAAAGCACTTTTTTCTTTCTTTCTTTTATTTATTACAAAAACTTTTGCTATGTTTGGATTCCTTTGATATTTCAAGTCTTTGAGTATTAGATAATCCCTGCACGGATTTAAAAAATAATGTTTGGTTTATAGTTCGATGCAACAACTTTATCTGTATGCTTTAAAAAATTTTTTTTCCATTTTTAGTAATTCAATTTATTATTGTGTGTGGAAGTGGAAGAAACGTTTCATTAAAAAAAAAATTTTTTTTAATTCAGTGATTTTTTTTTTTTTTTTTATTCGTCTGTTTTTATTTGGTCGTTTTTATTTATCTGTTTACTTATTTGATAACTACATCGACAACAAGAGAAAAAAAAAGTTCAGTTTTTTATTGTTTAATTTTATTTAATCAGGCATAAATTGTCTGAAGGGAAGCTATCGTAAACAAAAATAAATAGGAAAGTCATTAACGGTATCTATATTTTTAATTTAGAAGAATTTTTGTATCTTTATCCATTGCAAAATAATTTTGACATTACTTGCATTCATTACAAAAAAAAATATTTACAGCGAAGTAAAATAAGCATAAAAGTAGGTTTGTTTATTTTACGAGCCGGCATAATAAGCCCAAAAAAGTAGGTTTGTCTACTCGACCAGGACCGGCAGGGGAGCCTCTTCCTTAATTAAATAAATGTGACATAATATAAAAAAAAATAAAATAAAATAAAAATTTCAAAAACAATTTTTTTCCCTAATAATTTTATTTGCTTTCCATTCAGAAAAAAAAAGAAGAAATGAACGTTGTTAAATTTGAAATTAATTGATATTTTTCGGGCGGGTATCCTGTCTAGTGTCTACTTACAAAACAACCGTTCCATCATCCTGGAATGGTTAGCAAGCTAGTTGTTCGTTGGATTTTATGACATGTCAACTCTTATGGGGTTATTTTATGCCTAAAACGTTCTATTCATTCTTGATGGGTTTTCAACATTTATTTCAAACTCAATTTTTTTAAAACACATTTTTAAAAAATTTAACTCATAGATAGGACTCTAACAGGTACTACCACTTCGGGTCAGAGTGGACCTAGGAGTAATGGTCACAAAGGGGTACTCCACATTCCCCAGAGCTCCAGAAATGGAATTTCACCCTGAGATAGTTTAACATCATTCCCAGGACATGTAGCCCGTCAGTCACTGCCTTCTAGCAGCCATATGATAAAAAGGTTTGGGGCTTGCCAGGAGGAAATATGGTTGGGGCAATCATATAGGGGCTAGGGTTTGAGGTGACCAGCCAATTGATTAGAGGGGGCATCTCCGACCACCCTTCTAGCCTAAGTAAGGGCCAAAGTGAAGTGTTGCATGTCATGGACTGCTCAGCCACCAGTGTTCCATCCTTTAGCATTACAGGTTGCCACTCACAGCCAAAAGGTGGCGCCATTGAGAGGGTCTTACCAGGGCTTGACATTAACGCCGTCCCGGGGATGATAAAAATTACATCCGGGACGATCAATACGTCATCCAGGACAGTTTGCCGGGGACGGTAAAATTTTTCCTAAAAGTTGGTACTACATTCCAATATTGGCTGCCCAGTGATTGCCCGAATGCTGACCTCAGAATGAGGCTACGGCATCGCAGGTCTATTCTCAAAGCCATGTAATGAATATTGGTGGAGGGAGATAGTTTAAAAGGACCGAATTATGTACTACTAACCCTATTCAGGGTAATTTAAAGTAAAAAAATATTTTTTTTTAGCTCAAAACACACTAGGAAATGAATTTTTTTGTTGAAATATCCAGAATTATCACTGCTTCAGGTTTTTTTAATGTTTTATTACATGTTATTATGCTACTGATGACTGACAAGTATAGATGATGCTAATGAATTAAACAAAACTATTTTGATTTCGAGATGGTCCAAACCCCATTCAGGATGGTTGATAATTTTTGTTCGGGACGGTCATGAAAAAAGTTAGTGTCGGGGCCTGGTCTTACCCCTCTGTAGGGGAGCAGTAGGTGTATTCTAAAGCCCCCAGTTATCAAGGCTGTTAGCAATCTAGTCTCCCAGATCCATTATTACTACATAACGAGATTGTTCCTTGCTAGATGCCCCATACTTGCGACGTTGTGTCGCATCCTACCTTGGCAAACAGGTTGTGTAAATACCTACTGAATAATGCTCTGTACATCGCCTGCAGCACTGATGCAGAAAAATCATATCCATGTGTCCCAGTGTTTTTCTTTTTCTTCCCCCACCATTTCCAGCTAACTGTAAATACATTTCAATATTTTCTTGGAAACAAATTACACTGTATTGGGTACAAGGTTGAGGTTGATGGCTTTAGTTGTTCATGAATAAAAACTTGATGATTTATCAAGAAACTGTAGTTGAGACGCATCAAATTTCCCGGGGACATTGTTTTTAAGCATCTGAGGTGGAGTGCCACATCTACCTATGCCTAAAAACAATCTCCTTGGTCTAGCGCTAGTGAAAAGGGGATAGACTCCCTCACTGTCTGGTTGATACCAACTTTAGGCCATCCTGACGATTTTACTTTACTAACAAAAAACACAAACTTTTTTTTGTTGTAAAAGTCTAATTCCTATTTAAAAAGAAAAAAAAAATGTGTAAATGCCATATTTAAGTTATTTTCATTTTTTTTTACACATAGTATAGAATCAAAATTTCTGTGCAAAAAAAAAAAAAAAAAAAAAAAAAAAAGGAAAAATTGTTTCAGTACTCAGAATTATAATTTGAGCTGTTAAAGTCATTTTTGTCTCAAAAAATGATTACTTATCTTTTAACGTATGGTGATCCAAAAGCGTAATAATCCATATTTTTTAAAAATTTTGGTAAATTTTCTAATAGGAATGCCCGCTTTTTCAAGAAAGATATAAGTTTGACAAAGAAATCTACACAACAAAATATCGAGGTTAATTCTCAGAAAATTTTTATCTCCTCATTTTAAATTGATGGTACGTTTTTTTATTAAAGAAAATAAAATAATCATCCTAAATATGTAATTTGTATGTGCTTTAATCCATCAAATTATTTTTTATAAAGTACTCAAAAAAAGAGCAATGCCTCATTAATAGAAGATAGCATCTTTTATTTTCTTTCCAACCATATAAATATTTTTTAAGATTCGACCAGAAATATACAAGAAATTGCAAGTTGAGCAGACTAAGTTGTAAATTTGTCAGTCTCAACTGAAATCAGATATTGGCAGGAAATGCAGTAATCTCAACATTAGCTACATAAATGAGAGTAACCTCCCTAGTTTCTTTCACTTTGAGGAAGCCGTTATTTTTTGGTCGGCCATTTTCATTTCACCGTAAATGTACACTGAAAATACAAATTTGTTTGAATCAATACAACTGCATGATTTAACATGAAAATATCATAAAATGTGTCCTTAATTGTGCTTGCGCATTATTTGAAATGAACTTAATTGCTATGAAGAACACATTTTATGATATTTTCGTGTTAAAACATGCAGATGTATTGATTCGAATAATAGTGTATAGATTTATGGTAAAATGAAAACATGGCTTCCTCAAAGTGAAATAAACAAGGGAGATTACTCTCAATTATGTTCAGATTACTGCAAAATGCTATTATTACACAAGAAAATGGGTGGTTTTCTTAGAAAGCAAAACTAATGAAAAACCAGAAAAAAACGAACCAAAATATAAATAGCAAAACTGCCCAACTCAAGATCCTATTGCTGGCCTCCTTAGACAAAATATTATTAATGAAAAACCACACTAGAAAAAAAATTAATAAACAAAGAGTAAAAAAGTCTTATTTGTATGAATTTTTGTTTGAGGTATGATAATTTGTATGACACCAGATAATCTGGATTTACATTCTTGCATTGCATCTTGAACAATTTGGACAGATTCATTTTTAACCAGAGGGTGTTGCAGGATGATAACGGACAGAAGATTTAGGAACAAGCGTATTAATATATTTATTAATAATAATCTCTCTATGCATAAAGGGCAATTAGTATGTATGTATGTCCAGATGAAACTATGAAAATAAAACAATTAGCAACAAAGTAAATATATATATATATATATACTCATTAAATATTGCTAGTTCTTGCTTTTTGTGCTAAAATTATGAAGATCTGATTTATATTCGAGACTTTTTGTTTGGTGTATGATAATTTGTATCATTTGCATTTTTTGGGTTGTTGTCTACTTCTTTATTATATACCCAACGTTTTAGCCAATAAGCACATGGCACAATGGATATAGGGGTTGGGTTAATACAGTTCTAAGTGACATTCATCTGGTGGTTGCAAGTTCAATCCTGACTACAGGTGAAAATAACATAGAATACTTAACATAGATTAACATTTGTACCTGGTCATGGTTAACTCTTAACATCCTATACCACCTTATTCCGGAAGTCACATTATTTTTCCTAATCAACCCCAAACAATAGCCTTTGTTCAAATGTAATATTAAACATATTTAGAAGTCTTTTGATTTAAGGGAAATAACAGGTAACTTTAAATGAAAAGGCCATTTTTAGCCATTTATTGCTAAATCCTTATAGGAATGGGGCTCTGGACTTAAAAAAAAATTCTCAACAAGATGTTAAGAGTTAACAGAATGAAAACAATTTATCCCAATGGATTAAATAAAGGATTCAATTCAAAGTCTCGATGTGAAGCCTCCCAAGTTCAACCAGAAACACCTGAAGAAGGTCGGAGGGCACATCAGCCAAAATATTGTGTATAATAACAATAAAGATGAGAACAACAGTCTGAAAAATTTGAATAATAAAAAAAAAAATTATTTCAGTAAAATATTATTTTGTCTAATCAGTCAAATTTATTCAGTACTAGAAGTGGGTCATTCCATGTCAATTCACCAGGGCGTTACACCCACCGACACCGAATTACTTGAAATTTGGCACAAATGTTCCCCTTCATGAGTTAGGAAAGTGTGCCAAATTATTTTGTGTTAAACTTTACCGTTCCGATTTTAGAGGGGGGGGGTTATAATTTTCCTATTTAAATTTAAAAAAAAACACAGATTCTGTGACACCGCACGGCCTTAATTTTGAGGCAAAATAGGAAAATTATAACCCCCCCCCCCTCTAAAATCGGAACGGTAAAGTTTAACACAAAATAATTTGGCACATTTTCTTAACTCATAAAGGGGAACATTTGTGCCAAATTTCAAGTAATTCTGTGTTGGTGGGTGCAGATTTCAACTTTTTGCTGGTGTTTTGACATGGAATGACCCAGTGGCTACCTGGCATTGCCTGGGTTGAAGGGGAGGACAAAATGTTAGTCTTGCAGATCCAGTATTGCAGGATGTCCCATCAAGATCGTTATGTAAAAAAGACCTTGCATTGATTCAGTCTGATGGGGAATAAAAAAGAAAGTGCACAGACCCTCTGAAGAGAAAAATTAATGTCCCCTATTTAAAATATAGACAAAAAAAAAAATCCATGCTGTTACTATTTAAATTTTATTTTTTAATTATCTTCACGAATATAAATCAAATCTTCATTATTTTTGCTCAAAAAGCAAGATCTGGTGAAAGTGAATGTGTGTGTATATATATTTACTTTGCAGTTAATTGTTTTAACTTCATAGTTTCCTCTGGACATACATACACACAACTGCCCTTTTCATATATAGATAGATTGATAGATTTTTACATTAATAAAATCCCAGTCACTTGCTGTAGATGAAATGGTTTAATCTATGAATACGAATATTAAACCTCTAAAAACATAAAAACAATTAATCTGAATATTTTTCTCATTTATTAACCCCAAGCTCTTTTTATTATATAAGTACTAGAAGGCGGTGGCTGAGGGTCTTCATGTCCTGGGAAGGACGTTAAACTCTATCTGATGGTGAGGTTCCAGGTCTGGGGAATGTGGAGCACCCCTTCATCACCATTGCTCCCTGGTCCACTCTAACCCGGAGTGGTAGTACCTGTTAGGGTCCCATTTATTGGTTAAATAGAAAAACATTAGTTTATAAAAAAAAAATTGAGTATCCATTAAGAATGAATTTTATTTCAAAATTTTGTCAGCATTAAATGACCCACTGAGGTTGATATACCATAAAACAAATTAAACCAAACCAAACCATTTATTAACCACATCCTTAGAAGATTAAGCCATGAAAATAATAAAGTAAAAATAAAAAATAAAAAAAACCTAACAGGTCCACTCTGGCCCAGAGTGGTAGTACATGTTAGGGTTCATCTCTGGGTTAAATAGATCAAGAAATGAGTATTTAAAAAATTGAGTTAGAAAAAAAAATGAATTCCCAATAAGAATAATAAAACAAAATATAGTCAGCATGAAATAACCCAACAAGGATTGAGATGCCATAAAATCCTACCAACCTACCGTGGGACACTTTATTGTTTGCACACATTTGTTTATTCTTTTCTTTTAATACCATTGGTATATATATAGTTATTTACTAAGCTTAGCTTAGAAGTGGCACAAGGCCAGAAATTAGGGCACTCAGTGAGAATCGAACTCACTAACAATGGTCTGCTAAGCTTGCTTGCTAACCATTAAGTTATATGAGGTGCCTCATTGGTATGAATATAAGAGGTTAAATGTTTTTGTATGTACAAATGCATTTATCTTGTCTTCCTTTCCATTGTGTTCCATGTTAGTAATCACAGATCTGTCTTGAACAAATCCTGGAAGCAGCACTCCACAAAAATGCAGATGTACAGACACTTACCTCCTATCTCATAAATCAACGAAGTAAAACCAAATTGACACTGCTGGGGAAGCAAGAAGTGATTGCTAAGCCACTTCAGAGTGCTTCGGCCTCTGGAGTGGCTAAGTAAAATTAACAGCGTTGATCCCAGTGGACTATCCTCCAAGGGGCAGGGCTGGGTTTATTGCCCAGTGTCTGAGCTGCCCCTTTGAGGGGGAATGCCGACGGGATCAACACATTATTTGTTCCCTGCACCCATGACCTTCGGCTTGTGGGTAGGCCAACATAAAAATGTCCTTGTGTTACGCCCTTATAAGTGGGTTGAGAGGCAAATACCCTGTTAGAGAAACAAGGACAAATTATAAGTGATGTTCTCCTGTGGATATCTACACATGGGCTGACCAGCCAAAACTTATATTGATCATCTGTGTATGGATACTGGATGCTGTATGGAGGACTTGTCTGGAGCAATGGCAATGGCGAAAGAGAGTCCTGGGAATCCAAGCTGTCAGCATGATTTGATAATGATGATGATGATTTGTCCTTGGTGAATGTGGACTCGTCTAAATATATTCCCTCCCACCAACTGCACCAAAGAGTACAAAATCTCATCTATATATTGTTGGAAATTTATTAGGGGACAGGCGACCTGGCTTCACCAGTCATCAGCTGCCCTCTGACAATCACGTGGAGTCGGTTCTAAAAACAAGTCCCCAACATCTCTCCTCTTTCCTCATCCAACCTTGCTAAGGCAACAACGTACGGGGGATGCAAGAATTCAACAAGCCCACAGCAGCCTGAACTCTCTGCTTCTCACCCCCACACTTAGCCTCTGTCTCGTCAGTGGTCCCACGAGGCGAAAAGCCAAGCCAAGTCAAGCAGCAGTAGCACCGCACACCCATGACGGTCGATGAATGTCTGTTTCTTACACCCACTATCTAATATACTTTGCTACTACCTATTAAGGTAATCTGAACATTAGCTACATAAATGAGTAACCTCCCCTTGTTTATTTCACTTTGAGAAAGCTATATGTTTTGGTCGGCCATTTTCATTTGACCGTAAATCTACACTGAAAATACAACTGCATATTTTAACACAAAAATATCATAAAATGTTAGTATTATCTGCGTTATTCAGACTATTGTCCCCATCTTCATTGTTATTTGTACAACGTTTTGGCCGATATACCCTCCGGCCTTCTTCAGGTATTTCTTGTCGGACACATGGCCGAGTGCATAAGGCAGTTAGGTTAAGACAGTTCTAAGTGACAGTTATCTCTGGAACCCGAGTTCAATCCTGAGTGAAAGCAGTTAGAAAAATAATTAATTAACACAACTCCTACCCCAGCTATGGTTAGCGGAATGAGAACAGGATACCCCCGTGGAATAAATAAAGGGTTAGGTTCAAAGTTCCGTGATGGCTCCCAAATACAATAAGAAAGTTCCCGAGTTCGAAAAGAAGGTTCCCGAGTCCGACAAAGAAATACCTGAAGAGGCCGGAGGGTATATCGGCTGAAATGTTGTACAAATAAGAAATGAAGATGGGGACAATAGTTCAAATAACACAGATAATACTAATCTTCAAGCCTCATCTCAAACATTCAGAGAAATCATAAAATGTGTTCTTAATAATAATTAAGTTCATTTCAAATAATGCGCAAGCACAATTAAAAATTACAGCTGCATCTAACTAATTTGGGTTGTTGTGTGTGTAGTGCTGGAGCCAATCCTACCATCTATGTGGACTCCATAGAGATCATCCGCTCCTTTCCAGTTGTGGTTTGCTTTCTTTTTTTTGCTGATATTTACTTACAATCCTCTCCAGACAACTGGGACACACCTGTTAAGAGTGCCAGTTCTGTTGTTCGTTAGATATCTAAGTTTTAACTTAGTATAAGTTCACATGGATGCTAGGGTGTCAAGTTCTGACTCGGACTGACTTTTATATTTACTAATTTTTATTTAAAAAATTCTTTTTTACTTTTTCGACGGGAGATGACCAATGAGAGGGGGCGCATAGGTCTGGAAAAACAAAATAAAAATGTATTTTTACATGTCCCTGTAAATGAAATGTATTAAGGTAGAAAATGATAAAATAAATGCAATATATTAATGGTAGAAATAAACTAAATACAATATATTTAGCAATTTCTATAGAAAGAAATAACTGACTTAGTATATATATTTACTTTGTCGTTAATTGTTGTATTTTTGTAGTTTACTCCGGACATACATACATACATACATACTCACAAACTGCCCTTTATATATGTATATAGATAGATAGACTAGTGAGACCTGTGAAAGTGAGAATTAATCAGGATTTATATTTTTGGATTTCAACTTGGACGGTCTCATTTTTAACCAGAGGGTGTTGCAAGATGATAATGCTCGTACAATTAAGGAACACAAGTATTAATATATAGATTGTTCTTTTGTGCAATATTCTTCACATCTTATGTGTTTTTCCTTTTTCAGAGCGAAGGAGTTTGATCCACGCAGTGAATTTGAAATCTTAAATCAATCCTTGTTGTATTATGAAGAGAAATTCCGCAATGAATTGACCGTACTTATAAATTCCACCAAACCATCGGAAGCTAAAATTCAGACCAACAAAGGTAAGTAAAATTAGTCACACTATGAATTTTATTATACTGGGTGGACCATGAGAGTACTAAGTATATTTATTACATAACTGGTACATTTTAGGAATTTTACATGTGATCTAAGATTTGAATATTGTATCCTTGAGATGGTCACCATCACGATGAAAACATTCGAGAGCTCGATTTCTTATATCACATAAAGTGTGGTTTAGCATATCAACTGGAATAGCTGTTATCTCTTCAGATGCTTTCTCTCAGTTCCGCTGTCATGTCGGGTCTGCCTGCGTATACCCAATCTTTCAGTTAACCCCACAGAAAATAGTCCACTGGGGTTATATCAGGTGATCTGGATAGCCAATGGATATCACCAAATCTCGAAATGAGATGTCCGGGAAAATTTGCCCAAAGTGTTGTCATTGCCTCCACGTGTCTGTCAGATTTTATTTTGATTTCTACACTATTGCCATAAATATTAGGTATCTAATGATTATGTAACATTTGTAACTCTGGGAAGGAAGAAGGTATTTAACTTGTAGTTGTGATGCTCTACAGTAACTGTTGCAGCTACACCATGTTCATCCTTGAAAAAATAAGGACCATGTTAAGTTTTTAAGGGCCATTGCTTGGCCTTATAGCAGAAGTGCTTATCTGGTGGAATCCTTGATAAAAGGTCTGTCGACAATGTGAATCCTTTGGTGTACTAAAGTGTCCTCAGTTATTGGTAATCGTATAAGTCCTTCGTGAGAATTGGTAAAGATCCAGGCAATCCTATGTGTGTCCTCCATCGGTGCAGTTTGAGTTATGACCAATATGGGGGGAGGGGTTTAAGTATCTTATCAGGCCAGTAGTACTGCCAGTGATTGGTTAGAAAAGTCAATCATGTGACCTTGGCCAGTCTAAGCGGAGAACTAGCACACACCTTATATATAAAAATTTCTCAACAGACCAATCACATGAAGAAGTCACCACACGCCACATTGTTACTCTCTCACTGTGTAAAGCCTTTCATGCACAATTTGAGGACTTTCACGACCCCAAAAAACCTACAATTTTGTTTATTGACATAACCAGACAGGTTCGAATGAGCTTCATCTGATGTAATCAGGTACTGTATAAAATCCACTTCCTCCTTGCACATATTGACAAACCACTCAGTAAAAGTCTTTCTTTGCACCTTATCTGGCGGAAGTAAGTGTTGAACTACTTGCACCTTATATATATTTACCAACCCCTCCGCGTGAGCAGGATGTGACACAAGGTCAATTTCTTAAGCAGAGTTCAACAGGTTGGAATTCCTTCTTCTAGACCGGTTGCCTAACCAAGGTTAAAGAGCCCAGTCTGCCCTGCTATTTATCCATAGCTGGAGGGAGAGTAGGATTCATACCTTTCCCAAGAGTATTAGCGCTAAGTGAAAATACCCTTGGGAAGGTACTTGCACCTTATACGGATACAGATACAAGTCTTGTTTTAAAATCCTGTTGACACTGGTTCGTGGAAGATTTACCTGTTGAGCGAATCAACGCGTAGTCTTAAAAAGAATTTGTGTAATAGCATTCTCCACACGTCCACGGTTCTCTGTACTACGAGATGTTTGAAGTCGACCTGGGGATTTTCCCTTCCTGGCATTGCATGTCTCTCAAAAATTTGTAACAGCACAAAGGATCACCTTTCGGGGTGGTGCCTCTCGCTTTCCAGAATGCTGTCAGAATTTTCTTTGGGCTGCAACGATAGATCTTTGGCTGGTGAAGTATTCTTCGACTACATGTGCAATTTCTTTTGGACTCCACGGCATTATGAGGATCACCAAAATCAATATCTGAAAATGATAAAAACTTAATGAAATATTCAAATCTTAGATGACATGCAAAACTCCTGTGTATCAGTTATGTAATAAATATATTTAGTAATCTGTGTCTTTTTTATAATCTGAAAAAATAGGATTTAAAATGTGTCCCATCATTATGGTCCACGCTGTATAATACTAGCAGAGCTACCCAGCATTACTAGGGATTTAAAAAGTTAAAAATAAATATCTTATCTTATATCTTTATATATACAGTAGGGATACCCATTTTACGTCTGCTTTTCATTTTAAAAACGAATTAAAATTAATTAAAACGATTATTTAACTTCAAATTTTTGTCTATGACGAAATGTAGTTACATAATGAGCATCAGTAAAAAAAAAAAAAGTAAAATAATATTACACATGTAATTTATTTTTAATGCATTTTTTCAGTCAATTTTGATCAAATATATCTTAAGATGGCTGCTGTGAGTTGCCATAAAATCCATGCTTACAAAATAAATTTAACTCTCGATTGAAAAAAATTTACCAAAAATCAGGGAATTATCCCATTTTATAATGCATCAGTTATTTTATTTCAAAATTTTCTGATTTAATTAGGTATTTCTCCTATGATAAATTAAAATTTATTTAAAATATGAAGAGCATGATGTTAAGTTTAAAATGTCATATTATTAGATTTTAAAAACATTTTTTTTAATAACTATTTTACCTTAGTATCAATCACTAATAATTTTTTTTGTCGAAAACTATTGGAAATTTAGCAACCACTGATGTATATTTTTTTCTTTTATAAGATAATAGCCAATTAAATAATTATTGAAATGAGTAAAAAAATCTCCAAAAAGTATCTTTTTAGTTTTTATTTTCATTTTATTTTCTGATTTTTGGTGCTTATTTACTACCAGAGAAGATTCCTTAAAAAAAAAATGTTTTTATTCTATTCACACCTTCGGATTTTGCCTTTTTATTTAGGCAGAAAAAAGTATTAATCACATATAACCCCACCAATATTTTGCACCCCAAAAATAAGGGGAGGTCAAAGTTAAGTGACCTGAAAAAAAAAGCAGAAAGTTTTAAAATAAAATAACATGCATTATAAAATTTATTCATTGATAAATCAACACTGAAAATTTCATTAAAATTGGATAATTCCCTGATTTTTGGTAAATTTTTCTCAAACGGTGGGGTTAAATTTCTATTGTAAAAACATGGATTTTTCAACAAATTGTGTATACTTAATATACAGTGATGCTGTGAGCTTTTTGATTTAGTGCATCCTGGGACACACATATTTGTTTTGAATGAGTCCCCAGGAAAATGTATGGACCCATGACTAAAGCCATATAACTTCTACCTTGTAACCTATCATGTGTAATTCATTTCTAAGAAACTATTTAAATTTATTTACATAATTTAGTTATTACATTTGAAATGGTGAAGGCGGAAAAAAGAAAAACACTAGGACGCATGGATATGATTTTACTGTGTCCTTTTAGATTTTTATGCATCACGGACACAAGACGCATACCTATCAGCATTTCTGTATATAGATTAATAAAAATTCCTTTTCTATATATTTGTTTTTTTTCTTCTTTTTTTTCTTTATATATTCTTGTTTTAAGTTTATTTTTATTTTATTTTGGTTTGTATTTTTCTTTTATTTGCTTTTCATAATGTTGTATCCTTTATTAATTTGTTTTATTTTTTTAATCATTTTTTAAAATATATCGTTGATTTATTAGCATTCTTAGTTAATTTTTTTTATTCAAGGTTATTATTATTTAATCACATTAGTTATATAGAGCTCTGTAAATGGAGTTCAAAACTGTTTGATTTATGCAAATATCCCCAGTGGTTTAAAAGTTATGAGAATTTAAAGCCCAAAATTGGGGTACAAAAGTGGACATGGTCTTGCCCAAAAAATATGTCAAATCACGGACCAATTCAAAACAAGAAATTCAGTAATTTCTTCACCATTTCTTTATTTTTATAGCAATTTGCCAGTTCTGCATGTGCATTTTTAAAAATGTTTTATACTACTATGTAAGTTCATTTTTTCCAAAATTGAAAGTTTCACAAAAAGCCTGACGAAGCATTATTAAAATTTCACACATTATATATCAAAAAAAATTCTGAGACAATCTTCTATTAATGATATAGTGCTCTGTTTTTTGCTTACTTTATACTTTTTGAAGAAATCTCCATCAACTTTTGTTGCTTATATTTTCGCTTCCATGGGTTGGAGAAAAAAAAAAGAAGGTTTCTGGTTATAGTTTCAGGTGTTTTCTTATTGAAAGTACAATTTCAAGAATATTGATAAACATTGGGCACTTTAATTTTGCAAAACAAAGTAATGTGTAAAAATTTATTTCTCGCATTTTCAGCTGTTTAAAGCAAAATACTGATTTAACTTGCTATAAAAATAATTAAATGGATAAAAACATATAAAATTAGATATTTAGATTATTTCTTATTCTTCCAGCCATATCAATAAATTTTTTAAGATTGGACCAGGAATATGCAAGAAATTGTGAGTTGAACTGATTTAGGTCAGAATTTGTCAATGTCCACCGAAAACAGCTAAAGTGCTGGGAATGCTAGATTTATACCCTTATTGTTATTTTATTTAGTTTTTTTTTATGGAAAATGAAAGGTAAAAGGTTTTTTTAATGCTCCGTCTCATTACCATTTTCAATTTGAATTCTATTTATAATATTTAATTCATTTCATTTAAATAAAATAAAATAACATTTTCTGATTTAAATATTGAAAACTGTAAATTTTTTAACCAATTTCTAGGCCAAATGTTGTAAAAAAGAAAGGATTTTTTGTGAATTTTATCAGACGATCTTTGATGCTATTTCCTCAAACAATGGTACAATTAAAAGATCTAATTTTTGGTATCATTATTTAGTATACTAACACACAGTTTTTGCATAGATGGACAATTTGATATTTTTAAAAAGTGAAAAATCAACCTACCCTAATGTAGCATTCCTAATCCATCAGCCGTAATCAGGGGACTTTGACAAGTATGCACATTAATCCGTTGTAAATTTATTTTAACATTTTCATGATTTTTCATCAACAGAGAAAATAAAGCAGCTGAAAACGGTTTTCGACAAGGACAAGCAGGAGAAGGAGAAGATTCTGGGGGAACGGAATTGCAAACTGCAGGAACTGAAGGCGACGTACAGTGAAATTAATTCAGAGGCGAATGATATGATCCATAGAAAAGAAATTCTTGACAAGGATCTACAAAAGATTATGGATCAGATTTCCCAGGAGAAAGAGAGTGAGTCGTTTGTTATTTTCCTTGATCCGAACCAACTAAAACATGTGGAGGGTTTCAAGTATTGCTATTTAACGCTTTATCTACCAGAGCACCTGACAATCAAAATGCAGGACCCCTGAAAACGCCAGCTCTTAGAAAATGGTTTAGAGTAGTGTTTCCAATCTTTTTCTAATCCCGCACCCCTTAAAAGAGTTTTGCTCTGACCTCTCACCCCTTAAAAGAGTTTTGCTCTGACCTCGCACCCCTTAAAAGAGTTTTGCTCTGACCTCGCACCCCTTAAAAGAGTTTTGCTCTGACCTCGCACCCCTTAAAGAGTTTTGCTCTGACCTCTCACCCTTAAAAGAGTTTTGCTCTGACCTCTCACCCCTTAAAAAGAGTTTTGCTCTGACCTCTCACCCCTTAAAAGAGTTTTGCTCTGACCTCGCCCCCCTTAAAAGAGTTTTACCTCTGACCTCGCACCCCTTAAAAGAGTTTTGCTCTGACCTCGCACCCCTTAAAAGAGTTTTACCTCTGACCTCGCCTCGCACCCCTTAAAAGAGTTTTACCTCTGACCTCGCACCCACCTCTGAACCTCGACCCCTTAAAAGAGTTTTACCTCTGACCTCGCACCCCTTAAAAGAGTTTTCCTCTGACCTCGCACCCTTAAAAGAGTTTTGCTCTGACCTCGACCACCTTTAAAAGAGTTTTACCTCTGACCTCGCACCCCTTAAAAGAGTTTTACCTTCTGACCTCGCAACCCCTTAAAAGAGTTTACCTCTGACCTCGCACCCCTTAAAAGAGTTTTACCTCTGACCTCGCACCCCCTTAAAAGAGTTTTACCTCTGACCTCGCACCCTTAAAAGAGTTTTACCTCTACCTCGACCCCTTAAAGAGTTTTACCTCTGACCTCGCACCCCTTAAAAGAGTTTTACCTCTGACCTCTTACCTCTGACCTCGCACCCCTTAAAAAGAGTTTTACTCTGACCTCGCACCCCTTAAAAGAGTTTTGCTCTGACCTCGCACCCCTTAAAGAGTTTTACCTCTGACCTCGCACCCCTTAAAGAGTTTTACCTCTGACCTCGCACCCCTTAAAAGAGTTTACTTAAAGAGTTTTGCTCTGACCTCGCACCCCTTAAAAGAGTTTTGCTCTGACCCTGCACCCCTACAATTCATACTTTTGTTTTAAAATATAGAATGTGAAGCCATACTACAGTTTTATCAAAAGGTCATACATTTCACTCTCTAAATATAATATAAAAAAAAAAAATCTTCATACAATGACTGCTATTTACACAGTAGCATTGCAACCATCAAAGCCTTCATCAGATGACGACTCTGGGTTCAGGCATGGTTTCGGGGCCGAAGCATCATTACCACTAATCCAGAGCACCCCAGCAGTATCTCACGATACCACCAGACTTGGTCGGTTTGATGTCACAATATAGGACTGCCATATCCACGCTGATGCGGTTAGAGCTTTCTCCTGAATCTTTTTGAAGTATTTCCTCTTGTCTGGTGGAGAAAGTCCAAGTTTAGACAAAAATGCAGAGGTTGAGTTGGTAATAAATCCCGACATCTGACTTCAATGGGAAATACATCTGTTATCCATCCGTTTCTGACGCATTGTTCACATAGGTCTTCTAATTTTTCCAACTTCCGCTGATGGGCCCAATCAAGATTTTCTTCAAATGGAACTGTCAATTCAACAATAAAAACTTGCTTTTGATTAACAGACCAAATGACAATATCAATTTATATTAATAAATATTTGATATAAACATAATATGTAAACACATGATGATGGGTAATGATAATAATCTGAAATAAAAAAACGAATATATAAATAATGATTACTAAAGAAAAAAATTTAATCTAAATTTGAACGGACACTTCTTGCATTCCCTGGAATGATGTTCACACCCCCAGGGGATTGTGAACACTCCTGGTCAGGAACCCCTAGTTTAGAGTTAAAAAAGAGAAATGAATACATTTCTATTCAGTAGTAAAGGATCAGTGATATAATACCAGCTTGTCAACCATTTGAAACATGGTTATGGCAGTGGTGGGTAAAGGGTTAACATTGATAATTTTATTTAATAATTGTTTGCATATTTCAAGTATTTTATCAAGTACAAATAATTTTCAAACAAATCTATTTGACCCATAGATGTGACCCTAACAGGTCAATATTATGAATCTCCGTCTTATATTTTCACTTCAACTGGTTGGAGAAGAAAATAAGAAGTTCTTGGTTATAGTTTCAGGTGTCTTCTAATTGAATGTATAAATTCAAGATTATTGATAAACATTGGGCAATTTGATTTTGCAAAAGAAAGTAATGTGTAAAATTTAGTCTTGCATTTTCGGCGGTTTGATGCAAAATACCGTTTTAACTCCGTGTAAAAAATCATTCAATGGACAAGAACACATAAAATTACATGTTTAGAAAGATTATTTTCTTTTCCTTCCAAACATAAATATTTTAAAGTTAGGACCAGAAATATACGGGAAATTGCAAATTAAATCAATTTACGGTCCAAATTATGACGCACGCTGTCCTATTGAATACAAATAATTTTCAAACAAATCTCTTTGATCCATAGATGAGACCCTAACAGGTCAATATCATGAATCTATATCATGAGAAACTCCATAAAATTGTTACCTGATTTTATCGGTAGCTTAATGTAAGGCATTTTTCTACTGGCTGCTCAGTGAATCTTCATATTTACATTTTTTGTGTTGTTATTTCTTAAAGAATTCTTTTTATTTTATTTTGCATGCACATGGTCCTATTGAATAGAAATGATTTATAAACATGTTATATTTATGGATGAGTGGCGTAAGATGCACAAAAACACATTTAACCAATATATTTATTTTCAAAACTCAACACCAGCGGAAATGTTTAGTGAGATTTGTGAAACTGAAGTTTGCCTTTCAAGATATTGTCAATGTTTGGTTTGGAATTGCTACATCCAATCAAGAGAATTGCTTTCAAATGTTTATCAGTCAATTTCGTTCGATGGGTTGAATCCATAGTCAAGTCCATGAGGATTTAGTAAGCTTAACCTGATATTTAAATTTAAATAGTATCAGAATGTCTCATGTTTTATACGTTTTAACAAATTCAAGTACCATCGACAGGCATGCTAAAATGCCTTCACGGGCCGTCATTTGGTGACCCCTGTATTATAAGGATTCATGTATTAGCTACCAGTTAACACCTCGCTAATTTCTATAATGCTATTGCTTTTGCATGCCCATCAATCTGAGAAGCATCACAAGAAGTGTCATGATCATTTTAAAAATTTTATGATTGTGATGCTTATGATATTGTCAGAGTCATGCCATCGAGAAACATAAGTTCCTGTTAGGGCCACCCAAGGCGGACAAGTCTGGCGCCAAGATATTAGGGCCACAACCTGGCCAAAGGAGGTCTGGCAAAAATCCAAATGGTGTCTCCATCATCGTCAGGAATCAACAACTTTTGGCATATTTGTCACTGCATCCGTGGAAAATCTGCGGCAAACAAGGGCATTTCCTTCCCCTGACCAGGATATGCATGTGGTGTTTGGGGACCGCTTGTGAATTTTCTATTCTCTTTTTACTCCTTTGATGAATTCACCACAGATGAATTCGTTGGTTGGACTGAACCAGTTCAACCGATGCAGGGTGAATGCCATAACTGAACAGAGCAGAACAAACGCTTCTCAGATTGATGGGCATGCAAAAAGTATCTTTTCTATTCTCTGATTCCACATTCAACTGCCCTGTCGGCTGGGGCATTAGAATGCACCGACTGCACCTCTGCAGAGAGTTAAGATTCCCTCAATGGGTCCACCTGTGGCCGTGCGTGCGACCCGTGATGCTTAAGGATAGATGGATGAGCAGTTCATGATATGCAATACTCCACTTTGGCCCTATCTTTGGGCGGTCGAAGAGGCCCCCTCCGATCAATCGGCTGGTCATGTCAAGCCCTAGCACCTATATGATTTTCCCAACCCTATTGCCCTTATGGCAAGCCCCAACCCCTTTTTATCATATGGGTGCTAGAAGGCGGTGGCTGCGGGTCTACATGTCCTGGGAATGACGTTAAACTCTATCTGATGGTGAGGTTCCAATTTTGGAGGTTTGGGGAATGTGGAGCACCCCTTCATCACCATTGCTCTCTAGTCCACTCTGAGCCGGAGTGGTAGTACCTGTTAGGGTCCCATCTATGGGTTAAATAGAAAAATGTATTTATAAAAAAATTGTATTATCCATTAAGAATTGATTTATTTCAAAACTTTATCGGCATTAAATGACCCACTGAGGTTGATATGCCGTAAAACAAAACAAACCAAAAATCCACATTCAAATCTGTGAATATTTTTGTAATCAAATTGTATCTGACAATTTAATTGCGTAATCAACAAATAACAGACAATTATTATTTTGTTTTTAGAAAATTGAAATTATCTATTTACAATTAACATCATCATCATCATCATGTCGAGCAATTTGCACGGATATCCATGATGATCTCTCGCCAACCTTCCCTATCATTCATCGACTCTGGGAGCTCCTCTTACATAGTTGGTCGATGTAGGTCCTGGCTGGGCGGCCCACATTAGCATGTCCATGTGTTGGCCTCCACAGTAGTACGTCGCTTACGAGCTCATCTTTGCTTCTCCAGCAGTGTCCTGCATGCCTAGCCCTCCTTACTCGTATGATTTGTGAGATGGGAGGCAGGTGACCATACAGTTGCTTCTTTGTGGGATGCTGTTTCCACGACTTATTCAGGACCGCTCACAGCATTCTTGTCCAGCTCCCATCCAGGACATCTAACTATTGGCTCCCATATAAGAATTAATGTGGTTACATACTTGAATATTCCAAATTGTTAATATATTATTCCACAAAGTCAAATAAACAGGCACTGCCACAAATGGAATTAAAATCTGTGTCTTTTGTTTTCTATGCAATGGCTAGCATATAATCATCCAAGGTTCTGGGTTCGATATTGGCCCTCGCCAATTTAGCGCATGAGTATCATAACTTGGATTTGTGAAGTAAAATGGAGAGCTGAATGGGAGAGATAAATAATGTATTTAAAAAAAAAAAGACGAAATATAAAGTAAAACAAAAAATACATCAAGAGCAATTAAAGGGGTTAAATAGTTGGTTTTAAGTTTAACGTTGTGGTATCTGTTGTATTCACGATACCCAAAGCTGATGTATGTAACGTAGCAGTATCTGTTGTATAGCGGGTCTCGACCACGTGCCTCCAAATTCACGACACTAAAAAGGTGTTCTGCACGTGGCGGTCATCTGGTTGATAAAAAAAGTACAACGCGAGAAATATATCTTCACAAGCTGCTTAAGCTTTTATTTCCAGGTTAGGCTCGTCTCGTGGGTTGTATCGAAGAGGAGGAAAGGCAGAGAGACAGGGAGAGAGAACTATTAAACTACCGTAATCCCACACAGGACCAAGGGCAGGTCTTAACCCTACGCTGTCCCAAATGTTTTCTACATTTACAAGATAATAATCAAAATGGCAATCAAAAAATAGGGAACATTTAGATGAAGTAATAAAATGAATGAAGAGCATCGTTGCGAATAAAATTGTAATCGGCTGTATTACAAGCATTGTTGATAATGGTTTCTTTTAGTCTGTATATTAGTTAGTGTTATTATTTTTCATTATTATTTTTGGAGAGAACATGTAGGGTTGGAAATGTCTGACATGTGGTCGAGTTTTGCTTTCTAAGGCTGGATATGTCAATCATAGGAAGTCTCACCTGGGTCAATCCATGCAGATTCCAGGAGCAAACAATGTGTCTTGTGCTGTCTGTGGCAAGGTCTGTAAGTCGGCTTCTGGTCTTAAGAGACATGGTGGTGCATATGCATCAAATTTTATCATCTGATTCATCTGATTCAACGGGAAGGAAGTCTTTTCAATGTCATATTTGCATCAAACTTTGTTGATCTGCAGCAGGTTTGATGAGTCATTTGAGGGCTCATGCCAAGGAAGGGTTCTGGTGGTGGAGTTGTGGGATTGTGAGGACGCGCAATGATTTGTAAAGATTATGCTATTGCTATTATTAATTTCATATACTACAATTTTCAGATTTGAATTTCAATAAAAATAGAAGTCATTATTTGAATAAGAATCTTCATAATTTCTTTAACGCTTTGTTTGCTCAACAGTCAAACTGTTCAAAATGATTTCCCAAGTTGAATCATTGCTGGGATAGACACGGAACACCTGAAGAAGGCTGCTGCAGGGTAAGACTGGCAAGACGTCTTTTTATATACAAGGTATATCAGAAAAGTTCCAGGTTGAGCGCTTTCTTCGATGTGAGGGGCATCGTCCACTGCAAGTTCTTGCCACAGGGCCAGACGATCAACCATCATTTCTACAAAGGGATACTGCAGTGTTTGCTTCATTCAGTGCACGAGAAGAGGCGAGAGATGTGCAGGACAACTCGTGGGTGCTTCACCATGACAACGATACTGCTCAAACTGCCGAGTATCCGAGAGTTCCTGCCCAGAAAACATCACTGTTGCTGAGCAACCTCCCATTCACCTGACCTGGCTCCATGTGATTTAATTCTTTCTTCCCCAAAGCTAAAGGGTGTCATCAAGGGAACCCATTTTGAGGATGTGTACAACATCAAAAAGGCTGTGACGACAGAGGTACAGAGAATCCCAGAAGAATCCTTCCAGGAGTGCATGCAAGGTGTGGCAGAGAAGGATGGGAAAATGCATTAGACTCCAGGGGATTACTTTGAAGGGGATAACTTGTAGTTTGGATTTGAAATAATTTTTTGTGACATTAGTCCTGAAACTTTTCTGACATACAGGGGTGACCCCCCCCCCCCCAAAAAAAAATTTGGATTCTGTATTTTTTTGTGCTGTTATCAGTATATATATAGGGTGATGCAAAAAAAAAAAAAACAGAATTTGGGTTCTGTTTTTTTTTGGCGGGGGGAGGGGGGTACCTTGTACTGCAATAAAGATGAGATCTGCTGTCTGAAATATCAAATAATACAAAATTATCCTAATAAATTAACCTCTTCTCTTTTTTACATTTTTTTATTATTGAATTTTTTCCAGCAATATTTAAACAGGACAACAACATCAAAGAGAAACTGGTTGAACTTGATAAAGCAAGGAATTGGTTCCGTGATACACTTCGGATTACAATCAAGAAAACCTCAAGTAAGAATTTTTTTATAGATTACTAGCCATTTTATTTTTCAGGGTCAGCAACACGAAGTATGGGTACTTACTACTCACATAAATCCCTAAAAGGGTCAGAAGGAACTCATTAGCCTTGGTTGGCAACCCATCTAGGACAAGGAAAAAGTCTGTTACAAAACCCCCGCCTGCTTAGCGGCTTTACCTCATCACAAGGAAAGGCTAGAGAGTAAACCCCAAAAAACAAATCAGGAGCCGAAGTCCCTAAGGTGGTGTTGATGCTGAAATCCAGTCACACCATCAACTCCTGCCAACACTACTGCTGCCCAAACTGCATTGGCTTCTTACCTTCCTTTGGATCACACAGCGGCAATTGTGGAGACAGATGGATTTGCTGCTTGAGCAACAGGCTCATCCTCCATATGGAAACCGCCTAGGTCAGTGGCTCCCAAACCTTTTTTGCGCCACGCGACAGGTTTCAATCTAGACAATATTTTCACAGACCGGCCTTCATTTGCTTTCGATAATCTTAATGTACGTAATCTAATAATAAATCATCAGCAGTTGTCTTATGTCAAATTGCAAACATCAACAGACAATAAACAACATTTTGTCACTTAATTAATAATCAACAACATCATAAGCATCACTGTGTAGTATAAGTAAGAAATTTGAAAAAAAACACAGCTTTAAATAAAATGAGTTGGTAAGTTTATTAAGCCGACGCTGCGTGTTTCAATCTGTTAAGTAGATCTTCTTCAAGGGATTTGTTATATAAGGAAAAATAAATTGTTATCACAAATAACGAGAAAAACTGCGATAGTCCTTGTTTATCAATCTGTTCAAAATTTGAAGTTTGAAGAAGGAACGCTGGAAAGCGTAGAACTTGAAATATGATGTCAAATATTCTTCTATGGTGTGAGTGTGTGTGTGTGTGTGTGGTGTGTGTGTGTATCGAAAAAGCATCACTGTATATGAGATAGTATTTTAAAAAGTTACACTTGGTATTGAAACATTTTCATGCTTATTTTTTTTTTCTTTTTTGTTCACCAGCTTCTTTTAGTCTGTATATTAGTTAGTGTTATTATTTTCATTATTATTTTTGGAGAGAACATGTAGGTTGGAAATGTCTGACATGTGGTCGAGTTTTGCTTTCTAAGGCTGGATATGTCAATCATAGGAAGTCTCACCTGGGTCAATCCATGCAGATTCCAGGAGCAAACAATGTGTCTTGTGCTGTCTGTGGCAAGGTCTGTAAGTCGGCTTCTGGTCTTAAGAGACATGGTGGTGCATATGCATCAAATTTTATCATCTGATTCATCTGATTCAACGGGAAGGAAGTCTTTTCAATGTCATATTTGCATCAAACTTTGTTGATCTGCAGCAGGTTTGATGAGTCATTTGAGGGCTCATGCAAGGAAGGGTTCTGGTGGTGGAGTTGTGGGATTGTGAGGGACGGCAATGATTTGTAAAGATTATGCTATTGCTATTATTAATTTTCATATACTACAATTTTCAGATTTGAATTTCAATAAAAATAGAAGTCATTATTTGAATAAGATCTTCATAATTTCTTTAACGCTTTGTTTGCTCAACAGTCAAACTGTTCAAAATGATTTCCCAAGTTGAATCATTGCTGGGATAGACACGGAACACCTGAAGAAGGCTGGAGGGTAAGACTGGCAAGACGTCTTTTTATATACAAGGTATATCAGAAAAGTTCCAGGTTGAGCGCTTTCTTCGATGTGAGGGGCATCGTCCACTGCAAGTTCTTGCCACAGGGCCAGACGATCAACCATCATTTCTACAAAGGGATACTGCAGTGTTTGCTTCATTCAGTGCACGAGAAGAGGCGAGAGATGTGGCAGGACAACTCGTGGGTGCTTCACCATGACAACGCATCTGCTCAAACTGCCCTGAGTATCCGAGAGTTCCTGGCCCAGAAGAACATCACTGTGCTGGAGCAACCTCCCTATTCACCTGACCTGGCTCCATGTGATTTATTCTTCTTCCCCAAGCTAAAGGGTGTCATCAAGGGAACCCATTTTGAGGATGTGTACAACATCAAAAAGGCTGTGACGACAGAGGTACAGAGAATCCCAGAAGAATCCTTCCAGGAGTGCATGCAAGTGTGGCAGAGAAGGATGGAAAATGCATTAGACTCCAGGGGATTACTTTGAAGGGGATAACTTGTAGTTTGGATTTGAAATAATTTTTTTGTGACATTAGTCCTGAAACTTTTCTGACAACAGGGTGACCCCCCCCCCCCCAAAAAAAAAATTGGATTCTTTTTTTTTGTGCTGTTATCAGTTATATATCAGGGATGCAAAAAAAAAAAAACAGAATTTGGGTTCTGTTTTTTTGGGGGGGGAGGGGGGTACCTTGTACTGCAATAAAGATGAGATCTGCTGTCTGAAATATCAAATAATACAAAATTTATCCTAATAAATTAACCTCTTTCTCTTTTTACATTTTTTTTTATTATTGAATTTTTCCAGCAATATTTAAACAGGACAACAACATCAAAGAGAAACTGGTTGAACTTGATAAAGCAAGGAATTGGTTCCGTGATACACTTGGATTACAATTCAAGAAAACCTCAAGTAAGAATTTTTTATAGATTACTAGCATTTTATTTTTCAGGGTCAGCAACAGAAGTATGGGTACTTACTACTCACATAAATCCCTAAAAGGGTCAGAAGGAACTCATTAGCCTTGGTTGGCAACCCATCTAGGACAAGGAAAAGTCTGTTACAAAACCCCCGCTGCTTAGCGGCTTTACCTCATCACAAGGAAAGGCTAGGAGAGTAAACCCCAAAAACAAATCAGGAGCCGAAGTCCCTAAGGTGGTGTGATGCTGAAATCCAGTGCTACCCATCAACTCCTGCAACACTACTGCTGCCAAACTGCATTGGCTTCTTACCTTTCCTTTGGATCACAGCGGCAATGTGGAGACAGATGGATTTGCTGCTTGAGCAACAGCTCATCCTCCATATGAAACCGCCTAGGTCAGTGGTCCCCAACCTTTTTTGCGCCACGGACAGGTTTCATCTAAGACAATATTTTCACAGACCGGCCTTCATTTGCTCGATAATCGTTAATGACGTAATCTAATAATAAATCATCAGCAGTTGTCTTATGTCAAATGCAAACATCAACAGACAATAAACAACATTTTGTTCATTAATTAATAATCAACAACATCATAAGCATCACTGTGTAGTATAGTAAGAAATTTGAAAAAAACACAGGTTTAAATAAAATGAGTGGTAAGTTTATTAGCCGACGCTGCTGTGTTTCAATCTGTTAAGTAGATCTTCTTCAAGGGATTTGTTGATATAAGGAAAAATAAATTGTTATCACAGAATAACGAGAAAAACTGCGATAGTCCTTGTTTATCAATCTGTTCAAAATTTGAAGTTTGAAGAAGGAACGCTGGAAAGGTAGACAGTTTGAAATATGATGTCAAATATTCTTCTTTTATGGTGTGAGTGTGTGTGTGTGTGTGTGTGTGTGTGTGTATCGAAAAAGCATCACTGTATATGATGATAGTATTTAAAAAAAGTTACACTTGGTTTGAAACATTTTCATGTTATTTTTTTTTTTTTTTTTTGTTCACCAAAATTTAAGAATTCTTTTTTTTTTTTTTTTTTCAATTAGTATGTAATTACAAAACAATAGAAAAAGCATTAAATTAAAATATTTCTTCTTGAATCTGAATGATATTTAAACATGGCAGGTTTTACAAAGACTTTGAAGAGTTCCATGAATCGATTGATTTTTAATTATTGAATTTAATCAATAAAAATCAAAAACTAAATTTTGTACATTTTTCTTATTATAAACATATTAAAGTGTATGAGTGATTTTAATGCTCAATGACATCTCTTTTCTGAGTTATAAGCTAATACATACATAGCAAACAAATGCAAACCTGTTAAACTCCACCTAAAAAATTGGGTAATCTGAACATTAGCTACATAAATGAGAGTAACCTCCCCTTGTTTCTTTCACTTTGAGGAAGCTGTCTGTTTTGGTTGGCCATTTTCATTTCAACGTAAATCTACACCGAAAATACAAATTTGTTTGAATCAATACAACTGCATGTTTTAACATGAAAATATCATAAAATGTGTTCTTAATTGTTCTTGCACATTATTTGAAATGAACTTAATTGTTATTAAGAACATATTGTATGATATTTTCGTGTTAAAACATGCAGTTGTATTGATTCGAACATATTCATATTTTCAGTGAAGATTTATGGTGAAATGAAAATGGCTGACCAAAACATAAGGATTCCTCAAAGTGAAAGAAACAAGGGGAGGTTACTCTCATTTATGTAGCTAATGTTTAGATTACCAAAGATTGACCTTGTGTCACATCCTGCTCATGTGGGTGGGAGTTGGTAAATATGTACATTAACTGCTTAGTATCTAAAAATTTCTTTTCATTTTTTTTTTTCTTTTTTTTTTTTTTTTCTTTCTCTTTATCCAGAAATTTGATTACCGTATTCTTTTCAATTTGAATTTTCTATAGACCGTTTTTTAATTACATTACATTAATTTGTTTTTTTTTCTTTTTGTTTTCTTTTTAGACAATCGAATTCAGATAATCTTCAAATTCATCAATCATCGAAAACCAAACAAACTCTACATGTTCTTTATCAAAATCGATGAAAATGGACAGTACACTGGTAAGCATTTTTTTGTTTTTGTTTTTGTTTTATCCTACCAGGGCTGTGGAACTAGAGTTGTGGGGTTGGAAGCAATTAAGGCATCACTGGAGTCAGAATCGGTAAACTATACCGACTCCGACTCCTGTTTAATTTACTTCAGTCGGTAGAACGTCTGCCTAGGAACTACAAGGTTCTAGGTTTGATACTAGCCCTCAGCAACTCAGTGCTTGAGTAGCACAGATTGGTTTTGTGGGGTAAATAGGAAGCTGGTGGTATGTGTAGTGCTCCTCCTTAGATGCAAAAAACAATCTCCCTGGTATAGTGTTAGTGAAAAGAGGATAGACTCCCTCGTGTCTGGCTGATACCGACAATAGACCTCTCTATTGACTAACATGGCCCTAGTTTAGTCTGTAAAGTTATACTGTGCGCACTCCTTATAAAAAATTATAAAAAATCATGGTTTTATATTTATTATGAATTGTAATCACTTAATTAAATAAGGAGGAGTCAGATTCAAAGGTGCTAGAAATAAAGGAGTCAGAGTTGGAGGTTTTGTGTACCGACTCCACAGCCCTGATTTGTAGGCCACTATCATTTAATTTACATAAAGAGGAATCGAAGTCTGAGTCAATGGTGCCAAAAATAGAAGAGTCGGAGTCAAAGGTTCTAACACCATGGCCCTGTAGCTCTGTCGGCTGGGGCTTTAGAATACACTGACTGCACCTTTGCAGAGGGGTAAGACCCTGCTCCTCAAATGGGGCCACATTTTGTCCTGGGTGGCAACCCATGATGTTTAAGGATTGAACACTGGTGGCTGAACAGTCCATGACATGCAACACTTCATTTTGTCCGTTACTTAGCCTAGACAGGTGGTCAGAGAGGCTCTCTCCGAGCAATTGACTGGTCACATTAAGCCCTAACATCTATATGATTATCCCAACCCTATTTCCCTTATGGCAAAGCCCCAACCCTTTTTATTGTATATGTGCAAGAAGGCAGTGGCTGAGGGTGTTAGTGTCCTAGGTATAACGTTAAACTCTATCTGATGAAGTTCCAGTTCTGATGCTTGGGGAATGTGGAGTACACCTTCATCACCATTACTCCCAGGTCCACTCTGTTCCCGAGTAGTAGTACCTGTTAGTGTCCCATCTATTGGTTAAATAGAAAAAAAAGAGTTTACAAACGTTGAGTTAAAAAAAACAAAAAAAACTTCTGCATAAAATAACCCAAACAGGAGGAGGGGGACATGCCATAAAATCCAACCAACCAACCTTTCTTCTTGACTCATTTAAATCAAGCATGATTCAGTTTGTTGAATTATGTTCAAATAAAAATCTCCTAATTGCATTGTTTGCAAAAGGGTAATTCCATGTCAAATCATCCAGAAAAAAGTAAAATTGTAACCCATCCCCTTCAATTTTTCTGAAATTTTGTCCAGGTATGGATTATGTTAATCCCCCAAATTTGAGCTTCCAATTCCAAAAATTGGCGGAGTTATGTCGATTTTTAACTCTCCAAATTTGGTGGGGTCCATTAAAAATGGCGACTCTTTGTAATCTATTTTTGTCTGTAAAATGAGTTCTAGAACTTCCCTACTCCTAAAAATTGGTTTATAAAAGCATTTTGGCCCAAGGAATAAAAAAAAGCTATAAAAAAAAGTCTTAAAGTTAAATAATTTTAAGTTATTAATAAGTTCTAATTTTTTCCTAGCAAGATCAATATCTCGATGTGACGTGCGTATATGACAATTTTTTTTCTATTATTATTTCACATATATTAAACATTATTTGTACCAAAAAGATAGTTTCGTTTTTGCCTAGAACCAAAGGTGAGTGACATGGCCTGGATGATTTGACATGGAATTACCCAAAATTTGTTAACGTCTGAAGCACGACGAGCTATAATGAAGCCCAAACTTTTCTTTTATAAATGTCTGGTCCCATAAATGACTGTAGCATGGCATGATAAGTGCCAATGAATTTAACTCCTCTTTGACACTAGGCAATGAATTTACTTATGACTTTTACAGATTATTAGCTTCTTT
The DNA here is from genome assembly GCA_023376005.1 of Doryteuthis pealeii. Classification (NCBI taxonomy): domain Eukaryota; kingdom Metazoa; phylum Mollusca; class Cephalopoda; order Myopsida; family Loliginidae; genus Doryteuthis; species Doryteuthis pealeii. The sequence continues at coordinate 55,639,371 of CM042155.1, read as the reverse complement.
TAATATTTGGATTATTTGGACTGTTGTCCTCATCTTTATTGTTATTTTGGCCAATGTGTCCTCCTGCTTTCTTCAGGTGTTTCTTGTTGGACTTAGGAACCTTTTCAAACTCAAGAACCTTCTTGCGAAACTCTGGAATTTGACATGAATAAATAAGATGGTGAAATGGTCTCCAACTTTTCCTCAAGTTTCGGTTCCTGCATGGTACTCCAAACTAAACTGACTTTGTGTCACATTTTTGTATCTTAGGGAGCGAAATAAATACCTCCCCAAAAATGATTTGGCCGATGTGTCCTCCAACCTTCTTCAGGTGTTTCTTAAACTCAGGAGCCTTCATGTTGTAATTGGGAGCCTTCATGAAACTTTAACTTTTAACATCCCGTTAAGAACTTTCTAAGTCCAGAGCCCAATTCCTATAAGGATTTATCAAAAGATGGCTAAAAATGGCCTTTGCATCTAAAGTTACCTATTATTTCACTTAAATCAAAGACTCCTAAATATGTTTAATATTACATTTAAACAAAGGCTATCATTTTGGGGCAGATTAGGCAAACGAATGTGACTTTTGGCCGGGTGGAATGAGGTGGGATAGGACATTAAGAGTTATTATTCAATCCACTGGGGTAGACTGTTCTCATTTCGTTAACCATGAACGGATACACGTTTTAAGCTGTTCGATTCGAAGTTCCATGAAAGCTCCTGGGTTTAACAAGAAGGTTCCCAAGTTTGACAAGAAACACCTGAAGAAGGGCAGAGGGCATATTGGCTGAAACATTGTGTATATTACTATGATAATGAGGACAATATTCCGAATAATCTAAATATTGAAAATTATCAGGTATCATCTTAAAAATTCTGAGAAAATATAGCTTCTTTTTTTTTTTCTTTTTCAGTTTCTGATTGTAACCCAAACGTTCCCAATCTTGACGAATTGTTGCAAGTTCTGAATACTTCAAATGACCTCAGTGGATTCATCCTTTCTGTCAGAAAAGCATTTAAAGATTTGTGTTTACAATGAAGAACAATATTTCTATTTGTTTGCATGTCCCAAAAATAAGATAAGAGGTGGTTCGACTTAAATAGAAAAGATCTGAAGCCCAATTATATATATATATATATATATAGTGTCTATAAAGTCTGCAGCAGATTTAAAATGTAACAACAAAGATGATAGTCTTGTTGAAATGCAATAATCAAAAAATAAAACTACAAGAGTTGAACTTTCATATACGAAATGATTCTATCATTTGTACAATGTGAGTTATTTTTAAAATTTAAAAACTGCTGCCAGACTTTATGAACACCCTGTATATATATATATATATATATATATATATATATATATAATCATGCTCTACTTAATGTATTGAGCACTTTTTACATATACAACTTAGAAAACTCCCCTGTGTTTTTTCTTTTTGCCACTACATACGATACTGATGATTATTTTCAGAAACTACAGATGTGCCGGTCTTTTCTTTTTTTCTTTTTTTTCCCCAGATGTCAGTTTGAAAAATTATTTATTTTGAAAAACTGAATTACCTGGGTTTTTTCCACATCGGTAGAGTTTAGAAGTAAAAAATAATATATATATAAGTTATGGTAGCATGGACATTAAGTCAATGGCACTTGGTTACTGATAGTTTCTCACTTATGCTATTTTCAAACCATATATATTTATTTATATATATATATATATATATATATATATATATATATATAGGTGTGTCAAAAGTATTTTTTATTTTTTATTCAACTCTGGGTTCATGTGGTAACCCTACATTTTTTGGTAATCTGAACATTAGCTACATAAATGAGAGTAACCTTCCCTTGTTTCTTTCACTTTTGGTCGGCCATTTTCATTTCACCGTAATCAATAAAAATTCAAATTTTCGTGTTAAAACATTTAGTTGTATTGATTCAAACAAATTTGTATTTTCAGTGAAATGAAAATGGCCAACCAAAACAGACGGCTTCCTCAAAGTAAAAGAAACAAGGGGAGGTTACTCTCATTTATGTAGCTAATGTTCAGTTTACCCTTTTTTTTTTTTATTTATCTTAGCTAATGGAAATGAAATGCAATCTATATGCTAACTTTCAATGATCTGAACTTTTTTGAAAGTTTCAGTGCCGGTGGGCATCATTCATTTCTAAACTTTATTTTTAGGGAAAAATAAAAGTCATCTTTAAATATTTCAATGCTTTAACTCTAAACATCCTGTTGAGATTTTTCTAAGTCCACAGTCCACCTATAAGGATTTATCAAAAAATGGCAAAAAATGGCAAAAAATGGCCTTTGCATCTAAAGTTACCTGTTATTTCACTTAAATACTTCTAAATATGTTTAATATTACATTTAAACAAAGGCTATTATTTGGGGTAGATTAGGCGAACGAATGTGACTTCTGGCTGGGTGGAATGTGGCGGTATAGGACATTAAGAGTTAATGTATAAAGATTGACAGATTCTAATTAACTTTTATCTACCATCCTGATATTGTAAACAAAAAGAACAGCTGTATAGTATTGATAATGATATTACATGATAAATAATGATAATGATAATAACTAGCAAGATTAAGTGCACTCCAGGTGGAATGATAATAATATTACATGATAGATAATAATAGAATGATAATAATATTACATGATAGATAATAATAGTAATAATTAGCAAGCATAATCGCTCTCTCCAGGTGTAAGTATTTAAGTTTTATTGTAATAAAATATATTAAATTAGAAAGACTAACGAAAACGGATCTAAAAAGACTACTTATTTTAATTATATTTTAATTATATCGGTTTCTATATAAAATCATTCAGAGGATTGATTTTAATACGTTGGAGAATAAAACAATTTAGTAGAGATCAATAACACCAAGCAATTATTTATTAAACCCAGTTTTTTAAAACCAGTATGCAAATTAACCACATCATATATTATGTAAACCTTTATTTCCTAGTGATATATAACACATTACAGGATTTTATCCGCCCTAATAACATGGGATGTTTTGAGGCAAATCTAACTCAGATTTTCATAAAGATCGATAATAAATAAGATTTAGTCTATGTATATTCATTGATAAACTTACGGAATTCCTGATGGTATTGTGACATAAGCAGTGACATAGTTTCAGTTACAGAGCGACACCAAAGCTCCGTTATATTAAGATAATACATTGGTGATTCAAAAATTCTACAATGTTTTGGTGATGTGAGGCACCATTTGGCAGCTCTACATATTTTTGCTGAATTTATGAAGATGTTGAAGCACACTGGACTGACATGCCAAGCTTGTCTGATCCTTTCCAAGTTTGTCTCTATTGCTTGGACCATAGCCGCAGAGTCCATGGTTTTACATTTACCTGACCATGACTGATCATTGAGTTTCTTGCAACTGATGCAAAACTTATCAAATCATCTAGTTACTCCACAGTGATCAACTGCACCTTTTACTTTTCATGCAACAAATATTTGGTGCTCTTCCAATATGTGATCTACCGAATTGTTTCTAATCCAATATGTGATCTACCGAGTTGTTTACATTTCAATATGTGATCTACCCATTAACTACCCATTATTTTCCCATAAACAATGCTCTTCCAATATGGGATCTATCAAATGGTTTCTAATCCAATATGTGATCTACCGAGTTGTTTACATTTCAATATGTGATCTACCCATTAACTACCCATTATTTTCCCATTAAACAGTGCTCTTCCAATATGTGATCTATCAAATGGTTTCTAATCCAATATGTGATCTACCGAGTTGTTTACATTTCAGTATGTAATCTACCCATTAACTACCCATTATTTCCCCATTAAACTAACCCTAAACCTGTCATTTTTTTTCCTAGTAGATCACATGCCATGAATAATAGATCAATAGTAAATCACAAACCTTCGGTAGATCACATATTGGAAGTGCACCAAATATTTTTGGTTGCTTCCGTGCCTAGTTCAAACTCATAAAGTTCCCAAATTAGACTATGTTGCACATTAAAATGTGTGGCTTTCAAATTGCACACGGAGTAAAGGCATGCACAACATGTCAGCACACCAACTACCATGATACTACCTACCAGAGTGAGTACTTTTTCTGGCGTGGACTGCTTTGGTCACGTGATAGAATTGCTGCAAACCAGCAGGTACCAAAATATTGCCGCCCTGTTGGCTGCAACAGAAGAATACACAGTGCACCTCTGCAGAGGAGTAATCTCCCCGCCCCCCCAATGAGTCCGCCTGTTGGCCATGGGTAGCAACACGTGATGCTTGACGACAAAATCCCTGTGGCTGAGCAGTCAGTGAAATGCAACACTCAACTTTGGTTTTTACTTAAGCTAGACTGGTGTTCAAATAGGCCCTCTTTGATCAATTGGTGGGTCACCTCAAGCTCTAGCCTATGATTATTCCAACCCTATTTCCCTTATGGCAACTCCCCAACCCCTTTTTATCATATATGTGCAAGAACTGTCCTGGTTATGATGTTAAACTGCATCTAATGTTGAAGTTCCATTTCTGGAACTCTGGAGAATGTGGAGTACTGCTTTATTGTCATTACTACCTGGTCCACTGTGACCCAGAGTGGTAGTACCTGTTAGGGTCCCATCTATGGTTTGAATAGATCAAAAAATGCGTATTAAAAAAATGTGTTTGAAAAAAATTGAATATTCAACAAGAATGAATAAAACAATGTCTTCGGCATAAAATAACCCAACAAGGGTTGAGATGTCATAAAATCCAACCAACCAACCAAAATATTGCAAAACCTTTGATATACCCTTGTAATATTCATGATATTGTAGAGTCCCTGAAAAAGATGCAGTAAAATTGTATCCCTGCATCCCAGTGTTTTTTTTTTTCTTTCCTCACCATTCCAAGCTGACTGCAAATACATTTCAATAGTTTCTTAGAAACGAATTACACAGGATACGTTACAAGGTAGGAGTTAGACAGCTTTATTTGTTTCTCCAGATCATTAATAAAAACCCTACAATCTATTAAGAAGCTTTAGTTGGGATCCATTAATTTTCCCGGGGACTCATTCAAAGCAAAAATGTGTGTCCCAGGATGAATTAAATCACAAAGCTATCAGCATCTCTAGTCATAGATATTTTATAGATGTGTATATAGATTAAACTTTGGAGTAAATCTATGTGTAAACAAAAATACTTTTGATCCATCTTGATATATATATATATATATATATATATATATATATATATATATATATATCTTTTCTTTATATCTACTGCCTCTTGTTAACTTATGACAAAATATTTTACTCTTCTATTTTAAACTGTTGCTTCATTTTTGCGGCTTTTAAATCTGAGGAATATAACCATGTTTTTAAAAATATTTTCTTAGTTTTTCTTTCTATGTCCTCTTCTCTCTTCCTTTCTCTATTTGATTCTTTCTTTCTCTCACTTTCTTTTGTTGTTTTTCTGTCTCTTCATTATCTTTTTCTTTCTTTCTCTTTCTTTTCTCTATTCTCCTCTCTCTGTCTTTCCTTTGTTGTTTCCCCCCTCTCTCTTTCTTTCCTTTGTTTTTCCTTTCCTCTCTCTTTCTCTTCTTTCTTTTCTCTATTCTCCTCTCTCTCTCTTCCTTTGTTTTTTCCCCCCTCTCTCTCTCTTTCCTTTGTTTTTTGCCTCTTCTTCTCTCTCTTTCCTTTGTTGTTTCCCCCTCTCTTCTTTCTTTGTTTTTTTCCTTTCCTCTCTCTTTTCTCTTCTTTCTTTTCTCTATTCTCCTCTCTCTGTCTTTCCTTTGTTGTTTTCCCCCTCTCTCTCTCTCTTTCTCTTTCCTTTGTTTTTTCCCTTCCTCTCTTTTCTCTTCTTTCTTTCTCTCTCTGTCTTTCCTTTGTTCCCCCCTCTCTCTCTCTCACTTTTTTCCCTTCCTCTCTCTTTCTTCTTCTTTCTTTCTCTTTCTTTTCTCTATTCTCCTCTCTCTCTCTCTGTCTTACCTTTGTTGTTTCCCCCTCTCTTTTCCTTGTTTTTTTCCGTTCCTCTCTCTTTCCCTTGTTGCTTTCCCCCTCTCTCTTTCCTTGTTGTTTCCCCCTCTCTCTTTCCTTGTTTTTCCGTTCCTCTCTCTTTCCTTTGTTGCCCCCTCTCTCTTTCCCTTGTTGTTTCCCCCTCTCTCTTTCCTTGTTGTTTCCCCCTCTCTCTTTCCCTTGTTTTTTCCGTTCCTCTCTCTTTTCTCTTCTCCCTTTCTTTTCTCTATTCCTCTCACACTCTTTTCTCATTGTTTTTCTATCTATTCATTTTCCTTCATCTTTCTATCACTTGTGGGTAGCAGAGTCCCTGTGGCCTTAAACAAAGAAAACAAACCATCTCTTACTAATTTTTCTATCTTTTCATTATCATCTTCCCTCTTTCTCTCTTTGTTTCTCTATTCTTTATTATGAAGATGCGTGGTGTAATTGTTAGAGTCATAGAAAATGGACTCGTCAACCCAAGTTTAAATCCTTAACGAAGCTACAATTCACATAGCGCTAATACCCTTGGGAAAGGTATGAATCCAACTACTCTCCCACCAGATATGGGTAAATAGACTGTGCACTTTAACCTTTGTTAGGCAACCAGTCTAGGAGAAGGAAAACTCTGAATTCAAACCTCTTAAATCTCCATTTGGGGTGGTCACTACTAAAATAGGCTCAGTCCTAATTAGTGATCTATTTCTAATTTAATTTAAAAATTTAATTTAAAAAATCTCTTCTTTCTTCCTCTCACTCTATTCCTTTGTTTTTCTTTGTATTCATTATCTTTTTCCCTATTTTTCTATCACTTTTTCTTCTCTGTCTATTTCTCATCATTTCGGGTTAGCTCAGTCGGTAGAGTGTTCGGCTAGAAACCACAAGGTTTCTGGTTTGATACCAGCCTTTGCCGACTCAGCATTATGAGTAGCACAAGGATCTGTGTGGTAAAGTAAGGAACTTGGCTGGTGTATCGCACCACCTCAGATGCAAAAACAATCTCCTTGGTCTAGTGCTAGTGAAAAGGGGATACTCTCCCTCGCTGATTGGCTGATACCGACTTTAGGCCACCCCGACGCCTTTTTTTTTATCTCTCTATTATTCTCTCTTTCTTTCTCTTTATTCTCTTTCTTCCACACTTTTTCCTTTTCTTCCATATTACTCAATCTCTTTCACATTTTCTTGTTCATTCTCACTTTTTTATTTTTCCTTTTTCCACTTTTCATTCTTTTTTTTCTTTTTCTTTCTTTCTCTTTCTTCTTCCTTTTATTTTTCTCTTCTCACTTTTTGTTTTCTTTCTTCCTCTCTGCTTCCCAAATAAATTTTTTGTAAATATTTCAAACCCCATATTTCTCCCATTTTTTAATTTTCATTTTCCCCACTACCCTTTCATCATATTCTCAAAATCTTCAACAAATTAAAAAAAATATATATATATATATATATATATATATATATATATTACTACTTTGCTTTCATAAATATCAAAGTTTTCTAAAAACCAATAAACTGAAATAATATCCATTCATAACTGAAAAAAAAAGGGACTGTGTTTTTTGAGGATTTTCAAACCTGTGCGTTTTGAAGATCTTGAAAAAGTTCTTTTTGATGATCATCAAGCCTCTGGGTTTTTAGAGAACTCAAAAACAATGCTTTTTCGGGGCCTTCAAGCAATGCTTTAAAAATATTCACCTTTCATTCTGATAAATACTTCTAAATACCAAACTCATCAATACAAAATTGGGGCATTCAGTATAAAACTGGTTAAGAATGCTAGTCATGCAAGCCATTGATAGTGAATGCACCAAAAGAGTACTTTATATTTTATGATTATACATGCATACATGCATGAACACACACACACACACATATATATATATATACACACACACACACATGTATACATATACAAATAAAATAAATTACACTTTTTGTACTCTATTTGTTTCTATATTACTTTTCAGTGGGCCTACCATGTATACTTGAGTATAAATCATCTACACATACACAAATAAAAAATTTAAAAGCTACACTATTTGTACTGTATTTATTTATATTCTGTTTTGATATTACTTTCTGAGTGAACTTCCATATATACTTAACTTTCTGCCTAAATCCCAACATCCCTAATGTCAAGTTTTTTTTTATAGTTGTTGAGTATTAGTAAACTAACAAAGTCCAAGACTCGTACAGAGTCTAAAATGGGAAATTTTTAAAGAGATCTAATATCTGCTGTAGGTTGACTGATCTGTGTTTCTTGTGTTTACAAGAAAAGTTAGTCATAATTAGATTCCCGGATAAAAAAAATCTCTTGAATAAAAAAGATGAATTTCTTGGGAAGTGCTTACATAAAATTTATAATTCATTGATGAATTATTAAGATTAACCCCACCCTTAAGATAAAAGGAAAAAAAAAAACACCAACTACAACTAAATAGATTTGCCAGAATACTTTAACTCCAGTAGTATACACAAATAAGATATAAACAAAATGAATAAAGGCAAAAAGGAAGAGGGAGTTGAAGATAGATGACAGAATTACAAATTACTTTTGCCTGAATGAAGGAGACATGTATGTTTATAGAAAACAAATCTTTGATTTCAAAGGAAAAAAGTCTAGACTTAAAAACTAAAATTCCTACAACCTAATTTAAAGACAAAAAAGGAAATAAGAATAATTCCAAACCAGACAACTATATATAAAATGTAGCTACCTATAATTTTTAAAGTTCTGAAGAAGGTGTACCTTGAACACCAAAACCGTGATTGAAAGAAAAATTATTTTCTCCAACTATAAATGTTCTATATTTTACAAAATATATTGAGCACTTTTGGATTAACTACTTATGCTACTGCAATGAAAACGTAGCCAATTTTGTAGGGATATATATATGTGAAGAGAAATGGAAGTGAATCCAACGGTATGTCTCACTATTCTACATATATATATATATATATACCCGGTCTATGAACGGACAAAAACATTTTTAGGAACACCAGGGAGTGTTCCTAAAAATAGTATGACATTAAAGTGCATCTAATGGTGAAGTTCTAATTCTGGATCTCTTGGAAGTGTGGAATACTCCTTCATTGTCATTTTGATCCAGAGTTGTAGTACCTGTTAGGAACCCATCTATGGGTTGAATAGAATAAAAAATGGGTTTTTATTAGACCGAAAATTATTTGTTTATTGGATATTTAATGTTAAACAAAGCTAACAGCTTGTGTATTATAATATTAGTTTATTTAGATGTTTACATTATTTAATATTAATAGCATCCCATTGTGCTGTAAGGGTTAGACACATTATTAATTAATAGCGATTTTAATACTCGCTAGATACCCTTTGCTTTCAACCTTGTACCATATCCAACCTGTGACGGACAGGTTGGGTAAAGAAAATGAGGTTCCATCATTGTGTAATGGTTACCAAGGTAGTCTCGTAAATCCATTACTACTGAATAGGGAGTTCAATCTTTACTGGATGTCATATACTTATGGAATTGTGTAACGTTTTGGTATTTTCACAGTACCAAAATGATATATGTAACGTTTTGGTATCTGTTGTATTCACGATACCCAAAGCGATATATTCACCGTACTAAAAATGTCTTCGGCACGTGGCGGTCAACTTGTTGATAAAAATTACAACGCGAGAAATATGTGGTCACAACTGTTAGCCTTTATTATTGTGCTTGTCACGTGGGTTCGTACCAGAGGGGAGGAAAGGCAAAGAGAAAGAGGACACTGTTAAATTACTGTGACCCCATACTAGGCACCAGAGGCCCGATCTGTACCCTACGACGGCGGAAAGCAAAAAGAGACCGGTACCTTTCCTCGTTCCACGTCACCACGTGACTTCTGGTTCCGGTCAACACCCAAAACTTCCAGTTGTCACTCAATTCTCCATTCAGGGGTCACGCCCCGATCAAACTGTTTTGTGTTCATTACTCTTTTTAAAACCTTTACTCTCTCACTTATTTCTTTCTTCCTCCTTTTCTAATATAGTAGTTCTCGCTCACAAAAGTCAGGACCTTCATTATCTCGTTACAATTGTGTCTAATAATATTGACATTTTTTAGCAGAATTTAAAATTATTTTTTTTTTTTTTCTGTTTTTTTTTTTACACTGAAAAAAGTCCCCTATAGAAACTTATAAAAAATCTGATATAATTATTCGGACGTCTTTATAGAAAAATTTTTTTATCTGTTCATTTTTTTTTTTTTCAGATTTCATAAAATAAAAATAGGAGGGAGCTCGTCAAAATATTTCCCCTAATATATTTTAAGAAAAAACCTATTTCAAATATTTTCATCAACAGATGTATAATTACCAAAAATTTCATGAAAATTTGACTATTAGTTGATTTTTTATAGAATTTTTTAATTAAATTTTTGAAGTAGTCAACTTGTTTTTAGCTATGTTAAATTTCAATTGATTCAACGGTGCAAAAAGGTAAACATTGTTTTCGTTCATAATGTTCATTATTTCTGTAAGCTGAAATTTATTAAAAAAATCATCAGCGGTTAAACAACAAATAATGTTTCTTCTTTTGAATGGTTCGAAAATTTTGAAGATAATATTAACCTTTATTCAAGTTTCATTGTGCTAAATATAAATCCAGTTAGCAATTTGAAAATAATAATAGTATGTGTTTTTTTTTATAACCCCTTTTTTAATCGCTAAAAAATTGCGATCTTTTTTTGTTTACAACATTGAGAATAATATTTTAAAAACTTGTAAATGGTTTAAATGATTTTTTCTAAAACTTTTTCATACGTAAGACAATTTTTAATTCAGTTTTTAATTGCTTGTTGAATTAGAAATAAAATGTCACATTGCAATTTTTCATTATTCTTCCTTCAACAACGTTTAAAAAAACTGATTAAAAATGAATATATTTAATCATATTTCATTCTAAGAAATATGAAAATAATAGTATGTGGGTATCCACTTTTATTTATATCCCCCTTTTTTTTTAATCGCTTGAATGATTTTTTTCTAAAACTTTTTCATGCGTAAGACAATTTTAAATTCAGTTTCTGTAATTGCTAATTACTAAACATTAACTTATTTGTAGGCAGAATATTTTGCATATAAATTCAAATTTGATTCTCTGATTAAAAATGGATATATTTTATTCTAAGAAATATGAAAGTATTCGTAAAAAATATTGATAAAAAGGTTTTCATGAACCACAAGGTTTTGAGTTCGATACTGAACCTCACCAAATCTGCACATGAGTAGCATAGCTTGGATCTATGCAGTAAAGTGGTAGATGGTAAATTCTGATGGTAGGTGTTTTGTTCCACATCAGAAGCACAAAAAATCTCCTTGGTCTAGCTCTAGTGAAAAGTGGATTGACTCCCTCACTGTCTGGCAGATAGTGACAATAGGTCACTCTGCCAACTTTTTACTTTTAGGAAATGTTATGAAGCAATAATAAAAGTAAGAGAGCCTACTTTGACAGCTGTAGAAAAAAAACAAAATTATCTAACCAACGGGTAGGATTTGAGACAAGGTCACAAGTATAGGGCACACAGTAAGTATTGACCTCGTTTTTTAGTAGTAACAGATCTGCGAGACTAATTTGCTAACCATTACACCACAACGGGGCGATAGCTGTAAATAATTTTGTATTCTGTGATAATGACAATTTTTTTCATAGTATTTTTATTATGAATTTATTTTTTCCTATCTAAAACAGTTTCTACCAAACCCAATCTCAGAACGTCACTAATTAAACATTTTTCATATTTTCATTAAGAATGTTACGGACCATATTACCTTTAGGCACCCTTTTTGATCTTGATTAAGAAAGGACATGTTTTTCATTTACACTGTTAATATCCGGTTGTTTGTTAGGGGTTAGGGTTAAGGGTTAGTTTTATAATTATTTTAAAAAAATCAAAAATCGTCTGTTAAAACAACCGGATATTGACGGTATAACTGAAAAACATGTCCTTTCTTAATTGAGATCAAAAAGGGGTGCCTAAATGTTACTAATTAAACACTTTCAATTTTTCAATATCAAATTTTTAGTATGAGTTGCCTCCCTTGTCTACAAGTTGTCTCCCTTGTTCTGGAGTTGCCCCCCTTTAGTAAAGTTAAGATTCGTAATTGTTCGGTGTTTATTTTACAAGGGTTAGTAAAAAAGTAATGCCATTTTGTTTAAGACAGGTATAATTACCAACACCGGAACATGTATCATACATCAAAATGAAGCTGGTCCTCTGTGGATCACATCCCTACTCCTTCACCTTGTCACCGTTTCTCTCAATAGCAATGTTCCACCTTTGAATGAGAGCATGTATCCTAGATTCGTAAAATTCTGTTGACTGTTCTTTGAGCCACTTCTTCACTACAGATTTCACTCCCTCATCACTGGAATAATGTTGCCTCTCAAACCTTCTTTCATGGGTCCGAAAAGATGATAGTCTGAAGGCACTAAATATGGTGAGTATGGAGGACGTGGTAAGGTTACCCACCCGAATGGATTGTCTCCCTTGTCCTGATGCTTGTGTGGTCGAGCATTGTCATGCCGAAGGAGGACATTGTCGATTGGCAAGTTGGGTCTTAATTCTCGGATTCTTGTTCTGAGCCTTGTTAGGATCTCAATGCAGGCCTTAGTTTTATAAAAAACTTCACGTGAAATAAAAGAAAATTTCATTATTTTTTTTACTCACCCTCGTATATACGTGATAACAAGCAAATACTATATATCTGTTAGAGGCACTCGTTTTGTAACGGTTATCGCCGTCCAAAATGGACATGGTGATGCGAGTTCAAATCCTGAGTGGGGGTATTTGCATTTCACCTAGTGTAAATTCCTTGGAAAATGTATGCATCAAACTATTCTCCCACACACACAGGTACGGGTAAATAGTAGGGCAGACATGGCTCTTTAACCTTGGTATGCCGACAGGTCCAGGAGAAGGAAACCCCTGAATTCGGGGAAAGGTATGCATGCAACTATTCTTCCTCCAGCTATGGGTGAATAGTAGGGCAGACTGGGCTCTTTAACCTTGGTTAGGCAACGAGTCTAGGAGAAGTAAAACCCAGAATTCAAACCTGTTACACCCTGCTTAAGAAATTGACATTGTGTTACCTCCTGCTCATGCAGAGGGGATGGGTAAATACATTCACAATTAGAAAAATAAAAATTCTGTGTTTTGAAATTGTATCTGTGCATCCCAATGTTTTTCTTTTTTCTTCCTCCATTTCAAGCTACCTGTAAATACATTTCAATAGTTTCTTAGAAACGAATTACACAGGACAGGTTACAAGGTAGGAGCTAGACGGCTTTAGTTGTTTCCCCACATCATAAATAAAAACCCTATAATTTATCAAGAAACTTTAGTTGGCACCCATAAATTTTTCCGAGGACTCATTCAAAGCAAATATGTGCGTCCCAGGATGCACTAAATTAAAAAGCTATCAGCATCACTGCATCTGTAACATAATAAGGTGAAAAAGAACAAAAATCCAAAAAGTTACGTGTCGATAATAGTGGAAAGATTTTTTTGGATGAGTCAGCACAACGCCAGCTGTCGATTTCTTATTGGTTGATAGATGTCACCTGCCGAAGTATGGAAGAGAGGTTGTGAGTGAAGAGGATGAAAGATCAGTTGGAACTAAGCATTTGGAGAGAGTAGTCGCAAGATGCATGTATGTTCCCTAAGTCAAAATGCCTTGGGGATAAAATAAATCATCTCATGAGAAAAAACGAGTCATGTGGTGTCATTAAAAACTATAAACGGCACAAGGCAAGATATGCTCAAGTAATTCCCAAGTTATTCCAAACTCAGTGAGAATGCCATCCAGTTTAACACTCTGATTCAGCCTCGAAAATTATAACAGAAGAACAAGAAGATAAGTATATTACAATTACTATTAACATGTCTTCACTCCTTTCAAATAAACCTGCTAAGCTAGAAATCCATAAAACTATCTACAAAAATAGACATGTAAAGGAAACTTGAATACCAATTTGGCATTAAATAATCCAGATGGTTTGATATGCCATTAAACAAACCAATCCAAACCAAAATATTATGTTTTAGGCAGGCCATAAAGTCTACATTTTAATGTTATTACTTTCGTCATGAATTGTTCTTCTATCTTTGTAACGTTGAGGAAGAAATATCAACAACATAATTCACCTCTCTCATCCCAACAGTTGTTTCTACTGTTCGTCTCAAGACTTTACATAAAAAAGGTTATTTGTCTATAAGACATTCCATCTTATACACTATGTATCACGTCTTTCCAGGACGAAGGTATGAATCCAATTCTACGACTGTTCATGCTTCTTATACACTTTGTATCACCAATTCCTGATCCGTTTTGTATTTCTTCTTTACTTCTAAGTTTTGCTTTGGCAGTTGCATCTTTGGTCTACATGGCAGGGGCCTTTGCTCCCTTATGTATTCCGTTCATTAAACACGAGAGCATTTACAAAAACCTGTAAGTGGTAACTTTATTCTCAGCCTCAAGATTTTACATACAAAAGGTTATTTGTCTATAAGACAGAAATATCAACAACATACATTCACCTTTCTCATCCCAACAGTTGTTTCTATTGTGCGTCTCAAGACTTTACATGCAAAAGTGTATTTATCTACAGAGTCAGGCAAAATGATCTGACACATTTCTAGGTTAAATAAAAGGCAAATAAAGGAACGAAACAAAAAAGTGTTTTTATTTTCGAAAAGTACATATAATGCCATTTTGTTTTGTTTCTTTATAATGCCATTGTTTTTTTAGTTTCTTTTTCAGTTGCTGCCATGAATTGGACTGGTGAGCATCGCGCTTTCATTGTGGAAACGTTTATCAACATCATTTTGTATGGATGCATTTGAAGATCATTGTGAAGAATTCTTCGCAAACTTCTTTTGGAAAGTCTAAGTGCCTGGGCGCGTTTAAATGTGGAACAGAGTGGATACTGTTGAACTGAAGCTCTTACTGCTGCCACATTTTCTGGAGTTCTGGCAGTGCGAGGTCGGCCGGTTGATTTTCGTTTCAATGCAGATCCAGTAGCTCTGAATTTGATAACCCATAACAAGATCGTGTTTCGAGGTGGTACGGGATCATGTCTACCAAGATTGAAGTGCAAACGGAACGCTCTTTGTGTTGCAGTTACAGATTCGTTTGTTTTGATAAACGTTTCCACAATGAAAGCGCGATGCTCACCAGTCCAATTCATGGCAGCAACTGAAAAAGAAACGAAAAACAATGGCATTATAAAGAAACAAAACAAAATGGCATTATATGAAAAAAAAATGGCATTATATGTACTTTTCGAAAATAAAAACACTTTTTGTTTCGTTCCTTTATTTGCCTTTTATTTAACCTAGAAATGTGTCAGATCATTTTGCCTAACCCTGTATAAGACATTCCTTATTATACACTATGTATCACCAATTCCTGTTTTGTTTTGTATTTCTTCTATTCAGTTTTGTTCAGACAATACAGTCTACATTTAAATGTTATTACTTACGTCGTGAATTGTTCTTCTGTCTTTATTCTTTCTGTTGAGGAAGAGATCTTTTTTTTTTATAGTGGGACTATCCATGTTCATATGAGCCTTTATCAGTAAAGTGAAAATTAGTCCAAATTTTCTTGGAAAGGTAGCCGAATTGTTTCCCATTGCCTTCTTCACTACCATAAGAAATACGAATCTGTCTTGCTAATCTCCGTATAACTTGTGGCTAGGGCTGTTCATGCTTTCCCCACTGTTAGGATGTGACCGTTTGCCATGGGTAGGATGTGACACAAGGTTGCCAGTATGGTGCGTCCAGCGAGGATTGAACTCACTATTCAGTCGTAATTGATCTGCAAGACTAGCTTGCTGATCATTACACCACTATGGGACTCCCTTATTTAACCAATCCGTTCGTCACAATTAGGATGTGACACAAGGTCGCTAGTATGAGGCATCCATTAAGGAATGTATATGGAGAAATGTAGACAAACACGAAATGTTCCAAAGCATGAATATTTATTCTAGATAGTAATGTCAACGCTATAACGTTTTGGTCTTTATTACCTTCTTCAGGACATTTAATGAGGTCTTGTGTCGGAGACTTCGAGTTCACTTTTTGTGTGTGCTGAGTATCCTTTGTTGCCTATAGGTGGGGAGTAGTAATCCTTGTTATCCAGTGAGGCTGCTGTTAATTCAGGGTGGATGCGTAAGAAGAGGGAGGAGTTTAGTTGGACGGACTGTTTAGATAGGTGTGGTCAGAGGGAATTCGGGTCATGTTTGATTCTGTGATGTGTGAGGTGGGAGGGACGTGGATTATTTATAGGTGCTCTAGGGTGTGCTAAGTTGCGGAATTTATTTAATCTATCTAAAGAGTGAAGAATAATTAAAGTTCCAATTACGTCGAACTGGGAAGACAAGGCAACAAACGGTTGTAACTTAAATACAAACCCGAATAGTCACAAAGTCTACTGCAGAATGACAAGATATTTATAAGACTCCACAATGTCATTCAAATCAAGCAGTCAAGCAGCCAATCAGAACTCAAGGAATGGAATGACCCAAATCACCCAAATTCATGGATGGGCCATTCTTGATTTCTATATATAGCAACTGTCTTGGACACTGCTTAAGTTGTACTTAGTTAGCTGCTGTTATTCAAACCAACAGTAGACTTACTGACTTCAATAAAGAGGAGGGAGTTTTTTTTAGGGATGTTATGTTATGTCATTTATGGACATACTAAATCCTTAAGATTCCACAATGAACATGTGGCTAATGAAGTCAAGAAGAAAATTGATTAATTGATTTTAACGGCATGTTAACCAATCTAGGGTTATTTTATGACTATAAGTAATGCCATTTTGTTTAAGACAGGTATAATTACCAGCACAGGAACATGTATCATACATCAAAATGAAGCTGGTCCTCGATGGATCACATTCCTACTTCTCCACATAGTCACCGTTTCTCTCAATAGCAATGTTCAACCTTCGAATGAGAGTATGTATCCGTGCCCCGTAAAATTCTGTTGACTGTTTTTTGAGCTACTTATTCATTACAGATTTCACTTCCTCGTCACCGGAATAATGTTTACCTCTCAAACCCTCTTTCATGGGTCAAAGAAAGAGATACATTCTCTCATTCGAAGGTGGAACATTGCTATTGAGAGAAACGGTGACTATGTGGCGGAGTAGGGATGTGATCCACAGAGGACCAGCTTCATTTTGATGTATGATACATGTTCCTGTGCTGGTAATTATAACTGCCCTTCAAAAATGGCATTACTTTTTTTACTCACCCTAATATAAAAAATGGCATTAAATAACCTACAAACTAAACTAAAGTCGTCGGGGCGGCCTAATGTCAGTATCAGCCATGCAGCGAGGGAATCTATCGCTTTTTCAATAGCGCTAGACCAAGGAGATCATTTTAGCGTCTGAGGTGGAGCGCCACACCTACCATCAGCTCCTTACTTTACTGCACAGACCCCTGTGCTACTCATACGCTGAGTTGGCGAGGGTCGGTATCGAACTAG
>CM042155.1:55609380-55619380 GCA_023376005.1 Doryteuthis pealeii | reverse complement strand
CTATTATTCACTCGCCTCAGCGCTTCACTGGATGTTGAAACTCAAGCGATTGTCAGGCTCAGCAGATGTGGGTGTTCCCCATATTTCAGATAATAAAGTGAAGCCTGGAGACGTGCTTAGCGTAATGGTTATCATCGACCCAAATGTACTCTGCGAACTAACTTCACATTTCGGAGGTTGCTGTTTGTGTTCAACTCGCGCTAATGCCCTTGATTGGTTATATGGTTGGTTGATTGGTTAGGTTTTATGTCATGTCAACCCTCGTTGGGTTTTTTATGCCAAATACATTTTTTTGTTCATTCTTGATGGTACTGAAAATATATTAAATATATATTTAATATATTTCTTAACCCATTTTCTTCTATTAAACCCATAGATGGCACCCTAACAGGTATTATCACTCCGGTTCGGGGTACTCCTGGATGTCATGGCAAAGAGGAGGTACTCTATCTTCTCATCTCAGCATCTTTTTAAACTTCTTTTTTAATCACATTTTAACTTATTTTTTTCTTTTTTTTTGAACTCATAGATGGGGTCCTAACAGGTACAAACACCACCCCGTCAGAGTGGACATGGGAATAATTAGATTTTTTGTTCATTCTTGATAGATATTCAGCATTTTTTTAAACTCAATTTTTTATAATCACATTTTTTAACTCATTTTTTTATTTATTTTTGAACTCATAGATGGGGCCCTAACAGGTACTAACACCCCGATTACAAGTAGACGTGGGAGGAATTTGATTTCATAAAAAAAAAGGCTTCACCCTAAAAGAGGCGAAAAAAAAACCCAGCGATACCTATGTATGATATGTAGAGACTACTACAGATGCGAACTACGCAGATGTTCTGGCGCTTCTCGCAGAAGCCGAATCACTACTGCATAGCCTAAACAAAGCAGCAAGCGGCATTGGCCTCAATGTGAACTCAGATAAAACGGATTTCATAAGTTTTAAACAATATAGAGACATCTCCATATTCTATGACAAGTCTATGAAATTAGTCCAGCAGTTTTAGATACCTAGGTAGTAATATCTTATCTACAGAAAGCGGTGTCATGGAATACAGCTGGTTTGAATTCAGATATTTCCTTCTCCTAGATTAGTTGCCTCAACAAGAATTAAAAAAAAACCTAGTATGTTTTATTGGAAAAAATTGGGATTAATTATCTGCCCTTGGCACCAGGTGCCGAATCACCAATATCGTATATTGAAACCTAAATTGAATTCTAAGACTAAGTCACTTATAGTGTTGAGCAGATAGTAGCAATATGTTTAAATCCAGTCGCTCCCAAAACATCAAAGAACTTCAGCAGATAAATCTGGCAGCAAACGCCATTAGGTTTGCAATTTGGACCTTTCTGAATATATGTTTTTTAAAAATCTTCAATTGTCTTCTTCATCCGAATTTAATTGCCCACTTCTTAACCAGGGAAAATATGTGGTACCCGGCAAAAAACACCATAGTTTTCTCCATAGCTGCAGACGATGGGGGTAGGGGGAGTAGAAGAGCTGGATACATTCCTTTTTAAAGGGCATTAGCACGAAAGTGAAACGCAGACAACCTTGTCTTGGAATTGAACTCGGCTGCCGATTCTATTTCCTACGATGATAACCATTACGCTAAGCGAGCCTCTTAGATGAAATTAATGTATATTTAAATGTTTTCATCTTGTGGTTAATCAGCGGACACGAAAAGTATTCAATGATAAGTACTTTTCCGTGTTTGTTGTGATATCACACTCTAGAATATCTATCTATCGCTATCTAATTGCAGGACTATATATATATATATATATATATATATATATATATATATATATATATAATATATTATATATATATATATATTTATACCATTTGGAGAAAGAAGAGGAGGAAACGGTGGAAAAAAAGAAGAAAAGTTAAATAAGAATGACAAAAAGAAAGCAAGAACAGGAAGAAGAAAAAGAAGAAAAAAAGGAATGAATGAAACGGTGAAAGAAGAAAAATATGAAGTAGAAGGGAAAGAGAAAGGGAGATTAAGAATGAGGATGAAGAAGCAGGAACAGAGGATGAAGATGATGAGGAGCAAGAGGGCGTGGTGAAAGAAAAAGCAAAAAGAAGAAGAGGGAAAAGAAATGAAGCACATGAGAGATGAAGAAGCGAGAAAATGAGATAACGAAAAAAGCGGAAAAGGTGGAAAAAATGAGAAAAGAAGAAGAAGAAGAAGAAGAAGAAGAAGCGAAAGAAGAAGAAGAAGAAGAAGCGAAAGAAGAAGAAGAAGAAGAAGAAGAAGAAGAAGAAGAACGAGAATAATAATAATAATAATAATAATAATAAGAAGAAGAAGAAGAAGAAGAAGAAGAACTATCATCTCATTTGCCATCACGACAATGAAAAAAACAAAATCATCAAGCAATTCGAGCCAATATGGAAAAGAAGGGCAAAATCAAGAACAAAATGGAAGTGCATTGTGGCCATCGATATGGAAAACATCCGACGACCGGGCCAATAAACGGAATAAATAAAATCATAGCATGATACTCATGTGTCGGGAGGGAATACACAAGAAACACTCCGGTAGATTTTGACATGCACTTTCTCTCATTCATGCATATAGTTATTTACTACGCTTAGCTTAGATGTGGTACAAGGTCAGAAGTATGGGGCGCCCAGTGAGAATCGAATTCACTAACAATGCTCTACAAATCTAGCTTGCTAACCATTACATCACATGAGATGCCCCTGTAGATCACATAGTTATTTACTAATCTTAGCTTAGATGTGGCACAAGGTCAGAAGTATGGATCGCCCAAATGAGAATCGAATTCACTAACAATGCTCTACAATCTAGTTTGCTAACCATTACATCACGTGAGATGCCCTGTAGATCACATAGTTTTTACTAATCTTCGCTTAGATATGGCACAAGCCAGAAGTATGGGCCCAATGAGAATCGAATTCACTAACAATGCTCTGCGAATTTTACTTGCTAACCATTACACCACGTGAGAAAGCATGTCTGACTATTGTACAAAAAGGAAAGATAAAGAAGATGTGGAGAAGGAAGATGAGAGTAGAGAAGTAACAAGAGGGAGATAGTAGAAATTGGAAAGGAAAATGAAAAACCCACAGAGAAAGCAAGGAGGAAGAGGGGAGGAAGAGGGGGGGAAGAGGGGGAGGAAGGAGAGTTAGTTGGTTGGATGGTTGGTTGATTGGATTTATGGCATGTCAACCTCGGGTTATCTTCTGCCGAAGACGATTTTGTTTATTCCTTTTTTGTCGAATAATATTTTTGGGACTAAGTATCCAATAGGCACCACAAATCATCAACTTAATGAAAGGTTCACATTTGAACTCATCACCGTAACTTCCGCTTCCAAATTTTTGTAAACAAATGATTTTAATCTGAAGTTTATGCAGATATTGAATTTACGATAAATTAAATAAATAGATGGTTGATACACGTAATCAAATCAAAATTCAATAGCAAAATCTTTTTTTAAATAAATACTTTTTGATCAGAAGTTTGTGAATATTTTCAACACTTGAGATAAAAAAAATAAAAAGACGTTTTTATACTAAAATAGTTTTTACTTAATAAAGAAATGCAATTATTTTATTAAATAAAAATACAGTTTTTATTTGCAAAATATTTGTTATGTTTATTTGAATAAAGGATGCTGTTCAGAAATAGTATCACAAAATTTGTAAAATTTGTTTTTGTCAGATACAATATAAGTTCAAAAACAATCATCTGTTTTATTTTCAAATATTTGAAAGTCGAAGTTATCAGTGACGAGTTAAAATATGAACCTTTCATTAAGTTGATGATTTGGGGTGCCTATTGGATACTTGGTCCGTTATTTGTGTAGGTCGTAGAAGCGGAGGGAAAAGAGAGAAACGAGCAGGAGGAAAGAAGCGAAAAGGAAGGGAAAATCAGATAAAACGAAGGAGGAGAAGAAGGAGGGACAGTAGAAACGTTAAAAGAACATAAAAAGGGAAGCGAAAGAAGATCCTGTGCTACTTATGTGCTGAGTTGGCGGGCCGGTATCGAACTAGTAACTGTGATGTTTTAGAACCTTGAAGAGTTATTGCCCTTGTCTGGACACAAAAGCTGACACAGATTAAAGATGGCTTCTTAAAACCCTAACATGTCGCTCGAGTTATACTCCATTTTTAATAAATATACTGACGGGAACAAGGAATATTAAATCAATTACAAAGACAAATCTTTTCGAAATTGAAGTACTCTTCGTATATTGTTAAATATTTGATTTGTAAGTGATTGAGTTCTGTGGCTAGAAGATAAAATAATGAAAGACGATATATGAAATGAGAAGAATTAGCTTTGACATTACAGTTAGCCAACTAAATGATAAGTGATGTACGAATAAAAAGGTGAAAGAAAAGCTCTTATGCCAAATCACTTTAAAGCGATGTCTTTTCTTTATCGACTAAAAGTAATAAACTTTTTCAAATATCTAAATAAATCAAAATTAAATCTTTTTTTTTTTAATTATAGATTGAATTTCGTCGTAGTTCAATTATGGTATTGAAAATTGTTTTAAATAAGTTAATTTTTTGTTCTTGCTCGAGTATCAGAGTTAACAGAGAAATAATATGAAGAAACATAACGAGTTTTAAGGAAAAGGAAAAGGTTTACTAAGCAAATATACTAGGTGAATAGATTTTATTAGTAATTACTAAGTTGAATTAACAAGTCTCGAGTATTTTTCTGAATTTATTTTAGATGAGGTTTGATAATTCGTATTATTTTGATTTTTCATACTATTGTCCTCATCTTTATTGTTATGTACACGACGTTTCGGCCGATGTGCCCTCCGGCCTACTTCTTGTATTTCTTGTCGAACTCGAGAATCTTCTCTCACTCGTGGACCTTCTCTTTGAAAACAAAACGCAATATATATATTTTCCAACCCCTCCGCACGAGCAGGATGTGACACAAGGTCATTTTCTTACGCGGAGTTTAAACAGGTTTGAATTCAGAGTTTTCCTTCTCCTAGACTGGTTGCCTAGCCATGATTAAAGAGCCCAGTCTGCCCTGCTATTTACCCATAGCTGGAGGGAGAATTGGATTCATAACTTTTCCAAGGGTGTTAGCGCCATGTGAAATGCCAACAGCTTCGTCAGGAAAACTCGCGTTGACAAGTCCATTTCCTACGACTCTAACCATTAGACCACGCGCGCCTCACAAACGCAAATATAAGTACGTAAAAAAAAAAAATCATACATTAGTATAAAGGTAATATTCTAAGTAGAAGAACATTTGGTTTATATGTTCAAAACTTCACTCTGGATTGTCCAATTGGACACATGGCGCAATGGATATAAGGGTTGAGTTAATACAATTCTAAGTGACAATCATCTATAAGTTGCAGGTTCAATCCTGGCCGAGGATGATAATAATAAAGAATACTTAACACAGTTTAACACTTGTACCCGGTCATGGTTAACGGAACGAGAACAGTATACCCCCGTGGATTGAATGGGGGATTCGATTCGAAGTTTCCAGTGAAGGTTCCAGAGTTCCAAGAGAATGTTCCCGAGTTTGACAAGAAACACATGAAGAAGGCCAAAACGTTTCGTATATAACAATAAAGATGAGGACAATAGGCCGAAAGATCCAAATGATACAAATCCCTTGAGATCTTGTTGTTTCTCTCTTCCGAGGTTTCGTCAGACATTAGTTATAGGAAAAATAGTAAATTCCATTCTTGTTATTTATGTACTATATAACAAATTTGTCGCACCTTTTTTTCGAGATACTCAAATGTGACACACTAAGCATAGCCTATCAGTTTTAGTAAGTAGTCTAAAGTAATTTCGAATAATGGTAAACATAGGAAAAATCACTGTTGTTCACAGAGTTTGATAGACATGTCTTGAACCCAAATTCGTCTGGAACGGGAGCTCTGACTGGCTTAGGAGTCACGAAATTAGTCAATATGTTTTGGACATGCCAGTTACAACATGAATATAATTTTTTAACAGTTAAAATAGTAAAAGGTACCCACAGGCTTGGTAGTATTGTGGCATTTGTTTTACATCATGGGCAGGCATAGCATATCATTTTTAGTAGGTAGTGTAGGGTAATTTAAAATAACGTTAAACAGTGGAAAATCTCTAGTTTGAAAAAGCAACAGCCTTGAAACCAGGTTCATATGGAAAGGGTATCTCATTGGCTTAGAGGGTCAGATGACCTTACTTTGAGATTATTTCAGTTAAGTCAAGCGGCCTGTACGTGGATGACGTAGCTTCCATCTCTGTCCCGCTCATGTGCACATGACAATATGTCTCCGTGTTGTTGTTCCATGTGTTGGATTATTCTGGTATATACTTAAATTTATAGACTAAGCGAGGTCACGTGGTTTAAACCTCAGCCAATCAATAGCCTGAATGCGTGGCTGGTTGACTACTTAATCTCTGATACTGAGAGGCATCCATTTGCTATCATTGATGTAGGACTTGCAATACTGAGGAGCACCAAGGAACAAACCAAAGGATTCTTTACCAAGGATTTCCAATAGACAAGCGCTCTAGCTTGAAACCTAAAGGATAGCCCATAAAATCGTAACACCGTGACTTAAAAAGAGCGCAAGATGGAAGCCAGAGAGTGACAACCAGTGTACACACACAGAGAGAAGAGAGAGAGGAGAGAGAGAGAGAGAGAGAGAGAGAGACCATAACAGAAAAAAGAAAGCAGAGACTCGACTCATGAAAAGCAAAGCAAAAAAAAAAAAAAAAAAAAAAAAAGATACGAAGCGATTTTATGATTAGTTTGGTTTGATTACTTTGTTTAATGGCATATTAACCATCGTGGGTTATTCAATGCCAAAACCACCCTTGTAGAAAAACAATAGTAAAAAAACAAGAAACAAACGGTGCAGTGAACTATTGTCGGTATTAGACGGACAGCGAGGGAGTCTATCCCATTTTCATTAACGTTAGACCATAGAGATTGTTTTTACGTCTGACTTGGAGCGCCACATCTACTGCATACGGCCGGTATCGAATCTAGAACCTTGTGATTCCTAGACGGATACTCTATCGACTGGACTAAATAGGTAGTAGCAAAATTTTGCACTTAGCTAGGGGGATCATAATTTTTCCAATGGTATTAGTCCGAAAGGGAAACTAATAAAGTGATTGGAGTTCGAACTCACTTATTATGATGTCGCACTCCAGCATGTTAGCCATTACGCTACGGTAACTCCCCCCCCCGGGTGTTATATACCCCTTAACTTCCACCTAGTGTAATCGACTGAGCCGTTTACGGCGTTTGTTTTTGTTTGTTAAAATCTACGATGTTCGTCAACAATTTTAAATAGATCTTTTCTCTCACACATTTCAAGATCGACCATAAAACAACAGAGGCTCGCAGACTTCTTATTTTCAATAATAATTCATTTTTCCTCAAACTAACGAAAGCCCTGATGAAGATCTATCGAAACAGATCGAAACACCGCAGCGTAGGCGAAATAAACAATATTCGTTTATAAATTTGTGTTTTTTTTTTCAATTTTTCACAATATTACATATCCCTTAACATATTTTGGGTATATAATGGAAGAGAGAGAGAGAGAGAGAGAGAGAGAGAGAGAGAGAGAGAGAGAGAGAGAGAGAGAGAGAGGGATAATAGATGATGAGTGCTCTTACTTGTTAACTCGGCCGCCTTTTTCTGCTGCTAATTCGGCAGCCATATTCTTCAGGGCTTACTTCCCGGGTTGATCCTGTGGGTTGCTTCTTCGTGTTGTTTTTTTCTCGGGATGGTCATTTATTGTTTAAATAACTTACCAAGACTTTGTTGTTTTTCTTAAGTCTTTTATTTAAAACAAGCCCAGCCTCGGATTCAATCGCACGGTGAGCTCTACTCTGAGAGACGTCCGCTCTTATCGAATGTCTAGTCGCATCTAATATAAAACTTAAAACTAAACTCCCACGCCTCTAATGGCGCGTTTTTCAAGGGGTCAAGTAAAAAGGTTATTCCCCATCAGTAACCGTCGAGGTAACTTTCCACTGGACCCGTTATTCTGAATATAACGAAACCCGATTCAAAATATTCTTACTATAGGACGTGCACAATTCATAAGCTGCCTATGAATTATGTAACAATAACTGTCTATGTATAACCAGTGGGTGCCTACATAATAAAGTTTTACACTGATGTTAAGCTAATATGCAGAAACAAGACTGGCTAATTAAATTTCAATAAAAATTAATAATGAACCCCCTGGGAAGATCTTTACAATGAAGTATGGAAGAGAGGACATTTCATTCAGAGAGATTGAAGGGAAATGTTGAACGTTGAAATCAAGTTTTGATGTAATGAAATATATTAAATTAGAAAGACCCACGAAAGAAAATAAGAACGCACATCAAAAGATTACGTTTATTTTAATTTTATTCTAATTGATTTCTTCATAAAAGTTTACGTAGAATTGCTTTTAAAATGTTTGAGAATAAAACAATACTATTAGAAATCAATAATACCAAGTAATTATTCTTCTGTTTTGTGCAGGTGTGAGTAAATATTAAAAATTGAGCAAAACAAAGAATGAAATAAATAACTTTTAATATCATTTAGAATTAAATTATTACGTTAAACTCAGTTTAAAATGAGGGGGCATAATCGAAGAATTCTATTCTTCGATTATATGATTGGACATTAGCTCTTCCCGCCACTCCCAGTTTCCATTGATAAATTTTCCTAATTCAATTATATAACTAATTCTATTCTTTACTTTCTAATTTAGTTATTTCTTTTTGTTAATGGATTTCTTTTAAGATTTATCGACGGGATTTCGGCTCATATTTAACACAATAAAATCAAACAATTAGAAATCAATAATATCAAGCAAATATTTATTGAAATCAAATTTTTAAAATCAATATGCAAGTTAACCTTCTCGTGCTCACTGTAAACTGTTATTTGATTGTAGACATAAATACACTTTATGTATTAATACGCCAGTTCCTTAATCTTCAGACCGTTATCATCTTGCAACACCCTCTGGTTAAAAATGAGACCGTCCAAATCGTCCAAGATGTAATGCAAAAATGTAAATGCAGATTATCTGGTGTTGCTTATCTGTCGGATTCTTATTTCTTATGAGTGTTGTCACCACAGCTAAATAATAGACCATTCCGTTTTTATTATAAAGAAAGAAAGTGATGAAAAGGGACATGTTACACAAAAATAAAGTAAGTCAGTAAAAAAGAAAGAAAGAAAGAAAGAAAGAAAGAGAAAAGTTAAATCAAGATTATTATACTTTTTACAGATTGAACTATTTAGCAATAACTCTTAAGTAAACATAATAGACGTTGTAATAATTAAGTCATCATGCTGTTGTATATCCACAGGTCCTGCTTGTGGCATTAATAATGTAAAACCCCTTTCTTAATAATGAAACATTATTTTCTTTTTAATCATGTAAAAATGTAACGTAAATAACTAAGTGAATTA
The DNA here is from genome assembly GCA_023376005.1 of Doryteuthis pealeii. Lineage (NCBI taxonomy): Eukaryota > Metazoa > Mollusca > Cephalopoda > Myopsida > Loliginidae > Doryteuthis > Doryteuthis pealeii. The sequence goes on along the minus strand of CM042155.1, from coordinate 55,609,912 downwards.
TGACGTCGGTGGTGACATAGTTTCAGACAGATATCTGAGATAAGATAATGATAATAACTAAGTAAAAATGGCGGGATTATTTACATGTGAATACGCACTTTTGTTAGCTACAGAATTTAAGATGTTGACATCAGTCAGTTTGTGACGCTATAAGCTCTTCCATCTCTAGATGCATACATTTTTGTACAATCATACATACTGTGTATATTCTCATATATAGGAGCATCAGTGGACTGAAGAGGCACCTTCGTGCTTGCACCCTGTTGGGTGCTTGCAGATTTAAAAAAGAAAGAAAGAAAGAAAGAAAGAAAGAAAAAACGCGTGCACAAGCAAGATCATTTCCTGTTATTATTTTTTAATCTGCAAACACCCGACAGGGTGCGGACACGAAGGTAAATCTTTAATCCACTTAGACTCCTCCGCCCTGTCGGCTGGGGCTTTAGAATGCACCTCTGCAGAGGGGTAAGACTCCCCCAATGGGGCCACCTGTTGGCCGTGGGTGGCGACCCGTGATGCTTAAGGATAGAGCCCA
>CM042155.1:55601880-55604380 GCA_023376005.1 Doryteuthis pealeii | reverse complement strand
TATATATATATATTCCTTCTAGCAATAAAACTCACCATCAGGTTAACAGAGAATCTGGCTGCAGCTCCGAAAGAAATTGATTTATTGAAGGGAAGATTAAATGAATTGGAGGTAAAACTAATCTACAACTATAGAATTCTTCATTGCATCAATAATACTTCCGGTGCAGCACGTTTGGTCATAAATGTAATGGCTGGAATGATTGTAAAATAAAAATAAAAAAAGATTTATTTCATGTGTATAATCATATAGAAAAAAAAATATTTATCTATTTTTTATTTTATATTTTTATGATGGTGAATTTTGTATCTCTGTTAAAACTGTGATCATTTAAACAAAAATGTTGTTTTTCCCCAAGTATTAGTTTGTTGTAATCCATAGATTTGGTTCTGTGTCTGTACTTATTTATTAGTCTAAAGTAAAATGGCCATTCTGATTTTCCAGTTTATTGTTTTTATTTTATTTTAATTTTTTATTTTTTTATGATGGTGAATTTTGCATCTCTGTTAAAACTGTGATCATTTGAACAAAAATGTTGTTCTCCAAGTATTAGTTTGTTGTAATCCATAGATTTGGTTCTGTGTCTGTACTTATTTATTAGTCTAAAGTAAAATGGCCATTCTGATTTTCCAGTTTATTGTTTTTATTTTATTTTAATTTTTTATTTTTTTATGATGGTGAATTTTGCATCTCTGTTAAAACTGTGATCATTTGAACAAAAATGTTGTTCTCCAAGTATTAGTTTGTTGTAATCCATAGATTTGGTTCTGTGTCTGTACTTATTTATTAGTCTAAAGTAAAATGGCCATTCTGATTTTCCAGTTTATTGTTTTTATTTTATTTTTATTTTTTAATTTTTTATGATGGTGAATTTTGCATCTCTGTTAAAACTGTGATCATTTGAACAAAAATGTTGTTCTCCAAGTATTAGTTTGTTGTAATCCATAGATTTGGTTCTGTGTCTGTACTTATTTATTAGTCTAAAGTAAAATGGCCATTCTGATTTTCCAGTTTATTGTTTTTATTTTATTTTAATTTTTTATTTTTTTATGATGGTGAATTTTGCATCTCTGTTAAAACTGTGATCATTTGAACAAAAATGTTGTTCTCCAAGTATTAGTTTGTTGTAATCCATAGATTTGGTTCTGTGTCTGTACTTATTTATTAGTCTAAAGTAAAATGGCCATTTCTGATTTTCCAGTTTATTGTTTTTATTTTATTTTTATTTTTAATTTTTATGATGGTGAATTTTGCATCTCTGTTAAAACTGTGATCATTTGAACAAAAATGTTGTTCTCCAAGTATTAGTTTGTTGTAATCCTAGATTTGGTTCTGTGTCTGTACTTATTTATTAGTCTAAAGTAAAATGGCCATTCTGATTTTCCAGTTTATTGTTTTATTTTATTTTTATTTTTTAATTTTTTATGATGGTGAATTTTGCATCTCTGTTAAAACTGTGATCATTTGAACAAAAAATGTTGTTCTCCAAGTATTAGTTTGTTGTAATCCATAGATTTGGTTCTGTGTCTGTACTTATTTATTAGTCTAAAGTAAAATGGCCATTCTGATTTTCCAGTTTATTGTTTTTATTTATTTTAATTTTTTATTTTTTTATGATGGTGAATTTTGCATCTCTGTTAAAACTGTGATCATTTGAACAAAAATGTTGTTCTCCAAGTATTAGTTTGTGTAATCCATAGATTTGGTTCTGTGTCTGTACTTATTTATTAGTCTAAAGTAAAATGGCCATTCTGATTTTCCAGTTTATTGTTTTATTTTATTTTTATTTTTTAATTTTTTATGATGGTGAATTTTGCATCTCTGTTAAAACTGTGATCATTTGAACAAAAAATGTGTTCTCCAAGTATTAGTTTGTTGTAATCCATAGATTTGGTTCTGTGTCTGTACTTATTTATTAGTCTAAAGTAAAATGGCCATTCTGATTTTCCAGTTTATTGTTTTTATTTATTTTTATTTTTTAATTTTTTATGATGGTGAATTTTGCATCTCTGTTAAAACTGTGATCATTTGAACAAAAATGTTGTTCTCCAAGTATTAGTTTGTTGTAATCCATAGATTTGGTTCTGTGTCTGTACTTATTTATTAGTCTAAAGTAAAATGGCCATTCTGATTTTCCAGTTTATTGTTTTTATTTTATTTTAATTTTTTATTTTTTATGATGGTGAATTTTGCATCTCTGTTAAAACTGTGATCATTTGAACAAAAATGTTGTTTCTCCAATATTAGTTTGTTGTAATCCATAGATTTGGTTCTGTGTCTGTACTTATTTATTAGTCTAAAGTAAAATGGCCATTCTGATTTTCCAGTTTATGTTTTTATTTTTATTTTTATTTTTTAATTTTTTATGATGGTGAATTTGCATCTCTGTTAAAACTGTGATCATTTGAACAAAAATGTTGTTCTCCAAGTATTAGTTTGTTGTAATCCATAGATTTGGTTCTGTGTCTGTACTTATTTATTAGTCTAATCTCTCTCTTTG
>CM042155.1:55567287-55601780 GCA_023376005.1 Doryteuthis pealeii | reverse complement strand
GTGTGAAGGTTCCAATTTTGGAGGTTTGGGGAATGGGCACCTCTTCATCACCCATTGCTCCCTAGTCCACTCTGAGCCGGAGTGGTAGTACCTGTTAGGGTCCCATCTATGGGTTAAATAGAAAAATGTATTTATAAAAAAATTGTATTTATCCATTAAGAATTGATTTATTTCAAAACTTTATCGGCATTAAATGACCCACTGAGGTTGATATGCCGTAAAACAAAAACAAACCAAAAATCCACGCACAAATCTGTGAATATTTTTGTAATCAAATTGTATCTGACAATTTAATTGCGTAATCAACAAATAACAGACAATTATTATTTTGTTTTTAGAAAATTGAAATTATCTATTTACAATTAACATCATCATCATCATCATGTCGAGCAATTTGCACGGATATCCATGACAATCTCTCGCCAACCTTCCCTATCATTCATCGACTCTGGGAGCTCCTCCGTGCAGCAGCCAGCATCCTTACATAGTTGGTCGATGTAGGTCCTGGCTGGGCGGCCCACATTAGCATGTCCATGTGTTGGCCTCCACAGTAGTACGTCGCTTACGAGCTCATCTTTGCTTCTCCAGCAGTGTCCTGCATGCTTAGCCCTCCTTACTCGTATGATTTGTGAGATGGGAGGCAGGTGGCCATACAGTTGCTTCTTTGTGGGATGCTGTTTCCACGACTTATTCAGGACCGCTCACAGCATTCTTGTGCAGCTCCCATCCAGGACATCTAACTATCGGCTCCCATATAAGAATTAATGTAGTTACATACTTGAATATTCCAAATCATTAATATATTATTCCACAAAGTCAAATAAACATGTACTGCCACAAATGGAATTCCAATCTGTGTCTTTTGTTTTCTATGCAGTCTACATTTACAAGATAATGATCTACTGGCAATCAAAAAATAGGGAACATTTAGATTAATTGGTTTGTTTTGTTTTACGGCATATCAACCTCAGTGGGTCATTTAATGCCGATAAAGTTTTGAAATAAATCAATTCTTAATGGATAATACAATTTTTTTATAAATACATTTTTCTATTTAACCCATAGATGGGACCCTAACAGGTACTACCACTCCGGGTCAGAGTGGACCAGGGAGCAATGGTGATGAAGGGGTGCTCCACATTCCCCAAACCTCCAAAATTGGAACCTCACCATCAGATAGAGTTTAACGTCATTCCCAGGACATGTAGACCCGCAGCCACCGCCTTCTAGCACCCATATGATAAAAAGGGGTTGGGGCTTGCCATAAGGGCAATAGGGTTGGGAAAATCATATAGGTGCTAGGGCTTGACGTGACCAGCCGATTGATCGGAGGAGGCCTCTCCAACCGCCCGTATAGCCCAAGATAGGGCCAAAGTGGAGTATTGCATGTCATGAACTGCTCATCCACCTGGGCTCTATCCTTAAGCATCACTGGTCGCCACCCACGGCCAACAGGTAGCCCCATTGGGGAAGTCTTACCCCTTTGCAGAGGTGCAGTCGGTGCATTCTAACGCCCCAGCCGACAGGGCGGATTTAGATTAAGTAATAAAATGAATGAAGAGCATCGTTGCGTATAAAATTGTAATCGTCTGTATTACAAGCATTGTTGATAATGGTTTCTTCCAGTCTGTAAATTAGTTAGTATTATTATTTTTCATATACTACAATTTTCAGATTTGAATTTCAACAAAAATTCATTATTTGAATAAGATCTTCATAATTTCTTTAGCGCTTTGTTTGCTCAACAGTCAAACTGTTCAAAATGATTTCCCAAGTTGAATCATTGCTGGGATAGACACGGAACACCTGAAGAAGGCTGGAGGGTAAGACGGGCAAGACGTCTTTTTATATACAAGGTATATCAGAAAAGTTCCAGGTTCAGCGCTTTCTTCGATGTGAGGGGCATCGTCCACTGCAAGTTCTTGCCACAGGGCCAGACAATCAACCATCATTTCTACAAAGGGATACTGCAGTGTTTGCTTCATTCAGTGCGCGAGAAGAGGCGAGAGATGTGGCAGGACAAGTCGTGAGTGCTTCACCATGACAACGCACCTGCTCAAACTGCCCTGAGTATCCGAGATTTCCTGGCCCAGAAGAACATCACTGTGCTGGAGCAACCCTCCCTACTCACCCGACTTGGCTCCATGTGATTTTTTCCTCTTCCCCAAGCTCAAGGGGAATCCGTTTTGAGGATGTGTACAACATCAAAAAGGCTGTGACGACAGAGCTACAGAGAATCCCGGAAGAATCCTTCCAGGAGTGCATGCAAGTATGGCAGAGAAGGATGGGAAAATGCATTAGACTCCAGGGGATTACTTTGAAGGGATAACTTGTAATTTGGATTTGAAATAAATTTTTGTGACATTAGTCCTGAAACTTTTCTGACATACAGGTGACCCCCCCCCCCCCCCCAAAAAAAAAAAAAATTTAGATTCTGTATTTTTTGTGCGGTATCAGTATATATACAGGTGATGCAAAAAAAAAAAAAACAGAATTTGGGTTCTGGTTTTTTTTTGGGGGGGGGGAGGAGTGTACCTTGTACTGCAATAAAGATGAAATCTGCTGTCTGAAATATCAAATAATACAAAATTTATCCTAATAAATTAACCTCTTCTCTTTTTTACATTTTTTTTTTATTGAATTTTTCCAGCAATATTTAAACAGGACAACAACATCAAAGAGAAACTGGTTGAACTTGATAAAGCGAGGAATTGGTTCCGTGATACACTTGGATTACAATTCAAGAAAACCTCAAGTAAGTTGTTTTTATAGATTACTAGCATTTTATTTTTCAGGATCAGCAACAGAAGTATGAGTACTTACTACTCACATAAATCCCTAAAAGGGTCAGAAGGAGCCCATTAGCCTTGGTTGGCAACCCATCTAGGACAAGGAAAAGTCCATTACAAAACCCCCGCTGCCTAGCGGCTTTACCTCATCACAAGGAAAAGCTAGGAGAGTAACCCCCGAAACAAATCAGGAGCCGGAGTCCCTAAGGTGGTGTGATGCTGAAATCCAGTGCTAACCAGCAACTCCTGCGACACTACTGCTGCCAAACTGCATTGGCTTCTTACCTTCACTTTGGATCACAGCGGCAATGTGGAGTGGTGGGATTTGCTGCTTGGGCAACAGCTCATCCTCCATATGAAACCGCCTAGGCCAGTGGTCCCCAACCTTTTTTGCGCCACGGACCGGTTTCATCTAAGACAATATTTTCACAGACCTGCCTTCATTTGCTCGATAATCGTTAATGACGTAATCTAATAAATCATCCGCAGTTGTCTTATGTCAAATGCAAACATCAACAGACAATAAACAACATTTTGTTCATTAATTAATAATCAACATCATAAGCATCACTGTGTAGTATAGTAAGAAATTTGAAAAAACACAGGTTTAAATAAAATGAGTGGTAAGTTTATTAGCTGATGCTGCAGTGTTTCGATCTGTTCAGTAGATCTTCTTCAAGGGATTTGTTGATATAAGGAAAAATAAATTGTTATCACAGAATAACGAGAAAAACTGCGATAGTCCTTGTTTATCAATCTGTTCAAAATTTGAAGTTTGAAGAAGGAACGCTGGAAAGGTAGACAGTTTGAAATATGATGTCAAATATTCTTCTTTTATGGTGTATGTGTATGTGTGTATCGAAAAAGCATCACTGTATATGATGATAGTATTTTTAAAAAGGGTACACTTGGTTTGAAACATTTTCATGATGTTTTTTTTTTTTGTTTTTTTTTGACCAAAATTTAAGAATTCTATTTTTTTTTTTTTTCAATTAGTATGTAATTACAAAACAATAGAAAAAGCATTAAATTAAAATATTTCTTCTTGAATCTGAATGATATTTAAACATGGCAGGTTTTACAAAGACTTTGAAGAGTTCCATGAATCGATTGATTTTTAATTATTGAATTTAATCAATAAAAATCAAAAATTAAATTTTGTACATTTTTCTTATTATAAACATATTAAAGTGTATGAGTGATTTTAATGCTCAATGACATCTCTTTTCTGAGTTATAAGCTAATACATACATAGCAAACAAATGCAAACCTGTTAAACTCCACCTAAAAAATTGGGTAATCTGAACATTAGCTACATAAATGAGAGTAACCTCCCCTTGTTTTTTTCACCTTGAGGAAGCCGTCTGTTTTGGTTGGCCATTTTCATTTCACCGTAAATCTACACTGAAAATACAAATTTGTTCGAATCAATACAACTGAATGTTTTAACACGAAAATATCATAAAATGTGTTCTTAATTGTGCTTGCACATTATTTGAAATGTACTTAATTATTATTAAGAACACATTGTATAATATTTTTGTGTTAAAACATGCAGTTCTATTGATTCAAACATATTCATACTTTCAGTGAAGATTTACGGTGAAATGAAAATGGCTGACCAAAACATAAGGATTCCTCAAAGTAAAAGAAACAAGGGGAGGTTACTCTCATTTATGTAGCTAATGTTTAGATTACCAAAAATTGACCTTGTGTCACATCCTGCTCGTGTGGGTGGGAGTTGGTAAATATGTACATTAACTGCTTAGTGTCTAAAAATTTCGTTTCATTTTTTTTCTTTTTTTTTTTTCTTTCTTTCTCTTTATCCAGAAATTTGATTACTGTATTCTTTTCAATTTGAATTTCCTATAGACCGTTTTTAATTACATTACATTAATTTGTTTTTTTTTCTTTTTGTTTTCTTTTTAGACAATCGAATTCAGATAATCTTTAAATTCATCAATCATCGAAAACCAAACAAACTCTACATGTTCTTTATCAAAATCGATGAAAATGGACAGTACACTGGTAAGCATTTTTTTGTTTTTGTTTTTGTTTTATCCTACCAGGGCTGTGGAACTAGAGTTGTGGGGTTGGAAGAAATTAAGGCATCACTGGAGTCAGAATCGGTAAACTATACCGACTCCGACTCCTGTTTAATTTACTTCAGTCGGTAGAACGTCTTCCTAGGAACTACAAGGTTCTAGGTTTGATACTAGCCCTCAGCAACTCAGTGCTTGAGTAGCACAGATTGGTTTTGTAGGGTAAATAGGAAGCTGGTGGTATGTGTGGTGCTCCTCCTTAGATGCAAAAAACAATCTCCCTGGTATAGTGTTAGTGAAAAGGGGATAGACTCCCTCGTTGTCTGGCTGATACCAACAATAGACCTCTCTATTGACTAACATGGCCCTAGTTTAGTCTGTAAAGTTATACTGTGCGCACTCCTTATAAAAGATTATAAAAAAATCATGGTTTTATATTTATTATGAATTATAATCACTTAATTAAATAAGGAGGCGTCAGATTCAAAGGTGCTAGAAATAAAGGAGTCAGAGTTGGAGGTTTTGTGTACCGACTCCACAGTCCTGATTTGTAGGCCACAATCACTTAATTTACATAAAGAGGAATCGAAGTCTGAGTCAATGGTGCCAAAAATAGAAGAGTCGGAGTCAAAGGTTCTAACACCATGGCCCTGTAGCTCTGTCGGCTGGGGCTTTAGAATACACTGACTGCACATCTGCAGAGGGGTAAGACCCTGATCCACAAATGGGGCCACCTGTTGTCCAAGGATTGAACACTGGTGGCTGAACAGTCCATGACATGCAACACTTCACTTTGGCCCTTACTTAGGCTAGAAGGGTGGTCGGAGATGCCCCCTCTAATCAATTGGTTGGTTACGTCAAGCCCTAACGTGTATATGATTGTCCTAATCCTATTGCCCTAATGGCAAAGCCCCAACCCCTTTTTATCATATATGTGCTAGAAGGCAGTGGCTGAGGGTGTTAGTGTCCTGGGTATAACGTTAAACTCTATCTGATGAAGTTCCAGTTCTGATGCTTGGGGAATGTGGAGTACACCTTCATCACCATTACTCCCAGGTCCACTCTGATCCCGAGTAGTAGTACCTGTTAGTGCCCCATCTATGGGTTAAATAGAAAAAAATGAGTTTACAAACGTTGAGTTAAAAAAACCAAAAAACCTTCTGCATAAAATAACCCAAACAGGAGGAGAGGGACATGCCATAAAATCCAACCAACCAACCAACCTTTCTTCTTGACTCATTTAAATCAAGCATGGTTCAGTTTGTTGAATTATGTTCAAATAAAAATCTCCTAATTTCACCCTAATTGCATTGTTTGCAAAAGGGTAATTCCATGTCAAATCATCCAGAAAAAAAGTAAAATTGTCACCCATCGCCTTCAATTTTTCTGAAATTTTGTCCAGGTATGGATTATGTTAATCCCCCAAATTTGAGCTTCCAATTCCAAAAATTGGCGGAGTTATGTCGATTTTTAACTCTCCAAATTTGGTGGGGTCCATTAAAAATGGCGACTCTTTGTAATCTATTTTTGTCTGTAAAATGAGTTCTAGAACTTCCCTACTCCTAAAAATTGGTTTATAAAAGCATTTTGGCCCAAGGAATAAAAAAAAGCTATAAAAAAAAGTCTTAAAGTTAACTAATTTTATGTTATTAATGAGTTCTGACTTTTTCCTAGCAAGATCAATATCTCGATGTGGAATGCATATATGACAACTTTTTTTTCTATTGTTATTTCACATATATTAAACATTATTTATACCAAAAAGATAGTTTCGTTTTTGCCTAGAACCAAAGGTGAGTGACATGGCCTGAATGATTTGATATGGAATTACCCAAAAATTGTTAACATCTGAAGCACAACAACCAATAACGAAGCCAAAACTTTTCTTTTATAAATGTCTGGTCCCATAAATGACTGTGGCATGATAGGTGCCAATGACCTATGAAGGGGAACTAACTCCTCTTTAACTACCATATTCGTATCAGGCCGTGACACTAGGCAATGAATTTACTTATGACTTTTACAGATTATTAGCATCTTTTAATATTTGGATTATTCGGACTGTTGTCCTCATCTTCATTGTTATATACACAACGTTTCGGCCGATGTGTCCCCCTGCCTTCTTCAGGTGTTTCTTGTTGGACTTGATAACCTTTTCAAACTCAAGAACCTTCTTGCCAAACTCTGAAATTTGACATGAATAAATAAAATGGTGAAATGGTCTCCAACTTTTCCTCAAGTTTCGGTTCCTGCATGGTACTCCAAACTAAACTGACCTTGTGTCACATTTTTGTATCTTAGGGAGCGAAATAAATACCTCCCCAAAAATGATTTGGCCGATGTGACCTCCAACCTTCTTCAGGTGTTTCTTAAACTCAGGAGCCTACATGTTGTAATTGGGAGCCTTCATGAAACTTTAACTCTTAACATTTAGTTAAGAACTTTCTAAGTCCAGAGCCCAATTCCTATAAGGATTTATCAAAAGATGGCTAAAAATGGCCTTTGCATCTAAAGTTACCTATTATTTTACTTAAATCAAAGACTCCTAAATATGTTTAATATTACATTTAAACAAAGGCTATCATTTTGGGGCAGATTAGGCAAACGAATGTGACTTTTGGCTGGGTGGAATGAGGTTGTATAGGACATTAAGAGTTATTCAATCCACTGGGATAGACTGTTCTCATTTCGTTAACCATGAACGGATACAAGTTTTAAGCTGTTCAATTCGAAGTTCCATGAAGGCTCCTGGGTTTAACAAGAAGGTTCCCAAGTTTGACAAGAAACACCTGAAGAAGGGCAGAGGGCATATTGGCTGAAACATTGTGAATATTACTATGATAATGAGGACAATATTCCGAATAATCTAAATATTGAAAATTATCAAGCCTCATCTTAAAAATTCAGAGAAAATATAGCTTCTTTTTTTTTTTCTTTTTCAGTTTCTGATTGTAACCCAAACGTTCCCAATCTTGACGAATTGTTGCAAGTTCTGAATACTTCAAATGACCTCAGTGGATTCATCCTTTCTGTCAGAAAAGCATTTAAAGATTTGTGTTTACAATGAAGAACAATATTTCTATTTGTTTGCATGTCCCAAAAATAAGATAAGAGGTGGTTCGACTTAAATAGAAAAGATCTGAAGCCCAATTATATATATATATATAATATATATATATATATATATATATGTGTCTATAAAGTCTGCAGCAGATTTAAAATGTAACAACAAAGATGATAGTCTTGTTGAAATGCAATAATAAAAAAATAAATTAAAAATATTAAAACTACAAGAGTTGAACTTTCATATACAAAATGATTTTATCATTTGTACAATGTTAGTTATTTTTAAAATTTAAAAACTGCTGCCAGACTTTATGAACACCCTGTATATATATATATATATATATATATATAATCATGCTCTACTTAATGTATTGAGCACTTTTTACATATACAACTTAGAAAACTCCCCCAGTGTTTTTTTTTCTTTTGGCCACTACATACGATACTGATGATTATTTTCAGAAAGTACGAATGTGCCGGTCTTTTCTTTTTTTCCCCAGATGTTAGTTTGAAAAATTATTTATTTTGAAAAACTTACCTGGGTTTTTCCACATTGGTAGAGTTTAGAAGTAAAAAATAATATATATATATATATATATATATATATATAAAGTTAAGGTAGCATGGACATTAAGTCAATGGTACTTGGTTACTGACAGTTGCTCGCTTATGCTATTTTCAAACCATATTTATTTATATATATATATATATATATATATAGGTGTGTCAAAAGTATTTTTTATTCAACTCTGGGTTCATGTGGTAACCCTACATTTTTTGGTAATCTGAACATTAGCTACATAAATGAGAGTAACCTTCCCTTGTTTCTTTCACTTTTGGTCGGCCATTTTCATTTCACCGTAATCAATAAAAATACAAATTTTTGTGTTAAAACATTTAGTTGTATTGATTCGAACAAATTTGTATTTTCAGTGTAGATTTACGGTGAAATGAAAATGGCCAACCAAAACAGACGGCTTCCTCAAAGTTAAAGAAACAAGGGGAGGTTACTCTCATTTATGTAACTAATGTTCAGATTACCCAATTTTTTTTATCTTAGCTAATAGAAATGAAATGCAATCTATATGCTAACTTTCAATGATCTGAACTTTTTTGAAAGTTTCAGTGCCGGTGGGCATCATTCATTTCTAAACTTTATTTTTAGGGAAAAATAAAACTCATCTTTAAATATTTCAATGCTTTAACTCTTAACATCCTGTTGAGATTTTTCTAAGTAAGGATTTATCAAAAAATGGCTAAAAATGGCCTTTGCATCTAAAGTTACCTGTTATTTCACTCAAAGACTCCTAAATATGTTTAATATTACATTTAAACAAAGGCAATCATTTGGGGCAGATTAGGTGAACGAATGTGACTTCTGTCCGGGTGGAATGAAGTGGTATAGGAGGTTAAGAGTTAATGTATAAAAATTGACAGATTCTAATTAACTTTTATCTACCATCCTGATATTGTAAACAAAAAGAACAGCTGTATAGTATTGATAATGATATTACATGATAAATAATGATAATGAAAATAACTAGCAAGATTAACCGCATTCCAGGTGGAATAATAATATTACATGATAGATAATAACTAGCAATCATAATCGCACTCCAGGTGTAAGTATTTAAGTTTTATTGTAATAAAATATATTAAATTAGAAAGACTAACAAAAACGGATCTAAAAAGACTTCTTATTTTAATTATATTGGTTTCTATATAAAATCATTTTGTAGAGTCCCTGAAAAAGATGCAGTAAAATTGTATCTATGCATCCCAGTGTTTTTTTTTCTTCCCTCACCATTTCAAGCTAACTGCAAATACATTTCAATAGTTTCTTAGAAACGAATTACACAGGATACGTTACAAGGTTGGAGTTAGATGGCTTTAGTTGTTTCTCCAGATCATAAATAAAAACCCTACAATCTATTAAGAAGCTTTAGTTGGGATCCATTAATTTTCCTGGGGACTCATTCAAAGCAAAAATGTGTGTCCCAGGATGAATTAAATCTCAAAGCTATCAGCATCTCTAGTCATAGATATTTTATAGATGTGTATATAGATTAAACTTTGGAGTAAATCTATGTGTAAACAATACTTTTGATCCATCTTGATATATATATATATATCTTTTCTTTATATCTACTGCCTCTTGTTAACTTATGACAAAATATTTTACTCTTCTATTTTAAACTGTTGCTTCATTTTTGCGGCTTTTAAATCTGAGGAACATAACCATGTTATTTTAAAAATATTTTCTTTCTTAGTTTTTCTCTTCTCTCTTCCCTATTTGCTTCTTTCTTTCTTTCACTTTCTTTGTTGTTTTTCTGTCTCCTCATCTTTTTCCTTCTCTCTCTTCTCTGTCTTTCCTTTGTTGTTTTTGCCTCTCTCTCTTTTTCTCATCTTATTTCCTTCTCTCTCTTTCTTTTCTTTATTCTCCTCTCTCTCTCTCTCTCTCTCTGTCTTTCCTTTGTTGTTTTTGCCTCTCTCTCTCTCTCATCTTATTCTTTCTCTCTCTTTCTTTCTTTATTCTCTTCTCTCTCCTCTCTCTCTCTCTCTGTGTCTTTCCTTTGTTGTTTTACCTCTCTCTCTCTTTCTCTCATCATATTTCCTTCTCTCTCTTTCTTTTCTTTATTCTCTTCTCTCTCCTCTATTCTCCTCTCTCTCTGTGTCCTTCCTTTGTTGTTTTTGCCCTTCTCTCTCTCTCTCTCCTTTGTTTTTTGCCTCCTCTCTCTTTTCTCTTCTTTCCTCCTCTCTCTTGTTTTTCTATCTATTCATTTTCCTTCATCTTTCTATCACTTGTGGGTAGCAGAGTCCCTGTGGCCTTGTGGCAAACATCAAACAAAGAAAACAAACCATCTCTTACTTATTTTTCTATTCATTATCTTTTTTTTTCTAATCTCGCGTGGTGTAATGGTTAGAGTCGTAGGAAATGGACTCATCAACCCGAGTTCAAATCCAGGACGAAGCTACAATTCACATAGCGCTAATACTCTTGGGAAAGGTATGAATCCAAATACTCTCCCACCAACTATGGGTAAATAGACCGGGCTCTTTAACTTTTGTTACGCAACCAGTCTAGGAGAAGGAAAACTCTGAATTCAAACCCGTTAAACTCCACTTGAGGTGGTCACTACTAAAATAGGCTCAGTCCTAATTAGTGATCTATTTCTAATTTCTAATTTAATTTTAAAATTTAATTAAAAAAAATCTCTTCTTTCTTCCTCTCATTCTGTTCCTTTGTTTTTCTTTGTATTCATTATCTTTTTCCCTATTTTTTTATCACTTTTTCTTCTCTGTCAATTTCTCATCATTTCGGGTAAGCTCAGTCGGTAGAGCGTTCGGCAAGAAACCACAAGGTTTCTGGTTTGATACCGGTCCTTGCCGACTCAGCATATGAGTAGCACAGGGATCTGTGCGGTAAAGTAAGGAACCGATGGCTGGTGTATTGCTCCACCTCAGACGTAAAAACAATCTCCTTGGTCTAGTGCTAGTGAAAAGGGAATACTCTCCCTCGCTGATTGGCTGATACCGACTTTAGGCCACCCCAATGCCTTTTTTAAAAAAATCTTTCTATTATTCTCTCTTTCTTTCTCTTTATTCCACACTTTTTCCTTTTCTTCCATATTACTCAATCTCTTTCACATTTTCTTGTTCATTCTCACTTTTTTATTTTTCGTTTTTCTTTCTTCACTTTTCACTCTTTTTTTTTCTTTTTCTTTCTTCCTCTTTCTTCTTTCCTTTTATTTTTCTCTTTCATCTTTTGGTGTATTTTTCTCTTGTCACTTTTTGTTTTCTTTCTTCCTCTCTGCTTCCCAAATAAATTTTTTGTAAATATTTCAAATCCCATATTTTCCCCATGTTTTTTTTATTTTCATTTTCCCACTTCCCTTTCATCATATTCTCAAAATCTTCAACAAGTTCAAAAAAAAAAAAAAATATATATATATATATATATATATTACTACTTTGCTTTCATAAATATCAAAGTTTTCTAAAAACCAATAAACTGAAATAATATCCATTCATAACTGAAAAAAAAAAAAAGGACTGTGTTTTTTGAGGATATTCAAACCTGTGCGTTTTGAAGATTCTTGAAAAAGTTCTTTTTTGATGATCATTCAAGCCTCTGGGTTTTTAGAGAACTCAAAAACAATGCTTTTTCGGGGCCTTCAAGCAATGCTTTAAAAATATTCACCTTTCATTCTGATAAATACTTCTAAATACCAAACTCATCAATACAAAATTGGGGCATTCAGTATAAAACTGGTTAAGAATGCTAGTCATGCAAGCCATTGATAGTGAATGCACCAAAAGAGTACTTTATATTTTATGATTATACATGCATGCACACACACACACATATATATATATACACACACACACACACACACATGTATACATATACAAATAAAATAAATTACACTTTTTGTACTCTATTTGTTTCTATATTACTTTTCAGTGGGCCTACCATGTATACTTGAGTATAAATCATCTACACATACACAAATAAAAAATTTAAAAGCTACACTATTTGTACTGTATTTATTTATATTCTGTTTTGATATTACTTTCTGAGTGAACTTCCATACATACTTAACTTTCTGCCTAAATCCCAACATCCCTAATGTCAAGTTTTTTTGTTAAGTTGTAGAGTATTAGTAAACCAACAAAGTCCAAGACTCGTACAGAGTCTAAAATGGGAAATTTTTAAAGAGATCTAATATCTGCTGTAGTTTGACTGATCTGTGTCTCTTGTGTTTACAAGAAAAGTTAGTGATAATTAGATTCCCGGATAAAAAAAATCTCTTGAATAAAAAAGATGAATTTCTTGGGAAGTGCTTACATAAAATTTATAATTCATTGATGAATTATTAAGATTAACCCCACCCTTATGATAAAAGGAAAAAAAAAACACCAACTACAACTAAATAGATTTGCCAGAATACTTTAACCCCAGTAGTATACACAAATAAGATATAAACAAAATGAATAAAGGCAAAAAGGAAGAGGGAGTTGAAGAAGATGACAGAATTACAAATTACTTTTGCCTGAATGAAGGAGACATGTATGTTTATAGAAAACAAATCTTTGATTTCAAAGGAAAAAAGTCTAGACTTAAAAACTAAAATTCCTACAACCTAATTAAAAGACAAAAAAAGGAAATAAGAATAATTCCAAACCAGACAACTATATATAAAATGTAGCTACCTATAATTTTTTAGTTCTGAAGAAGGTCTACCTTGAACACCAAAACCGTGGTTGAAAGAAAAACTATTTTCTCCAACTATAAATATTCTATATTTTACGAAATATATTGAACCCTTTTGGATTAACTACTAATGCTACTGCAATGAAAACGTAGCAAATTTTGTAGGGATATATATATATGTGAAGAGAAATGGAAGTGAATCCGACGGTATGTTTCACTATTCTACGTATATATATATACCCGGTCTCTGAACAGACAAAAACATTTTTAGGAACACCAGGGAGTGTTCCTAAAAATGGTATGACATTAAAGTGTATCTAATGGTGAAGTTCTAATTCTGGATCTCTGGGAAGTGTGGAATACTCCTTCATTGTCATTTTGATCCAGAGTTGTAGTACCTGTTAGGAACCCATCTATGGGTTGAATAGAATAAAAAATGGGTTTTTATTAGAACGAAAATTATTCGTTTATTGGATATTTAATGTTAAACAAAGCTAACAGCTTGTGTATTATAATATTAGTTTATTTAGATGTTTACATTATTTAATATTAATAGCATCCCATTGTGGTGTAAGGGTTTGCAAGTTAGACACATTATTAATGAATAGCGATTTTAATACTCGCTAGATGCCCTTTGCTTTCAACCTTGTACCATATCCAACCTGTGACGGACAGGTTGGGTAAAGAAAATGAGAAAATTGTTCCCGTATAGAAACTTATAAAAAATCTTCTGATATAATTATTCGGACGTCTTTATAGAAAAATTTTTTTATCTGTTCATTTTTTTTTATCAGATTTCATAAAATAAAAATAGGAGGGAGCTCGTCAAAATATTTCCCCTAATATATTTTAAGAAAAAACCTATTTCAAACATTTTCATCAACAGATGTATAATTACCAAAAATTTCATGAAAATTTGACTATTGATTTTTTATAGAATTTTTTAATTAAATTTTTAAAGTAGTCAACTTGTTTTTAGCTATGTTAAATTTCAATTGATTCAACGGTGCAAAAAGGTAAACATTGTTTTCGTTCATAATGTTCATTATTTCTGTAAGCTGAAATTTATTAAAAAAATCATCAGCGGTTAAACAACAAATAATGTTTCTTCTTTTGAATGGTTCGAAAATTTTGAAGATAATATTAACTTTTATTCAAGTTTCATTGTGCTAAATATAAATCCAGTTAGCAATTTGAAAATAATAGTATGTGTTTTTTTTTATATCCCCTTTTTTAATCGCTAAAAAATTGCGATCTTTTTTTGTTTACAACATTGAGAATAATATTTTAAAAACTTGTAAATGGTTTAAATGATTTTTTCTAAAACTTTTTCATACGTAAGACAATTTTTAATTCAGTTTTTAATTGCTTGTTGAATTAGAAATAAAATGTCACATTGCAATTTTTCATTATTCTTCCTTCAACAATGTTTAAAAAAACTGATTAAAAATGAATATATTTAATCATATTTCATTCTAAGAAATATGAAAATAATAGTATGTGGGTATCCACTTTTATTTATATCCCCCTTTTTTTTTTTAATCGCTTGAATGATTTTTTTCTAAAACTTTTTCATGCGTAAGACAATTTTAAATTCAGTTTCTGTAATTGCTAATTACTAAACATTAACTTATTTGTAGGCAGAATATTTTGCATATAAATTCAAATTTGATTCTCTGATTAAAAATGGATATATTTTATTCTAAGAAATATGAAAGTATTCGTAAAAAATATTGATAAAAAGGTTTTCCTGAACCACAAGGTTTTGAGTTCGATACTGAACCTCACCAAATCTGCACATGAGTAGCATAGCTTGGATCTATGCAGTAAAGTGGTAGATGGTAAATTCTGATGGTAGGTGTTTTGTTCCACATCAGAAGCACAAAAAATCTCCTTGGTCTAGCTCTAGTGAAAAGGGGATTGACTCCCTCACTGTCTGGCAGATAGTGACAATAGGTCACTCTGCCAACTTTTTACTTTTAGGAAATGTTACGAAGCAATAATAAAAGTAAGAGAGCCTACTTTGACAGCTGTAGAAAAAAAAAAAAAGAATTATCTAACCAACGGGTAGGATTTGAGACAAGGTCACAAGTATAGGGCACACAGTAAGTATTGACCTCGTTTTTTAGTAGTAACAGATCTGCGAGACTAATTTGCTAACCATTACACCACAACGGGGCGATAGCTGTAAATAATTTTGTATTCTGTGATAATGACAATTTTTTTCATAGTATTTTTATTATGAATTTATTTTTTCCTATCCAAAACAGTTTCTACCAAACCCAATCTCAGAACGTCACTAATTAAACATTTTTCATATTTTCATTAAGAATGTTACGGACCATATTACCTTTAGGCACCCTTTTTGATCTTGATTAAGAAAGGACATGTTTTTCATTTACACTGTTAATATCCGGTTGTTTGTTAGGGGTTAGGGTTAAGGGTTAGTTTTATAATTATTTAAAAAAAATCAAAAAATCGTCTGTTAAAACAACCGGATATTGACGGTATAACTGAAAAACATGTCCTTTCTTAATCGAGATCAAAAAGGGGTGCCTAAATGTTACTAATTAAACACTTTCAATTTTTCAATATCAAATTTTTAGTATGAGTTGCCTCCCTTGTCTACAAGTTGTCTCCCTTGTTCTGGAGTTACCCCCCTTTAGTAAAGTTAAGATTCGTAATTGTTCGGTGTTTATTTTACAAGGGTTAGTAAAAAAGTAATGCCATTTTGTTTAAGACAGGTATAATTACCAACACCAGAACATGTATCATACATCAAAATGAAGCTGGTCTTCTGTGAATCACATCCCTACTCCTCCACATTGTCACCGTTTCTCTCAATAGCAATGTTCCACCTTTGAATGAGAGCATGTATCCTAGATTCGTAAAATTCTGTTGACTGTTCTTTGAGCTACTTCTTCACTACAGATTTCACTCCCTCATCACTGGAATAATGTTGCCTCTCAAACCTTCTTTCATGGGTCCGAAAAGATGATAGTCTGAAGGCACTAAATATGGTGAGTATGGAGGACGTGGTAAGGTTACCCACCCGAATGGATTGTCTCCCTTGTCCTGATGCTTGTGTGTGGTCGAGCATTGTCATGCCGAAGGAGGACATTGTCGATTGGCAAGTTGGGTCTTAATTCTCGGATTCTTGTTCTGAGCCTCGTTAGGATCTCAATGCAGGCCTTAGTTTTATAAAAAACTTCACGTGAAATAAAAGAGAATTTCATTATTTTTTTTACTCACCCTCGTATATACGTGATAACAAGCAAATACTATATATCTATTAGAGGCACTCGTTTTGTAACGGTTATCGCCGTCCAAAATGGACATGGTGATGCGAGTTCAAATCCTGAGTGGGGGTATTTGCATTTCACCTAGTGTAAATTCCTTGGAAAATGTATGCATCAAACTATTCTCCCACACACACAGGTACGGGTAAATAGTAGGGCAGACATGGCTCTTTAACCTTGGTATGCCGACAGGTCCAGGAGAAGGAAACCCCTGAATTCGGGGAAAGGTATGCATGCAACTATTCTTCCTCCAGCTATAGGTGAATAGTAGGGCAGACTGGGCTCTTTAACCTTGGTTAGGCAACGAGTCTAGGAGAAGTAAAACCCAGAATTCAAACCTGTTACACCCTGCTTAAGAAATTTACATTGTGTTACCTCCTGCTCATGCAGAGGGGATGGGTAAATACATTCACAATTAGAAAAATAAAAATTCTGTGTTTTGAAATTGTATCTGTGCATCCCAATGTTTTTCTTTTTTCTTCCACCATTTCAAGCTACCTGTAAATACATTTCAATAGTTTCTTAGAAACGAATTACACAGGACAGGTTACAAGGTAGGAGCTAGACGGCTTTAGTTGTTTCCCCACATCATAAATAAAAACCCTATAATTTATCAAGAAACTTTAGTTGGCACCCATAAATTTTCCCGAGGACTCATTCAAAGCAAATATGTGCGTCCCAGGATGCACTAAATTAAAAAGCTATCAGCATCACTGCATCTGTAACATAATAAGGTGAAAAAGAACAAAAATCCAAAAAGTTACGTGTCGATAATAGTGGAAAGATTTTTTTGGATGAGTCAGCACAACGCCAGCTGTCGATTTCTTATTGGTTGATAGATGTCACCTGCCGAAGTATGGAAAAGAAGTTGTAAGTGAAGAGGATGAAAGATCAGTTGGAACTAAGCATTTGGAGAGAGTAGTCGCAAGATGCATGTATGTTCCCTAAGTCAAAATGCCTTGGGGATAAAATAAATCATCTCATGAGAAAAAACGAGTCATGTGGTGTCATTAAAAACTATAAACGGCACAAGGCAAGATATGCTCAAGTAATTCCAAACTCAGTGAGAATGCCATCCAGTTTAACACTCTGATTCAGCCTCGAAAATTATAACAGAAGAACAAGAAGATAAGTATATTACGATTATTATTAACATGTCTTCACTTCTTTCAAATAAACCTGCTAAGCTAGAAATCCATAAAACTATCTACAAAAATAGACATATAAAGGAAACTTGAATACCAATTTGGCATTAAATAATCCACATGGTTTGATATGCCATTAAACAAACCAATCCAAACCAAAATATTATGTTTTAGGCAGGCCATAAAGTCTACATTTTAATGTTATTACTTTCGTCATGAATTGTTCTTCCATCTTTGTAACGTTGAGGAAGAAATATCAACAACATAATTCACCTCTCTCATCCCAACAGTTGTTTCTACTGTTCGTCTCAAGACTTTACATAAAAAAGGTTATCAACATCATTTTGTATGGATGCATTTGAAGATCATTGTGAAGAATTCTTCGCAAACTTCTTTTGGAAAGTCTAAGAGCCTAGGCGCGTTTAAATGTGGAACAGAGTGGAGACTGTTGAACTGAAGCTCTTACTGCTGCCACATTTTCTGGAGTTCTGGCAGTGCGAGGTCGGCCGGTTGATTTTCGTTTCAATGCAGATCCAGTAGCTCTGAATTTGATAACCCATAACAAGATCGTGTTTCGAGCTGGTACGGGATCATGTCTACTAAGATTGAAGTGCAAACGGAACGCTCTTTGTGTTGCAGTTACAGATTCGTTTGTTTTGATAAACGTTTCCACAATGAAAGCGCGATGCTCACCAGTCCAATTCATGGCAGCAACTGAAAAAGAAACGAAAAACAATGGCATTATAAAGAAACAAAACAAAATGGCATTATATGAAAAAAAATGGCATTATATGTACTTTTCGAAAATAAAAACATTTTTTGTTTCGTTCCTTTATTTGCCTTTTATTTAACCTAGAAATGTGTCAGATCATTTTGCCTAACCCTGTATAAGACCTTCCTTATTATACACTATGTATCACCAATTCCTGTTTTGTTTTGTATTTCTTCTATTCAGTTTTGTTCAGACAATACAGTCTACATTTTAATGTTATTACTTACGTCGTGAATTGTTCTTCTGTCTTTATTCTTTCTGTTGAGGAAGAGATCTTTTTTTTATAGTGGGACTATCCATGTTCATATGAGCCTTTATCAGTAAAGTGAAAATTAGTCCAAATTTTCTTGGAAAGGTAGCCGAATTGTTTCCCATTGCCTTCTTCACTACCATAAGAAATACGAATCTGTCTTGCTAATCTCCGTATAACTTGTGGCTAGGGCTGTTCATGCTTTCCCCAATGTTAGGATGTGACCGTTTGCCATGGGTAGGATGTGACACAAGGTTGCCAGTATGGTGCGTCCAGCGAGGATTGAACTCACTATTCAGCCATAATTGATCTGCAAGACTAGCTTGCTGATCCTTACACCACTATGGGACGCCCTTATTTAACGTTCGTCACAATTAGGATGTGACACAAGGTCGCTAGTATGAGGCATCCAGTAAGGAATATATATGGAGAAATGTAGACAAAAAACGAAATGTTCCAAAGCATGAATATTTATTCTAGATAGTAATTTCAACGCTATAACGTTTTGGTCTTTATTACCTTCTTCAGGACATTTAATGAGGTCTTGTGTCGGAGACTTCGAGTTCACTTTTTGTGTGTGCTGAGTATCCTCTGTTGCGTATAGGTGGGGAGTAGTAATCCTTGTTATCCAGTGAGGCTGCTGTTAATTCAGGGTGGATGCGTAAGAAGAGGGAGGAGTTTAGTTGGACGGACTGTTTAGATAGGTGTGCTCAGAGGGAATTCGGGTCATGTTTGATTCTGTGATGTGTGAGGTGGGAGGGACGTGGATTATTTATGGGTGCTCTAGGGTGTGCTAAGTTGTGGAATTTATTTAATCTATCTAAAGAGTGAAGAATAATTAAAGTTCCAATTACGTCGAACTGGGAAGACAAGGCAACAAACGGTTGCAACTTAAATACAAACCCGAATAGTCACAAAGTCTACTGCAGAATGACAAGATATTTATAAGACTCCACAATGTCATTGAAATCAAGCAGCCAATCAGAACACAAGAAATGGAATCACCCAAATCACCCAAATTCATGGATGGGTCATTCTTGATTTCTATATATACCAACTGTCTTGGACACTGCTTAAGTTGTACTTAGTTAGCTGCTGTTATTCAAACCAACAGTAGACTTACTGACTTCAATAAAGAGGAGGGAGTTTTTTTTTTAGGGATGTTATGTTATGTCATTTATGGACATACTAAATCCTTAAGATTCCACAATGAACATGTGGCTAATGAAGTCAAGAAGAAAATTGATTAATTGATTTTAACGGCATGTTAACCAATCTAGGGTTATTTTATGACTATAAGTAATGCCATTTTGTTTAAGACAGGTATAATTACCAGCACAGGAACATGTATCATACATCAAAATGAAGCTGGTCCTCGATGGATCACATTCCTACTTCTCCACATAGTCACCGTTTCTCTCAATAGCAATGTCCCACCTTCAAATGAGAGCAGGTATCCCTGTCCAGTAAAATACTGTTGACTGTTCTTTGAGACACTTCTTCACTACAGATTTCAATTCTTCGTCATTGGAATAATGTTTGTATCTCAAACCTTCTTTCATGGGTCAAAGAAAGAGATACATTCGAAGGTGGAACATTGCTATTGAGAGAAACGGTGACTATGTGGCGGAGTAGGGATGTGATCCACAGAGGACCAGCTTCATTTTGATGTATGATACATGTTCCTGTGCTGGTAATTATACCTGCCCTTGACAAATGGCATTACTTTTGGACTCACCCTCATATAAAAAAACGGCATTAAAAAACCTACAGGAGTCTATATTACGTTAAACCAAACCAAACCAAACCAAACCAAACCAAACTATGATGTCGTCACTGATGTGTTGGACTTCGATATCATAGTAAGCAAGTTAGAAGTGCATTCATGCTATTATATTCACATTCGGACTAATACCCCCAGGAAAGGCATGAACTTCCCATCTCCTAGGTATGGGCCAAATAGTACTACTGTTCATCTACAAGGATGGCTTTGGCATAAGATAACTCATGAAGGTTTATATGGCGTTTACGGAGGCGCGTGCTCCAATGGTTAGAATCGTAGGAAATGGACTTGTCAACCCGAGTTCAATTCCTGGATGAAGCTGTTTGCATTTCACATGGTGCTAATACCCTTGGGATAGGTATGAATCAATTCTCCCTCCAGCTATGGGTAAATAGCAGGACAGACTGAGCTCTTAACCATGGCTAGGTAACCAGTCTAGAAGAAGGAAAACTCTTAATTCAAACCTGTTAAACTCCGCTAAAGAAATTGACCTTGTGTCGCATCCTGCTCGTGCAGAGGGGTTGGTAAATACATATATGGCGTTAAACGATCAAACCAACCCAAACCATACCCAGGGCACACTTTTAGGGGTCTTACTCCCTCTGTGGGGGATACAGTCAATGTATTCTAAGCCCTCCACCCCTTGCAGAGATATAAAGGAGAGAATAGTTTTTATGTGCTGATTTGTCCGTAGACAAAAAATAGTGTGATCCCTTAACTTATAAGTGTTCCATTTACGAATTTCTGTCAATTTTTGCTTTGTCTTTTGAGCTAAAAATTGAAGTACAAGCGAGCTTCACATACGCTTATATTAATAATTTCACTAAAAACATTTAAGTTTCCAAATTTATTATGTCAAAGAAAAAATATTTATTAAAAATAAACATTAAAACATATTACAACACATAATTCATTACATTCTATTTTATTGTTTTTATACAATACACTGCTATTTATTTGAAAAACGTAACAAAATAAATTGTGTGTTTTGTGTGCATGTGGCTGGAATGGATTAATGGCATTTCATTTCAATGGGGAAATTGATTTGATATACGAGGAAATTGAATTTCGAATGGAACGAATTCGTAAGTCAATGTACCACTCTACGTCTTTTTTATTGTCGAAATGGACACGTGTTTTATTTGCACATGTTCATTTGTGTGCATATATATATATATATATATATATGTATGTATTATATATATATATATATATATATATATATATATGTATATATATATATATATATATATAATATGTATGTATTATATATATATATATTATATATATATATATATGTATATATATATATATATATATATATATATATATATATATATATATTATATATATATATATATATATATTATATATATATATATGTATTATATATTATATATATATATATGTATTATATATATATATATATATGTATTATATGTATGTATATATATATGTATGTATTATATGTATGCATATATATATATATGTATGTATGTACGTATGTATGTATGTATTATGTATGTATGTATATATATGTATGTATATATATGTATATGTATGTGTATATATATGTATGCGTATGTATATATATGTATGCATTTATATACATTACATATATATATATATATATAATACGTCTTATATATTGTATGTATTTATATACATTACACACACATATATATAATACGTATTATATATATGTATGTATATATATATGTATATGTATGTATATATATGTATATGTATGTATATATATGTATGTATTTATATACATATATACATACATATATATATATACATTCATATATATATATAATACATATACATATATATGTATATATAATGATATACTTATATATATATATATATATATATATATATATATATATATATATATGGGTGTGGATGTGGGTGTGTATATATATATATATAAGCAAAATGTCTTTCTAAATGGATTGTGCTAGAAAGAGGCTTATTCGTTCCTTTGATCCATCTCATGTCTTGCTTTAGCGTCACCAGAGAGATTGCAAGTCTCTCCGTGAAGCTTATAATCGTCTTAATTAGTCTATTATTCACTCGCCTCAGCGCTTCACTGGATGTTGAAACTCAAGCGATTGTCAGGCTCAGCAGATGTGGGTGTTCCCCATAATTCAGATAATAAAGTGAAGCCTGGAGACGTGGTTAGCGTAATGGTTATCATCGACCCAAAATGTACTCTGCGAACTAACTTCACATTTCGGAGGTTGCTGTTTGTGTTCAACTCGCGCTAATGCCCTAGATTGGTTATATGGTTGGTTGATTGGTTAGGTTTTATGTCATGTCAACCCTTGTTGGGTTATTTTATGCCAAATACATTTTCTTTTGTTCATTCTTGATGGTTACTGAAAATATATTAAAATATATATTTAATATATTTCTTAACCCATTTTCTTCTTTTAAACCCATAGATGGCACCCTAACAGGTATTATCACTCCGGTTCGGGGTACTCCTGGATGTCATGGCAAAGAGGAGGTACTCTATCTTCTCATCTCAGCATCTTTTTAAACTTCTTTTTATAATCACATTTTTAACTTATTTTTTTTCTTTTTTTTGAACTCATAGATGGGGTCCTAACAGGTACAAACACCACCCCCGTCAGAGTGGACATGGGAATAATTAGATTTTTCTTTTGTTCATTCTTGATAGATATTCAGCATTTTTTTAAACTCAATTTTTTATAATCACATTTTTTAACTCATTTTTTTTTCTATTTTTGAACTCATAGATGGGGCCCTAACAGGTACTAACACCCCGATTACAAGTAGACGTGGGAGGAATTTGATTTCATAAAAGAAAAAGGCTTCACCCTAAAAGAGGCGAAAAAAAAACCCAGCGATACCTATGTATGATATGTAGAGACTACTACAGATGCGAACTACGCAGATGTTCTGGCGCTTCTCGCAGAAGCCGAATCACTACTGCATAGCCTAAACAAAGCAGCAAGCGGCATTGGCCTCAATGTGAACTCAGATAAAACGGATTTCATAAGTTTTAAACAATATAGAGACATCTCCATATTCTATGACAAGTCTATGAAATTAGTCCAGCAGTTTAGATACCTAGGTAGTAATATCTTATCTACAGAAAGCGGTGTCATGGAATACAGCTGGTTTGAATTCAGATATTTCCTTCTCCTAGATTAGTTGCCTCAACAAGAATTAAAAAAAAACCTAGTATGTTTTATTGGAAAAAATTGGGATTAATTATCTGCCCTTGGCACCAGGTGCCGAATCACCAATATCGTATATTGAAACCTAAATTGAATTCTAAGACTAAGTCACTTATAGTGTTGAGCAGATAGTAGCAAGATGTTTAAATCCAGTCGCTCCCAAAACTTCAAAGAATTTCAACAGATAAATCTGGCAGCAAACGCCATTAGGTTTGCAATTTGGACCTTTCTGAATATATGTTTTTTTTTATTATCTTCAATTGTCTTCTTCATCCGAAATTAATTTCCCACTTCTTAACCAGGGAAAATATGTGGTACCCGGCAAAAAACACCATAGTTTCTCCATAGCTGCAGACGATGGGGGTAGGGGGAGTAGAAGAGCTGGATACATTCCTTTTTAAAGGGCATTAGCACGAAGTGAAACGCAGACAACCTTGTCTTGGAATTGAACTCGGGCTGCCGATTCTATTTCCTACGATGATAACCATTACGCTAAGCGAGCCTCTTAGATGAAATTAATGTATATTAAATGTTTTCATCTTTGTGGTTAATCAGCGGACACGAAAAAGTATTCAATGATAAGTACTTTTCCGTGTTTGTTGTGATATCACACTCTAGAATATCTATCTATCGCTATCTAATTGCAGGACTATATATATATATATATATATATATATATATATATATATATATATATATATATATATATATATATATATATACACCATTTGGAGAAAGAAGAGGAGAAACGGTGGAAAAAAAGAAGAAAAGTTAAAATAAGAATGACAAAAGAAAATAAAAGCAAGAACAGGAAAGAAGAAAAAAAGAAAGAAAAAAAGGAATGAATGAAACGGTGAAAGAAGAAAAATATGAAGTAGAAGGGAAAGAGAAAGGGAGATTAAGAATGAGATGGATGAGAAGCAGGAACAGAGGATGAAGATGATGAGGAGCAAGAGGGCGTGGTGAAAGAAAAAGCAAAAAGAAGAAGAGGGAAAAGAAATGAAGCACATGAGAGATGAAGAAGCGAGAAAATGAGATAACGAAAAAAGCGGAAAAGGTGGAAAAAATGAGAAAAGAAGAAGAAGAAGAAGAAGAAGAAGAAGAAGAAGAAGAAGCGAAAGAAGAAGAAGAAGAAGAAGCGAAAGAAGAAGAAGAAGAAGAAGAAGAACGAGAATAATAATAATAATAATAATAATAATAATAATAATAATAATAAGAAGAAGAAGAAGAAGAAGAACTATCATCTCATTTGCCATCACGACAATGAAAAAAACAAAATCATCAAGCAATTCGAGCCAATATGGAAAAGAAGGGCAAGATCAAGAACAAAATGGAAGTGCATTGTGACCATCGATATGGAAAACATCCGACGACCGGGCCAATAAACGGAATAAATAAAATCATAGCATGATACTCATGTGTCGGGAGGGAATACACAAGAAACACTCCGGTAGATTTTGACATGCACTTTCTCTCATTCATGCATATAGTTATTTACTACGCTTAGCTTAGATGTGGTACAAGGTCAGAAGTATGGGGCGCCCAGTGAGAATCGAATTCACTAACAATGCTCTACAAATCTAGCTTGCTAACCATTACATCACATGAGATGCCCCTGTAGATCACATAGTTATTTACTAATCTTAGCTTAGATGTGGCACAAGGTCAGAAGTATGGAGCACCCAAATGAGAATCGAATTCACTAACAATGCTCTACAAATCTAGTTTGCTAACCATTACATCACGTGAGATGCCCCTGTAGATCACATAGTTATTTACTAATCTTCGCTTAGATATGGCACAAAGCCAGAAGTATGGGGCACCCAATGAGAATCGAATTCACTAACAATGCTCTGCGAATTTTACTTGCTAACCATTACACCACGTGAGAAAGCATGTCTGACTATTGTACAAAAAGGAAAGATAAAGAAGATGTGGAGAAGGAAGATGAGAGTAGAAGAGAAGTAACAAGAGGGAGAATAGTAGAAATTGGAAAGGAAAATGAATAAAAAACCCACAGAGAAAGCGAGGAGAGAGGAGGGAGGAAGAGGGGGAGGAAGAGGGGGAGGAAGAGGGGGAGGAGGAGAGTTAGTTGGTTGGATGGTTGGTTGATTGGATTTATGGCATGTCAACCCTCGGGTTATCTTCTGCCGAAGACGATTTTGTTTTATTCCTTTTTTGTCGAATAATATTCTTATTTGGGACTAAGTATCCAATAGGCACCACAAATCATCAACTTAATGAAAGGTTCACATTTGAACTCATCACCGGTAACTTCCGCTTCCAAATTTTTGTAAACAAATGATTTTAATCTGAAGTTTATGCAGATATTGAATTTACGATAAATTAAATAAATAGATGGTTGATACACGTAATCAAATCAAAATTCAATAGCAAAATCTTTTTTTAAATAAATACTTTTTGATCAGAAGTTTGTGAATATTTTTCAACACTTGAGATAAAAAAAATAAAAAGACGTTTTTATACTAAAATAGTTTTTACTTAATCAAAAGAGAAATGCAATTATGTTTATTTAAATAAAAATACAGTTTTTATTTGCAAAATATTTGTTATGTTTATTTGAATAAAAGGATGCTGTTCAGAAATAGTATCACAAAATTTGTAAAATTTGTTTTTGTCAGATACAATATAAGTTCAAAAACAATCATCTGTTTGTTTATTTTCAAATATTTGAAAGTCGAAGTTATCAGTGACGAGTTAAAATATGAACCTTTCATTAAGTTGATGATTTGGGGTGCCTATTGGATACTTGGTCCGTTATTTGTGTAGGTCGTAGAAGCGGAGGGAAAAGAGAGAAACGAGCAGGAGGAAAGAAGCGAAAAGGAAGGGAAATCAGATAAAACGAAGGAGGAGAAGAAGGAGGGACAGTAGAAACGTTAAAAGAACATAAAAAGGGAAGCGAAAGAAGATCCCTGTGCTACTTATGTGCTGAGTTGGCGAGGGCCGGTATCGAACTAGTAACTGTGATGTTTTAGAACCTTGAAGAGTTATTGGTCTGGACACAAAAGCTGACACAGATTAAAGATGGCTTCTTAAAACCCTAACATGTCGCTCGAGTTATACTCCATTTAATTTAAATATACTGACGGGAACAAGGAATATTAAATCAATTACAAAGACAAAATCTTTTCGAAATTGAAGTACTCTTCGTATATTGTTAAATATTTGATTTGTAAGTGATTGAGTTCTGTGGCTAGAAGATAAAATAATGAAAGACGATATATGAAATGAGAAGAATTAGCTTTGACATTACAGTTAGCCCAACTTAAATGATAAGTGATTTTTTATGTACGAATAAAAAGGTGAAAGAAAAAGCTCTTATGCCAAATCACTTTAAAGCGATGTCTTTTCTTTATCGACTAAAGTAATAAACTTTTTCAAATATCTAAATAAATCAAATTAAATCTTTTTTTTTTTAATTATAGATTGAATTTCGTCGTAGTTCAATTATGGTATTGAAAATTGTTTTAAATAAGTTAATTTTTGTTCTTGCTCGAGTATCAGAGTTAACAGAGAAATAATATGAAGAAACATAACGAGTTTTAAGGAAAAGGAAAAGGTTTACTAAGCAAATATACTAGGTGAATAGATTTATTAGTAATTACTAAGTTGAATTAACAAGTCTCGAGTATTTTTCTGAATTTATTTTAGATGAGGTTTGATAATTCGTATTATTTTGATTTTTCATACTATTGTCCTCATCTTTATTGTTATGTACACGACGTTTCGGCCGATGTGCCCTCCGGCCTTCTTCTTGTATTTCTTGTCGAACTCGAGAATCTTCTCTCACTCGTGGACCTTCTCTTTGAAAACAAAACGCAATATATATATTTTCCAACCCCTCCGCACGAGCAGGATGTGACACAAGGTCATTTTCTTACGCGGAGTTTAAACAGGTTTGAATTCAGAGTTTTCCTTCTCCTAGACTGGTTGCCTAGCCATGATTAAAGAGCCCAGTCTGCCCTGCTATTTACCCATAGCTGGAGGGAGAATTGGATTCATAACTTTTCCAAGGGTGTTAGCGCCATGTGAAATGCCAACAGCTTCGTCCAGGAATTGAACTCGCGTTGACAAGTCCATTTCCTACGACTCTAACCATTAGACCACGCGCCTCCACAAAACGCAATATAAGTCAACGTAAAAAAAAAAAATCATACATTAGTATAAAGGTAAATATTCTAAGTAGAAAGAACATTTGGTTTATATGTTCCAAAAACTTCACTCTGGATTGTCCAATTGGACACATGGCGCAATGGATATAAGGGTTGAGTTAATACAATTCTAAGTGACAATCATCTGTAAGTTGCAGGTTCAATCCTGGCCGAGGATGATAATAATAAAGAATACTTAACACAGTTTAACACTTGTACCCGGTCATGGTTAACGGAACGAGAACAGTATACCCCCGTGGATTGAATGGGGGATTCGATTCGAAGTTTCCAGTGAAGGTTCCAGAGTTCCAAGAGAATGTTCCCGAGTTTGACAAGAAACACATGAAGAAGGCCAAAACGTTTCGTATATAACAATAAAGATGAGGACAATAGGCCGAAAGATCCAAATGATACAAATCCCTTGAGATCTTGTTGTTTCTCTCTTCCGAGGTTTCGTCAGACATTAGTTATAGGAAAAATAGTAAATTCCATTCTTGTTATTTATGTACTATATAACAAATTTGTCGCACCTTTTTTTCGAGATACTCAAATGTGACACACTAAGCATAGCCTATCAGTTTTAGTAAGTAGTCTAAAGTAATTTCGAATAATGGTAAACATAGGAAAAATCACTGTTGTTCACAGAGTTTGATAGACATGTCTTGAACCCAAATTCGTCTGGAACGGAGCTCTGACTGGCTTAGGGAGTCACGAAATTAGTCAATATGTTTTGGTACATGCCAGTTTACAACATGAATATAATTTTTTAACAGTTAAAATAGTAAAAGGTACCCACAGTGCTTGGTAGTATTGTGGCATTTGTTTTACATCATGGGCAGGCATAGCATATCATTTTTAGTAGGTAGTGTAGGGTAATTTAAAATAACGTTAAACAGTGGAAAATCTCTAGTTTGAAAAAGCAACAGCCTTGAAACCAGGTTCATATGGAAAGGGTATCTCATTGGCTTAGAGGGTCAGATGACCTTACTTTGAGATTATTTCAGTTAAGTCAAGCGGCCTGTACGTGGATGACGTAGCTTCCATCTCTGTCCCGCTCATGTGCACATGACAATATGTCTCCGTGTTGTTGTTCCATGTGTTGGATTATTCTGGTATATACTTAAATTTATAGACTAAGCGAGGTCACGTGGTTTAAACCTCAGCCAATCAATAGCCTGAATGCGTGGCTGGTTGACTACTTAATCTCTGATACTGAGAGGCATCCATTTGCTATCATTGATGTAGGACTTGCAATACTGAGGAGCACCAAGGAACAACCAAAGGATTCTTTACCAAGGATTTCCAATAGACAAGCGCTCTAGCTTGAAACCTAAAGGATAGCCCATAAAATCGTAACACCGTGACTTAAAAAGAGCGCAAGATGGAAGCCAGAGAGTGACAACCAGTGTACACACACACACACACAGAGAGAGAGAGAGAGAGAGGAGAGAGAGAGAGAGAGAGAGAGAGACCATAACAGAAAAAAGAAAGCAGAGACTCGACTCATGAAAAGCAAAGCAAAAAAAAAAAAAAAAAAAAAAAGATACGAAGCGATTTTATGATTAGTTTGGTTTGATTACTTTGTTTAATGGCATATTAACCATCGTGGGTTATTCAATGCCAAAACCACCCTTGTAGAAAAACAATAGTAAAAAAACAAGAAACAAACGGTGCAGTGAACTATTGTCGGTATTAGACGGACAGCGAGGGAGTCTATCCCATTTTCATTAACGTTAGACCATAGAGATTGTTTTTACGTCTGACATGGAGCGCCACATCTACTGCATACGACCGGTATCGAATCTAGAACCTTGTGATTCCCAGGCGGATACTCTATCGACTGGACTAAATTGGTAGTAGCAAAATTTAACCCTTAGCTAGGGGGATCATAATTTTTCCAATGGTATTAGTCCGAAAGAGAAACTAATAAAGGGATTGGAGTTCGAACTGACTTATTACGATGTCGCACTCCAGCTTGTTAGCCATTACGCTACGGTACCCCCCCCCACCGGGTGTTATATACCCCTTAACTTCCACAGAGCGTAATCGACTGAGCCGTTTACGGCGTTTGTTTTTGTTTGTTAAAATGTACGATGTTCGTCAACAATTTTAAATAGATCTTTTCTCTCACACATTTCAAGATCGACCATAAAACAACAGAGGCTCGCAGACTTCTTATTTTCAATAATAATTTATTTTTCCTCAAACTAACGAAAGCTCTGATGAAGATCTATCGAAACAGATCGAAACACCGCAGCGTAGGCGAAATAAACATTATTCGTTTATAAACTTGTGTTTTTTTTTTCAATTTTTCACAATATTACATATCCCTTAACATATTTTGGGTATATAATGGGAGAGAGAGAGAGAGAGAGAGAGAGAGAGAGAGAGAGAGAGAGAGAGAGAGAGAGGATAATAGATGATGAGTGCTCTTACTTGTTAACTCGGCCGCTTTTACTGCTGTTAATTCGGCCGCCATATTCTTCAGGGCTTACTTCCCGGGCTGATCCTGTGGGTTGCTTCTTCGTGTGTTTTTTTCGGGCTGGTCATTTCTTGTTTAAATAACTTACCAAGACTTTGTTGTTTTTCTTCAGTCTTTTATTTAAAACAAACCCAGCCTCGGATTCAATCGCACGGTGACCCCGACTCTGAGAGACGTCCGCTCTTATCGAATGTCTAGTCGCATCTAATATAAACTTAAAACTAATCTCCCACGCCTCTAATGGCGCGTTTTTCAAGGGGTCAAGTAAAACGGTTATTCCCCATTAGTAACCGTTGAGGTAACTTTCCACTGGACCCCGTTATTCTGAATATAACGAAACCTGATTCAAAATATTCTTACTATAGGACGTGCACAATTCATAAGCTGCCTATGAATTATGTAACAATAACTGTCTATGTATAACCAGTGGGTGCCTACATAATGAAGTTTTACACTGATGTTAAGCTAATATTCAGAAACAAGACTGGCTAATTGAATTTCAATAAAAATTAATAATGAAACCCCTGGGAAGATCTTTACAATGAAGTATGGAAGAGAGGACATTTCATTCAGAGAGATTGAAGGGGAATGTTGAACGTTGAAATCAAGTTTTAATGTAATGAAATATATTAAATTAGAAAGACCCACGAAAGAAAATAAGAACGCACATCAAAAGATTACATTTATTTTAATTTTATTCTAATTGATTTCTTCATAAAAGTTTACGTAGAATTGCTTTTAAAATGTTTGAGAATAAAACAATACTATTAGAAATCAATAATACCAAGTAATTATTCTTCTGTTTTGTGCAGGTGTGAGTAAATATTAAAAATTGAGCAAAACAAAGAATGAAATAAATAACTTTTAATATCATTTAGAATTAAATTATTACGTTAAACTCAGTTTAAAATGAGGGGGCATAATCGAAGAATTCTATTCTTCGATTATATGATTGGACATTAGCTCTTCCCGTCACTCCCAGTTTCCATTGATACATTTTCCTAATTCAATTATATAACTAAATTAGAAAGTAAAGAATAGAATTAGTTATTTCTTTTTGTTAATGGATTTCTTTTAAGATTTATCGACGGGTTTTCGGCTCATATTTAACACAATAAAACCAAACAATTAGAAATCAATAATATCAAGCAAATATTTATTGAAATCAAATTTTAAAAATCAATATGCAAGTTAACCTTCTCGTGCTCACTGTAAACTGCTATTTGATTGTAAACATAAATACACTTTATATATTAATACGCCAGTTCCTTAATCTTCAGACCGTTATCATCTTGCAACACCCTCTGATTAAAAATGAGACAGTCCAAATCGTCCAAGATGAAAT
The DNA here is from genome assembly GCA_023376005.1 of Doryteuthis pealeii. Taxonomy (NCBI): domain Eukaryota; kingdom Metazoa; phylum Mollusca; class Cephalopoda; order Myopsida; family Loliginidae; genus Doryteuthis; species Doryteuthis pealeii. The sequence continues at coordinate 55,570,208 of CM042155.1, read as the reverse complement.
GCAAAAATGTAAATGCAAATTATCTGTCGGATTCTTATTTATTATGAGTGTTGTCACCACAGCTAAATAATAGATCATTCCGTTTTTATTATAAAGAAAGAAAGGGAAGAAAAAGGACATGTTACATAAAAAATAAAGTAAGTCAGTAAGTAAAAAAGAAAGAAAGAAAGAAAGAAAGAGAAAAGTTAAATCAAGATTATCATACTTTTTACAGATTGAACTATTTAGCAATAACTCTTAAGTAAACATAATAAACGTTGTAATAATTAAATCATCATGCTGTGGTATATCCACAGGTCCTGCTTGTAGCATTAATAATGTAAAACCCCTTTCTTAATATTGAAACATTATTTTCTTTTTAATCATGGAAAATGTAACGTAAATAACTAAGTGAATTATGACGTCGGTGGTGACATAGTTTCAGACAGATATCTTAGATAAGATAATGATAATAACTAAGTAAAAATGGCAGGATTATTTACATGTGAATATGCACTTTTGTTAGCTACAGAATTTAAGGTGTTGACATCAGTCAGTTTGTGACGCTATAAGCTCTTCCATCTCTAGATGCATATATTTTTGTACAATTATACATACTGTGTATATTCTCATATATAGGAGCATCAGTGGACTGAAGAGTTACCTGTTGGGTGCTTGCAGATTTAAAAAAAGAAAGAAAGAAAGAAAAAAAGAAAGATAAAACGCGTGCACAAGCAAGACCATTTCCTGTTATTTTTTAATCTGCAAACACCCGACAGGGTGCGGACAGGAAGGTAAATCTTTAATCCACTGAGACTCCTCCACCCTGTCGGCTGGGGCGTTAGAATGCACCGACTGCACCTCTGCAGAGGGGTAAGACTCCCCCAATGGGGCCACCTGTTGGCCGTGGGTGGCGACCCGTGATGCTTAAGGATAGAGCCCAGGTGGATGAGCAGTTCATGACATGCAATACTCCACTTTGGCCCTATCTTGGGCTAGACGATCAATCGGCTGGTCACGTCAAGCCCTAGCACCTATATGATTTTCCAAACCCTATTGCCCTTATGGCAAGCTCCAACCCTTTTTATCATATGGGTGCTAGAAGGCGGTGGCTGCGGGTCTACATGTCCTGGGAATGACGTTAAACCCTATCTGATGGTGAGGTTTGAGTTTTGGAGGTTTGGGGAATGTGGAGCACCCCTTCATCACCACTGCTCCCTGGTCCACTCTGACCCGGAGTGGTAGTACCTGTTAGGGTCCCATCTATGAGTTAAATAGAAAAATGTATTTATGAAAAAAATTGTATTATCCATTAAGAATTGATTTATTTCAAAACTTTATCGGCATTAAATGACCCACTGAGGTTGATATGCCGTTAAACAAAACAAAACAAACCACTGAGACTCCTTAAGGAAATATATTTGAGTGCCTGTAGCATTTGACACTATATCCTTGTGTTTTCTCAGTATATATACGGGCAATGTTTAATAACCCCGCCTTCCCCGGCACAGACAGGGTGCGAGCACAAACGTGACCTTTCAGTCCACTAAAAATCCCGAAGGATATAGTAAACATTGTAGAAATGTAGAAATAAACAAATGTAGCATTTGACACTCTATCTTTGTGTATCCTATATATATATATATATATATATATATATATATTATATATATATATTTGCTCTACTAACGTATTGAGCACTTTATATTTGTTATATCGCTGCCTTATCATTGTGAAACTAGAATCAACTAACCACTGTGACCATTTTTACCGGTAAGTCACCTTTTTCCAAGAATACCATATATATATATATATATATATATATATATATATATATATAATCATGTCATGCAATTAGCACGGATATCCTCGCCAACTTTCTCTATCATTCATTGTCCCAGGGAGATCCTCTGCGCAGCAACTAGTATCCTCGCAGAGTTGGTCAATGTAGATCCTCGGTGGCCAGCCCTTATTAGCATGTCCATGTGTTGGCTTCCACAGGAGAATATCGCTTATGAGTTCGGCCTTGCTCTTCCAGCAATGTCCAACATGTCTTGTCCGTCTCATTCGATTGGTTTGTGAGATAGGGGTCAGGTGTCCGTACAGCTACTTCCTTGTGGGGTGCTGTTTCCACGACTTGTTCAAGACCACACGCAACATTCTTGTGCAGCTCCCATCTGGCTTATTCTCAAAGCACCTCGTTTTTGCACCAAGAGGTGCAGCCATACAGCAGCCTGGAAGAATTGTCGCTTTAATTTGTTAGTGATATCGGTGCAATGTTTAATATCTTAATAACTCCACCTTTCCCGGGTATTTCAGCTAGTTATTACATAAAATCTATTTATGGACCTAACTGCGGATAAGTGAAACCGCGGATAAGGGAAACGTATCTGTAATTGATTTTAATGATGACCATTTTCTGAAGAGCGTTCTTTTAAATCCCGGTGCAGATAAATAAAATTGTTCAGATTTAATGCCCCCCCTCTCCCCTTTAATCATTTCAGTTCGTTATTGCAATATCTTTGATGTTATCCAAATTGTTTGTTTTTATCCCATTACAATCTCACATTCTCTTTTTATTCAATTTCTCTACTTCTCACTAATATCTCTGTTCACTTCCAACCAAAGACTTCATTCTGTTTTATCCTCTATGCACATATTCTGTCATCCACCGGATGATTTTAATGGTTTTCTTTTTAAGATCTCACTATATATATATATATATATGTGTGTGTGTGTGTGTGTGTGTGTGTATTTGGGCAGCATTCTTTCATTTATACATGTAAAATTAAACAAAAGGCACGTCTCCTGTTTAACAATTTTATTTTTGATCTTTTCTAATTTTCTGGCCAACTTTTTAATGTTTGGGTGGAATTGGTGGATAAGTCCACCAAAGTTCAGTTCCCGAGTACTTTCGGCACTTCGAAGTGCCATCATCAGGG
>CM042155.1:55537287-55562287 GCA_023376005.1 Doryteuthis pealeii | reverse complement strand
GGTGGATGTTCTTTCTTAGAATATATAGTGATAGACCAGCTGGCATCAAGGAATAAAACAGATCGTTATTTTATTAGGTTGGTGCAAAAGTAACAGGGCTTTTAAACTATCAAATTACAATTGGCTTTGAACAAAATTTATAAAACGTAAAGACGATGGTCATTCAATAAATAAGAGGAATATTAAAAAAAAAGATTTTTCCGAATTTTCTTCAATAAATGTAAATTTCAAGTGGTTGATATACTTACACGGATTTGGTTAATAAAAAAATAGTTTAAAAAACTTGTCCAAAATAAATTAGAGCCAAATATTTTTCTAGCGTTCAAAATAAGAGGGTGGATCAGAGTTTCATCTTCTCTGATAGGTCCGCCTGATGAGGGGAGTATGATGTTGTAATACCCGAAACTCCCCTATGAACCAAGAATGACATCACTGACGACGCCCTCCAAAAGGTAGTAATAAGCGTATATTTAAAGATTAACTTTTTACTTAAGTACTTTCTTCAATCTCCTAGTTTATACAAGTACCGAGAAAGTCTATGTGTGGCTCTTACGTATCTCTGAGCCAATGTATAAGAATTTATGAACTATTCGGAAAAGACATAGTGTGAATCTGAAAAGGAGGCGGTCTAATAACATGTCTGGTCTACCGGTGGAACAGATATAATGTTGCAAAACCCGAAATCTGTAAGGATAGTGTTGTAACATCACTAATGACCTCCTTTAGTGCATTTCGGCGATGTTTAACAAGAGGTTAAAACATCTGAAGGTAATCATTTTATTCCCTACACAATACAACGAAAATGAATGGATAAAACGTCTCCAAATACTGACACATTTTTCGTCTTTTACAAACTAATTTAAAACATCCAAACTTTGGAAAGGGTATTAAAAGGTTTAGTTTCTTGGTTTCTTTGTTTAATAGCATATCAACCTTTATCAGTTGCCAAAAGCCATCGTTATACAAGAGAGACAGTAGTGGGATTTGGGTACTTACTATTCGCATAAATCCCCAAAGGAGTTAGAAGGAGCTCCTTAGCCTTGACCGGCAACCCGTCTAGGACAAGGAAAAGCCCGATATAAAGCGCCTTTACCTTATTTCAAGGAAAGGCTAGGGAAGTAAACACCGAAAACCAATCAAGAGCTGGAGTCCCTAAAGTGGTGTGATACTGAACTCCAGTGTTACCCAACAACTCATGCGACACTACCGCTGCCAAACTGCATTGGCTTCTTAACTTTCCTTTGGATCAGAGCGGCAGTGTGGAGACGGGGCGTTGCTGCTTGTCAACAGCTTAACCTCCATATCAACCCGCCCATGCTACGTACTTCCACAAAAATAGACACTACGCCATCGTCTCTCGTAGACGAAATGATGCCAACAAAAAAGAGAGATTCTCAGAATGATCCCATGTTATAATTTTCTCGCAAAAACAAAACTTTACTCTTTTTTAGTCGAATCCACTCGTAAAGATTTGTGTAGACTGGTCAGTATTCAATTGTGTTGCAAGTTGAATCTACTTCTGAGAATCCAAACTTGGTATGTGGTTTAAATAGCAGGTTTAGCTATTAAACTATGTGGCATGGTCAAGTATATATCCAGGATTTTGATTGGCTGGTGGTTTTAGTGTGGATATTTTTATATATACTGAACACTTGACCATGTTAGTTGTTACAACCTGTTAGTTGTTACAGAGTGTATTCGGTTACACTGTCTTTTTTGTCTGGTGACTGGACGCTAGTCACAGCCTTTCTGTGAATTAGTGTCCTTACCAATTTCTGAAGGTCCCAAAAGTCTCTGTCTGCACTGACTACGTTGACGGTCAAAATAATTTGGTTAAATAGAATTTGGTTAAAACGAAATTAGGTAAGAAGTTTTTTGATTAGGAAAAATTTGGTTTAAAATATAATTTGGTTAAAAAAATTTGGTTTTAAAAAAGAATTTGGTTTTAAAAACATTATTTGGTTTTAATAAAAGAATTTGGTTTTAATAAAATAATTTGGTTTTAAAGATATAATTTCGTTTTCATAAAAGAATTTTGTTTTAAAAATAGAATTTGGTTTAAAAAAAGAATTTGGTTTTAAAAGAGAATTTGGTTTTAAAAAAGAATTTGGTTTTAAAATATCGAGTTATAAAAAACGAATTAAAAAGAATTGAATATCCAACAAAGAGAAATGAAACAAAATGTCTTCGGAATAAAATAACCCAAAGGTTGACACGTTGTAAAATCCAATTAACCATCTGTTGCATATCGGGCAACGGAAGAGGAAGCTTTCGGCAAAAAGACAAAGAGAAAGATAAAAATATATATTAAAAAAAAGGGAGAACGGAAGAGAGGTCTTCCGGTCAAGAAGAAGGGAGAAGATGAAGAAATAGACAAAAGAAAAAAGGAAAACGGAAGACTCCTCTTCCGGTGAAAAGGTGGAGAGAAAGATAAGAAATATATTAAAAAAATGTCCGTTATCAGATCAAAAGATAAAAATGCGTGGGCATATTTTTTGTATATAAAGGCTTGCGGGTGAAGGGTGTCATTCAGTCCCCAGCAGCAGCCGAGCAAGTAACCTCGTCGCTCCCGTCATCAACCACCCTCGGAAGTTCATTGTGAACACGGTGCTCTTCCCCATCCTACCCAGACATTTTCATTGTGAACACTCGTCGCCCCTCACCACCCATAGACCGAAGAAAATAAAGACGGGTCATATTTTTATATACACGTGTCTGTGGTTTTATTGAAGTCCAGTAGTCGGCTATACACCACATTCAATCTAGGCTTGGATTTACATTTCTGTGATAAAAGAATTCAATTCTCTGTCTGTTGAACTGTTTTCTTATATTTACACAGGGATCATTTAGTTATTCAATGAATAACAGGAAATTCTAACCATTAAATTCCAATCTGCTTCAAAGAAAATGTATAAAACTTCAAAACGAGGCTCATTTAATGAATAAAAGGAAAACAAAAATCGTTGTGTTGTATGTGTTTTTAAAAAAAAATTTTTTTTTACTTCTTTAATACATTTGATGATTTTATTTATTTATGGTACAAACTCTCTGACATTGAATTTTTAACTCCTATCCTCCCAGGAAATATATTTCAAAGATTAATTTTTACACAGCCCGGGGTAGTTTGTTTGTAATAATAATAATAATAATAATAATAATAATAATAAGTGAAAGTGATACCAATGGTAGTTGGTACACTTGGAACGGTCCCAATATACTTGGAAAGAAGACTGGAGGATCATGAAATCAGAGGAAGAATTGAGACCGTCCAGACTGCTGCACTGCTGCAATCGGTTAGATTATTCAGAAGAGTCCTGGAGACCTGAGGAGACTTGTTGTCACTCAGCCTCCAGTGAAATACCATCCACTAACGCTGATGTAAAAAAAAAACTCAAAAGGGGAGAAAATAAATGTGGAATTGTGTTTATATTTGTGAAGATACAGGAGGTCCCATAGGAAGGCATGTAGTTGTAAAAAATGTGACTTTTGTTATGCTGGGAAATTTGCACGATTTTAAAATGTCATTTTGATTATATCCAGTTTGTTGCACTAAGAAATGTTAATGCTAATTATTTGCCTGTTTTCGTTTTTTATTGCCTGTTTTCGTTTTTTATTGCCTGTTTTCGTTTTTTACTATGTATAGAAAAAAACTGCTTTTCATTAAAAAGCGAGTATTTTAAGTGTCCTTAGGGGCCGGGTTAGCTCAGTCGGTAGAGCGTTCGGCTAGAAACCACAAGGTTCCTAGTTCGATACCGGTCCTCGCCGACTCAGCGTATGAGTAGCACAGGGATCTGTGCAGTAAAGTAAGGAGCTGATGGTAGGTGTGGCGCTCCACCTCAGATGCTAAAAAAGAATCTCCTTGGTCTAGCACTATTGAAAAGGGGATAGACTCCCACGCTGTCTGGCTGATACCGACTTTAGGCCGCCCCGTCGACTTTACTTTACTTTTACTTATAATCCATTAGAATAATTTACAGAAAATCGAGTATTTGCTAAAAATAGAAAATGAAAGCTACATGGTTAGAGTTTGATCTTGGACTATTATTCAAATAATGGGTGAGAGGAAAAATTGATTTCGGTTTCAGAGTTTTGATGTTACACAATTGAGATTTCGAGTTGGATGCTTAAGAAAGTTGACTTTAGGCGGGAAGATTGTTCCAAGTGCACCAACCACAATTGGTATCGCTTTCACCACATATTCTACAGTTTTTTCAATTCTTTAACAAGCTCCTGGTATTTGTCTATCTTTGTCTATCTTCATCCTGTATTATTATTATTATTATTATTATTATTATTATTATTATTAACTCCTTTTGAGTCTTCACATCAGCATTGGCTGATGGTCTTTCACTGGAGTCTGAGTGACAGCAAGTCTCCTCAGGTCTCCAGGACTCTTCTGAGTATTCTGGCAGATTGCAGCAGTGCAGTGTTCTGAATGGTTTCAATCCTTCCTCTGATTTCCAAACTTTCCAAACCCTTTTCTAATTCTTTTTGGGACTGTTCCAAGTGCACCAACTACAATTGGTATCCCTTTCACTTTCATATTCCATAACTTTTTCAGTTCTCTGGCAAGGTCCAGATATTTGTCCATTTTTTCATTTTCTTTTAGCTTCACCCTGTGATCTGCAGGCACTGCAAAATCCACCAGTTGACAAGTTCTTTCTTTTCTGTTTATCAATACTAGGTCTGGTCTTCTTGCTGGGATAAGGTGATCCGTTTTTATTTCAAAGTCCCAGAGAATTATATGCGTTTTGTTCTCAAGAACAGATTCTGGTTTATGCATATACCATTTTGTTGTATGGTCAAAATTTAATTGTTTGCATAATTCCCAGTGGACCACCTTCCCGGCCCAGTCGTGTCTAGTTTTGTATTCTCGTTGTGCTAGTTTGCTACATTCGCAGAGTATATGGTTTACAGTTTCATCTCTATTACCGCAAAGTCTACTATTACTATTTTGTTGGGTCTTATCAATCATAATTATTATTATTATTATTATTATTATTATTATAGATTTTTATTGTTTTCTTTAAGTTAGGATACAATTCTTCTTTTTATTATTAAACTTTTATAACACTTCCGTCCTATTCCGTAAGTGAAGATAAATCTAAAATAAAGTTGTAGATTGATCTTTACTGTTTTTAAATATTTTATTTATTTATAAACTAGCTGCAGTACCCAGCAATACCCGGGAAAGGTGAGATTGATCGCAGTTCTCAGAGTGCGCCTAAAAATGCTAGCAAACCAGGGTGCCCATATTGGAATTTCAATAGCAAGCTTTGCCAGGTGTTCTTATGTCAGATTATTTTCTTGGGTGGAACTATCAATATCTGTCTAAGTTATAAGTCCTTCTCTCATTCAGCTTTCTAAGTTCAGAGTGAAATTTGAGTGTATCGAACTTATTACTTGATTCCAACGTTACTAATACTCCCGTCTCTTCTCTCTCACTGAAACGTCGCCCCTTTCCTCTTCAATACTAAAGATATTCACAGGGGCTGCATTATCGATTTTTATTGAAGTCTAATTAGCCAGTCCTATTTCTGAATATTTGCTTAATGTCTGTGTGGAGTTTCATCATGATCAGATTTACTCGGCTAGGCGTCACCTGGTTATACACAGACAGACAGAAATTGACATTTATGTTGTAGATAGCTTATTTAATTTGGTTTACTATTAAAGATAATATTTTTAATTTACATGAAGCTTTTGTAATTTGAATGGTATAAAAGTATTGGGATTATTTCCCTTACTTGCCACGGTTTGCCGTTTGGCAAATAGGGGGCGTTGCAACCGGTAGTATAAATAGGTTTACCGCCAAAGTGAAATTCTCGTAGACTCTCCAGTTGTCACCAGTTGTGCCTCTCTATCCTTAAGGACCGGAAGGGTTTCGCCCCCAGGCATTCCGTATACCTGTTACACGACCACTTCTTCACCATCCGGCTTAATGGAGGTCACACGCGCCAGTTGCATCTTTAATCTACAGAACAGAGGGATTTGCATCCCACAGGTATTCCACGTACAAGTTACGCGATGGCCTTTCCAAGGAGTAAGTGACGGCTTTAATTCTCTGTACAGTAGCCCCAGGACTATCTGCAAGGACTCTTTTGTATTGGAACATTTATTCTATAAACATACATTCTATTGTATTATATCCTGTTTTCTATTGTTTATGTTAGAGTTTGCTCAGACAATAAAATCAACTAACAGAACCTGTGGATATACCATAATATGATAATTCAATTATTACAATATGTTTACTTAGGAACCATTGCAAAATATTTCAATGTGTAAAAAGTATAATAATCTAAACTCTCTTTCACTCTATTTTTCTTTTCATATTCTCGTTATGTTCGATTGAAACATATTAGCGTTATCGCTCCCGCGCACTTATCCCCTCTCTATATAATTACTCTACTCTCTTTCTTTCTCTCTTATTGTGTATTTCTGTGTAGCATGTTTTCTTACCTTTCTTTCTAACAAAAATGGAATGGTTCATTATTTAGCCGACATGACAACACTCATAAGAAATAAGAATTCTGCGGATAAGCAACACAAGATAATCAGAATTTACATTTTTGCATTACATCTTGGACGTTTTGGACGGTCTCATTTTTAACCAGACGGTGTTGCAAGATGATAACGGGCGTACAATTAAGGAACACGAGTATCAGTATATACATTCTTTTTATCCCTTTTGTCGGGATTTGTTGAATATATATATATATATATATATATATCAAGTAAAAGTAAAGTCGTCGGGGCGGCCTAAAGTCGGTATCAGCCAGTCAGCGAGGGAGTCTATCCCCTTTTCAATAGCGCTAGACCAAGGAGATTATTTTAGCATCTGAGGTGGAGCGCCACACCTACCACCAGCTCCTTACTTTACCGCACAGATCTCTATGCTACTCATACGCAGAGTTGGCGAGGACCGGTATCGAACTAGGAACCTTGTGGTTTCTAGCCGAACGCTCTACCAACTGAGCTATCCCGGCCTATATATATATATATATATATATATATATATATATATATATATATATATATATATATATATATATATATATATATATAATAAGACCATTGAAATGGTACCCCCCCCCTTGTGTGTATACATATATACTAGCTTTAATCAAAATAAATAACTTTATACATACATTAATAAAACCACATTTAATCACTACGGACTCTATAATAATATAGACCATCCTCATCATTGTCATAAACCATTAAAACAATAGCACAAAGCGGATTTCTAACAATGTTTATATTTTGATCCTTTGAAAAAATGCAACTTCCGCTCTTTTCGAATTTTTGAATTTAAAACCAGCGTTCTTCGACCGCAGACCTATAATCAACCGTTTATCGCAAAAAAACACACACGTGTAATCGACTGCCATTAATCAATATCTTGATTAATCCAGTAGATTTAACCCTGAAGATCCTTATGGTGAAACTCGAGTAGGTTAATACCGTGTACCTTAATGCTAATAAATTTGCTCTATTAACGTATTGAGCACTTTATATTTGTTATATCGCTGCCTTATCATTGTGAAACTTGAATCAACTAACCACTGTGACCATGTTCACCGGTAAGTCACTTTTTTCCACAAATACCATATATATATATATATATATATATATATATATATATATATAATTGATAATTTTGAATCATATTACCACGACCAGACAACTCGGCAAACACCATTTGCGACATCCGGAGCACTGGACAGCTGTTTCGACCTCCTTTGGTCTAATCAGCAGTGCATACCACAATCTCCGCCACTAGAGATTGAACCAGTGGACCACAGCGTGAAGAGCGGGGACTTAACACACTGGGCCACCAGCCCATGCCACAAACGGAGAATGCCAAATCATCTAGTCAATGGTAACATTAATTCAAATGCGCAGTCACCTAACCTATATTGCCATGTATCCCATCGCAGGATTACAGAGGGCAAGGGCACCTCTAGGACAACGACTTCCGAATTCGGGGCCTGAATCCACAGAACGCAACCTAATGGGCAAAGGGTATATATTGAATTTTATATATATATATATATATATCGTTTAAGAAGAGGGTAGACAATCAAACAATAATTCATCACCAAAAGAAATATTTCATAACAGCTGTATAGATGTATATCTATGCTACCATACCCATTTTTAAACCAAACAATCACAGGCCCACAATTTTTGGCGACAGAAATCAAAGATAAGATTCTTCCTCTTTTTCAACCTTCATCTTCATGGAGGCGGACGTCAATTTGTTGCTCCCACTATGTCAGTGAGTACGAGAACTTTAACATAACTATATTCCAATGATTTAGTAAGGTGGAATTATATTATATGAATATGTGTGACAGTAAACAGTACAATAGTTTGCCACAGAAAATATTACAACGGTATTTTGTTCATGTATAAATGTTGACTAGTTTTCATATTAAAAACTAATTAAAATTACTTAAATCCATTATTTAAGGTTAAATTTTTGTTTAAGTCGAAACGTGGTAACATAATGAACATCAGTAAAAAACAAAAACAAAAAAAAGCAAAATAATATTACACATATAATTTATTTTTAATAAATTTAAACTATTTTTTGGTCAATTTTGCTTAAATATATCGTAAACATTGCCGTACACGTCTAATATGATGTAAAATCTGTATTTTAAAACTCATGCATTATAAAATTCATGAATTGATAAATCAACACTGAAAATTTCATTAAAATCGAATACTTTCCTGATTTTTTGTAATTTATTTTCAATCAGGGAGGGAGGGAGAAATTTATTTTGTAAAATACGGATTTTACGGCAACTTTAGCAGTGCCTATATAAATGTAATACAATATTGTTGAAATTCCAAGTCTTATCCATGTATTTCCTGAATTCATCCTAATTCCACATTTACGACTTAAATCAGGACATATCATTCTAGAAGTGAGAAATCCTCTGCAATTAAACCACATTATACATTCTTGGTCAAAATCTTAAGATCAGATACAAAAGTGTTAAAAAATATATAAAATTCTGTTACTTTAATCGAAATATATTTGCGAAACATTTAAATTAATTAGAAAATGCAATTTATCATCAAACGAGTGAAAAGAAATGGTCTTATCTTTATAACCAATAACAAAAAAAATACTTTTTCAATGTTTATTTAAATTAATCAATTAAAAGCTTAACGATTTTGCTTGTTTGTTGATAAATTACATTTTTTAATTAAATGTAAACATTTTGATTAAATAATAATATATTTCGATTAAAGTAATCTGGTGAATAACAAACTGAGGAGAATACCATTTTGGCGAATGAGGTTTTATTCAACTCGAAGAACGCACGTGCGCATATAAAGATGTCTGTTTTTGACTGACTCTAAGCAAGGGAGATAATCCCTTAGACAAGGGCAGACAACTCTAAAATAATCTCATTTTACCACAAGTAACAGTATTCTTTTTTTTTAACTCTTTTATATCTGAACGTAAGATTTTGATCAGGAGGGTATAGCTTCGCTTTGCGCTACCTACCCAAGGGATGGAATTCATTGCTATATACACTTTAACCAATACTTTTATGGTGGTAGATGTGTGATGTTTGATGTCAATATTCAATAAAAGTGTTCAAACATTTAAAGACCATAAATAAATCAAGCACAATGGCATAGAAGACAAAACTCTTGATTAAACAAACAAAATTGTATTAACAGAAGTTTACAAAAGGTAGCATTGAATACTGGGCGAGGTTCCGCCAAAGTTCTTTTTTTTAAGTTCAAATGTAAAATGTAAGCTGGTATTTCACAGGTCAAAAGTGAGAAAGAAAAGGTGAAAGTTTAAAGTCAACTCAAAAGCAATCAGGCATAAGTTGAATGAATATAAGGTTTATCTCCGAAAGCATAGGTTATTCAAAGAGAGAGAGAGAGAGAGAGAGAGAGAGAGAGAGAGAGAGAGAGAGAGAGAGAGAGAGAGAGAGAGAGAGATACCTTCAGCGTGTAAGCGAAATGTTCTTAAAAAAGGGTGACGTGAATTCCCTTAGGCAAATGAGATCTTTCTGGTTAGGATCCGAAAGTTCTGTTATTTATAAGAAATGAGTAGGCTCCAAATTGGGGTCTAGTTGATAAATTTTCTTATTAGGCGGGAACGCCTCTGATTGGTTGAATTTACGAATTTTATTTTAGATTTTATTTTTACTAAGGTTGCGCGATCCATATGTGCAAACTACTTATTTTTGCCATTCGACTTCCGTCTGTTGAAGCGATAACTTCCGGTCGCCACACTTTTATCATCTAGTTTGGTTGTTTTTGTTCCCACTTCTGTTTTTTTTAGTTTTTGATGTATTTCTGTTTGTCAATGTGTTGCAATTGCTTTTCCTGGCTGTTGCAATTAATTGTTTACTTTATTAGTGTGTATTCGTCAAGTGCTTTTGTCGTATCTACACTATCTTCAATGTTGGCGAGACCCTTTCCCCTTCTTGGCACATACAGTTTTTGTCTATGTCTTCTCTCGGGTATAGTAATGTGTGCATAGTCATGATTTTCCTTGTCCTTTGGTTCATCTGCTGGAGCTCCTCTCTTGTCCATTTTAGGAGTGGTCCCGAGTATCTTACGAGAGACTCCTTGTGAGATTTTCACACCATCGTTAGCTGATGATCTTTCAATAGAGTGTGAGTGCCAATAAGTTTCAGCAATGCTTTTCACCCTCATATTCCACAATTTTCCAATTATCTGGCAAGGTTTTCGTTTTCTTTCATCTTCACATCTACCAGTTGATAAGTTCTCTTTTTCTTGTTCTGTGTCCTTCTGCTCAAATTTAAAACGTATGCGAAAATCCCTTGAAAAAGACGTCCAAATGGGCCTGTTCTGACTTTGTTTTGACGCATGTAAAAAAAACACAAAAAAACTTTAAAACTCTTGTAAAATGCCTTAAAACTATAAAATTAAAAAAATCAAAAACCAAAAAAACGTGTGTAGCAATATTGAAAATTATTAAAATAACAATGAATTTGGTATTTTTAGCAAGCTCCTAACGTGTCTAATCATGCCTGATAGTTTACAACTTTGAAAATTTTGGTCAACTTTGAAGATTTTGCTTAAATTCATATACTTTAAAACGTATGCGAAAATTCCTTGAAAAAGACGTCCAAATCGACCTGTTTTGACTTTATTTTGACGCATGTAAAAAAAACCCCATTAAACCTTTTGTAAAACGCCTTAAAACTATGAAATTAATATTCTAACTGTTGTTTCTAGCAAGGGTTCATGTCCGCACGCCTTACCTGATAGTTGGTTCGGTTGAAACGTTTGGGAAAATTTTAGAAATTGAGCTTTGAAAGCTTTTTTTTTTTTTACACCCAATCGCGCTATTAAAAAACAAAAAAAAGTTGTGTAGCAATATTGAAAATTAATAAAATGGACAAACCATCAGTTTTTGTAATTTTCTTGTGCACTGGTAGGAGATTCACTGTGACCGGCTTAAAGTAGGCAAGGAGTAAAAAAAAAAAAAAAAAAAAACACTGAAAATTTTGCACACACCTAAGACATAACTATTTCAATCACGAAATACGCGAATTCATCATCGATCAAAATCGACTTGACAAATTGATCGACTTGTTTCAGGGTCATTCATTTTTTGGTATTTTTCAGTTAAACAACGAGGAATTAATGCATTGTCAATGTAGAATATTCATGTCATCTACACCAAATAATTTTTAGCTCTGTCGGCTGGAGTTTTAGAATACACCGACTGCACCTCTGCCGACGGGTATGACCCCCCCACACACCCACCTCAATGGGTCTTACATAAAGAGAAATTGAAGTCTGAGTCAGTGGGGCCAAAAATAAAAGAATCGAAGTCAAAGGTTCCGACTTCACGTCCCTGTAGGCATGTTTGGGGGTTTTAGAATACACTGCACCTCTGTAGATGGGTAAGACCCCTCACCTCCAATGGCGCAACCTGTTAGACGTGAATGGCGACCTGTGATGCTTAAGGACTGAACCCTGGTGGCTGAACAGTCCATGACATGCAACACTCCACTTTGGCCCTTACTTAGGCAAGACGGGCTGTCCGAAAAGCCCCCTACGATCAATCGGTGGTCACGTCAAGCCCTAGACATCTAAATCTTATGCAAACCCCAACCTTTATCATTCATGTGCTAGAAGACCGTAGCTGAGGGTCTTCATGTCCTGGTGTGACGTTAAGCTGATGCAGGCCTGGAGCTCTGAGGAATGGAGTACCTCTTCATCACCGTTACTCCAGGTCCATTTTGATACGGAGTGGTAGTATCTGTTAGGGTCCTATCTATGGGTTAAATAGAAAAATGAGTTTAAAAATTGTGTTAAAAAATTGAGTTTGAAAAAAAAAAAAATGTTAAATACCCAACAAGAATGAATAAAACAAAACATCTTCGGCATAAAATAACCCAACAAGGGTTGATATGCCATAAAATCCAACCAACCATCCAAACAAGTAATTTTAACTTTCTCAGTCGCAGGAGCGGTGTTTAGTAAATTGTTATTCCTTAAGAAAATAAGAGCATTAAGCGATAGATGTGTCGGAAAAATGATTTATTGTGAATGGACTTTATCATTAAGCATTTTAATTGAAAGTGTTACTTTCTTTGTTATCTAGCCACAAGAATTGGACCATATTACCTTTAGGCACCCCTTTTGATCTCAATTAAGAAAGGACATGTTTTCATTTACACCGTCAATATCCGTTGTTTGTTAGGCGTTAGGGTTAGGGGTTAGGGTTATAATTTAAAAAATATCTAAAAATCGTCTGTTAAAACAACCGGATATTGACGGTGTAAATGAAAAACATTGTCCTTTTTAATCGAGATTAAAAAGGGGTGCCTAAAGGTTATATGGTCCCAAGAATTCATAAACATATGAATCTACCACACCTGCTTGAATAAATTACCCTAACCCTAAACTCCTAACCCTAACTCTAACCCTAACCACTGTGCAGTGGAGCGTTCTGAAATTTTCCAACTTACGTTAGCAAAATAAAACATTCTTAATGATATAGTTGTAAAGTATTGTTCAAACCGATCTGTCGCTTAATAGTGTTATTTTTTAAGGTATAAGAATTTACTGAACACCGCTCCTACCGTCGAGAAAGTTCAGGAGTGCCGTAATTTTACCTGTAAAAAAAAATTAGATTTGTCCATGTAGCTAAATGAATTTTAGACGTGGCGAACAAATTCAATAAAACACCAATGCGATGCTGATAGAAATTTTACCATCGACTGACAGAAAACCTAATTGCAATGTAGAACGAAGCAGATTTTGACCTATGTACAGTACATTACAGGATGTGACACAAGTTGCAGGTATGGGTTGATCGGGTTAGAGTATTTACTCAAATCGTTTACTACGGGCAGGATGTGACACAAGGCCAGTATTCACTCAAAACACGGGCAGGATGTGGACAAGGTCGCAGGTATGGGTGATCGGGTTAGAGTATTACGGCAGGGATGTGGACACAAAGCAGGTATGGGTTGATCGGGTTAGAGTATTTACTTAAATCGTTTGCTACGGGCAGGATGTGACACAAGGTCGCAGGTATGGTTGATCGGGTAGAGTATTTACTCAAATCGTTTACTACGGACAGGATGTGACACAATGTCGCAGGTATGGGTTGATACTTAAATCGTTTGCTACGGGCAGGATGTGACACAAGGTCGCAGGTATGGTTATCGGGAGTATTTACTTAGATGACACAAGGGGTATTGATCGGTAGAGTATTTACTCAAATCGTTTGCTACGGGCAGGATGTGACACACAGGTATGATCGGTTAGAGTATTTACTCAATCGTTTGCTACGGCAGGATGTGACACAAGGTGCAGGTATGGAGTGATCGGGTTAGAGTATTTACTCAAATCGTTTGCTACGGGCAGGATGTGACACAGGGTCGCAGGTATGGAGTGATCGGGTTAGAGTATTTACTCAAATCGTTTGCTACGGGTAGGATGTGACACAAGGTCGCAGGTATGGAGTGATCGGGTTAGAGTATTTACTCAAATCGTTTGCTACGGGTAGGATGTGACACAAGGTCGCAGGTATGGAGTGATCAGGTTAGAGTATTTACTCAAATCGTTTGCTACTACGGTAGGATGTGACACAAGGTCGCAGGTATGGAGTGATCAGGTTAGAGTATTTACTCAAATCGTTTGCTACGGGTAGGATGTGACACAAGGTCGCAGGTTATGGATGATCGGGTTAGAGTATTTACTAAATCGTTTGCTACGGGCAGGATGTGACACAAGGTCGCAGGTATGGGTTGATCGGGTTAGAGTATTTACTCAAATCGTTTGCTACGGGCAGGATGTGACACAAGGTCGCAGGTATGGGTTGATCGGGTTAGAGTATTTACTCAAATCGTTTGCTACGGGCAGGATGTGACACAGGTCGCAGGTATGGAGTGATCGGGTTAGAGTATTTACTCAAATCGTTTGCTACGGGCAGGATGTGACACAGGGGTGCAGGTATGGAGTGATCGGGTTAGAGTATTTACTCAAATCGTTTGCTACGGGTAGGATGTGACACAAGGTCGCAGGTATGAGTGATCAGGTTAGAGTATTTACTCAAATCGTTTGCTACGGGTAGGATGTGACACAAGGTCGCAGGTATGGAGTGATCAGGTTAGAGTATTTACTCAAATCGTTTGCTACGGGTAGGATGTGACACAAGGTCGCAGGTATGGAGTGATCGGTTAGAGTATTTACTCAAATCGTTTGCTACGGGTAGGATGTGACACAAGGTCGCAGGTATGGAGTGATCAGGTTAGAGTATTTACTCAAATCGTTTACTACGGGCAGGATGTGACACAAGGTCGCAGGTATGGGGTGATCGGGTTAGAGTATTAACTCAAATCGTTTACTACGGGCAGGATGTGACACAAGGTCGCAGGTATGGAGTGATCGGGTTAGAGTAAGTATTAACTCAAACACAACGATGAAAATGCTATGAACTTGTGCACAGAAAGGTATTTACCTAACTTGTTCGCTATGAATAGAATGTGACACAAGTTCGCGGGTATGGGGCATCCAAAAAGGGTTAAACTCGCTATTCAGTAGCAATGAATTTGCGAGACTTGCCTGTTAACCATTATACCACTATGAACTTGTGTACAGTATATATTTATCCAACCCGTTCGCCATGAGTAGGATGTGACACATGGTTGCAATTATGAGGTACTAGTCCAATACGATAGCCACTACACCATGGGGACTGAAACCCAAATTCGGATGCATTTGAATTTGTGTGATTATGTGGGAGCAATCATTATTTTGTCAACGTATCCGTTCTCAAGCTGGGGCTTTAGAATACACCGACTGCACCTCTGCAGAGGGGTAAGATTCTCCCTCGCAAATGGGGCCACCTGCTGGTCGTAGGTGGTAACCTGTGATGCTTTGGGACTGAATCCTGGTGGATGAGCAGTCCATGACATGCAACACTCCACTTTGACCCTTATTTAGGCTAGATGTGCGGTCGGAGAGGCACTCTCCGATCAATCGGCTGGTCACGTCAAGCCCTACTGCCTATATAATTGTCCCAACCCTATTGCCCTTATGCTAAGCCCCAGCGCTTATCATATATGTGCTAGAAGGCGGTGGCTGAGGGTCTTCATGTCCTGGGAATGATGTTAAACTCTATCTGATGGTGAGGTTCCAGTTATGGAAGTCTGGGGAATGTGGTGCTCCCTTTCGTCACCATTGCTCACGGGTCCAATGTGACCCGGAGTGGTAGTATCTGTTAGGGTCCCATATATGGGTTAAATAGAAAAATGTGTTTTAAAAATATTGAGTATCCATTAAGAATGAATTTATTTCAAAACTTAGTCGATATTAAATGACCCACTGAGGTTGATATGCCGTAAAACAAAACAAAACAAAATAAAACAAAACAAAGCCGCAGTCCAACACGATAGCCACGGGGACTCTAGCCGAATTTGGATGCATTTGAATTTGTGTGATTATAAGGGAGCAATCATTATTCGATTATAGTATAACACTTCTAGCCTAATTTACTACGATGCCGCAGTCCAATACGATAGCCACCATGCCACAGGGATTCCAGCCGAATCGGATGCATTTGAAATTGTGTGATTATACGGGGAGTATCATTATTCTATTAAGATATTCGTTCCCAATTGTAACACGCTACGTGAACTGTCCTCGAATTTAGATATGTTTGCATTTGTTGTGATTATATGGGAGTAATGATTATTCTATTTAGGTATCATTTCACAATGATAAACACTTCTCGCCTAAGAGGGATAAAGAAATAAACAAAAACAGGATTGAAGAAGAAATGGAATGGATTCATAGCTACAAAGCCTTTGTATAACAATAGTATTAAATATAGACAGACTATTGATAAACGTCTATAGAAACGGAGGAGGAAAAAGAAGAAAAAAAAAGGAAAGAAAGCAAGAAAGAAAGAAACAAAGTAAGGACCCATATAATTATATCATCTTAAGAGGTTGGGGGTGTCACTTAAGAAATCGTTGAGAGGAGAAATAGAATGCGAAGGTTTTTCCCCCGTTTATGGATTGTTGAGAGACTAAGAGATGAACGAATGGATAAATTAACCTAAACATGTAAAAGTAAATGCACAAAAAGAATATACAAACGGAAGGTCTTTCAACAAGATTGTATTCCCACGGTCGGTTTCTTTTTTTTCTCTTGGCCGGTTCATTGTCGATCTCCGGTGAGATGCGAAAACCGTTCCGAACGACAATGGCGCATGCTAAGTGCCGAAGGACCTGCTTCGCTACTTTCACGAGAGTACACTTAAGCACCTCCGTGACTGGAGAGCGTGCAATAACAGCAGGCATAACAGACAGAGTGAACTAAGAGCACATCTGTGTTGTGCTTTCAACTAATAATTTTCTCATGTTTATTCTCCGCTGAAATTGCAGACAGTAATAATTGCTGTCCATGTTGGAATCTCTCTCTCTCTCTCTCTGTCTGTCTGTCTATCTGTCTATCTCTCTTTCTCTTTCTCTCTATGTTTCTCTCTTGTTTCTCTCAATATCTATCTATCTATCTATCTATCTATCTATTACACTTGCTTAATTTCCTCATTTCTTTTCTTTCTTTCTTTATTTCACACCACTTTCTTTTTATTTATCTATCTATCTTTCTATTTCTCTTTCTTATCTCAATCGCAGGATTGATCTACTTTTCTTTTTTCTTTCTTTCTTCTTTCTTTCCACTTTCATCTATCTATCTATCTATCTATCTTACCTCAATCCGCAAGATTAATCTACTTTCATTTTCTCTTTCTTTCTTTCTTTCTTTTCACTTTTCATCTATCTACCTATATATCTATATTACCTCAATCCGCAAAAATTTATCGACAATTTATTATCTTTTCTTTCTTTCTTTCTGTCTTTTCTTTCTTCTTTCCTCTATTTAAATTTAAATTAATTTTCTCCCAAACCTTTTTCTAATCTAATCTATCTAAATCTAATCTAATCTTCTTCTTCTTCTCTTCTTTTCCCCTAATTGCTTTTTTTTTTTTTTTCCCTTTTTTTGTTTTTTTTTTTTTTGTTTTTTTTTTTTTTTTTTTTTTTTTTTTTCTCCCTTTTTTTTTTTTTGTTTTTTTTTTTTTTTTTTTTTTTTTTTTTTTTTTTTTTTTCTTTTTCTTTTTTTTTTTTTTTTTTTTTTTCTTTTTTTTTTTTTTTTTTTTTTTTTTTTTTTTTTTTTCCTTCATTTTTTTTCCCCTCCTTTTCCTTTTACCAGTGGCGTGAAACCAAACAAAGAAAAATTAATTTAAACAAATATCACTTTCACAGGATAATGAGGCAGACAAATTATTGGCCCAATATCCACTTTCCTAGTGATAACGATGGGTGCAAATGACGCCAAACTAGATTTCACCAGACCCCAGTCAATACCTCCTGTCCATTGATGCAACGTCCAGTTCCAAATGCTGCATGCCCATTTGAAGGATACTATTTTGCAATGTCCATTGATTAGTTTTTATGGGGGGCGAAACCCACTTCCTTTGGCAAACTTTTTTTCCCTGCCCAAGGTTTTTCTCTCTAACAGCAACAAGAATTCATATATAGTTAATTCAGCCACACAGGTAGTTCTTTTGTCGGCCTCCTACCAATGGCAAAACCTCTGTTCACATCCCTTTCAGTTGATGATGATTAGAAAACCTGGTTATAAAAAATTTGCTTTCACTCAAAGGTTTCTTTCTTTTCTTTTTTTTTTTTTTACTTACAATGTGGTATTCAACACCTCAAAGATGAAGTATGTAAGGCCAGTCTTACAATCTTAGTGAGGACTGAGCGTCATTCTTGTCACTGTGTTGGCTCATCTTTTTGTTGTGTGCATGTTTTTTTAAGTGTTTTAAGAAGTTTTATATTTATCATATCTTTATATTGTTCACAAGTTTCGTTGAATTCTCAGTTGCGAAAGTTGAATTTCTGATTCTCTGTTTCCTAATTTAATCGTTACCATGACAACCTCACTAAGCAATTGTAACGATTCTGTTATATCTAATACTTATTCCTTAATAGTACGACTGTTAGTAATCGGGGCAACACCCTCTGGTTTACTACAATTTAGACAGTCCAAATGGCTAATATTAAATGCAAAATGATAAATCCCGATTTATCTGGTGTTGTTTATCCGCCCAATTCTTTATAAGTGTAATCACCTCAAGCAATAGTAATGGACCATGTCATTTTTTTATTAAATAAATGAAATTAGAAGAATTATGGGTGCATGTCTATTTTTTTTGTTTGGTAACACAAAAAAATATTAAAAAGAAGGATAATGAATAGTATAGTTGATATATATATAAAAATGAGCGGATTTTTTGTTTATGAGCGTGAGGTAAATTAATTATTATTTAACTTTTTTACATTATTGAATTATTTAGCAATAGCTCTTTAATAAATATTCCAATATCGTTTAGATTGATTAAATTATCATTATGCGGTATTATCCACTGTTCCCGCCTAGTCACTAATGTTTTCTTAGAATTAATTTTCTTTTTTCAGAATCATTTTTCTTAGCGAACGCTCGATAAAGCGAATACATTTTACGGTCGTTTTTTTCTTTTATCTTTTTTTCTCCTTTTTTTTTTTATGTTCCTTTTCCTTCGTTTCGTTCTTGTTACATCCGGTTCGTTTCATTTCATTTTTTCCCCTTTTTTTCTTTTCATTCTATTCAACTAAAATTTGCATTTTTCTATTTCTGGATATCCCTTGACTTACTTTTTCCATAAAACCATCAAAAATTCAAAAAGCAAATAAGACAAAAACAAAACAAAACAAATAAAAAAAAGAACGTTGATCAAAACGTTTAAACGTCTACATCAGTATGTTTTCAAGTAATCAATAACATTATCTTCACCTTTTCCTATCTTGCACATCACGGCATAAAAAACCTCAAGGTTGAATGCCCATAAATCCAACAACTAACTAACCAACAACCAAACCCGTTCGCCCACGGCGTTAGAATATGACTCAAGGTCGCAAGTATGGAGCATCCACAAGGATCGAACTCGCTATTCAATAAAAATGGATCTGCGAAACTATCTGCTACCATTTTACCACGAATGGAACGCCCGATTTTTTACCCCAACGTGTTCGCCATAGTTAGAATCTTCATTAAATGTGCGAAATACAAAGAGGCGCAGTCTACTATTATAATATGGTGACAGTACATTTTGATGAGACAAAAATATTTACTAGGTCTCGATGTGAAACTACGAATAACTAACAACAATACAAAGAGTATAAAAATTAAAAGTGTTCGTAGGTGGCTAGTACTCAGATAACTCAGCCAATTCAATGCGAAGGTAGAGGTCATCCCCTTTATTCTACTTAGACTATAAGTAGACCAAGGGGATTGTATTTTGCGTCTGAGGTGTGTGAATAGCGCCACTACCTTAAACTCACTATCAGCTCATTAACTTATATACTATCGATACTAAGTAATCCCTGTTCTACTAACCTACAGTCGAACTTCGGAGTAAGTCAATTACTCTGTGGTTGTCTCAGAGAGAAAATTATGAAACCGATTGTACTACCGTATATATTCAGATTTAGAATTATCTCCTCACACATTTATCCATGAAATTTAAATATTTACAGTAGTACACAATAAAGCAATTTGGAAAGCTCTGGCTTTCTACTCAAAAAATGTGCAAGCCATTTGTTACGATACTGCGTATAAAGTGGTAACCATATCTAGTGAACGCTGAATCGTATGTGTGACGGAGACGAGGGTTGGCTCACGCTCGATCTTATACGGAACTCTACTAGGATATACTACGAGCTACTGGAACTCTCGTTCTGTCCGTGGGAATTGAGCTTCGCCATGGAAATACACTTTTACTGAGACCTGCTTTTTATTCTGCTTATTAATTTTCTGAATGTATCTGGCGAATATTGCGCAATAATTCCTGAACTATCAATTTATTCAATGGCATGCCAACCCTAGTATTATTATAGTGGAAAATGGGGATGACTCCCTCCTGTATTGGCTGATTACCAACTTTAGGCCACCCGACAAATTTACATTACCTTAGCTTACGGTTTAATCATCTCGACAGTGACTTAATTTCTCGTATATCAAATCAATTTTCCCTTTGAAATAAACTGAAATGCCATTAATCCGTTCCAGCCCCCAATAACCCCCTCAATTTTTTTTCTTTTTAAATAAGAAAATACCAGTGCATTGTGTAAACATAAAAAAAAGATGTAATGAATTATGTTGCTTAATACGAGGGGAGTCAAAAATGTAATGACATCTTGTGTTAGACAGGTATAATTACAAGCATAGTAACACTTTATCATCATAAATGAAGCTGGAATTTGTGGATCACTCCTACTTCTCAACATATCACCATATCTCTCAATAGTTCGATTATGAGAGATATATCCCTGCCCGCTTTTAAATTAATGTTGACTGTTCTTTGCGGGCCAATTCTTCATACATATTTCACTTCCTCGTCACTTGATAATGTTGCTCTAAACACTCTTCCAGGAGCCCAAATAGATGATGTCTGGAGAGCGCTAAATACTGATTGAGTATGGAGGATGCAGTAAAGTTGTACACCTGAATGAGGCGATCTTCTCCCTTGTTCCTGATGTTTGTTGTGGTCGAGCTTTGCAGGAAGGAGACATTGCTGATTTGGCAAAAAACTGGTCTTACACATCAGATTCTTGCTCTGAGCCTATTTTAGGCGTCGCAATGCTAGGCCTTAGTTTTTATAAATAAAATTCCATGAATTAAAGAAAATGGCATTACTTTTCATTTTTCACTACCATATCAATTATTACTACTATACTATTATACTTTCATCTATATCTATATATATACACAGACATCTGTGGTTCGACGTATCACGTCTCTTCAGTTGGCTAAAACATTGTAACGTCTACTTAAGCCGCGTGATGGAAAACGCGATCTAGATTTTATCATCAATCGGCGGCCTGCTTAACCCTCGGCCATCTGTCAGCCTACAGAATGTTGAAGGAGGATTATTTAACTGTTTGTATAAGTCACTGCTGAATGTATTGAAAAGGGCCATAGAGTGTTCCATGCTTTTTATGGATATATATAGTAATATATTATTATATATATGTTATTTCTTCTTGCACTTTTTTCCTATTTATTGTTACTTTTTCTTCTCCCTTCTTCTTTCTATGATACCCTTTTTTCCTTCAATTTTCATGTTTCTTTTATCCTTACATTTTTGTCAATTTTATTGCTCAATATAGTCGCATCTCTGATCGTTTTTTATCTCTCTCATTTTTCTGGCATTTTTCTTCTTGACTCTTTCCGTCTACTCTCATTCAGCTCTGCTTACTTTAATATTCCTTCTTCCTCTTTCTGCTTTGTATCTCTCTGTCTCTCTCTTCTTCTCTCTTGCGCTTGCCTCATCTTACTTCTCTTCTTCTTACGTCTCCTACTGCCTCATCCTCTATTTTCTCTGTGCTATGTTTTATTTTTAATTCTTGCTTCTTCTCATTCCCCACTTTTCAATATTGATATCTCTCCTTCTCCTCTATCTCTTCTGACCTTTTTTATATTCCATATCCACACTTTTACTTCGCTTCTTCTTCTTCTCTTTTTTCTCCTCTTCTTCCTATCTTCTTCTTCTTCATACCGAGTAGTGATCCCTAAAGGACAACGGAAAACCCTGGATTTCTTTTCATTCCTTCTTTTCATTAATCTCTATACCCATATACAAATACGTCTTTCAATATCTTTCTTTTTGATGCCCACCTTAACAATAAAAAGAAGCGAAAGACAGAAACAAATGGACGAACCTAATCCAATAGAATTAAATACGTACAGTTTTTCGCTTTCGCTTCCCTCCATTTTTCTGCTTAAGCTAATTTACTTTACCTTACTCCCCACAACCAGCCAAGTTGTTCGGAAGTCGATAAAACTCAACAGGTAACATTTAAATATAAAATGAATCGCGTATTAGGACGCTAACTCTTAGTAGCGTCTCACTCTTCTTTCTCGTATTTTCGCCTACGCGCCAAAAAAAAAACCGTCGCCGTCTGAAACATCTCTAATAGGAGTCGGCAGAAGCGTCTCACTTAACTTGATAATTTCATTTATTACCATAGTACCAGGAACATGTAGAAGCGCTTATCCACTTTTATTGACAGGCCTATCGACAGGTCTTTTTAATATCTCACATTAACTGTCCAACCGTAAACGGCCGTTAGAACAAACAGCTCTCCAGTAAAGAAACCGATTCGATGATATGATTATCTAGACGTCTGTTCCAATGGATGAGGTTCCATAATATATATTACTTCAATTATTGCACTCGGAAATGTCGCTATAGACATTTTAGGGTAGGTCGGACTTTTTCACTTTTTTGAAATGTCAAATTGTCCATCTTCGTCGGTTAGAGCGGTCCGCCTATGATGCACAAGTTCCTGGTTCCATAACCGGCTCTCGCTAACTCAAGTATGAGTAGCACGGGATCTGTGCCGCGCAAAGTAAGGAGCTTGATGGTAGATGTGGTCCACCCAGACACAAAACACAATCTCGTTGGTCTAAGCGCAAATGAAAAGGAGATTAGGCTCACCTTGCTGTTTGAACGATACCGACTTTAGGCTACCCCGAGACTTATATTGAATACTGATATAAAAATAAATCTTTTACTATGCACCATGTCTTGAGTAAAATAGCATCAAGATCGTCTACTAATGCACTAAAAATCTCGTTTCGCAAATTTAGCCTTTAGATATTTAGTGCATTTTTGTAACGATTTTGATGCATTTCTTTCAATACATGGTGCAAGTAAAAAATCTAATTTTTGGTATCAGTTGCAGTAATCTACACACAACTTTCACATAGATGGACAAATTTAATATTAAAAAAAAAGTGAAAAATCGACCTACCCTAATGACATATTCAGCTTACGGGTGGGTGTGATAGGGCCGCAGATGGTTTCATTTAGTCAAAAGTAATTTACACATTGCGGACGCTATTTTAAGAACACGCTATTAACGGGTTATCAATAAATTATGTGAAGAGAAAGGTGGGAAGTTGAATCCGATGTATGTAGTATAGTGAAATTTTAAAAAAACACAGGTCACTAAGCTTAGCTTAGATGCGGCAAAAGGGGGGGCCCCCAAGAAGTATAAGGGCGCCCAATGAGATCGAACCCACTAAACAATGGTTTAGAATCTAGCTTACTAACCATTTCACACGTAAGGTGCCCACTATTATTTTACTAAGTTAGCTTAGACTGTGACACATTGGCCAGAAGTATGGCGCCCCAATGAGAATTGAAATCACTAACAATGTGTTTGTGAATCTAGATTGCTACTTACACCACGTGATGTGGCACGAGCTATAAAAAAAGTAAACGACGCGTTTTATATTGTTATCGTCTTTATGGAAATTGGACTAGGAGATCGATTTCAAATCCTGGACGAGGATGTTTGATGTCTAGCTCTAATACCATGGAAAAGATATTGCATCCAACTATTTCTTCCACACTGAGACTGAAGCTATAAGATTTACCCGACTGCCCTCTGCAGAAAGATCAGCCCCTCAATCGCTCTCCAGTTGTTGCACCTTTTGGCAGTTGATGGGCGACCGTGATTCTTAAGGATGGAATCTGGTGTGCTTAGCAGTCAGGACCTGCAACACTCCTTTTAACCCTTACTTGGATAGACAGACGGTCGGCAGTCGGAGAGACCCCATTTCCGATCAATCAGCTGAATATGTCAAGCCCTAACAACGTATTTCATTGTCCATTCCGAACTGCCTTTTTCAATCACAAGCACTTTTCTTCATATATGTCAGAAGGGTTATCGCCGCTGCAGGTCATCGCACGGACATCCAGAACGCATAGAGCTTGACAATGTAGGTTTGCTGGTCGGCCTAGACTTGGTGTATGTGTCCTAAAAGAACCACTATGAGTTCGTCTCGTTCTCCGACAGGTCAGCACTAACTTGTTTCGCCTGGTTTGGTTAATGGGGAGGCTGGGCGTTGACTGTCCAATTGTTTTTCGTTGATATTCTATTCAAGACTTGTTCAAGACAGCACGCAACATTTCCATTTACCTTTTTTCTTAAAACACTTTGTTAGGATCCAAGTGGTGCAAGGTTACAGTAGCAACACGGTTACGCTGAAGAATTCTCGCTTCTGTTTTTCAGTGAGACCAGATTTCCATAAGTGGATACTTTTGAAATTACATTGTAGAGCACGTGGTCTAATGGTTAGAGGTAGGAAATGAACTCGTTGACCCGAGTTTCAAATCCATTTGATGAACTGTTATGCATGTTCGCATTAGCGCTAATACCCTTGGGAAAGATATGCCAATCCAACTACTCTCATCCAGCTATTGGTAAATAGTAGGGGAGGACTGGGATCTCAAATCTTGGTGGGCGCAACAGTCTAAGAGAGGAAAACTCTGAGTTCAAACTGTTAACTTGCTTAGAAAATTGACCTCGTTGTCACATCCTACTCGTGCAGTTGAGGGGGTATTGGTCAT
>CM042155.1:55503555-55537187 GCA_023376005.1 Doryteuthis pealeii | reverse complement strand
AGAGAGAGATCTTTAAACTGTGATCATTGTAACGCAAAAAATGTTGTTCTCTAAGTATTAGTTTGTTGTAATCCATAGATTTGGTTCTGTGTCTGTACTTATTTATTAGTCTAAAGTAAAATGGCCATTCTGATTTTCCAGTTTATTGTTTTTATTTTATTTATTTTTTATTTTTTTTATGATGGAAATTTGCATCTCTGTTAAAACTGTGATCATTTTGAACAAAAATGTTGTTCTCCAAGTATTAGTTTGTTGTAATCCATAGATTTGGTCTGTGTCTGTACTTATTTATTAGTCTAAAGTAAAATGGCCATTCTGATTTTCCAGTTTATTGTTTTTATTTTATTTAATTTTTTATTTTTTATGATGGTGAATTTTGCATCTCTGTTAAAACTGTGATCATTTGAACAAAAAATGTTGTTCTCCAAGTATTAGTTTGTTGTAATCCATAGATTTGGTTCTGTGTTCGTACTTATTTATTAGTCTAAAGTAAAATGGCCATTCTGATTTTCCAGTTTATTGTTTTTATTTTATTTTAATTTTTTATTTTTTTATGATGGTGAATTTTGCATCTCTGTTAAAACTGTGATCATTTGAACAAAAATGTTGTTCTCCAAGTATTAGTTTGTTGTAATCCATAGATTTGGTTTCTGTGTCTGTACTTATTTATTAGTCTAAAGTAAATGGCCATTCTGATTTTCCAGTTTATTGTTTTTATTTTATTTTAATTTTTATTTTTTTTATGATGGTGAATTTTGCATCTCTGTTAAAACTGTGATCATTTGAACAAAAATGTTGTTCTCCAAGTATTAGTTTGTTGTAATCCCATGATTTGGTTGTGTCTGTACTTATTTATTAGTCTTAATAATGGCCATATGATTTTTCCAGTTTATTGTTTTTATTTATTTTTTATTATAATTTTTTTATGATGGTGAATTTTATATTCTTGTAAAACTGTGAAGATCATTTAAACAAAAATGGTTGTTCTCCAAGTATTAGTTTGTTGTAAATCCATAGATTTGGTTCTGTGTCTGTACTTATTTATTAGTCTAAAGTAAAATGGCCATTCTGATTTCCAGTTTATTGTTTTTATTTTATTTTAATTTTTTATTTTTTTATGATGGTGAATTTGCATCTCTGTTAAAACTGTGATCATTTGAACAAAAATGTTGTTCTCCAAGTATTAGTTTGTTGTAATCCATAGATTTGGTTCTGTGTCTGTACTTATTTATTAGTCTAAAGTAAAATGGCCATTCTGATTTTCCAGTTTATTGTTTTTATTTTTATTTTAATTTTTTATTTTTTATGATGGTGAATTTTGCATCTGTTAAACTGTGATCATTTGAACAAAAATGTTGTTCTCCAAGTATTAGTTTGTTGTAATCCATAGATTTGGTTCTGTGTCTGTACTTATTTATTAGTCTAAAGTAAAATGGCCATTCTGATTTTCCAGTTTATTGTTTTTTTTATTTTTTATTTTTTTTTTTTTTTATTTTTTATGATGGTGAATTTTGCATCTCTGTTAAACTGTGATCATTTGAACAAAAATGTTGTTCTCAAGTATTAGTTTGTTGTAATCCATAGATTTGGTTCTGTGTCTGTACTTATTTATTAGTCTAAAGTAAAATGGCCATTCTGATTTTCCAGTTTATTTTGTTTTTATTTATTTTTATTTAATTTTTTATGATGGTGAATTTTATATCTCTGTTAAAACTGTGATCATTTAAACAAAAATGTTGTTCTCCAAGTATTAGTTTGTTGTAATCCATAGATTTGGTTCTGTGTCTGTCTTATTTATTAGTCTAAAGTAAATGGCCATTCTGATTTTCCAGTTTATTGTTTTTATTTTTTTAATTTTTTATTTTTTATGATGGTGAATTTTGCATCTCTGTTAAACTGTGATCATTTGAACAAAAATGTTGTTCTCCAAGTATTAGTTTGTTGTAATCCATAGATTTGGTTCTGTGTCTGTACTTATTTATTAGTCTAAAGTAAAATGGCCATTCTGATTTTCCAGTTTATTGTTTTTATTTTTTTTATTTTTAATTTTTTTATGATGGTGAATTTTATATCTCTGTTAAAACTGTGATCATTTAAACAAAAATGTTTTCTCCAAGTATTAGTTTGTTGTAATCCATAGATTTGGTTCTGTGTCTGTACTTATTTATTAGTCTAAAGTAAAATGGCCATTCTGATTTTCCAGTTTATTGTTTTTATTTTATTTTAATTTTTTATTTTTTATGATGGTGAATTTTATATCTCTGTTAAAACTGTGATCATTTAACAAAATGTTGTTCTCCAAGTATTAGTTTGTTGTAATCCATAGATTTGGTTCTGTGTCTGTACTTATTTATTAGTCTAAAGTAAAATGGCCATTCTGATTTTCCAGTTTATTGTTTTTATTTTATTTTATTTTTTATTTTTTTATGATGGTGAATTTTATATCTGTTAAAACTGTGATCATTTAAACAAAAATGTTGTTCTCCAAGTATTAGTTTGTGTAATCCATAGATTTGGTTCTGTGTCTGTACTTATTTATTAGTCTAAAGTAAAATGGCCATTCTGATTTTCCAGTTTATTGTTTTTATTTTATTTTAATTTTTTATTTTTTATGATGGTGAATTTTGCATCTCTGTTAAAACTGTGATCATTTGAACAAAAATGTTGTTCTCCAAGTATTAGTTTGTTGTAATCCATAGATTTGGTTCTGTGTCTGTACTTATTTATTAGTCTAAAGTAATGGCCATTCTGATTTTCCAGTTTATTGTTTTTATTTATTTTTATTTTTTAATTTTTTATGATGGTGAATTTTATATCTCTGTTAAAACTGTGATCATTTAAACAAAAATGTTGTTCTCCAAGTATTAGTTGTTGTAATCCATAGATTTGGTTCTGTGTCTGTACTTATTTATTAGTCTAAAGTAAAATGGCCATTCTGATTTTCCAGTTTATTGTTTTTATTTTATTTTAATTTTTATTTTTTTATGATGGTGAATTTTATATCTCTGTTAAAACTGTGATCATTTGAACAAAAATGTTGTTCTCCAAGTATTAGTTTGTTGTAATCCATAGATTTGGTTCTGTGTCTGTACTTATTTATTAGTCTAAAGTAAAATGGCCATTCTGATTTTCCAGTTTATTGTTTTTATTTATTTTAATTTTTTATTTTTTTATGATGGTGAATTTTATATCTCTGTTAAAACTGTGATCATTTAAACAAAAATGTTGTTCTCCAAGTATTAGTTTGTTGTAATCCATAGATTTGGTTCTGTGTCTGTACTTATTTATTAGTCTAAAGTAAAATGGCCATTCTGATTTTCCAGTTTATTGTTTTTATTTTATTTTAAATTTTTATTTTTTTATGATGGTGAATTTATATCTCTGTTAAAACTGTGATCATTTAAACAAAAATGTTGTTCTCCAAGTATTAGTTTGTTGTAATCCATAGATTTGGTTCTGTGTCTGTACTTATTTATTAGTCTAAAGTAAAATGGCCATTCTGATTTTCCAGTTTATTGTTTTTATTTATTTTTATTTTTAATTTTTTTATGATGGTGAATTTTATATCTCTGTTAAAACTGTGATCATTTAAACAAAAATGTTGTTCTCCAAGTATTAGTTTGTTGTAATCCATAGATTTGGTTCTGTGTCTGTACTTATTTATTAGTCTAAAGTAAAATGGCCATTCTGATTTTCCAGTTTATTGTTTTATTTATTTTAATTTTTATTTTTTATGATGGTGAATTTTATATCTCTGTTAAAACTGTGATCATTTAAACAAAAATGTTGTTCTCAAGTATTAGTTTGTTGTAATCCATAGATTTGGTTCTGTGTCTGTACTTATTTATTAGTCTAAAGTAAAATGGCCATTCTGATTTTCCAGTTTATTGTTTTTATTTTATTTTAATTTTTTATTTTTTTATGATGGTGAATTTATATCTCTGTTAAAACTGTGATCATTTAAACAAAAATGTTGTTCTCCAAGTATTAGTTTGTTGTAATCCATAGATTTGGTTCTGTGTCTGTACTTATTTATTAGTCTAAAGTAAAATGGCCATTCTGATTTTCCAGTTTATTGTTTTTATTTTATTTTAATTTTTTATTTTTTTATGATGGTGAATTTTATATCTCTGTTAAAACTGTGATCATTTAAACAAAAATGTTGTTCTCCAAGTATTAGTTTGTTGTAATCCATAGATTTGGTTCTGTGTCTGTACTTATTTATTAGTCTAAAGTAAAATGGCCATTCTGATTTTCCAGTTTATTGTTTTTATTTTATTTTATTTTTTATTTTTTTATGATGGTGAATTTTGCATCTCTGTTAAAACTGTGATCATTTGAACAAAATGTTGTTCTCCAAGTATTAGTTTGTTGTAATCCATAGATTTGGTTCTGTGTCTGTACTTATTTATTAGTCTAAAGTAAAATGGCCATTCTGATTTTCCAGTTTATTGTTTTTATTTTATTTTAATTTTTATTTTTTTATGATGGTGAATTTTGCATCTCTGTTAAAACTGTGATCATTTGAACAAAAATGTTGTTCTCCAAGTATTAGTTTGTTGTAATCCATAGATTTGGTTCTGTGTCTGTACTTATTTATTAGTCTAAAGTAAAATGGCCATTCTGATTTTCCAGTTTATTGTTTTATTTTATTTTAATTTTTTATTTTTTATGATGGTGAATTTTGCATCTCTGTTAAAACTGTGATCATTTGAACAAAAATGTTGTTCTCCAAGTATTAGTTTGTTGTAATCCATAGATTTGGTTCTGTGTCTGTACTTATTTATTAGTCTAAAGTAAAATGGCCATTCTGATTTTCCAGTTTATTGTTTTTATTTTATTTTAATTTTTTATTTTTTTATGATGGTGAATTTTATATCTCTGTTAAAACTGTGATCATTTAAACAAAAATGTTGTTCTCCAAGTATTAGTTTGTTGTAATCCATAGATTTGGTTCTGTGTCTGTACTTATTTATTAGTCTAAAGTAAAATGGCCATTCTGATTTTCCAGTTTATTGTTTTTATTTATTTTTATTTTAATTTTTTATGATGGTGAATTTTATATCTCTGTTAAAACTGTGATCATTTAAACAAAAATGTTGTTCTCCAAGTATTAGTTTGTTGTAATCCATAGATTTGGTTCTGTGTCTGTACTTATTTATTAGTCTAAAGTAAAATGGCCATTCTGATTTTCCAGTTTATTGTTTTTATTTTATTTTAATTTTTTATTTTTTTATGATGGTGAATTTTATATCTCTGTTAAAACTGTGATCATTTAAACAAAAATGTTGTTCTCCAAGTATTAGTTTGTTGTAATCCATAGATTTGGTTCTGTGTCTGTACTTATTTATTAGTCTAAAGTAATGGCCATTCTGATTTTCCAGTTTATTGTTTTTTATTTTTTTAATTTTTTATTTTTTTATGATGGTGAATTTTATATCTCTGTTAAAACTGTGATCATTTAAACAAAAATGTTGTTCTCCAAGTATTAGTTTGTTGTAATCCATAGATTTGGTTCTGTGTCTGTACTTATTTATTAGTCTAAAGTAAAATGGCCATTCTGATTTTCCAGTTTATTGTTTTATTTTATTTTAATTTTTTATTTTTTTATGATGGTGAATTTTATATCTCTGTTAAAACTGTGATCATTTAAACAAAAATGTTGTTCTCCAAGTATTAGTTTGTTGTAATCCATAGATTTTGGTTCTGTGTCTGTACTTATTTATTAGTCTAAAGTAAAATGGCCATTCTGATTTTCCAGTTTATTGTTTTTATTTTATTTTAATTTTTTTATTTTTTTATGATGGGTGAATTTTGCATCTCTGTTAAAACTGTGATCATTTGAACAAAATGTTGTTCTCCAAGTATTAGTTTGTTGTAATCCATAGATTTGGTTTCGTGTCTGTACTTATTTATTAGTCTAAAGTAAAATGGCCATTCTGATTTTCCAGTTTATTGTTTTATTTTATTTTAATTTTTTATTTTTTATGATGGTGAATTTTGCATCTCTGTTAAAACTGTGATCATTTGAACAAAAATGTTGTTCTCCAAGTATTAGTTTGTTGTAATCCATAGATTTGGTTCTGTGTCTGTACTTATTTATTAGTCTAAAGTAAAATGGCCATTCTGATTTTCCAGTTTAGTTTTTATTTTATTTAATTTTTTATTTTTTTATGATGGTGAATTTTGCATCTCTGTTAAAACTGTGATCATTTGAACAAAAATGTTGTTCTCCAAGTATTAGTTTTGTTGTAATCCATAGATTTGGTTCTGTGTCTGTACTTATTTATTAGTCTAAAGTAAAATGGCCATTCTGATTTTCCAGTTTATTGTTTTTATTTTATTTTAATTTTTTATTTTTTATGATGGTGAATTTTGCATCTCTGTTAAAACTGTGATCATTTGAACAAAATGTTGTTCTCCAAGTATTAGTTTGTTGTAATCCATAGATTTGGTTCTGTGTCTGTACTTATTTATTAGTCTAAAGTAAAATGGCCATTCTGATTTTCCAGTTTATTTTTTATTTATTTTAATTTTTTTTTTTTTATGATGGTGAATTTTGCATCTCTGTTAAAACTGTGATCATTTGAACAAAAATGTTGTTCTCCAAGTATTAGTTGTTGTAATCCATAGATTTGTGTCTGTACTTATTTATTAGTCTAAAGTAAAATGGCCATTCTGATTTTACAATGTATTGTTTTTGGCAGCGTGTGCAGTGCAGTAAATAAATTACGCTTTTTTTCTTCTGCAATTAGATTTGTGAGAAATTATTATCATTTTTTTTTTCGTAGTAAATCTAGCAAATGAGTTGGTTGACTTGAGGTGTTTGTAGCGTAGGTTGTTCTTAATATATCATGGTTGGCAAGATTTAGTAGATTTCATCGTATGGCTTTTTATGAATTACTTTATTATTTATTATGTATTTCCTTTCTCTCATTTCTCAGGGGTTATATCTACCTATATATCTATGCTGTTCTGCCTAAATATACACATGGTTCTTTTATCTGTCTCCCTGTCAGAGTTAATTAGTCTCACTGTTCAGATGCTACGGCCAGGAGGCCATTTCTAGATTTATCTAGAAAAATCCCCGCCAATTAACGCACGAACAGATAATTATTTGTGAAATACTTAAAGAACAAAACTTGGCTATTATTGACCATAGAAATATTTCTCTAGCTCCAAATTGTAAGAATTGGAAAGGAATTCTATTCTGTGGGGAGAAAATGAGAAATTAATACAATTAATCGTGAGCATTTGGGAAATAAAGGGGAACAATAAGAAAGAAGTATTGTGGTTGGTGAATTAAAGAAACCGGTGTTAGCGCGCGAAAATTATCAGGAAATAATTAGAAAAGAAGACAAACAGAAAAAAAAACACATTAATAAACGGGAAATAATTTAAAAAAAAGGTGGATGTTCTTTCTTAGAATATATAGTGATAGACCAGCTGGCATCAAGTAATAAAACAGATCGTTATTTTATTAGGTTGGTGCAAAAGTAACAGGGCTTTTAAACTATCAAATTACAATTGGCTTTGAACAAAATTTATAAAACGTAAAGACGATGGTCATTCAATAAATAAGAGGAATATTAAAAAAAAAGCAAAAAAATTTTTTCCGAATTTTCTTCAATAAATATAAATTTCAAGTAGTTGATACACTTACACGGATTTGGTTTATAAAAAAATAGTTTAAAAAACTTGTCCAAAATAAATTAGAGCCAAATATTTTTCTAGCGTTCAAAATAAGAGGGTGGATCAGAGTTTCATCTTCTCTGATAGGTCCGCCTGATGAGGGGAGTATGATATTGTAATACCCGAAACTCCCCTATGAACCAAGTATGACATCACTGACGACGCCCTCCAAAAGGTAGTAATAAGCGTATATTTAAAGATTAACTTTTTACTTAAGTATTTTCTTCAATCTCCTAGTTTATACAAGTACCGAGAAAGTCTATGTGTGGCTCTTACGTATCTCTGAGCCAATGTATAAGAATTTATGAACTATTCGGAAAAGACATTGAGTGAATCTGAAAAGGAGGCGGTCTAATAACATGTCTGGTCTACCGGTGGAACAGATATAATGTTGCAAAAACCGAAATCTGTAAAGATACTGGTGTAACATCACTAATGACCTCCTTTAGTGCATTTCGGCGATGTTTAACAAGAGGTTAAAACATTAATTTTTTTTATTCCCCACACAATACAACGAAAATGACTGGATAAAACGTCTCCAAATACTGACACATTTTTCATCGTTTCTTTTGTTGCATATCAATTCTTTTAAAAACTAATTAAAAACATCCACACTTTGGAAAGTGTATTAAAAAGTTTAGTTTCTTGGTTTCATTGTTTAATAGCATATCAACCTTTATTAGTTGTCAAAAGCCATCGGTATATAAGAGAGACAGTAGTAGTTGGGTACTTACTACTCGCATAAATCCCCAAAGGAGTTAGAAGGAGCTCCTTAGCCTTGGTCGGCAACCCATCTAGGATAAGGAAAAGTCCGATATAAAATCTCCGCTGCCTAGCAGCTTTACCTTATCCCAAGGAAAGGCTAGGGGGAGTAAACTACGAAAACCAATCAAGAGTTGGAGTTCCTAAGGTGGTATGATACTGAACTCCAGTGTTACCCAACAACTCATACGACACTACCGCCGCCAAACTGCATTGGCTTCTTACCTTTCCTTTGGATCAGAGCGGCAGTGTGGAGAGGGGGCGTTGCTGCTTGTCAACAGCTCAACCTCCATATCAACCCGTCCATGCCACGTACTTCCACAAAAATAGACACTACGCCATCGTCTCTCGTAGACGAAATGATGCCAATAAAAAAGAGAGGTTCTCAGAATGATCCCATGTTATAATTTTCTCGCAAAAACAAAACTTTACTCTTTTTTAGTCGAATCCACTCGTAAAGATTTGTGTAGACTGGTCAGTATTCAATTGTGTTGCAAGTTGAATCTACTTCTGAGAATCCAAACTTGGTATGTGGTTTAAATAGCAGGTTTAGCTATTAAACTATGTGGCATGGTCAAGTATATATCCAGGATTTTGATTGGCTGGTGGTTTTAGTGTGTATATTTTTATATTTACTGAACACTTGACCATGTTCTGTCAGATGCTACAGAGTGTATTCAGTTACACTGTCTTTTTTTGTCTGGTGACTGGACGTTAGTCACAGCCTTTCTGTGAGGGTGAAAATTATGTTCATTCTACACTGTGAATTAGTGTTCTTACCAATTTCTGAAGGTCCAAAAAGTCTTTGTCTGCCCTGACTACGTTGACGGTCAAAATAATTTGGTTAAATAGAATTTAGTTAAAACGAAATTAGGTAAGAAGTTTTTTTGATTGGGAAAAATTTGGTTTAAAATATAATTTGGTTAAAAAAAGAATTTGGTTTTAAAAAATAGAATTTGGTTTTAAAAATAGAATTAGGTTTAAAAAAATTGAATTTGGTTTTAAAAATAGAATTAGGTTTTAAAAAATCGAATTTGGTTTTAAAAATAGAATTAGGTTTTAAAAAATCGAATTTGGTTTTAAAAATAGAATTAGATTTTAAAAAATCGAATTTGGTTTTAAAAATAGAATTAGGTTTTAAAAAATCGAATTTGGTTTTAAAAATAGAATTAGGTTTTAAAAAATAGAATTTGGTTTTAAAAATAAAATTAGGTTTTAAAAATAAAATTAGGTTTTAAAAAATAGAATTTGCTTTTAAAAATAGAATTTGGTTTTGATGAAATAATTTGTTTTGAAAAAAGAATTTGTTTTTGAAAATAGAATTTGGTTTTAATAAAAGAATTTGGTTTTAAAAAAGAATTTGTTTTAAAATATCGAGTTAAAAAAATGAATTAAAAAGAATTGAATACCTAACAAAGAGGAATAAAACAAAATGTCTTTGGCATAAAATAACCCAAAGATTGACATGCCATAAAATCCAACCAACCATCCAATCTAGACTTTGATTTACATTTCTGTGATAAAAAATTCAATTCTCTGTCTGTTGAACTGTTTTCTTATATTTACACAGGTATCATTTAGTTATTCAATGAATAACAAGAAATTCTAACCATTAAATTCCAATCTACTTCAAAGAAAATGTATAAAACTTCAAAACGAGGCTCATTTAATGAATAAAAGGAAAACAAAAATCGTTGTGTTGTATGTGTTTAAAAAATTTTTTTTTTACTTCTTTTAATACATTTGATGATTTTACTTACTTATGGTACAAACTCTCTGACAATGAATTTTTAACTCCCATCCTCTCAGAAAATATATTTCAAAAATAAATTTTTACACCGCCCGGGGGTAGTTTTTTTTTCAATAATAATAATAATAAAAATAATAATGTGAAAGTGATACCAATCGTAGTTGGGGCACTTAGAAAGGTCCCAATATACTTGGAAAAAAGACTGGAGGATCTGGAAACCAGAGGAAGAATTGACATCATCCAGACTACTGCACTGCTGCAATCAGCTAGAATACTCAGAAGAGTCCTAGAAACCTGAGGAGACTTGTTGTCACTCGACCTCCAGTGAAATACCATCAGCTGACTCTGATGTGAAAAATTCAAAAGGGGAGAAAATAAATGTGAAATTGTGTTTGTGTATGTGAGGATACAAGTGGTCCCATAGGAAGGCATGTATTTGTAAAAAATGTGACTTCTGTTATGCTGGGAAATTTGCACGATTTTAAAATGTCACTTTGATTATATCCAGTTTGTTGCACTAAAAAATGTTAATGCTAATTATTTGCCTGTTTTCGTTTTTTATTGCCGGTTTTCGTTTTTTCTATGTATAGGGAAAAAAAACTGCTTTTCATTAAAAAGCGAGTATTTTAAGTGTCTTTATAATCCATTAGGATAGTTAACAGAAAATCGAGTATTTGCTAAAAATAGAAAATGAAAACTACATGGTAAGAGTTTGATCTTGGACTCTTATTCAAATAATGAAAAAGTGGGTGAGAGGAAAAATTGATTTCGGTTTCTGAGATTTGATGTTACACAATTGAGATTTCGAGTTGGATGCTTAAGGAAGTTGCCTTTTTGGGGGGGGGGTCCAAGTGTACTATTTTGTTAGTATAGCATTTAATTCTAAGACTAACAGCAACAAATAAATGAATTAAAACTTAGTTTAATTCTAACAATTTATTAAAGACAACTAAAAAAATGAGTAATAATATAAAGTCCTTCCTGCGTTTAAAGTTGAGTTTGAGGGACTTACCGGCGTGCTGGTGCAGATATCTGGCATCTTAGAGGAATTTCTTGGAGAAGATTTATAGTCGCTGCCTCGTCGAATCTGGTGCGGGGTCTCTCTGGTGATTTTTAAGTATTTTGAGACAAAACTTCTGGGCTCATCACATGATTGGTATATCCAATCACAGAAAGCCTCTCTCTCACCCAACTCCACACACAGGAATTACCATTTTACTCACCCAACAGTACCAACCACAATTGGTATCGCTTTCACCTCATATTCTTCAGTTTTTTCAATTCTTTAGCAAGGTCCTGGTATTTGTTTATCTTTGTCTATCTTCATCCTGTATTATTATTATTATTATTATTATTATTATTATTATTTACTCCTTTTGAGTTTTCACATCAGCATTAGCTGATGGTCTTTCACTGGAGTCTGAGTGACAGCAAGTCTCCTCAGGTCTCCAGGACTCTTCTGGGTATTCTGGCAGATTGCAGCAGTGCAGTGTTCTGAATCGTTTCAATCCTTCCTCTGATTTCCAAACTTTCCAAACCCTTTTCCAATCCTTTTGGGACTGTTCCAAGTGCACCAACTACAATTGGTATCACTTTCACTTTCATATTCCATAACTTTTTCAGTTCTCTGGCAAGGTCCAGATATTTGTCCATTTTTTCATTTTCCTTTAGCTTCACCCTGTGATCTGCTGGCACTGCAAAATCCACAAGTTGGCAAGTTCTTTCTCTTTTGTTAATCAACACTAGGTCTGGTCTTCTTGCTGGGATAAGGTGATCCGTTTTTATTTCAAAGTCCCAGAGAATTTTATGCGTTTCGTTCTCAAGAACAGATTCTGGTTTATGCATATACCATTTTGTTGTATGGTCAAAATTTAATTTTTTGCATAATTCCCAGTGGATCACCTTCC
Organism: Doryteuthis pealeii; assembly: GCA_023376005.1. Lineage (NCBI taxonomy): Eukaryota > Metazoa > Mollusca > Cephalopoda > Myopsida > Loliginidae > Doryteuthis > Doryteuthis pealeii. Next base: position 55,525,076 of record CM042155.1, on the reverse strand, counting down.
CAACCCAGTCATGTCTAGTTTTGTATTCTCTTTGTGCTAGTTTGCTACATTCGCAGAGTATATGGTTTACAGTCTCATTTCTATTCCCGCAAAGTCTACATTTACTATTTGTTGGGTCCTATCGATTTTCGCTTTGATGTAGTTTGTCCTTATGGCATTATTTTGTGCAGCAATTATAAGTGATTCTGTTTCTCTTTTGAGGTTTCCCTTTCTTAACCATGTCCAAGTCTTTTCCTGTGCAACCTCTTCAATTTGTCGTTTGAAGCGTCCGTATAATTGTTTTTCTTCCCATTTTTTGTTTTCTAGTCTTTGTTGTTTTTCTGATTGTCCATCGGTCGCTTCTACTATTGTTGGCCGCCATAAGTGGTTTGTCTTTGCTCTTCCTTGTGTAATCTTCAAGTTGTTGGACTGTTGTTTCTACGCATTCCTCTATGTTGGCAAGACCTCTTCCCCCTTCCTTTCTTGACACATATAATCTGTCTCTATCATCTCTAGGGTGGAGAGCCTTGTGCATTGTCATTAATTTTCTCGTCCTTTGGTCAATCTGTCGGAGTTCTTCTTTTGTCTATTTTAAGAATATTATTATTATTATTATTATTATTATTATTATTGTTTTCTTTAAGTTAGGATACAATTCTTCTTTTTATTATTAAACCTTTATGACACTTCCGTCGTATTAAGTGAAGATAAATCTAAAATAAAGTTGTAGATTGATCCTTACTGTTTTTAAATATTTTATTTATTTATAAACTAGCTGCAGTACCCAGCAATACCCGGGAAAGATAAGATTGATCGCAGTTCTCAGGGTGCGCCTAAAAATGCTAACAAACCAGGGTGCCCATATTGAAATTTCAATAGCAAGCTTTGCCAGGTGTTCTTATGTCAGATTATTTTCTTGGGTGGAACTATCAATATCTGTCTAAGTTATAAGTCCTTCTCTCATTCAGCTTTCTAAGTTCAGAGTGAAATTTGAGTGTATCGAACTTATTAGTTGATTCCAACGTTACTAATACTCCCTTCTCTTCTTTCTCACTGAAACGTATTCTCTTTCCTCTTCAATTGTAAAGATCTTCACAGGGGCTGCATTATCGATTTTTATTGAAGTCTAATTAGCCAGTCCTATTTCTGAATATTAGCTTAATGTCTGTGTGGAGTTTCATCATGATCGGATTTACTCGGCTAGGCGTCACCTGGTTATACACAGACAGACAGAAATTGACATTTATGTTGTAGATAGCTTATTGAATTTGGTCTATTATTAAAGATAATATTTTTAATTTACATGAAGCTTTTGTAATTTGAATGGTATAAAAGTATTGCGATTATTTCCCTTACTTGCCTCAGTTTGCCGTTTGGCAAATAGGGGGCGTTGCAACCGGTAGTATAAATAGGTTTACCGCCAAAGTGAACTTCTCGTAGACTCTCCAGTTGTCACCAGTTGTGCCTCTCTATCCTTAAGGACCGGCAGGGTTTCGCCCCCAGGCATTCCGTATACCTGTTACTCGACCACTTCTTCACCATCCGGCTTAATGGAGGTCACACGCGCCAGTTGCATCTTTAATCTACAGAACAGAGGGATTTGCATCCCACAGGTATTCCACGTACAAGTTACGCGATGGCCTTTCCACGGAGTAAGTGACGGCTTTAATTCTCTGTACAGTAGCCCCAGGACTATCTGCAAGGACTCTTTTGTATTGGAACATTTATTCTATACACATACATTCTATTGTATTATATCCTGTTTTCTATTGTTTATGTTAGAGTTTGCTCAGACAATACAATCAACTAACAGAACCTGTGGATATACCATAATATGATAATTCAATTATTACAATATATTTACTTAGGAACCATTGCAAAATATTTCAATGTGTAAAAAGTATAATAATCTAAACTCTCTATCACTCTATTTTTCTTTTCATATTCTCATTATGTTCGATTAAAACATATTAGCGTTATCGCTCCCGCGCACTTATCCCCTCTCTATATAATTACTCTACTCTCTTTCTTTCTTTCTCTCTTATTGTATATTTCTGTGTAGCATGTTTTCTTACCTTTCTTTCTAACAAAAATGGAATGGTTCATTATTTAGCCGACATGACGATACTCATAAGAAATAAGAATTTGGTAGTTAAGCAACACAAGATAATCAGTATTTAGATTTTTGCATTACATCTTGGACGTTTTGGACGGTCTCATTTTTAACCAGACGGTGTTGCAAGATGATAACGGGCGTACAATTAAGGAACACGAGTATCAGTATATACATTCTTTTTATCCCTTTTGTCGGGATTTGTTGAATATATATATATATATATATATATATATATATATATCAAGTAAAAGTAAATTCGTCGGGGTGGCCTAAAGTCGGTATCAGCCAGTCAGCGAGGGAGTCTATCCCCTTTCAATAGCGCTAGACCAAGGAGATTATTTTAGCATCTGAGCCGGAGCGCCACACCTACCACCAGCTCCTTACTTTACCGCACAGATCCCTGTGCTACTCATACGCAGAGTTGGCGAGGACCGGTATCGAACTAGGAACCTTGTGGTTTCTAGCCGAACGCTCTACCAACTGAGCTATCCCGGCCTCTCTCTCTCTCTCTCTCTCTCTCTCTCTCTCTCTCTCTCATATATATATATATATATATATATATATATATATATATATATATATAATAAGACCATTGAAATGGTACCCCCCCTTGTGTGTATACATATATACTAGCTTTAATCAAAATAAATAACTTTATACATACATTAATAAAACCACATTTAATCACTACGGACTCAATAATAATATAGACCATCCTCATCATTGTCATAAACCATTAAAACAATAGCACAAATCGGATTTCTAACAATTTCGATCCTTTGAAAAAAATGCAACTTCCGCTCTTTTCGAATTTTTGAATTTCAAACCAGCATTCTTCGACCGCGGACCTATAATCAACCGTTTATCGCAAAAAAACACACACACGTGTAATCGACTGCCATTAATCAATATCTTGATTAATCCAGTATATTTAACCCTGAAGATCCTTATGGTAAAACTCGAGTAGGTTAATACCGTGTACCTTAATGCTAATAAATTTGCTCTACTCATGTATTGAGCACTTTATATTTGTTATATCGCTGCCTTATCATTGTGAAACTTGAATCAACTAACCACTGTGACCATGTTCACCGGTAAGTCACTTTTTTCCACAAATACCATATATATATATCGTTTAAGAAGAGGGTAGACAATCAAACAATAATTCATCACCAAAAGAAATATTTCATAACAGCTGTATAGATGTATATCTATGCTATCATACCCATTTTTAAACCAACCAATCACAGGCCCACAATTTTTGGCGACAGAAATCAAAGATAAGATTCTTCCTCTTTTTCAACCTTCATCTTCATGGAGGCGGACGTCAATTTGTTGCTCTCATTATGTCAGTAAGTACGAGAACTTTAAGATAACCAATGATTTAGTAATGTGGAATTACATTATATGAATATGTATGACAGTAAACAGTACAATAGTTTGCAACAGAAAATATTACAACGGTATTTTGTTCATGTATAAATGTTGACTAGTTTTCATATTAAAAACTAATTAAAATTAATTAAATTCATTATTTAAGGTCAAATTTTTGTCTAAGTCGAAACGTGGTAACATAATGAACATCAGTAAAAAACAAAAACAAAAAAAAGCAAAATAATATTACACATATAATTTATTTTTAATAAATGTAAACTATTTTTCGATCAATTTTCCTTAAATATATCGTAAACATGGCCGTAAACGCTGTCTAATATGATATAAAATCTGTATTTTAAAACTTATGCATTACAAAATTCATTAATTGATAGATCAACACTGAAAATTTCATTAAAATCGAATACTTTCCTGATTTTTGGTAATTTATTTTCAATCAGGGAGGGAGGGAGAAATTTATTTTGTAAAATACGGATTTTACGGCAACTTTAGCAGTGCCTATATAAATGTAATACAATATTGTTGAAATTCCAAGTCTTGTCCATGTATTTCCTGAATTCATCCTAATTCCACATTTACGACTTAAATCAGGACATATCATTCTAGAAGTGAGAAATCCTCTGCAATTAAACCACATTATACATTCCTGGTCAAAATCTTAAGATCAGATACAAAAGTGTTAAAAAATATATAAAATACTGTTACTTTAATCGAAATATATTTGCGAAACATTTAAATTAATTAGAAAATGCAATTTATCATCAAACGAGTGAAAAGAAATGGTCTTATCTTTATAACCAATAACAAAAAAAACAAAACTTTTTCAATGTTTATTTAAATTAATCAATTAAAAGCTTAACGATTTTGCTTGTTTGTTGATAAACTACATTTTTTAATTAAATGTAAACGTTTTGATTAAATAATAATATATTTCGATTAAAGTAATCTGGCGAATAACAAACTGAGGAGAATAACTTTTTGGCGAATGAGGTTTTATTCAACTCGAAGAACGCACGTACGCATACAAAGATGTCTGTTTTTGACTGACTTTAAGCAAGGGAGATAATCCCTTAGACAAGGGCAGACAACTCTAAAATAATCTCATTTTACCACAAGTAACAGTATTCTTTTTTTTAACCCTTTTGTATCTGGACGTAAGATTTTGATCAGGAGGGTATAGCTTCGCTTTGCGCTACCTACCCAAAGGGCTGGAATTCATTGCTATATAGACTTTAACCAATACTTTTATGGTGGTAGATGTGTGATGTTTGATGTCAATATTCAATAAAAGTGTTCAAACATTTAAAGACCATAAATAAATCAAGCACAATGGCATAGAAGACAAAACTCTTGATTAAACAAACAAAATTGTATTAACAGAAGTTTACAAAAGGTAGCATTGAATACTGGGCGAGGTTCCGCCAAAGTTCTTTTTTTAAAGTTCAAATGTAAAATGTAAGCTGGTATTTCACAGGTCAAAAGTGAGAAAGAAAAGGTGAAAGTTTAAAGTCAACTCAAAAGCAATCAGGCATAAGTTGAATGAATATAAGGTTTATCTCCGAAAGCATAGGTTATTCAGAGAGAGAGAGAGAGAGAGAGAGAGAGAGAGAGAGAGAGAGAGAGAGAGAGATACCTTCAGCGTGTAAGCGAAATGTTCTTAAAAAAGGGTGACGTGAATTCCCTTAGGCAAATGAGATCTTTCTGGTTAGGATCCGAAAGTTCTGTTATTTATAAGAAATGAGTAGGCTCCAAATTGGGGTCTAGTTGATAAATTTTCTTATTAGGCGGGAACGCCTCTGATTGGTTGAATTTTACGAATTTTATTTTAGATTTTATTTTTACTAAGGTTGCGCGATCCATATGTGCAAACTACTTATTTTTGCCATTCGACTTCCGTCTGTTGAAGCGATAACTTCCGGTCGCCACACTTTTATCATCTAGTTTGGTTGTTTTTGTTCCCACTTCTGTTTTTTTTTAGTTTTTGATGTATTTCTGTTTGTCAATGTGTTGCAATTGCTTTTCCTGGCTGTTGCAATTAATTGTTCCTTACTTTTATTAGTGTGTATTCGTCAAGTGCTTGGATTGTCGTATCTACACTATCTTCAATGTTGGCGAGACCCTTCCCACTTCTTGGCACATACAGTTTTTGTCTATGTCGTCTCTCGGGTGTAGTAACGTGTGCATAGTCATGATTTTCCTTGTCCTTTGGTTCATCTGCTGGAGCTCCTCTCTTGTCCATTTTAGGAGTGGTACCGAGTATCTTACGAGAGACTCCTTGTGAGTTTTTCACACCATCGTTAGCTGATGATCTTTCAATAGAGTGTGAGTGCCAATAAGTTTCAGCAATGCTTTTCACCCTCATATTCCACAATTTTCCAATTATCTGGCAAGGTTTTCGTTTTCTTTCATCTTCACATCTACCAGTTGATGAGTTCTCTTTTTCTTGTTCTGTGTCCTTCTGCTCAAATTTAAAACGTATGCGAAAATCCTTGATAAAGACATCCAAATGAGCCTGTTCTGACTTTGTTTTGACGCATGTAAAAAAAACAAAAAAAAAACTTTAAAACTCTTGTAAAACGCCTTAAAACTATGAAATTAAAAAATCAAAAACAAAAAAAAACGTGTGTAGCAATATTGAAAATTATTAAAATAACAATGAATTTGGTATTTTTAGCAAGCTCCTAACGTGTCTAATCATGCCTGATAGTTTGCAACTTTGAAAATTTTGGTCAACTTTGAAGATTTTGCTTAAATTCATATACTTTAAAACATATGCGAAAATTCCTCGAAAAAGACGTCCAAATCGACCTGTTTTGACTTTATTTTGACGCATGTAAAAAAAAAACATTAAACCTTTTGTAAAACGCCTTAAAACTATGAAATTAATATTCTAACTGTTGTTTCTAGCAAGGGTTCATGTCCGCACGCCTTACCTGATAGTTGGTTCGGTTGAAACGTTTGGGAAAATTTTAGAAATTGAGCTTTGAAAGCTTTTTTTTTACACCCAATCGCGCTATTAAAAAACAAAAAAAAAAGTTGTGTAGCAATATTGAAAATTAATAAAATGGACAAACCATCAGTTTTTGTAATTTTCTTGTGCACTGGTAGGAGATTCACTGTGACCGGCTTAAAGTAGGCAAGGAGTAAAAAAAAAAAAAAAAAAAACACTGAAAATTTTGCACACACCTAAGACATAACTATTTCAATCACGAAATACGCGAATTCATCATCGATCTTAGATTGAAAGAATAAAAAAATCGACTTGACAAATTGATTCTAGAAATTGTAAATCGATTTTTTATATTATTGATTTTTTTTGTATTTTCTCAAAATGGAGTTAAAGTTAAACAGACGAGGAATTAATGCATAACATTGTCAATGTAGAATATTCATGTCATCTACACCAAGTAAATTTTTAGCTCTGTCGGCTGGAGTTTTAGAATACACCGACTGCACCTCTGCCGACGGGTATGACCCCCCCCCTACACACCCACCTCAATGGGTCTTACATAAAGAGAAATTGAAGTCTGAGTCAGTGGGGCCAAAAATAAAAGAATCGAAGTCAAAGGTTCAGACTTCACGTCCCTGTAGGCCTGTTGGCTGGGGTTTTAGAATACACTGCTCCTCTGCAGATGGCGCGACCTGTTAGACGTGAATGGCGACCTGTGATGCTTAAGGACTGAACCCTGGTGGCTGAACAGTCCATGACATGCAACACTCCACTTTGGCCCTTACTTAGGCTAGACGGGCGGTCCGAAAAGCCCCCTACGATCAATCGGCGGGTCACGTCAAGCCCCTAGCACTTATCTAATTGCTCTTATGGCAACCCAACCTTTTTATCATACATGTGCTAGAAGACCGTAGCTGAGGGTATTCATGTCCTGGGTGTGACGTTAAGCTGATGCAGGCCTGGAGCTCTGAGGAATGGAGTACCTCTTCATCACCGTTACTCCCAGGTCCATTTTGATACGGAGTGGTAGTATCTGTTAGAGTCCTATCTATGGGTTAAATAGAAAAATGAGTTTAAAAATTGTGTTTAAAAAATTGAGTTTGAAAAAAAAATGTTAAATACCCAACAAGAATGAATAAAACAAAACATCTTCGGCATAAAATAACCCAACAAGGGTTGATATGCCATAAAATCCAACCAACCACCCAAACAAGTAATTTTAACTTTCTCAGTCGCAGGAGCGGTGTTTAGTAAATTGTTATTCCTCAAGAAAATAAGAGCATTAAGCGATAGATGTGTCGGAAAAATGATTTATTGTGAATGGACTTTATCATTAAGCATTTGATTGAAAGTGTTACTTTCTTTGTTATCTAGCCACAAGAATTGGACCATATTACCTTTAGGCACCCCTTTTTGATCTCAATTAAGAAAGGACATGTTTTTCATTTACACCGTCAATATCCGGTTGTTTGTTAGGCGTTAGGGTTAGGGGTTAGGGTTATAATTTAAAAAATATCTAAAAATCGTCTGTTAAAACAACCGGATATTGACGGTGTAAATGAAAAACATTGTCCTTTTTTAATCGAGATTAAAAAGGGGTGCCTAAAGGTTATATGGTCCCAAGAATTCATAAACATATGAATCTACCACACCTGCTGTAATAAATTACCCTAACCCTAAACTCTAACTCCTAACCCTAACTCTAACCCTAACCACTGTGCAGTGGAGCGTTCTGAAATTTTCCAACTTACGTTAGCAAAATAAACCATTCTTAATGATATAGTTGTAAAGTATTGTTCAAACCGATCTGTCGCTTAATAGTGTTATTTTTTAAGGTATAAGAATTTAGTGAACGCCGCTCCCACCGTCGAGAAAGTTCAGGAGTGCCGTAATTTTACCTGTAAAAAAAAATTAGATTTTGTCCATGTAGCTAAATGAATTTTAGACGTGGTGAACAAATTCAATAAAACACCAATGCGAGGCTGATAGAAATTTTACCATCGACTGACAGAAAACCTAATTGCAATGTAGAACGAAGCAGATTTTGACCTATGTACAATAAGTATTCATCCAAACCATTTAACACGAGTAGGATGTGACACAAGGTCGCAGGTATGGAGTGATCAGGTTAGAGTATTTACTCAAATCGTTTACTACGGGCAGGATGTGACACAAGGTTGCAGATATGGGTTGATCGGGTTAGAGTATTTACTCAAATCGTTTGCTATGGGCAGTATGTGACACAAGGTTGCAGATATGGGTTGATCGGGTTAGAGTATGTACTCAAATCGTTTACTACGGGCAGGATGTGACACAAGGTTGCAGGTATAGGGTGATCGTTTAGAGGATTTACTCAAATCGTTTACTACGGACAGGATGTGACACAAGGTCGCAGGTATGGAGTGATCGGGTTAGAGTATTTACTCAAATCGTTTACTACGGGCAGGATGTGACACAAGGTTGCAGATATGGGTTGATCGGGTTAGAGTATGTACTCAAATCGTTTGCTATGGGCAGTATGTGACACAAGGTTACAGGTATGGGTTGATCGGGTTAGAGTATGTACTCAAATCGTTTACTACGGGCAGGATGTGACACAAGGTTGCAGATATGGGTTGATCGGGTTAGAGTATGTACTCAAATCGTTTACTACGGGCAGGATGTGACACAAGGTTGCAGATATGGGTTGATCGGGTTAGAGTATGTACTCAAATCGTTTACTACGGCAGGTGACACAAGGTTGCAGATATGGGTTGATCGGGTTAGAGTATGTACTCAAATCGTTTGCTATGGGCAGTATGTGACACAAGGTTACAGGTATGGGTTGATCGGGTTAGAGTATTTACTCAAATCGTTTGCTATGGGCAGTATGTGACACAAGGTTGCAGATATGGGTTGATCGGGTTAGAGTATGTACTCAAATCGTTTACTACGGGCAGGATGTGACAAGGTTGCAGGTATAGGGTGATCGTTTAGAGGATTTACTCAAATCGTTTACTACGGACAGGATGTGACACAAGGTCGCAAGTATGGAGTGATCGGGTTAGAGTATTTACTCAAATCGTTTACTACGGGCAGGATGTGACACAAGGTTGCAGATATGGGTTGATCGGGTTAGAGTATGTACTCAAATCGTTTGCTATGGGCAGTATGTGACACAAGGTTACAGGTATGGGTTGATCGGGTTAGAGTATGTACTCAAATCGTTTACTACGGGCAGGATGTGACACAGGTTGCAGATATGGGTTGATCGGGTTAGAGTATGTACTCAAATCGTTTGCTATGGGCAGTATGTGACACAAGGTTACAGGTATGGGTTGATCGGGTTAGAGTATGTACTCAAATCGTTTACTACGGGCAGGATGTGACACAAGGTTGCAGATATGGGTTGATCGGGTTAGAGTATGTACTCAAATCGTTTGCTATGGGCAGTATGTGACACTAGGTTACAGGTATGGGTTGATCGGGTTAGAGTATGTACTCAAATCGTTTACTACGGGCAGGATGTGACACAAGGTTGCAGGTATAGGGTGATCGTTTAGAGGATTTACTCAAATCGTTTACTACGGACAGGATGTGACACAAGGTCGCAGGTATGGAGTGATCGGGTTAGAGTATTTACTCAAATCGTTTACTACGGGCAGGATGTGACACAAGGTTGCAGATATGGGTTGATCGGGTTAGAGTATGTACTCAAATCGTTTGCTATGGGCAGTATGTGACACAAAGGTTACAGGTATGGGTTGATCGGGTTAGAGTATGTACTCAAATCGTTTACTACGGGCAGGATGTGACACAAGGTTGCAGATATGGGTTGATCGGGTTAGAGTATGTACTCAAATCGTTTGCTATGGGCAGTATGTGACACAAGGTTACAGGTATGGGTTGATCGGGTTAGAGTATGTACTCAAATCGTTTACTACGGGCAGGATGTGACACAAGGTTGCAGATATGGGTTGATCGGGTTAGAGTATGTACTCAAATCGTTTGCTATGGGCAGTATGTGACACAAGGTTACAGGTATGGGTTGATCGGGTTAGAGTATGTACTCAAATCGTTTACTACGGGCAGGATGTGACACAAGGTTGCAGATATGGGTTGATCGGGTTAGAGTATGTACTCAAATCGTTTACTACGGACAGGATGTGACACAAGGTCGCAGGTATGGAGTGATCGGGTTAGAGTATTTACTCAAATCGTTTACTACGGGCAGGATGTGACACAAGGTTGCAGATATGGGTTGATCGGGTTAGAGTATGTACTCAAATCGTTTACTACGGACAGGATGTGACACAAGGTCGCAGGTATGGAGTGATCGGGTTAGAGTATTTACTCAAATCGTTTGCTATGGGCAGGATGTGACACAAGGTTGCAGATATGGGTTGATCGGGTTAGAGTATGTACTCAAATCGTTTACTACGGGCAGGATGTGACACAAGGTTGCAGGTATAGGGTGATCGTTTAGAGGATTTACTCAAATCGTTTACTACGGACAGGATGTGACACAAGGTCGCAGGTATGGAGTGATCGGGTTAGAGTATTTACTCAAATCGTTTACTACGGGCAGGATGTGACACAAGGTTGCAGATATGGGTTGATCGGGTTAGAGTATGTACTCAAATCGTTTACTACGGACAGGATGTGACACAAGGTCGCAGGTATGGAGTGATCGGGTTAGAGTATTTACTCAAATCGTTTGCTATGGGCAGGATGTGACACAAGGTTGCAGATATGGGTTGATCGGGTTAGAGTATGTACTCAAATCGTTTACTACGGACAGGATGTGACACAAGGTCGCAGGTATGGAGTGATCGGGTTAGAGTATTTACTCAAATCGTTTGCTATGGGCAGGATGTGACACAAGGTTGCAGATATGGGTTGATCGGGTTAGAGTATGTACTCAAATCGTTTACTACGGGCAGGATGTGACACAAGGTTGCAGGTATAAGGGTGATCGTTTAGAGGATTTACTCAAATCGTTTACTACGGACAGGATGTGACACAAGGTCGCAGGTTATGGAGTGATCGGGTTAGAGTATTTACTCAAATAGTTGGCTACGGACAGGATGTGACACAATGTCGCAGGTATGGGTTGATCTGGTTAGAGTATTTACTCAAATCGTTTACTACGGGCAGGATGTGACACAAGGTTGCAGGTATGGGTTGATCTGGTTAGAGTATTTACTCAAATCGTTTACTACGGGCAGGATGTGACACAATGTCGCAGGTATGGGTTGATCTGGTTAGAGTATTTACTCAAATCGTTTACTACGGACAGGATGTGACACAATGTCGCAGGTATGGTTGATCTGGTTAGAGTATTTACTCAAATCGTTTACTACGGCAGGATGTGACACAAGGTTGCAGGTATGGAGTGATCGGGTTAGAGTATTTACTCAAATCGTTTTACTACGGGCAGGATGTGACACAAGGTGCAGGTATGGGGTGATCGGTTAGAGTATTTACTCAAATCGTTTACTACGGGCAGGATGTGACACAAGGTCGCAGGTATGGGTTGATCGGGTTAGAGTATTAACTCAAATCGTTTACTACGGGCAGGATGTGACACAAGGTCGCAGGTATGGAGTGATCGGGTTAGAGTATTTACTCAAATCGTTTACTACGGGCAGGATGTGACACAATGTCGCAGGTATGGAGTGATCGGGTTAGAGTATTTACTCAAATCGTTTTACTACGGGCAGGATGTGACACAATGTCGCAGGTATGGAGTGATCGGGTTAGAGTATTTACTCAAATCGTTTACTACGGGCAGGATGTGACACAATGTCGCAGGTATGGAGTGATCGGGTTAGAGTATTTACTCAAATCGTTTACTACGGGCAGGATGTGACACAATGTCGCAGGTATGGAGTGATCATAGAGTATTTACTCAAATCGTTTACTACGGGCAGGATTGACACAATGTCGCAGGTATGGAGTGATCGGGTTAGAGTATTTACTCAAATCGTTTACTACGGGCAGGATGTGACACAATGTCGCAGGTATGGAGTGATCGGGTTAGAGTATTTACTCAAATCGTTTACTACGGGCAGGATGTACACAATGTCGCAGGTATGGAGTGATCGGGTTAGAGTATTTACTCAAATCGTTTACTACGGGCAGGATGTGACACAATGTCGCAGGTATGGAGTGATCGGGTTAGAGTATTTACTCAAATCGTTTACTACGGGCAGGATGTGACACAATGTCGCAGGTATGGGGTGATCGGGTTAGAGTATTTAACTCAAATCGTTTACTACGGGCAGGATGTGACACAAGGTCGCAGGTATGGAGTGATCGGGTTAGAGTAAGTATTAACTCAAACACAATGATGGAAATGCTATGAACTTGTGCACAGAACGGTATTTACCTAACTTGTTCGCTATGAATAGAATGTGAATCTACCTATGTGACACAATGTAGCGGGTATGGGGCATCCAGCAAGGGTTAAACTCGCTATTCAGTAGCAATGGATTTGCGAGACTAGCTTGTTTACCATTATACCACGAGGGAACGCTATGAACTTGTGTACAGTCTATATTTATCCACGCCGTTCGCCATGAGTAGGATGTGACACATGGTTGGAAGTATGAGGCACCAGTCCAATACGATAGCCACTACACCATGGGGACTGAAACCCTGCACCTGCAGAGGTGTAAGATTCTCCTCTGCAGATGGGGCCACCTGTTGGCCGTGGGTGGCAACCTGTGATGCTTAAGGACTGAATCCTGGTGGATGAGCAGTCCATGACATGCAACACTCCACTTTGACCCTTAGAGTGATCAATCGGCTGGTCATGTCAAGCCCTACTGCCTATATAATTGTCCCAACACTATTGCCCTTATGCTAAGCTCCAGCGCTTATCATATATGTGCTAGAAGGCGGTGGCTGAGGGTCTTCATGTCCTGGGAATGACGTTAAACTCTATCTGATGGTGAGATTCTAGTTATGGAAGTCTGGGGAATGTGGTGCTCCCTTTCGTTACTATTGCTCACTGGTCCAATGTGACCCGGAGTGGTAGTATCTGTTAGGGTCCCATCTATGGGTTAAATAGAAAAATGTGTTTTAAAAATATTGAGTATCCATTAAGAATGAATTTATTTCAAAACTTAGTCGATATTAAATGACCCACTGAGATTGATATGCCGTAAAACAAAACAAAACAAAACAAAACAAAACAAAGCCGCAGTCCAACACGATAGCCACGGGGACTCTACCCGAATTTGGATGCATTTGAATTTGTGTGATTATAAGGGAGCAATCATTATTCTATTATAGTATAACACTTCTAGCCTAATTTACTACGATGCCCCAGTCCAATACGATAGCCACCATGCCACAGGGATTCCATCCGAATCTGGATGCATTTGAAATTGTGTGATTATACGGGAGTAATCATTATTCTATTAAGATATTCGTTCCCAATTGTAAACACGCTACGTGAACTGTCCTCGAATTTAGATATGTTTGCATTTGTGTGATTATATGGGAGTAATGATTATTCTATTTAGGTATCATTTCACAATGATAAACACTTCTCGCCTAAGAGGGATAAAGAAATAAACAAAAACAGGATTGAAGAAGAAATGGAATGGATTCATAGCTACAAAGCCTTTGTATAACAATAGTATTAAATATAGACAGACTATTGATAAACGTCTATAGAAACGGAGGAGGAAAAAGAAAAAAAAGAAAAAAAAAGAAAGAAAGCAAGCAAGAAAGAAACAAAGTAAGGACCCATATAATTATATCATCTTAAGAGGTTGGGGGTGTCACTTAAGAAATCGTTGAGAGGAGAAATAGAATGCGAAGGTTTTTCCCCCGTTTATGGATTGTTGAGAGACTAAGAGATGAACGAATGGATAAATTAACCCAAACATGTAAAAGTAAATGCACAAAAAGAATATACAAACGGAAGGTCTTTCAACAAGATTGTATTCCCACGGTCGGTTTCTTTTTTTTCTCTTGGCCGGTTCATTGTCGATCTCCGGTGAGATGCGAAAACCGTTCCGAACGACAATGGCGCATGCTAAGTGCCGAAGGACCTGCTTCGCTACTTTCACGAGAGTACACTTAAGCACCTCCGTGACTGGAGAGCGTGCAATAACAGCAGGCATAACAGACAGAGTGAACTAAGAGCACATCTGTGTTGTGCTTTCAACTAATAATTTTCTCATGTTTATTCTCCGCTGAAATTGCAGACAGTAATAATTGCTGTCCATGTTGGACTCTCTCTCTCTCTCTCTGTCTGTCTGTCTATCTGTCTATCTCTCTTTCTCTTTCTCTCTATGTTTCTCTCTTTGTTTCTCTCAATATCTATCTATCTATCTATCTATCTATCTATTACACTTGCTTAATTTCCTCATTTCTTTTTTCTTTCTTTCTTTATTCATTTCACACCACTTTCTTTTTATTTATCTATCTATCTTTCTATTTCTCTTTCTTATCTCAATTCGCAGGATTGATCTACTTTTCTTTTTTTTTCTTTCTTTCTTTCTTTCTTTCCACTTTTTCATCTATCTATCTATCTATCTATCTATCTTACCTCAATCCGCAAGATTAATCTACTTTCATTTTCTTTCTTCTTTCTTTCTTTCTTTCTTTCTTTCTTTCTTTCTTTTCACTTTTTCATCTATCTACCTATATATCTATATTACCTCAATCCGCAAAATTTATCGACATTTATTATCTTTCTTTCTTTCTTTCTTTCTTTCTTTCTTTCTTTCTTTCTTTCTTTAATTCTTTATCTATTTATTTATTAATTTTCTCCCAACTTTTATCTATCTATCTATCTATCTATCTATCTTATTCCTTCTCTTCTTTTTTCCCCTATTGCTTTTCTTCTTTTTATTTCCTCTTTCCTTCGTCTTCGTTCTTTTTAACCATCTTCATCATTTCCTTTTTCTTTCATTCGATTCTAAAATTTGCCATTTTTCTATTTTTTCTGAATATTTTCCTTGACTTATTTTCTCATAAAACCATCAAAAATTCAAATGCAAATACAGACAAAAACAAAACAAAACAAAATAAAAAAGAACGTTGAATCAAAACATTAAACGTCTACATCATATGTTTCAAGTATCAATACATTATCTTCACCTTTCCTATCTTGCACATCTACGGCATAAAAAACTCAAGGGTTGACATGCCATAAAATTCAACCAACTAACTAACCAACCAACCAAACCCGTTCGCCACGGCTAGAATATGACTCAAGGTCGCAAGTATGGAGCATCCAGCGAGGATCGAACTCGCTATTCAATAAAAATGGATCTGCGAAACTATCTTGCTAACCATTATACCACGATGGAACGCCCGATTTTTTACCCAACGTGTTCGCCATAAGTAGAATCTTATATGTGCAAGGGTTGGCTCTTTTATACATAAAAAAAAATTTCAGGATGTTGTAGCGCCAATAAAGTAAAAGTAAAGTTGTCGGGGTGGCCTAAAGTCGATATCAGCCAATCAGCGAGGGAGTCTATCCCCTTTTCTCTAGCACTAGACCAAGGGGATTGTTTTTGCGTCTGAGGTGGAGCGCCACACCTACTATCAGCTCCTTACTTTACCGTACAGATCCCTGTGCTACTCATTCGCTGTTGGCGAGGACCGGAATCGAACTAGCAACCTTGTGGTTTCTAGCCGAGCGCTCTACCGACTGAAGTTTAACATCTCCATTAACTTCTGATTAAAATCATTTGTTACAAAAATTTGGAAGCGGAGTTTACCGGTAACGAGTTAAAATGTGAACCTTTGTGAACGCTGAGTTGGCGAGGGCCAGTATCGAACTAGGAACCTTGAGGTTTTCTAGCCGAACGCTCTATCGACTGAGCTCGCATGAAATACACTTTCTGAACACATACTCATTCTGCTTATTAATATTCTGAATTGTATCTGGCGAATATTGCGCAATTATTCCTGAACTAATCAATTTATTTCAATGGCATGCCAACCCTAGTATTATTATAGTGAAAAGGGGATAGACTCCCTCGCTGTATGGCTGATACCAACTTTAGGCCACCCCGACAACTTTACTTACCTTAGCTTACGAGTTTAATTCATTCGACAAGTGACTTAATTTCCTCGTATATCAAATCAATTTTCCCTTGAAATAAACTGAAATGCCATTAATCCGTTCCAGACCCCCAATAACCCCTCAATTTTTTGTTACTTTTTTTAAATAAGAAAAATACCAGTGCATTGTGTAAAACATAATAAAAAAGAATGTAATGAATTATGTGCTGTAATACGAGGGTGAGTCAAATGTAATGACATCTTGTTTAGGACAGGTATAATTACCAACATAGTAACATTTATCATACATAAAAATGAAGCTGGTATTCTGTGGATCACATCCCTACTTCTCAACATAGTCACCATATCTCTCAATAGCTTCGAATGAGAGCATATATCCCTGCCCCGTAAAATTATCATGACTGTTCTTTGAGCCAATTCTTCACTACATATTTCACTTCCTCGTCACTGGAATAATGTTTGCCTCTAAAACACCCTTCCATGGAGCCAAAGAGATGATAGTCTGAAGGCGCTAAATCTGATGAGTATGGAGGATGCAGTAAAGTTGTACACCCGAATGAGGCGATTTTCTCCCTTGTCCTGATGTTTGTGTGTGGTCGAGCATTGCAGAAGGAGGACATTGCTGATTGGCAAACTGGGTCTTACACTTCAGATTCTTGCTCTGAGCCTATTTAGGGTCGCAATGTAGGTCTTAGTTTTATAAATAAAAATTCACATGAAATAAAGAAAATGGCATTACTTTTCATTTTACTACCATATATATATATATATATATATATATATATATATATATATATATACACAGACATCGTGGTTCGACGTATCACGTCTCTTCAGTGTGGCTAAACATTGTAAGCTACCTACAGCCGGGATGGAAACTCGATCGATTCATCATCAATCGGGCTGCTTAACCGCTCGGCCATCGTCACCTACAGAATGTAAAGAGGATTTTTAACTGTTTGATACACGTCTGAATGTATGAAAAGGCCGCCATAGAGTGTTCCATCTTTTTTATAGGATATATATATATATATATAATATATATATATATGGAGAAAAGTAGACAAACACGGGATGTGGTGGAAACTTGATGTTTATTGTCGACGGTGCAACGTTTCGGTCTCTTATTAGACCATCTTCAGGACTTGAATATAGTTCTTACTCCAATGATGGAAATTCTCAAATGCTGAAAGCGGAAGGTCGTCGGTTAGCTAAATATGTATGTGATTGGGAACTGGATTTGTCGTTAAGTTATATATGTGTTGTTGGTATGTTGGTGTGATTTTTTTTGATTTATTATTTATTTATTTTATTTTTTTTTTTTTATTTTATTTTTTTTTTCTAAGGTTTGTAAGGGTAAGATTTGTTAAAATTGTAAGTGAGCATATGTATAACCACCCCCAACTACACTTCCCCCTACTGACGACCTTCGCTTTCAGCATTTTGAGAATTTCCATCATTGGAGTAAGAACTATATTCAAGTCCTGAAGATGGTCTAATAAGAGACCGAAACGTTGCATTGTCGACAATAAACATCAAGTTTCCACAACATCCGTGTTTGTCTACTTTTCTCCACATACTGTCGGATTAACCTCCTCATTTCTACCATATATATATATATAATATATATATATATATATATATATATATGTTATTCTTCTTGCACTTTTTCCTATTTGTTGTTACTTTTCTTCTCCCTTCTTCTTTCTATGATACTCCCTTTTTCCTTCATATTCTCATGTTTCTTTCTTATCCTTACCTTTTGTCAATTTTATTCGTCTTCTTGATCGTTTTTTTTTCTTTCTCATTTTTCTGCATTTTATTCATCTTTCCTTTTATCCCTATCCTGCTTTTATTTCCATCTTTAACACAGATTTTCTTCTTCGTTTTATCGATTAATTTCCTTTTTTATTCTTCTTCTTCTTCTTCTTCTTCTTCTTCTCTTCTTCTTCTTCTCCTCCATATCCTTCTTACTTCTTGCTGTTCAGATTTTCTTCTTCGTTTTTATCCTTCTTCTTCTTTTCTTCTCTTCTCCTTCTTCTTCTTCTTCTTCTTCTTCTTGCCCTTCCCTCCCATCTTTCTGCTTGTTTTATTTTTAATTCTTGTTCTTTCTCATATTCCCCACTTTTAAATTTATTTCTTCTTCCTCTCCTCCCTTCTGACCTTTTTTTAAAATTCCTATCCCACTTTACTTCACTTCTTCTTCTTCTTCTCTTCTTCTTCTTCTTCTTCTTCTTCTTCTTCTTCTTCTTCTTCTCTTCAATACGAATAGATCCCTAAAAGACAAACAGAAAACCCTGGATTTCTTTTATTTCTTTTCATAATCCTCTATACCCATATTACAAATACGTCTTTCAATATCTTTCTTTCTTGATGCCACTAAACAAAAAAAAAAAAAAAAGCGAAAAGACAGAAACAAAATGGACGAACCTAATCACAATAGAATAAATACGTACAGTTTTCGCTTTCGATTCCCTCCATTTTTCTGATTAAGCATAATTTACTACCTTACTCCACCCACAACCAGCCAGGTTGTCGAAGTCGATAAAACTCAACAGGTAAAACCATTTAAATATAAAATGAATCCGCGTATTAAGGACGTAAAACTCTTAAGTAGCGTCTCACTCTTCTTTCTCGTATTTTTGCCTACGCGCCAAAAAACGTCGCCGTCCCGAAAACTCTAATAGGAGTCGGCAGAACGTCTCCACTTAACTGATAATTCATTATTACATATACATCAACATTAGAGCGTTATCACTTTTATTGACAGGCCTATCGCAGCTTTTTAATATCTCCATATTAACTGTCCAACGTAACAGGCCGTTAGAACAAACAGCTCTCCAGTAAAAGAAACACGATTCGATGATATGATTAATCTAGACGTCTGTTCCAAATGATGGAGGTTCCATAAGATATATATTACTTCAATTATTGCACGTCGAAAATGCTCGCATATAGACATTAGGGTAGGTCGATTTTTCACTTTTTTGAAATGTCAAATTGTCCATCTCAGTCGGTAGAGCGTCCGCCTATGATGCACAAGGTTCCTGGTTCCATACCGGCTCTCGCTAACTCAACGTATGAGTAGCACAGGGATCTGTGCGGCAAAGTAAGGAGCTGATGGTAGATGTGGCGCTCCACCCCAGACACAAAAACAATCTCGTTGGTCTAGCGCAAATGAAAAGGAGATAGGCTCCCTTGCTGTTTGACTGATACCGACTTTAGGCCACCCCGACGATTTATACTGAATACTGATATAAAAATAAATCTTTTACTTGCACCATTGTTTGAGTAAATAGCATCAAAGATCGTCTACTTAAATGCACTAAAAATCCTCGTTTTCGCAAAATTTAGCCTTTAGATATTTAGTGCATTTTAGTAGACGATCTTTGATGCTATTTCTTCAAACAATGGTGCAAGTAAAAAATCTAATTTTTGGTATCAGTATGCAGTATACTAACACACAACTTTCACATAGATGGACAAATTTAATATTAAAAAAAAGTGAAAAATCGACCTACCCTAATGGACATATTCAGTTACGGTGGGTGATAGGGCCGGGTAGATGGTTGCATTAGTCAAAAGTAATTCTACACATTGCGACAGCTATTTGAGAACACGCTATTAACGGGTTATAAATATAATTATGTGAAGAGAAAAATGGAAGTGAATCCGACAGTATGTAATATAGTGAAAAATTTGAAAAAAACACAGGTTCACTAAGCTTAGCTGCGGCAAAAGGCCAGAAGTATAAGGGCGCCCAATGAGAATCGAACTCACTAACAATAGTTTGCGAATCTAGCTTACTAACCATTACACCACGTAAGGTGCCCACTATAGTTATTTACTAAGCTTAGCTTAGATGTGGCACAAGGCCAGAAGTATGGGGCGCCCAATGAGAATTGAACTCACTAACAATGGTTTGCGAATCTAGATTGCTATCCTTACACCAGGTGATGTGAGCACGAGCTATAAATATAAGTACAACACGCGTGATATATTGGTTATCGTCTTGGGAAATGGACTAGGAGATCCGATTTCAAATCCTGGACGAAGATGTTTGCATGTGACATAGCGCTAATACTCATGGGAAAGATATGCATCCAACTATTCTTCCACACTGTTGACTGAAGCTATAAGATACACCGACTGCACCTCTGCAGAAAGATCAGCCCCTCATCGCTCTCCCAGTTGTGCACCTTTTGGCAGTTGATAGCGACCCGTGATTCTTAAGGATGGAATCCTGGTGGCTTAGCAGTCCATGACCTGCAACACTCCACTTTAGCCCTTACTTGGGCTAGACAGGCGGGCGGTTTTCGGGCGGTCGGAGAGACCCACTTCCGATCAATCAGCTGATATGTCAAGCCCTAACACGTATTTCATTGTTCATACCGAACTGCACTTTTTACAATCAACAAACACTTTTCATCATATGTGTCAGAATGGGTTTATCGCCGCTGGCAGGTCATCTGCACGACATCCAGAAACGCATAAGCTGACCAATGTAGGTTTTTGCTGGTCGGCCTAGACTGGGTGTCCATGTACGTGTCATAAAAGAACGGCACTTATGAGTTCGTCTTCGCTTCTCCGACAGTGTCCAGCCTAACTTGTTTCGCCTGGTTAGTTTGTATAATGGGGGGGGGGAGTTGACTGTCCAATTGTTTTCTCGTGATATTCTACTTCCAAGACTTGTTCAAGACAGCACGCAACATTCCATTTAACATTTTTCTTAAAGCACTTTGTTAGGATCCAAGTGGTGCAGGTGTACAGTAGCACTGACACGGTTACGGCTTGGAAGAATTCTCGCTTTGTTTTTTCAGTGAGACCAGATTTCCATAAGATGGATTACTTTTGAAATTACATTGTAGAGGCACGTGTCTAATGGTTAGAGTCGTAGGAAATGAACTCGTTGACCCGAGTTCAAATCCATGATGAAGCTGTTTGCATTTCGCATAGCGCTAATACCCTTGGGAAAGGTATGCCATCCAACTACTCTCCATCCAGCTATTTGGTAAATAGTAGGGCGGACTGGGATCTCAAATCTTGGTT
>CM042155.1:55468555-55498555 GCA_023376005.1 Doryteuthis pealeii | reverse complement strand
TATATATATTATATATATATATATAATATATATATATATATATAATGAAGCCTGTTCTCAGTTTGTATATATTATATTCGTATATATGTTAAATATATATAGATGTCTACAATATATATTATTTGTGTTGGAAATTTTCTGACATATAAGGTGTGCTCTAATTCCTCACCTAGATTTATAGACTAGCCGAGGTCACGTGAGTTAATCTTGCGACCAATCACTAGCAATACTGCGGGCTTGATATAATACTTAAACCCCCCACATTGGTCATAATTACAATTGCACTCTTTGAGGACAGACATAGGATTGCCAGATCTTTACCAATACTCAGGAAGGACTTATACGATTACCAGAGTAATCAAAGGATTCATTATGGAAGGACTGTATACCAGTAACTGAGAACACTTTAGTAACCACAGGATTCATTATCGAGGGACACTTTATCAAGGATCCAATTCCACAGGATAAGCGCTTAGATGGTCCTTAAAAACGTAACAATTTGGGATTTAGTATGAAGCATGGGGTATTAAATATAAGAAACTTAGTTTTGTGGTGTTAAGTTTCGTTTTATTTTAGACATTGCTCTCCTTCGCAGCAAATAAACTGTTTGGTTTTTTTTTCATGTTTATACTTGAGGTCACGGTCATCTAGATTATTCTCTCAGTAACCTCCTTAGGTGGTGTGGGGGTGGCTACTCGTCTGCTTTGTTTCTGTGTTGGCAGGTGATTGATTTCTGGGCCGCTTTCCCCTATCTTCAGTGTTAGTAGGTTTTTCTTTTTGTTTTTATTTATTTCTGTGTCTGCGAGTGATTGGGATAGTTGGTCATTTTCGCCGTCTATACGAGAATAATCCTAAAAGTAAGGTCTCCAAAGCACTGGGGATGCGGGGAAACAGTTCTTGCGGCTATTGGTAACACTGTTGTGTTAGTTGTGCATGCATGTGTCCCTGTCCCTGTCTCTGTGCTCACCTCGTTTCCACGCCCAGTCTCGGCGTGCCAGTCATTTCTGATGAAGCTCCCGATTGACGCTACCACCAAGTGTGAAATTCACGCATTTATTCTGTTTTTGAACGCAGAGGGCATTCAACCGATTAAAGTTTATCGCCAATTAACAGAAGTGTATGTTGAGCCGTGAATGGAGGTCAAAAACGTCCACAAGTGGTTTAAGGAGTTTGAAGCAACTTTGGTACTAAATAACCTACAAATGTTAATACACCTTTAAAAAAAAGAAACCGAAATCGAATAGACTTCTTCTTCTCTTCTTCTTCTTCTTCTTCTTTCTCTTCTTCTTCTTCTTCTTTCTTCTTTCTTCTTTTCTTCTCTTCTTCTTCTTCTTCTCTTCTTCTTTCTTTTCTTTCTTTCTCTTCCTTTCTTCTTTCTTCTTCTTCTTCTTTCCTTTCTTCTTCTTCTTGCTTCTTCTCTTCTTCTTCTCTTCCTTTCTTTCTTTCATCTTCTTCTTCTTCTTCTTCTTCTTTCTTCTTCTTCTTCTTTTCTTTTCTTTCTTCTTCTTCTTCTTCTTCTTCTTCTTTCCTTTCTTTCTTTCTTCTTCTTCTTCTTCTTCTTCTTTCTTCTTCTTTTCTTTCTTCTTCTTCTTCTTCTTCTTCTTTCTTCTTCTTCTTCTTCTTTTTCTCTCTTCTTTTTCTTTCTTTCTTCTTCTTCTTCTTCTTCTTCTTCTTCTTTTTCTTCTTCTTCTTCTTCTTCTTCTTCCTTCTTCTTCTTCTTCTTCTTCTTCTTCTTCTTCTTCTTCTTTCTTCTTTTCTTTCTCTTCTTTCTTTCTTCTTCTTTTCTTCTTCTTCTTCTTCTTCTTCTTCTTCTTCTTCTCTTCTCTTCTTCTTCTTCTTCTTCTTCTTCTTCTTCTTCTTCTTCTTCTTCTTCTCTTTCATTAATTTGGCCGATTCTAGAAACATTGCCCTGTCTATTCCTCGTATAATAATAATAATAATAATAATAATAATAAAATAATAATAATAATAATAATAATACAACAACAACAACAACCATTCTTCTTCTTCTTCTTCTTCTTCTTCTTCTTCTTCTTCTTCTTCTTCTTCTTCTCTCTTCTTCTTCCGAACCCAGAATGGTGGACTAACTTCACCTTACAAGACCGACGACACATCTTTACTGACTGGCTGTTCTTCCCATCAACATCTTTTTTCGCGAAACCTTTCAGACACGCACTGATCGACCAACGTTCACTTCATTAACTTTTATTTCATTCCCAATTTTCTTCTTCTTTTTATTCCCCTATGTGATTCGGCTGTTGCGTTCGTTCCCCGAGCGGGAATCTGCAGTGTCGCTGCATCTGTATGGATGCATTCGATTGCAGATGCAAATTTGCATATGAAAAGATTTTGTTCCTATTCTACGTTTTGGCGGACCGAAGAATTTCAAGTTAGGCAGACAGAGTCGATATTTTCATACACACACACATCAACGCACTGGTCGTCGTTCACCACGAATATACACACTCATAAAATAGCTCCGTTCTTCTCCTTTCTGACTCAGTAATATAATTTATACTGATGTAATAATTGTCCTCTACTTGGCACTTTGAGAGGGTTAACTAACTCATCATTAAGAAGTACATGTGATCTATCTATCGATCTATCTATCTATCTATCTATCTCATTATGTTTATATCACTCTATATGTCTTTCGATATATCTATCTATCTATCTATTAAGGAAGCAACTAAGTTAATACCTATCTATCTATCTATCTATCTATCTATCTATCTGATTCCGTATATATCGATCTATCCATCTACCTGTTTTTGTTAATATATATCTATCAACTAATTTCATATCTATCTATCTATCTATCTCTCTCTCTCTCTCTATCTATCTATCTATCTATCTATCTATATATATATATATATATATATATATATATATATATATATCAAGCAACTAAGTTAATATCTATCTATCTATTGATCTATCTGATTCCGTTTACATCCATCTATCTATCCATCTATCTGTTCTTGTTAATATATATATCTATCAACTAATTTTATACCTATCTATCTATCTATCTATTTATCTCTCTCTCTCTCTCTCTCTCTCTCTCTCTCTATATATATATATTATATATATATTTATATAATATATATATATATATATATATATATATATATATATTCAAGCAACTAAGTTAATATCTATCTATCTATCTATCTATCTATTATATCTATCTATCTGATTCCGTTTATATCTATCTATTTGTTCTTGTTAATATATATCTATCAACTAATTTACGCCAGACAATTCATATTTACTCATGTATGTATTTATCTCTCTAGTACAGTATCTTAATCAGTCAGTTCATATCTATCTATCTATCTATCTACTATCTATCTATCTATCTATTTATCTATCTATCTATCTATTAAGGAAGCAAGTGAATACATTCTTACATTCAGTTCTATCTGTATGTATGTAGTATGTCTATCTGATTCAGTTCATATATATCTCCTAATTTACGATGATTTGTATTTATTCTTGTAACAATCTCTTTTGCATAGTTTCTTCTTCTCCCCCCCTCTCACACATACACACACTCTCTATTTATATCTTATTATAATGGAGATTGTGGGTTTGTATGTCTGTAACCGAAACTATATTACTATTCAAGTCACAATTCCCTTTGTTTTTTACATCACATTCTCCATGATTTTATTTTTACATAGACCTCAATTATTAATAAAATTGTTTTACATCGTTAAGTCTGTTGACCATATCTACATATTAATAACACGCAATTGTATTTATATATACAACAAAATAGCGGTTTACAGTGTGAATGGGAAGGCTAATTTGCATATTGATTTTTAAAAATTGATTTTAATAAATATGTGCTTAGTATTATTGATTTCTAATTGTTTGGTTTTATCTTATTGAATATGAGCAAAAATCTCGGGGATAAATCTTAAAAGAAATCCATTAACAAGAAGAAATAACTGTAATATTATTCTTTACTTCCTATTTTAACTAAATAGTTAAATTAGGAAAATTTACCAATGAAAGACGGGAGTAAGGGAAAATGATGGAAGAGTTAGTTTCAAAGCTGTTCTATTTTTCAATCGTACCCCCTCTGTTCCAAATATTTTTATCTGAATTCTTATTCAGTTTCATTAGCCTTTCTAATTTAACATGATATTTTACTATATTAAAACTTAAATACTTGCACCCGGAGGGTGCATATATTTGCTAGTCTATATAACTACCAATCTATTGACATATATCTCTGTCTATGTACTATCTCTCTCTCCTCTCTCTCTCTTCTCTTCTCTCTATATAATATATATATATATATATATATATATAATATATATATATATCAATCATGGAAGCAACTAAGTTCATATCTATCTATCTATCCATCTATCTATCTATCTATATCTGTATGTATGTATTATGTATGTATGTATTTTATGTATGTATGTCTATCTAATAAAGAGAAATAAGATTATTATGAAACCGTGCTGTCATAATTTTAAACAGAAAAAATTGATCCATCTGATACACGAGTTGGACGTTCTTCCAATGTCATATTTGCATCAAACTTTGTGGATATGCAGCGCGTTTGATGAGTCATTTGAGGGCTCATGAGAGGAAAGGTTCTGGTGGTGGGGTTATAGGATTGTGAGGGACGGCAGTGATCTGTAAAGATTATGCTATTGCTATTGCTATGTCTATTTGATTCTATCCATATCTTTCCTTGAATTTACGTATTAGAATTCGTATTAATTCATGTAACTATCTCTAGCACAGTCTATTCATCACCCCCCACACACTCACACACACACACAAACTTTCTCTCTCTCTCCTTCTATCTATCTATCTATCTATCTATCTATCTATCAATCATGGGAGCAACTAAGTTCATATCTATCTATCTATCTATCTATCTATCTATCAATCATGTGAGCAACTAAGTTCATATCTATCTATCTATCTATCTATCTATCTATCTAACTATCATGGGAGCAAACTAAGTTTTATCATCTATCTATCTATCTATCTATCTATCATCATGGGAGCAACTAAGTTCATATTCTATCTATCTATCTATCTATCTATCAATCATGGGAGCAACTAAGTTCATATCTATCTATCTATCTATCTATCTATCAATCATGGGAGCAACTAAGTTCATATCTATCTATCTATCTATCTATCTATCTATCTATCAATCATTGAGCAACTAAGCTTCATATCTATCTATCTATCTATCTATCTATCTATCTATCTATCTATCAATCATGGGGCAACTAAGTTCATATCTATCTATCTATCTATCTATCTAAATCATGGGAGCAACTAAGTTTCTATCTATCTATCTATCTATCTTTCTATCTATCAATCATAGTTCATATCTATCTATCTATCTATCTATCTATCTATCTATCGATCATGGGAGCAACTAAGTTCATATCTATCTATCTATCTATCTATCTATCTATCTATCAATCATGGGAGCAACTAAGTTCATATCTATCTATCTATCTATCATCTATCTATCAATCATGGGAGCAACTAAGTTCATATCTATCTATCTATCTATCTATTATCAATCATGGGAGCACTAAGTTCATATCTACTTCTATCTATCTATCTATCTATAATCATGGGAGCAACTAAGTTCATATCTATCTATCTATCTATCTATCTATCATCATGGGAGCAACTAAGTTCATATCTATCTATCTATCTTATCCTAATCAATCATGGAGCAACTAAGGTCATATCTATCTATCTATCTATCTATCTATCTATCATCATGGGAGCAACTAAGTTCATCTATCTATCTATCTATCTATCTATCTATCAATCATGGAGCAACTAAGTTCATATCTATCTATCTATCTATCTATCTATCTATCTATCATCATGAGCAAACTAAGTTCATATCTATCTATCTATCTATCTATCTATAATCATGGGAGCAACTAAGTTCATTATCTATCTATCTATCTATCTATCTATCAATCATGGGAGCAACTAATTCATATCTATCTTCTATCTATCTATCTATCTATCATCATGGGAGCAACTAAGTTCATATCTATCTATCTATCTATCTATCTATCAAATCATGGAGCAACTAAGTCATATCTATCTATCTATCTATCTATTTATCTATCAATCATGGGAGCAACTAAGTTCATATCTATCTATCTATCTATCTATCTATCAATCATGGGAGCAACTAAGTTCATATTATCTATCTATCTATCTATCTATCATCAGTCTAATCTATCTATATCTATCTATCTATCTATCTCAATCATGGAGCAACTAAGTTCAATCTATCTATCTATCTATCTATCTATCAATCATGGGAGCAACTAAGTTCTATCTATCTATCTATCTATCTATCTATCTAAATCTATCAATCATGGAGCAACTAAGTTCATATCTATCTATCTATCTATCTATCTATCTATTTATCATCAATCATGGGAGCAACTAAGTTTCTCTATCTATCTATCTATCTATCTATCAATCATGGGAGCAACTAAGTTCATATCTATATCTATCTATCTATCTATCAATCATGGGAGCAACTAAGTTCTATCTATCTATCTATCTATCTATCTATCAATCATGGGAGCAACTAATCATATCTATCTATCTATCTATCTATCTATCTATCAATCAATGGAGCAACTAAGTTCATATCTATCTATCTATCTATCTATCTATCTATCTATCAATCATGGAGCAACTAAGTTCATATCTATCTATCTATCTATCTATCTATCTATGGGAGCAACTAAGTATCTATCTATCTATCTATCTATCAATCATGGGAGCAACTAAGTTCATATCTATCTATCTATCTATCAATCATGGGAGCAACTAAGTCATATCTATCTATCTATCTATCTATCTATCTATCTATCAATCATGGGAGCAACTAAGTTATCTATCTATCTATCTATCTATCTATCAATCATGGGAGCAACTAAGTTCATATCTATCTATCTATCTATCTATCTATCTATCAATCATGGAGCAACTAAGTTCATATCTATCTATCTATCTATCTATCTATCTATCAATCATGGGAGCAACTAAGTTCATATCTATCATCTATCTATCTATCTATCTATCAATCATGGAGCAACTAAGTCTATCTATCTATCTATCTATCATCATGGAGCAAATAAGTTCATATCTATATCTATCTATCTATCTATCTATCAATCATCTACTATCTATCTATCTATCTATCTATATCATGGGAGCTAAGTCTATCTATCTATCTATCTATCTATCTCATCTATCAATCATGAGAGAGCTATCAATCATGGAGTTCATACTAGTTCTATCTATCTATCTATCTATCTATCTATCTATCATGAGAGTCAATCATGGCAACTAAGTTCATATCTATCTATCTATCTATCTATATATCTATATATCAAGCAATCGTACAAATGAGTTTGTGATTGCTTTCAGTTCATATGAGAAGAAAAATCATAAATTTTAATCTTATGAATTAAACATATTTTGAGAACAAAAGAAAAAAAAAAGGATAATATGGAAATATCCATGCGCGCCTGCGTGTCTGTGTAATGTGTTATATCAACCCTTTCACTGGTGCATTTTCTAATCTTCGGAATATCCCAGGAATGTATTTTCCAACAAAAATTAAAAAAGAAAATAAGAAAAAAAGGAAAAGAGAAAAAAATGCACTGTAAAAACTGCCATAAATATTATGGTTGGTTGGTTGGTTGGTTTTGGGCATGTCAACCTTTGTTGGGTTATTTTATGCCAAAGTTTATCAATTATGGTCTTTTTTATGTGTATTTATAAGATGGGGGCTTAATAGGAATAATTATGATATTTCGGTCTATTATCGTTATCTTTATTGTGTATAAACACAACGTTCAGGCCACTGTTCATGACAATACTCGACCACACACAGGCATCAGAACAAGGGAGAGAATCGCCTCCTTCGGTTGGAAAACTTTACCACATCCTCCATACTCCCCAGATTTAGCGCCTTCGGACTGTCATCTCTTCGGCCCCATGGTGTCTGAAGATGGCTATAATATATATATGTATATATATATTTACCAACCCCTCCGCACGAGCAGGATGCGACACAAGGTCAATTTCTTAAGCGGAGTTTAGCAGGTTTGAATTCAGAGTTTTCCTTCTCCTAGACCGGTTGCCTAACCAAGGTTAAAGAGCCCAGTCTGCCCTACTATTTGCCCATAGCTGGAGGGAGAGTAAGATTCATACCTTTCCCAAGGGTATTAGCGCTAAGTGAAATGCAATTACCCCGTCCAGGATTTGAACTCGGAGCGACGAGTCCATTTCCCATGACTTTAACCATTACACTAAGCGCTTCCTACAATATATATATGTATATGGTAGTAAAATATATAATATATATATGTATATGGTAGTAAAATGAAAAGTAATGTCATTTTCTTTATTTCATGTGAAGTTTTTTTTATAAAACTAAAGCCTACATTGTGACCCTATATAGGCTCAGAGTAAGAATCTGAAGAGTAAGACCCAACTTGCCAATCGACAATGTCCTCCTTCAGCATGACAATGCTCGACCACACACAAACATCAGGACAAGGGGAAAATCGCTCCATTCGGGTGTACAACTTTACCGCATCCTCCACACTCACCAGATTTTTAGTGCCTTCAGACTATCATCTCTTCGGCCCTATGTAAGAGGGTTTGAGAGGCAAACATTATTCCAGTGACGAGGAAGTGAAATATGTACTGAAAAAGTGGCTCAAAGGTCAGTCAACTGAATTTTACGGGACAGGGATACATGCTCTCATTCGAAGGTGGAACATTGCTATTGAAAGAAACGGAGACTATGTGGAGAAGTAGGGATGTAATCCACAGAGGACCAGCTTCATTTTGATGTATGATACATGTTCCTGTGTTGATAATTATACCTGTCCGAAACAAAATGGCATTAATTTTTGAATCACTATCGTATAATGCTTTATGTCGTACAGGGAATTTCCTTCTCCAAACACGTATCAATACGTATAAATATCTACGCTTTGTATACCAAAGAGTCGTTGTAACTCGATTGAGCGTCGAGCAAAATTGAATGAATATTCATTCGATATGATCTTTGTCCATTTCTTTTCTTAACCCTCTCATGACAAGTGATGCCTTTTTGTGTGCAAAACACCTTTTTTTTCTGTTATCGATTTAGAACTTCTTTTTCCCAAAATAATTTCGCAGATAAACAGGTAACCACACAGCTGACTATATCGACGCTTTTCGCCTATATACTCGTTACTATTCACTCTTAACGCCAGCATAATCTTCACTGCCCATCTGCGCACGCGTAGGTACTCTTAAACTGCGCATGCGTATACAGACTCATTCCCCATACATTTACCCCGGATGGTTTTCTGAGGTCTTAATTTCGTCATGGCTTTGTAATCTGATTTTTAATACATTTTCTGTCTGCCTTTTGTATGTCCATGTTTATTTATATGCCAAAGGATAAGACTAATCTCATTTGTTTGTTAGCTTTAATATGAAATAGACGAAAATCTACTTTTAGACTGAGATTCAGCTGTGTAATTCAAACAGAGTTGACCCCCATGTACAAATATATTTGTTGCTTTAGTGAGAGGAATAGATAAGCGAAGATAGATATTTAGAGACATAGTTGAACAGATGCAGACAGCTACTGATAAATGAGATAGGAAAATACTCACAGAAAACTGATAAACAAACATGGCTGGTTGGTTGGTTGGTTTTTGCAGGATGTCAACACCTGCTGGGTTATTTTATGCCGAAGACGTTTTGTTTTATCCCTTCTTGTTGTCCTCATCTTTATTGTGTATCAATAAATAACACACTAATGGTTAAATCCTACTTATCGGACATAAATTCCACCATCATATGTCACCCCGCCGAAAGAAAAAATACTAAAAATCAAGGAATTAACCGAATTTGACGAAATTTTCAGTGTTGATATATTAATGAATAAACAATATAATGCACCAGTTATTTTATTTTAAAAGTTTTACATTTTTTCAGGTCAGTTAACTTTGAACCACATATGTTTGTGAATCTGTGTTACACCTCAAAGATACGTGTTTCAAAGTTAACTGACCTAAAAAAATGTAAGAGTTTTCAAATAAAATAACTGATGCATTATATTGTTTATTCATTAATATATCAAAACTGAAAATTTCATTAAATTCGGTTAATTCCTTGATTTTTAGTATTTTTTCTTTCGGCGGGGTGACATACGATGGTGCAATTTATGTCCATTAAGTAAGATTTAACCACACTAATCTTAGCAACCCTCAAAAATGTAATAATAAACTCTCCTAATTTGAAAGAGCAATAAATAAATGAATGAATAAATTCAAATAAGAAGAAAAAAACCTAACACTCTACAACCTACAATCCCCCGATAACCACCGGCGAATTGGTCGAAAGCGCTTGGCTAAAAAGTATGGGACAGTTTCTCTAACAACTGGATCCCAAAAATACAAATAAAACGTTCAGACCACTGTAACTTCGAGATCTTTTTGGGGTGTTTATTTTAAAGCTTAATGGTTTGAATTGTAAGAAATGAACTCGTCATCCCGAGTTCAAATCCTGGACGGGGCTGTTTGCATTTCACATAGCGCATAGTCAAATCCAGGACTCTAAGACCCACAGCCACCGCCTTCTAGCACATATATGATAAAAAATGATCGGAGTTTTGCCATGAGAGCAATAGGATTGGGACAATCATATAGGTACTAGGGCTTGACATGACCAGCTGATTGATCGGAGGGGGCCTTTCCGACCACCCGTCGAGCCAAAGTAGGTTGTTGCATGTCATAGATTCTGTCCATGACATTAAATCACTCCACTTTGCATTCAATGCTGGGGGTGGGGGGTTAGAATAGTTGAATGCATACATTTGGAAAGGTATGTATCAACCTACTCTCCCTTTAGATATGTGTAAATAGTAGGATGGACTAGGCTCTTAAATTTTGGCTAGGTAACCAATCTAGGAGAAAGAAAACGCTGGATTCAAACCTGTTTAATTCCGCTTAAGAAATTGACCTTGTGTCGCATCCTTCTCGTGCGGAGTGGTTGGTTAATATATATATATATATATATATATATATATATATATATATATTAGACAAAAAGTAACCTGTTGGATCACCCATTGAGCTCTCGGTAGATAAATGGGATTAGGGAAAAGAGATTTTGCAAAGTGAATTAAATTAAAAAATAAAAATAAATAAGAATACGGCCGGAGAGTTAAAAAACAAACATTAAAATCATTTTGTAAGATTTCTAAGACAGGAAGCCTTTGAACTAATTTAAATTGAAGTGGATCATGGAAATTTATAAAGGTACCGGCCCGTCGCTCAGTCTTAACATAGGAATAAAGTGAGTAGTTAAATGTGTTTCTCTATTAATAACTCTCCCATCTCCCTCTTACCCACAGAAGGTAATCAAGATATACATAGAGAGGGTAAAAGTAATAGGCAGAATATGAGTGAGGGACGGGTCAGTTTTTTACTTAATTGCTAATTACGACTAGTTAGAACCAGTTAAAATTAATTTTTTTTCACACATAACTCAATCCTAAAAGCAAGGAATATTTTAGTATGAATTTTGTGTCATTAAACTAAATAGTAAAAAAAAAGGCTTTAGGATACAAAAATGAATTCGCTCAGCTTTAGTATAATAATAATAATAATAATAATAATAATAATAATAATAATAATAGTATACAACACACACACACACCACACACACACACACACACACACACACATATATATATATATATATATATATATATACAGAGAGGAGAGAGAGAAGAGAGAGAGAGAGAGAGAGAGAGAGAGAGAGAGAGGGAGAGAGAGAGAATCTATTTCATCTAAAGGCTCGTAGTAATTTGACAATCTGTTTCAATGTTATCTAACCTCTTCGGGCGAGTAAAATAATCATTGCAACGTTTGAAATGGAAACGTTAACTGTTCGAAATTGATTACTTTGCGCGCACTCACTATATTCAGGCGGTTAACGTTTAATATTGCCTGTGTTATCTTGACTTAATACAAATGTAATAAATAAAATGGATATAAGCACTATTTCACTTTACAATATAGAACACACTATATTCCAGAGCGAAAATCAATATAAGACACACGCACACACACACACACACACACCACACACACACACGTACACACACACACACACACACACAAAGCGTGTGGTATAAGGGGTAGAGTCGTCGGAAATAGACTCGTCAACCCAAGTTCAAATAATGGCAGAAGCTGTTTAGATTTCCCTTTGCGCTAATACCCGTAGGAAATGTAGGAACCGACTATTCTCCCTCCAGCTATGGGTAAATAGTAGGGCATACTGGGTTCTTTAACCTTGGTTAGGCAACCAGTCTAGGAAAAGGAAAACTCTGAATTCAAACCTGTTAAAATCCACTAAATAAATTGACCTTGTGCCACATCCTTCTCGTGCGGAAGTGTTACACCACACACACACACACACACACACACACACACTGAGTGACAAACACTTCTACAGAGAAATACCCACTGGAATCGGTAGAGCACCTACCTATGAATCGCAAGGTCCCTGATTCGATACCGTTCCCCTCCAACTCAGCGCATGAGTAGCACAGACTTGGTAATCTGAACTATACGGTAAAAGTGGAGAGCTGACGGTAAGTGTGGCTCTTCAACTCTACAACTCTGGCTGATACCGGTAATAGGCCACTTCCCCAACTTTGCTTTTTCGAGTGAACATATTTTCGTCAAAAGTTTCTAACATATTCATGCGAACACATCTTTGCCTTTGTCCTAAATTGTGTGTTTCAAAACATTATATATACTAGCAAATATATGCACCCTCCGGGTGCAAGTATTTAAGTTTTGATATAATAAAATATCATATTAAATTAGAAAGGCTAATGAAACTGACTAAGAATGCAGATAAAAAGATTTGGAATAGAGGGGGTATAATCGAAAAATAGAACAACTTTGAAACTAACTATTCCATCATTTTCCATTACTCCCCTCTTTCATTGGTAAATTTTCCTAATTTAACTATTTAGTTAAAATAGGAAGTAAAGGATAATATTACAGTTATTTCTTCTTGTAAATAAATTTCTTTTAAGATTTATCCACGAGATTTTTGTTTATATTTCTTAAGATAAAACCAAACAATGAGAAATCAATAATACCAAGCACATATTTATTAAAATAAAATTTTAAATATCAATATGCAAATTAGCCTTCTCGTTCAAACTGTAAACCGCTATTTTTTGTATATATAAATACAATTGCATGTTATTAGTACGTAGATATGGTCAACAGTATTAATAATGTAAAACAATTTTTATTAATAACTGAAGGTTTAAAGGAATGAAATCATGGAGAATTTGACGTAAATAATTAAGGGAATTGTGACTTGAGTAGTAATATAGTTTCGGTTACAGACAGAAAAACACAAAATCTCCATTATAATAAGATTATAATTACTAGCAAAATAAAAATATAAAAAAAACGTCCCCCGAGTGATGTAAAATAAATCATAAAAAACATTGCCTGAGGTGGGGGTGGGGATTAAGAATTCAATGGCAATAAACTAGATTTTATTCAGTTCAATTCTGTCGAAAAATAAATTCTTTAAAAATCATTTTCGGTGAATAAAATTTATCAAACAAATGTTTGTAATTGTTACGCTCTATTTTCATTTTCTAAGAGATTTAAGAAATTTCATGTTTATTAAAAGTAAGCATTTATTTATTGAAGTAAGCTTTAAATTAATTTAATAACTTTATTTAGTTTTTAAAGAACAAAATAAAATTTGAATAAATTGAAATTAAAAAGCTATTTTAGTAATCTACTTTTTTTTCGTAAACTAAATCGGATATACAATTGGATATAAAAAATATATTGAAATTTAAGGTATGTGACGGTTAAGGTGAAATTTCTTGTTTGTAAATAATTTTCTCGTAATACACTATATGTTAGATAACTTTAAATACATGTTGAAATAAAAAAAACAGACAATATTAGATAAATTTGTTCTCAACAAACATTAAAAAAAAAGAGAGAAATAAGAAATTACAGTTATTCACCCATTTCATTCATAAAGGAGGAGAAGAAGAAAGAGAAAAAAAAGGAGAGGAAAAGGAAATAAGAAGAGAAATTATAACCACACAAAGAAAAATATAAGCACGTCCATTTCTGAAAATAAACTCTGATGATGAAGTTCATGCTTCGAAATCGATAAGACAAAAATAACATCTTTTTGTTTTTATTTTTTACACGCATTGTATTGGCCATCAAAATATTAATATATTATAAAAAAAAACTATATATGAATTAATAACAGGCATATATTTATTAAAACTTATATGAAAAATCACAGTAGACCATCTTTTGTTACATACTTCTGAGTATATTTATAATTTAACGTTGTTGATTATTTTATGTAATAATTATATTGACTATAAATTACATATTCATTGATAAACTTATTTAATTCCTGAAGTGACTGTGGCTTAAGCAGTGACGTTGTTTCGGTTACACACAGATAAATACCGAATCTCCATTATATATAGGTATAAATCTATAGAATAATCAAGCTAAGTTCCAATTACGGTCGAATTGGTAAGACACGGCAACAAGCGGTCGTAACTTAAATACAAACTTGTCTTGCTGCAACCATAATACAGGATGACAGGGTATTTATGAAACTCCACAACATCATTGGAACCAAGCAGCCAATCAGAACTCAAGGAATGGAATCACCCAAATACTTGAATGGACTGTTCTCGATTTCCATAAATACCAACTATCTTAGACACTGCTTCAGTTGTGCTTGGCCAGTTGCTGTTGTTCAAACCAACAGTAGACTGACTGACTGACTGACTGACTGAATAAAATTCTTATTTTTACACACAAGATAAAAACTTGAAAAAATGTTAAATTTAGTTTAAATCCCCCAAAGTTAATGCTTATTTAACATGATAGATATTTTCCCAGAATTTCTTTTGAATACACCGACTGCATCTATGCACAGGGGCAAGACACACCCCTCTAATGAGACCACCTGTTGGCCGTGGGTGGCGACCCGTGATGCTAAAGGATGGAACCCTGATGGCTAAGCAGTTCATGATATGCAACACTTCACTTTGGCCCTTACTTAAGCAAGACTTTTGATCCGAATTGGTAAGTACCCGTTAGGGTCTTAGTTATGGGTCAAATACATATGTTTCAATTTGTTCCCATTCAATATGACCGTCTGTAAAAAGAAAACACTGAATAAACTACTACGTAAACGAATGTACAAGTGGACCCGTGAAGAATTGTATTGTTAGGGGATGCTACAACCCATAGAGCCCCAGAACTTTAGTTTAGTATCATAACTAGGATACCAATTTTTTGGGGTGGTGGTGGTATTAATCCTCTGCAATTGAATACGATGGAAGAAGTGTGTGGACCACAAGTTGGGACTATGTTGAAAAATAAACCACAGTTGGTCACATTCCGGCGGCGTATGCATTTTTCTGTCTACCCTCGTTGACAGGAAAAGACATAAACATAGATGTGAAAAGCCTGAGATAGATACATATGAACATACGGAGATAGATAGATAGATAGATAGATATGATCATACGGAGGTTGATAGGTAGATAGATATGAATATACAGAGGTAGATATGATCATATAGAGAGAGATAGATAGATATACAGATATGATCATACGGAGATAGATTGATAAATATGATCATACGGAGATAGATAGATAGAAAGATATGATCATATAATTGTATATATCCTCACAAGCCTCCTTCCATATGCAGGGTGGGATACAAGGTCAATTTTCAGGAGTTTTACTCATTAGTTATGGTGAGAAGAGATGGATTCATACCTTTCCCAAGAGCTTTGCGAACCGTTTCTTCGTAACCTTCTGTCTAGTAGCTTCGGCCATTGAACCGTTAAAGAATTGGATAACAGCGAGGTCCTAGGGGACATCCTCGAGGACAGACTTGTGCCCTTGATTTAAAGAGACAGGACAAGGTTTATTGTCAGCAGAGAAATTAACTTTACTTTGTCAAATTTCGGGCGTTAGTCAGAAGGAGCAGGCGTAGGCGTCCTTCACTCCTGAGATGCCGACTTCTCACCGCGGTTAGTAATCTTTTTGGAAGCGACGAAGCAAGAACAAGAACAAATAAGAGCCTGTCTATTCTCATCTTCTCTCCTCTCGACAATTATATACCCAGCAGATGAACGGGTATATAACACAGGATTTGAACTCGGGTCGTCGCGTCCATTTTGTAAGACAATAACCGATTTTCCACAAAATTACATAATTGTATCTGAAGAGAAATCGATCGCACTTAACACTGTATGCATCAAGAGGATATCCTTGGTGGTGATGATCTCCTAGATTTTGAAAAAAGAAATATTGGAGAGAATAAGAGTAATTAATCTAAATAACCTGAATCTTTTTTTTGGGGGGGGGCGGGGTTTTGCTTTTGAAGAGGCAACATTTCTTGTTCATTTGTTCAATTCATTTCCTTAAGATATTTCCCCCTTAAGTTCGCTTACTCGCAGGAAATCCACACGCCTTGGTGCACCGATTTTATTGGAACTTACATTGCAGCTGTTTCACACGTGCAATCAATGTTCAACGAAACAAGATTTTTAATTAACGGCATCTTTTAATTGACGCAGAAAAGACAGCAAAGAAAAGAAGAAAAGAAGAAAGAAACTAAAAACAATCGAAACATTTCCTTTTGAGCCCTTTTTCTTTTTTCTTTTTTTTTTTTTACATTTTCCCATCAACTAGCTAAAGTGGCTCTTGTTTCAAAGATGAATATTTCAGATCTTCGGTGATGATTCCATTCTCAAGGAATAAAAGACGACAGCTTATGTGTTTATCAAATGTGTATGAAAAAAAAAAAAAAAAAAGATTAAATGAGTAATGAGGCTTAGCTAAGTAGTGGAATTAATCCCAAGGGGTCAGTGAACCGAATTATCAGCACAGCTATTCCATCCACCCATCCCCTCACGCCTCCACACATCCCCCAAAAAAAGAAAAAAAAAACAGAAGAAAAAAAAAGAAGGAAAAAACGAAGAAAAGTAAAAGACTTAAAAGAATGAGGAAAATATGTCCGAATTTTTATCCATTAACGATGAGGCGATTAAAAATCGAAAATGTATTAAGACAAACGCGTTAATTAGGAGAAACATCGTAAAGATGATTAAATAAGTGAATAATAATAATTAATGATAAAAAGAGGCAAAGAACTGATGGTTACGGGTCTGCTGCTTCTGCTGCTGCTGCTGCCGATGATGAAGACTATAAAGATAATTCTATATAATAATCATATTCCTTCAGTCAATAATGCTTTTATTAATTTCCGAAAAATGGTAATTAACTTTTTTCTTATTTGTTTGAATTTTTGAGATGAGGCCCGATGTGTATTATTTTGATCTTTCGGACTGTTGTCCTCATCCTTATTGTGGTATGTAAAACAAGATCAATTTCTTAAACAGAGTTTAACAGGTTTGAATTCAGAGTTTTCCTTCTCCTAGACTGGTTGAATAACCAAGGTTAAAGAGCTCAGTGTGCACTACAATTCACCCATAGCTGGAAGGAGAGTTGCTGGATACATACCTTTCCCAAGGGTATGAGCACTATGTTAAATGCAAACAGCCTCGTCCAGGATTTGAACTCTGGTCAACGAGTCCATTTTCTACGACTCTAACCATTACACGTCGCGCCTCCTGCTGATAGAAATCCATCGAAGACAAGGATGACCTTACTCCATGTCATGAAAGCGAATTGGAGTGAAACTTGTGCGTGAGATATTTTAAGTGGAAAAAGAGTGCACATACCACAGCCCACTGTCTTGGCAGTCCGGCAGTTGGTCCAGTGACAGGAGAAAGTCCGACACAGAGAATGTAACATAGGGCCAAATTCGAGTTGTAGTAGCAGTCGTTAGTAGTAATAGTCGTCGTTAGTTCAGAAACAACGTATAGTCACAAAGGATTGTTTATTCCTTTCTAGGCTCCTGGGTTCTTTTTCAGAGAGAGAGAGAGAGAGAGAGAGAGAGAGAGAGAGAGAGAGAGAGAGAGAGAGAGAGAGAGAGAGGTACTTTCAAATTATTCTATCATAAATCATGTTCGGTACTACTATCCGAAACCCATCAAGGGGGAACCCGGAAAGCCTCGTCTGCCACTTACGAAGGCCCAGCCGAAAAAGAACGATTTTTTTATTCTGTTTTTGGTCCTGGGTGTGGGGAAAGGTCACATCCACTTCCGGTCAAAACCTGGAACTTCCGCTTTTATTTTTAAATCTAGTTCCAGGGTCATTCGTCGGTCAATTGCTCCCCCCGTTGAGTGTTTACCCTTCTAAACTTTACCCATTGTTCTTATTTATTTTCTTCTTTTTCTCCAGAAATCCGCAAATTCCCCATACACCATAATAATTACGCTACAGGAAGCCCCAGCAACAGCACCCTAGCGCCAGTTTGTATGGGGAATTTATGTGGGTAGTAAGTACCCCGATCCTACTACTATCGGTGTGGACGGACGGTGGCTAACCGCGTTTTAACAGCTCTGGTTTTTAGTGATGCTGGGTATCTGAACACCCACATCACCAGACAAGCCAAGGCGTGTCTGATGGAGGTATCTGCACACCCCCATCACCAGACAAGCCAAGGCGTGTCTGATGGAGGTATCTGCACACCCCCATCACCAGACAAGCCAAGGCGTGCTGATGGAGGTATCTGCACCCCATCACCAGACAAGCCAAGTACCAGCTTAGTCACTGGCAAATTGACAATGGAACAGTTAATATTAGTTTACTAGTCAGATCGCACAAAGCGCTATGGGTATTATGTAACCCCGTACTACCTGCTGCATAGTCGGATCATCAGCGACTAAACCGGTACCCACACCAAGCTTGCCTGGTGAGAAGGACGGCTAGACGCCCAGCAAGATGAAAATCAAAACCCGTGAAAGGGCGTGGGAAGTTTCTCGCTTAACGGCCATCTAGCACATTAACGCGAGAACATAGAAATACCTGGGTTGGTATGCAGGCGCGTAATAGTTTAAATAATCCCCCGCTGCCTTGTGAGTATCCTCTGGAGAGGAAAAGGCTAAGGGAGAAAACCCTGACAGAAATGACGGCTTGGACTCCGTTAGACAGTTCAGTGTGGAAAACTATCTGGCAACTCCTGCAGCTAAACTGACGCCGAATACATTGGTTCACCATTCCGTCGGATCATGCCAGCGTGTTAGAGAGCGGTTCCCTGTCGCTTGGGCAACCTAGGGCCTCCATACATCTTGCCCAGGCTCTTTCTTTTTTGCCCTGGTGTAGCAGGTAAGAAATAAGACCTGTTCTGACTTGACAATAACACACACACACAAGGCGCGTGGTATAATGGGTAGATTCGTCAGAAATTGACTCGTCTACCCAAGTTCAAATCCTGGACGAAGCTGTTTACATTTGATATAGAACTAATATCCTTGGGAAATGTATGAATACAACTATTCTCCTTCCTACCATTGGTAAATAGTAGGGCAGACTGGGTTCTTTAACTTTGGTTAGGTAACCAGTCTAGGAAAAGGAAATCTCTGAATTTAAACTGATATTAAACCCTGTTTAATAAATTGATCTTGGTAAACACACACACACACACACACACACACACACACACACACACAATAATATACCATAAACAAAACAAGCAAATTTTACTATTGAAAATCCAAAAATGGGCACCCACGTTCGCTAGCACTTTCAGACGCACTCTGTGAACTGAAAATATATATGTCTTTCCCGGGTATTACCGAGTATTACCGAGTATTACCGAGAACTAAAACTGGTAAATAAATAAATAAAACTGTTGAATGTTTTCTTAAAGGCAGCGTATAATTATGATATGCACGCTCTCTTCTTTCTGTGCAAAACATTAGGCAAAGCGAAGCCTCTTAAAATTTAATCTTTGTTTTTCGAATTTAATTTTGATTACGCATTTAGAAAGAAATAATTTAATAGAAATCGCAACGCCCAAATCTACAATAGACAGCCAACGATAATTGCAAAAAGTTGAAAATAGAAATACAGTTTCTGAAAACACAATTAAAACAATTGATTTATACTGTTTTGGGAAAGTTAAACTTAGGATGTCAGACAGCGCAAAGGTTTTTTTTCCCACAGCTTACTGGAAAAGACAATATCTGCTACTATCGATATTATTATGTTTCATATTGCTCAATGTGCTATTGGTACTAACAGGCAACTAAACTGGCAGCCTCAACAGGTATGTCTCAGTTGTCAGGTGAGGAGGGTGAGTAAAAACCCTAGCATCATAAAAAAAGCAGGAAAAGAGCGGGCGAGCTCAAAGGGAGCCAACAACCATCCACACTGACAGTAATAAGATTGGCGTACTTACAACACATATATGTCAGACAGCGCAAAGGTTTTTCTTCTTCTTTTCAACAAGATCTAACCAAACCGATTCTTTCATCAAAACTGACTAAACATAACCGAATACCACCAAAACTGAAACCTATACGAAAAACAAATTCTACATAACCCTTTCTGGCATTAGATGACCCATAGAGGTTGATATGTCGTTAAACAAAACTCAAACTCCCTCTAGTGGAGAAGTTCTTAAATACCCTAATTTGGTGGAAGGGCCTATTGTCAGTATCAGCATCAGCCGGACTGCAAGGAAGTCTATCTCCTTTTTGCTGAGGTGGAGGGCTACACCTACCGTCAGCTCCCCAATTGATCTATGTGGAAGCGCCCATGGTGTAATGATATCATCATAGGAAATGGACATGATGAGATGAATTCAAATCTTTGAAAAGACAATATCTGCTACTATCGATATCATTATGTTTCATATTGCTCAATGTGCTATTGGTACTAACAGGCAACTAAACTGGCAGCCTCAACAGGTATGTCTCAGTTGTCAGGTGAGGAGGGTGAGTAAAAACCCTAGCATCATAAAAAAGCAGGAGCTGAAAAAGAGCGGACGAGCACAAAGGGAGCCAACAACCATTCACACGGACAGTAATAAAATTGGCGTACTTACAACATATAAATCCCAAAATTGACCCCAGTTGTCAACCCAACTATTGTTGCATAATCTATGTGGTGGCATAGATTATGGGCAAACCCCTGTATTTCTGCAGGGATGGTCCCTTTCATATCGCGGACGGAAAATTACTGACAGTTGAAGTCTCGCACGTCACGTGATTTTGAATTAGTTACTCATTTCCAACGAGGATCTTAAGCAAGAAAGATGTATCTTGCTTAGTTGGACTCAATTCAGCGTTGTGTGTTAGTTAGTAAGAAAAGAAACTTAGTTAAGTAAATAAAGGTTTTTAAAAAACAGTATGGCGTTGTTGGTTGATGCATGCTTTAGTTAGAAGACAGGCCAAGAAGAAAATAAATCAAGATGAACAACCAACAAGATAGAATCCAACATGGCGACTATGACGAGAAAGAATAGAACTTGGCGGTCAGATGGCCACGAAGAAGAAAGAAAGTTAAGTTATGCATCTCTATCTGTCTACACCCTCTCCTTTCTTTATCAAAAGAACTTTCATTGTGTATATACCCATGTGGGTATATAACACTAAGACCAGGAAGAGTCTGTTATAAAACTATCGCCACTGAACGGCTTACATAATCCCGAGGAAGGGCAGGGGAGTAAACCCCGAAAACAAATCCGGAGCCGAAGTCCCTAAGGTGGAATAACGCTGAATATCAGTGCTACACAGCAACTCCTACGACACTGCTGTTGCCAAACTGCATACTTATACTTTCATTTGAACCACAGCTACTTGGGCAACAGCACATCCTTCAAAATAACCTGCCCAGGCTACGTAAAAAAATATATACGCCATTGGAAGGATGCCAACCATGTATTGGTACTAC
The DNA here is from genome assembly GCA_023376005.1 of Doryteuthis pealeii. Taxonomy (NCBI): domain Eukaryota; kingdom Metazoa; phylum Mollusca; class Cephalopoda; order Myopsida; family Loliginidae; genus Doryteuthis; species Doryteuthis pealeii. The sequence goes on along the minus strand of CM042155.1, from coordinate 55,476,599 downwards.
GTAACTCAATACTACCTGGTTCTTCGGAATCCTGTGTCCAGTGACTTCGGCTATTGGACTGGTAAGAAATTTAATATCAGCGTGATCCCAGGCAACACATGCCCCTTGATTTAAAAGGGCAGGGTTGGGTTTATTGCTCAGTGCTTTAGGCGCTTCAACAGAGGAATGCCGAAGGGATCCACGTAATTTTTTCACTGGCCACGTATGAGCTTCGGTTTGTGTGTAGTCCCCCACGTCAATGGTCCTTGTGTCCAACTGGCATAGAGGGGTGCCAGTAAATAAAGCCCAGTAAAACCTGTTTCATAGTCGGATCATCGGCGACTAAACAGGTAAACCCCACAGATTTTGTCTGGTGAGGAGGGAAGCTACACACCCTGCAGAATGAAAAACAAGATCTGTAAAAAGGGCAGAGGAAGCTCAACGGCCGTCTAGCATATTATTACAAAAGCCCAACCCCTCCTCATCGCGGCAGGTCCGTGTAAAGTTGGTAGTGCCAGAGTCATGTCGAAGGGAACTTAATGTCTTGGTAGGGTCACCAAGGTGGGCAGGTCTGGAACCCAGTGGTATTAGGCCACTACCCGGCTAAAGGGAATCTGGCGTACTTTTCACTGCATCTGTGGAAAATCTGCGGCAAACAAGGTCATTTCCTTCGCCTGACCGGGATATGCATGAGGGGTTTGAGGACAACTTGTGAATTTCCTATTCCCTTATTACTCCTATGAATTCTCCCATGGTAAATGCCATCACAAAAACAGAAATAGAAAACTATCGATATTTGTACTGTTACATAGTTTTAAAAACATGCTCTTTTCTTTTTGTAATGGCAAAAAGGTATGACGTGGTTGCCTGTTGACAGGGAACACTATTTCCGACAAAGATCTTACTTAATAATAAACGCGAATGTCAGTGTCAGTGTGTAACATTTTTGAAAATTCAAAAATGTACGACAAGGTTTTTTTCTTTCTTTCTTTCTTTACTCATAGAGCCCGTAGCCCAACATATCATACCATTTTGAAATCAGGCCGACTCAGTGAGTAAATCAAAAACATTCCGGGTCGAATCCGGACCCGAAATTTTGAAATGCTGGATTCTCAAATTTTATTTACTGCGATTGTTTGTGGTGATTTTTTTACAGAACCTTTGAGAAGAAATTTTTTGTACGATAACAATTTTATTACTCGGATATAATTTTATGAATAATCGAAAGTAATTGCGGAATCTAGCGAAAGTCACTTATGAAATAGAAATAAATGGATAATCTGAACATTAGCTACATAAATGAGAGTAATCTCCCCTTGTTTGTTTCACTTTGAGGAAGCCGTTATGTTTTGGTCGGCCATTTTCATTTCCCCATCAATCTACACTGAAAATACGAATTTTTTCGAATCAATACAACTGAATGTTTTGACACGAAAATAACAGATACAGAAAGCATCACAGTTTGTGTGCATTAAGTGAACCAAAGACTGTCATTCACGAATTGGCCTGCAGGTTCACTTGCAAATATGCAGATAATTTATTTATTTATCTATTTATATTTATTCATTTTGGACACTACGCCATCGTCCTTAGTGGACGGAAAGGTGCCAACAACAACAACAACAAATCTGAGTGAATCAATGATTGTTTGCTAAAGGCTTTTTTCCTATTTAGTTTAATGACATAAAATTCATATCCTTAGTTCTAGGATTGAGTTATATTTGAAAAAATAAAAACAAAACAATTTAATTGGTTCTAATTAGTTGTAATTTGCAATTAAGTAAAAAAAAAATGACCCGTTTCTTACTCAAATTATGCCTGTCGCTTTCCCCACTCTATGTATATCTTTATTACCTCCTCATTATATATGTTAGTTTCTCTGTGAGTGTAAAGAGAATGATTAGAGAATGTGAAATAGAAGAGAAGAAGTAATACTCGCCAAATTGCGTATTGGGCACACCCACATTACCCATTCGTACCTGTTAAAAGAGGGGATGCCCCAGTGTGCCCAACATGCAAAGTACAACTTACAACCAAACATATCCTTCTAAATTGTAACAGACTTAAACATATCCGCGCCAATTACTATCAAGCAAGAAACCTGAGAGACATCTTTAAGAATACAAACCCTGAAAACATTTTAAATTTTATATAAAAAAAGCAACCTTTTCAACAAGATATAACAGAACATAACCGACTTTAAAGACTGAAATCCAAAATAACCTTTTTGGCATTAAATGACACACAGAGGTTGATATGCGTTAAACAAAACTCAAACCCATAAAACCACTACTTTAAAGTCTGAAATCCAAAATACCTTTTTGTCATTAAATGACACACAGAGGTTGATATGCGTTAAACAACACTCAAACCCATAAAACCACTACTTTAAAGACTGAAATCCAAAATAACCTTTTGGCATTAAATGACACACAGAGGTTGATATGCCGTTAAACAACACTCAAACCCCATAAAACCACTACTTTAAAGACTGAAATCCAAAATAACCTTTTTGGCATTAAATGACACAGAGGTTGATATGCCGTTAAAAACACTCAAACCCCCATAAAACCACAACTTTAAAGACTGAAATCCAAAATACCTTTTGTCATTAAATGACCCACAGAGGTTGATATGCGTTAAACAACACTCAAACCCCATAAAACCACTACTTTAAAGACTGAAATCCAAAATAACCTTTTTGTCATTAAATGACACACAGAGGTTGATATGCCGTTAAACAACACTCAAACCCATAAAACCACTACTTTAAAGACTGAAATCCAAAATAACCTTTTGTCATTAAATGACACACAGAGATTGATATGCCGTTAAACAACACTCAAACCCCATAAAACCACTACTTTAAAGACTGAAATCCCAAATAACCTTTTTGTCATTAAATGACACACAGAGATTGATATGCCGTTAAACAACACTCAAACCCCATAAAACCACTACTTTAAAGACTGAAATCCAAATAACCTTTTTGTCATTAAATGACCCACAGAGGTTGATATGCCGTTAAACAACACTCAAACCCCATAAAACCACTACTTTAAAGACTGAAATCCAAAATAACCTTTTTGTCATTAAATGACACACAGAGGTTGATATGCCGTTAAACAAAACTCAAACTCAAACTTAAGTTTCATAAGCAGCTAATAATTTCTCAAGAATCAAACGTTCCTTTTCTTCGAAATCTTACAAAATAATTTTAATTAAAATAAATTATCCGGTCGTATTTATTTTCTTAAAATTTAATTCGCTTTGCAAACTCACTTTTCCCTAATCCCAATTATCTACCCAGAGCTCAATGGATGACCCAACGAGTCACGTTTTGTCTAATATATATATATATATGAAAATTCCAATAAGAGATATATTTTCTTTTCAATTGTACTTCGATTATTCAGTCTTTTCTTAAACAAGTTCGATTTTATCACCATTTCTTTTTGTACCTTGCTATTAAATTTCATCTAATTTTTTTTATTTTCTTTATTTTTACAATTAATTTCGTGATCCCAACATTAGTATTAATTATATTTTCATATTCACCTTTTTTTCTTTTTTCTTTACTTCAACATTATCTTGCTTATCGCATAAGGATATCTTTACAGGATTAAAAAACGACAGCGATAATAATAATAATAATAATAATATTATAATGGAGATTGTGTGTTTGTCTCTCTGTAACCGAAACTAAATCACTATTCAAGTCATAATTCCCTTAGTTGTTGACGTCACATTTACCATGAATTTATTTTTATTTAAACCTCAATTATTGATAAAATTGTTATACCTTATTAATACTGTTGACCATATCTACCTACTAATAGCATGTAATTGTATTTATATATACAACAAAATAGCGGTTTACAGTGTGAACGAGAAGGCTAATTTGCATATGGATATTTAAAATTTGATTTTAATAAATATATGCTTAGTATTATTGATTTCTAATTGTTTGGTTTTCTCTTAACAAATCTGAGCAAAAATCTCGGGGATAAATCTTAAAAGAAATCCATAAACAAGACGAAAGAACTGTAATTTTATTAAATATTTCATAATCTAACGAAATAGATAAATTAGGAAAAATGAAAGACGGGAGTGAAACAAAATGATAGAAGAGTTAAATCTAAAGCTGTTCTATTTTTCGATTATACCCCTCAGTTGATAATTTTCTAAATAGTTTCTAATTTGATACAATATTTTATTACATCAAAACCTAAATACTTGCACCCGAAGGGTGCATATATTTGCTAGTAATAATAATAATAATAATAATAATAATAATAATAATAATTATTATTATTATTATTATTATTATTATTATTATTATTAAGGTTTTCACACCTGCCGTAGCCAGTGGTTCAATGGAAGCTGAGTGACAGAAAGTCTTCTCAGGTCTCCAGGACTCTTCTGAGTATTTTAGCTGATTTCATCATTGCTATAGTTTGGATGGTCTTGATTCTTCCTCTGATTCCCAATTCACCCAAATATTTTCCAGAAATCTGGGGACTGTTCCAAGGAAACCAATTACAATTGATACGACCTTTACCTTCTTCTTCTTCTTCTTCTTCTTTTCTTCTTCTTCTCTTCTTCTTCTTCTTCTTCTTCTTATTATTATTATTATTATTATTATTGTTGTTGTTGTTGTTGTTGTTGTTGTTATTGTTCACACCTTTTGAGTTTTTCACATCAGCGTTAGCTGATGGCCTTTCACTGGAATCTGAGTGACAACAAGTCAACTACAACTACAATTGGTATAACTTTGACATTCATATTCCATAACTTTTTCAGTTCTCTGGCAAGGTCCAGGTATTTGTCCATTTTTTTCATTTTCCTTCAGCTTCATCCTGTGGTATGCCGGAACTGCAAAATCCACCAGTTGACAAGTTCTTTCTTTTTTGTTAATCAACACTAGGTCTGGTCTTCTTGCTGGGATAAGGTGATCCGTTTTTATTTCAAAGTCCCAGAGAATTGTATGCGTTTCGTTCTCAAGAACAGATTCTGGTTTATGCATATACCATTTTGTTGTATGGTCAAAATTTAATTTTTTGCATGATTCCCAGTGGATCACCTTTCCAACCAAGTCGTGCCTAGTTTTGTACTCCCGTTGTGCTAGTTTGCTACATTCGCATAGTATCTGGTTTACAGTCTCATCTCTGTCACCACATAGTCTACATTTACTATTTTGTTGGGTCTTATCAATTTTTGCTTTGATATAGTTTGTCCTTAGGGCATTATTCTGTGCAGCAATCATTAGTGATTCAGTTTCTCTTTTGAAGTTTCCTTTTCTTAACCATGTCCAGGCTTTTTTTCATGTGCAACCTCTCCGATTTGTCGTTTGAAGTGTCCATATAATTGTTTTTCTTCCCATTTTTGTTTTCTAGGCTTTGTTGTTTTTCTGTTTGTCCATATATCACATCTACTATTGTTGCCGCCATAAGTAATTTGTCTTTACTCTTTTTTGTGTAGTCTTCGAGTTGTTGGATTGTAGTTTCTACACAGTCCTCTATATTGGCAAACCTCTTCCCCCTTCTTTTCTTGACACATATAATCTATCTCTATCGTCTCTAGGGTGGAAAGCCTTGTGCATGGTCATTAATTTTCTCGTCCTTTGGTCAATCTGTCCGAGTTCTTCTTTTGTCCATTTTAAGAATGGTACTGAGTATCTTATAATGGGGACAGCCCAGGTATTGATTCCTTTGATCAGATTTCTGCTGTTAAGTTTCGTTTCTAGAAGTTTTCTAGTTCTCCTGAGATATTCTTTTTTAACTTTTCCTTTCATTTCTGCTTGCATGATATTGTCCGCTTCTAAAATTCCTAAGTATTTGTAGCTTTCATTTTCATCAAGAGATTTTATAGTTTCCTGATTTGGCAAGAGTATTCCATCCATTAATTTTCTTTCACCCCGTTTTATTACTAGCATAGCACATTTTTCGATTCCAAATCCATCCCTATATCCTGGCTTTATATTCTAATAGTTTGTACTAGGCTCTCCAATTCTTTTTCATTTTTGCAAAATTTTTTATGCCATCCATGTACATAAGGTGGTTTATATTTTCTTGTGAGTTAGTGAATTTGTATATTTTTTAAGTATATGATTGAGCGGCATCATTGCTATAATAAAGAGTAGTGGTGATAACGAGTCTCCTTGGAAGATACCTCTTTGGATTTGTGCTTCTGCCAGGGATTGTTTTCCAGCTTTTAATTGAACTCGCCAGTTTTCCATGGCTTTTTTAATGAAGTTAATGATGTTGTTGGAAATTTTGTACATTTTTAGACATTCTAAAATCCAGGTATATGGGACCATGTCATAGGCTTTTCTGTAATCAATCCAGGCCATTGCAATATTTTTCCATTTATTTTTTACTTCTTTAAAATGTATTGGTCTATATACAGTAAATCGTGGGTTCCTCTTTTTCCCTTGCGGCATCCTTTCTGTTCTTCTGGGAGAAGTTTCCCCCAATTGAGTGAAAAGTATATTTCTTCTTTTATAACAGCAGTCTGGATTTTCCACATCATGGGTAGACAAGTTATTGGTCTATAATTGCTGGAGACGTTTCCTTTTTGTGGGTCTTTCTGGGTTAGTGTAGTTATCCCTTTTGTCATCCATTCGGGTACTTCCGTTTCTTGTAGGCATCTGTTCAGTTGCTGGGCCATTCTTTTGTGGATAGGCGTACATTTTTTGAACCAGAATCCATGTATGCAATCATGGCCTGGTGTTTTCCAATTTGCTACTTTCTTGAGTACTGATTTAAACGTAATTATATGAACTTATTATTATTATTATTATTATTATTATTATTATTATTATTATTATTATCCCACAGTTTCCTCTGCCCTTCATTATTATTATTATTATTATTATTATTATTATTATTATTATTATTATTATATAACATAAGAAATTTTTATCAATCCATTATAATTTCATTTTGTTGATTTCTTTTTTCAGAATCACTTTTTATTATCTGAGTTGATCTTATCCGTTTTAGTCATGCACTTTCTTCTGTTAACATAAAAGACAATAAATTAACGGTCTAGCAACCAATGCCGTTTACGAAAGATCTTTACAATGATTAAGAAAAAGAAAAAGGCAATAAATCGAATAGATAAAATGAGTTGATTGAACACAACAACATACTAGATTTGTCAGGCGCGTAGTGTAATGGTTAGAGTCGTAGGGTATGGACTCGTCGACCCGTGTTCAAATCATGGCCGCGGCTGTTTGCATTTCACATAGCGCTAATACCATTGGGAAAGGTAAGTATCCAACTACCCACCCCCATGGGTAAATATTAGGGAAGACTGGGCTTTTTGGCGAGGTAACCAGTCGAGGAGAAGTAAAAGTCTGAATTCAAACCTTTTAAACTTCGCTTATGAAATTGACCTTGTGTTACATCCTGCTCATGCGAAGGGGTTGGTATATATATATATATATATATATATATATATATATATATATATTTGAATATTATCAATCTTTAAGATCTTATCTCCCTCCCCCTTTTAGGTAAAAGAAAAGAAATGGTTCTTTTCTTCCATTTTATTTTCTTACTCCTCCCATTTACCGGTTTTATCTATTATCCTCGATATTTAGATCTGTTGAGCGAGGATCGAAACTAGTCAGCATGCAACTCGTTTTTATTTTCCTTATATTGTAAAATACATAATTCTTTTTCCATACAATGAATCTTTTAGGAGGTCTTTTTAAAGCATTAAATATATATATATATATATATATTATATATATATATATATATACATATATATGATAAGTTGTAAACACGGTTTGTTTTGAATGGCTTTTTGCCGATAATATTATATATATGTGTGTATATATATATAATATATATATATATATATATATATATATATATATATTGCTGGACTATGATAACAAGGTCACATGTACCTCTGTTGAAACTTGAAGGCATCCTATCATGGTGACATGGTTAGCAAGCTAGTCCTGCAGATCCATTACTACTGAATCACGAGTGTAATTCCCATTGGATACTCCTTACTTGTGACCTTGTTTCACGTTTATACCTGTAGT